>CM021106.1:565706041-566360944 GCA_007115665.2 Sequoiadendron giganteum | reverse complement strand
GTAGTATGGTGGTGGAGGTGAAGGAGATGGTGGTGGAGGGGATTTGTAGTAATATGGAGGAGGAGGTGAAGGAGATGGGGGAGGTGGGGACTTGTAGTAATATGGAGGAGGAGGAGATGGGGAAGGTGGTGGTGGGGACCTGTAGTAGTATGGGGGAGGAGGAGATGGGGAAGGTGGTGGTGGAGACTTGTAGTAATATGGGGGTGGAGGAGATGGAGATGGAGGTGGTGGAGATTTGTAGTAGTATGGAGGAGGAGGAAATGGAGATGGAGGTGGAGGGGATTTGTAGTAATATGGAGGGGGTGGTGAAGGAGAGGGTGGTGGTGGTGATTTGTAATAATATGGAGGAGGAGGAGAAGGAGATGGAGGTGGAGGAGACTTGTAATAATATGGAGGAGGCGGCGAAGGAGAGGGAGGTGGTGGTGATTTGTAATAATAAGAAGGTGGAGAAGGTGGAGGAGGTGAGGGAGATGGAGGAGGAGGAGATTTATAATAGTACGGAGGAGGAGACTGATAATAATAAACAGGAGGAGATAAATATTGATCGTATTCAGCTGCCGCCAAGGCCACCATGGAGAGCACCAACGCAATTAGAAACACCATAGTATCCAAATATTGTGACCTGCCAAAAACCGTTCCTGCCAGTGCAGTGCACTGCATTCCTGTTATTTCATGAGGTTGTTCAGTGTATTTATATGTGATAATCTGTAAATACGAGTGCATACTTTTCCGCGTGAGCGACCCAGTCAAGTGGGTAGGTATCCCAACAGATATGCAATTGTTACATCAGATAGAAATGTTCATTGATCGGTCATCCATATATTTGAACAATTCATTGAGAATAAGAGACACAGCTATTTCACATTGATTAATATGTATTTATTTCCACTGTTCTTGAAATTGTCTTCATTCGGAGAAGCAGCCTCCGAGCATTGACTTTAATAGATATTAAATGGTGCAACGTACATATAAAAAGTTTACCGATTGACCAATTTATGTCTGAACTCATGTCTTTCAATTCACACTACAAAATATACTGAATGACAGGTAGATGTTGGTGATCTTGTACTGGGGAAATATTTGAACTCTGTTCAGTAGATTTGATTAATTACACATGTTTTAAAATTTGGTTTTTTACTGAGGAATTAAAAATCTTATGCAAAGAATGGATACCACACGTTGGTAGTATCTTTTAATTACTTGTACACAGTCATGTTGGGGTGTCGTCATTATTTTTGATAGTTTGATAATTAAAATATGCTTGATTTCTGTTTTGCCACGAGAATGCACATTTTTCAAAAACCATCATTGAAGAACTTTAAAAAACAACTTTGTGTCTATATTTAGATATTTATATGGTGAATACAATTTGTTTTAGAAATTGCGTAAAATATTATAAATATATCTGTTTTTTCTCTATTCTTTTAACATATTTTTTTGTTTTGTGTTAAAACTCTTTTTTCCTAAGATTTTGAAAAATAATCTAAAAGAATAGAAAGTTCCATTCCGTTTAAATTTTAGATTTTAAAAAATGGTCATTTTTTTTTCTACTTTCTGTTTACAACAATTTTTATGTAAATAATATTTTTTTTAAAGTTGTATTTTCTGGATTTTACTGTGTAATTTATGTTTTTAATAGTTTAGATAATTAAATTTTTATTCGTATTAGTTTTATGCATTTTAGAATAAGTTGGAAAGTATTTCGGGTTTATTCTATTAATCTTATTTATATGTAATTTTTGGTTGATACAAAACTATAGGTTGTCAAATAGTGAATAAGATGAAAAAAGTCACAAAAAACCTTTAACAAAAGAGAAACAAACTAGGGCTTACAAAGAAAAGACTCAGTAACAATTAATCATCTCTTGCCATTGAGTCTTTTGCTTAAAACCATACAAATATATACTTGTTGATTCACTAATTATGCCTCTTCATGCTAATAAAGTGATTATATTGATGATTTTGTTGAGACTATACTTGATCACTTAATTTTTCCTACTGATATTGTGTAATTGACTTTTAGGTATATACATGTCTATTTGTTGTTCTAGATCATCCTCAAAAAATTTAATTTGTATCAATATTTTATATTTTATTTTCATGGATATACATGTTTGCCTACATTAATCATACTCAAATAACTTAAATATTGGTCATTGATATTATGCAATCTATTTTAAATTATATTAATATTTGTCTCTTTTGAATATAGTTGGGAGAGAGTGTACAAGATAATCTTTATGCTTCACTGCAATTAACAAAATATGATGTCTCAAGAGATTTGACCTCATTAGAAATTCATAAAATTTGTGTGAATAGAATTGAGATTTTATATCTACTATCATTGAAGAAATCACATAACTTGTAATGTTATCAAATACATTTATTATATGAAATTTGAATTGTAATAAAAATAATTATTTAGATTAGAAATAATGAAGACTAAAGCATAGAAAATATTTTTCTTGATGGGTAAGGTAGAGCATCAAATTTAAGCTTCCCCTACAATACGAAAGGAAGCTAATGTTTATGCATGAATTTCATTTCATATTAATTTATTTTTTAAATTAACACTATTAAAATGTTTCACTTCATCTCATAATATTTTCATATTTTTTTATTTTGTTTTTCTATTAGATCACATTTATCAATTTATTTAAATTAAGAAGATTAAGATCTAATAATTTGCAAGTAAAACCAAGGTCATTTATTAAGTTTTTGGGAAGAATATTTATAAAATTAATCATTATTCTTATAAATATTTACATTCTATTAATTAAAAATAAATAAGCATTCCTAAAAATTATGATGATTTGTTGATTGTGATGTATATATATTTTCATTTTCTATGCAATGACTCATTGTACTAGTGAAAAAACCCTTTGTCAGCATACCTATCTCAAAAATACACAGTTCTTGCTATAATTTGCATTTTCCTAGGCTATCTAATCCTAACCATTTCCATTTCAATTATATTTGTACTTCTCTTTTTTTTAATATTTTGATTTTTTTTTTAATTAATTATAAATCTCCTTTCTTTATAGAAGGGTGACATATTTATGTAATTGATATATACATTTATTAATCTTGTTGAAGAATCCAATTGTCTTCAAGATCTATAACATTTTAATATTTATTTTAGTAATTATGTAGAAATTGAAGAATGAAAGAGAACTTTAATTATGCAATATTCTATTTTTTCTAAAAGTGGGAATAATTGAGAGCAATTTTAGCTACAACATTTTTATTCGTAAAACTTTTGTTATGTGTATATCTTCTTTGGTGTGTGATTTATTACCTTAGTATCATAGTATTTCATTTTTATTTATTATTTCATATTATTCTAGAAAATTGGTATTAGACTTTGGTTTATTTTAGAAATTAGGATTTAGTGTTCATTGGTTCATTAGAACTTAGTTATTTGGGTCAAATTTAATTAAAAATTGAAGTTTTAAAGTTGATATTTAACATATTTCAAGAAAATGTTGGGATATTTTCTTGGTGGGTTTGAGCAATTCTTACTAATAGCAACATGTATCCAAAAATACCATTTTTAATCTAAATAAGTATTATCATTAGAGTATTAAAATGAAAATCCATTTTCTCACAAGATATGTGAGATTTAGTTGTAAATAGGTTCCTTAAACTACCTAACAAAGCAAAAAATAATGTATTGACATGTGTATAGAAATATTTTTTGAAAGAATAAAAATGACATGAAATAATTGTATTGCTTTTGATAGGTCATTGATGAATTCATTTTCTCCACATTTTTATTATCAACCATATCTAAATAAGCATGATAGATCTTGAAAACAACATATTATGGTAAAGGTTAAAATATATATGTTACAAATCCTAGTAAGAGAATAAAAAATTAACATATGAAAGGTTTAGACTATATATATGTATCTTTGACCCATGAAATCAATGTAGTAAAATAAATTAGGTCACATGATGAGACACTAGAGAGTTAAAGGGTTGAAGAAAAACTCTTAGAAATTATCCTACTAGGTTTGAGTCTATTATAGATTTATTTAAAACTTCAAAAGAATTTTAAAATATTTTTCTATTAATAAGTTCTAGTTAAAAAACTAGTTCAGATCCTTAGCATTCCTTTAAATCGCGTGTTTTTTTGGAAAATATGACTTGCAATATTTTTATCCTATGAAGTAGCATAGAGAATCACTTTCAATTAAATAGTCAAATAAATCTAAGGCTCCTCTTGAGATTATCCATTTAGGAATATGTGGAGGTCTGCAAATAAATTCTATTGGATGAAACCTATATTTCTTGATGTTAATTGATGATTTTAGTCGAAATACTTTGGTTATATGAGTAATAATTTTTAAGTATTGAAAGTGTTTAAAGATATTATTGAAAATAAAAATAACTATTCTTTAAAATTATTGATTAGTTTTTCAAAAAGGGTGTAAATGATAGAGTACATAAAAAATCGTGGAGTGGAAAGATGCATATTGTTTCTCATTTAAATTTTTTAGTGTGTGGGATATGGTTGGATATTAGAGGAAGAAAGGGATAAAGTAGATGATATGTGATAAATACTATTTATATTTGAGTATAATGAGAAAAGAAAAAGATACAAATTATACAATCCAATCATAATGAAAGTGATAATTGATAAATATGTTGAGTTCATTAGAGAAGAAGAATGGGATGGAAATATTAAAAAGTATACAACTATCATGTGATATTGATACATCTAAATCAAGAGGAATCACCAAATGAGAACATGGTCTCGCATACTCATCTTGCTCCATAAGCTCTCTCTAACAACACCTTCTACAAGTGGAAACCATTTTGATCAAAGCATTATCATAATGACACCTCATACTACATAGAGATATATCATATTGGTGATACGTTTGAAGGTATTTTAACATATCATTTAACAAAAGAATTAGGTCATACAAGAACCTAAAATTATTGAAAATATTACATTGAAAACACACCATATCCAAATCTAACATCACTATTAGGCTCCTAAAAAACATTAATTTTGATGGAATTCAAGAAAAGAAAATTTCTTATTTATTCATGCTAATTTTGCATTATTTTTTTAAATATATCTTATATGTTTTTAAAAAAGAAATGAAAATATAAATGATTAAAAATAATTTATGAGGAAATTGATTCTATTAGGAAGAATCATACTTGGGATCTTGAAAACATTCTATAAGGAAATGATGCAATTCATGTAAATTGGGGTCTACAAGATGAAATTCAATAGAGATATAAATGCTTAAAATCATAGAGAAGGTTGTTTGGAAAGGAATTTTCACAACAATCTAGAATTTATTATAATGATGATTTTAATCTAGTGGCTAGATTAGATAGTTTATGGATTATTTTAGCAATATAAATTTATAAAAAATAAAATATATTTTAAACAAATGTTAAATTCATATATTTTAATGGAGTACAAGAAGATGAAGTTTGAATGGTGGCCACTAGAAACAAGATTTTTTGGCTAAGAGAACAAAGTTTATAGATTTAGGAAAGTATTCCATGGACTCAAAGATGCTCCAGTTTTAATAGAGTCATCAAAGGATGCTCATTGAAAATATGGGGAAATAGTATTTATATATGTTATTTGAATAGAAGATTGCAGAATTTTATATAAAAAACCAATTAATTGCAGGTTAATTTGTTACATGGTTGATTAGTTACACAAGTAACATGATTGTGTATAAAGAATTAGTGATAGAAAGAGCACATCTAATTAAATTTTTATTTTGAAGTACATGAAATTTATTGGTGTTTCAATATGCATCCATTGTCACTCTTTCATAAAAAAAGTAAAAATTGTAGCGACAACAATTCTAATATTTCTAATGTGAATGAAAAGAACAATGTTAGAATATAAGATGAATAGCAGGAACCAAAAAATCTCTTTTGTGATGAAATTTCATATATATAACATTATAAAATAATCATATTTTTCACAATAACTTAGAGACTATAATTATTATTCTCAGTCCAAGATAAATACGTTCTTTTCCATTATTTTAAGAGATCATTATTTTTTGGTGTATAGAATACAATTGCCAACTTCAAGATAAAAAATGGGCTATGTTATAATTTTAACTCCTAGTATTACTATTGCAAGGAATAAATCAATAAATATGTAATTGGTGGAGGTTGGGGGGCAAGAAGGGAGGGGGGATTTTATAGTAGTATGATGGTGGCAATGATAGGGATGGTGACAAAGGGGAGTTTTAGCATTATGAAGAAGGAATGGATTTGTAATAATATGGTAGATGAGATGGAGATGGTTGATTCAAGAAAATTATAGTAATATGGGGGTGGAGGAGATTGAGATGGAGGTGATAGGGATTTATAGTAGTATGGAAGTGGAGGTGAAGGGGATGGTAGTCGATGGGACTTCTAGTTGTATGGATGGAGTGGGAGATTTATAGTAATATGGGGGTGGAGATTGAGATGGAGGTGGTGGTAATTTATAATAGTATGGAGGTGGAGGTGGAGGTGAAGGGATGGTAGTGGATGGGACTTGAAGTTGTATGGAAGAGGGGAAGAAAGATAATGAAGAGGGGACTTGTAGTAGTATGGGAGAGGAGGTGATAGAGATGGAGGTAGTGGATATTTAGAGTGGTGTGGGGGAGTGTGTGGTGGATATTTGTAGTAGTATGGAGGGGGGAGAGAGATTGTGGAAGTGGGGACTTTTAGTAGTATAGGTGTGGTGCAGAGGGGGATGGTGGCAGATTGTATGCAGGAAGAGCAAATGGGGAAGATGGTGGGGGGACTTATACTAGTATGGGGGGGTGAAGAAGAGGATGGTCCTCGAGGAGACTTGTAGTAGTATGGAGGAGTACAAGATGGAGATGGTGGTGATAGAGATTGATAATAGTATGGTGGAATAGGTGGTGGTTGGGACATATATTAATATTAGGGTGAGAGACTTGTAGTAGTATGGAGGACGAGGAGATGGAAATGGTGGTTTTGAAGATTTATAATAATTTCGTGGAGGAGGTGAAGGAGATGGTGAAGGTGAGGAATTGTAGTAGTAAGTGGGTGGAGGAGATGAAAATGGTGGTGGTGGAGATTTATCATAGTATGGTGGTGGAGGTGAAAGGCATGGTGAAGATGATAACTTATAGCAGAATGGAGGAGAAGGAGATGGATTTGTAATAATTTTGAAGGAGGGGTTGAAAAAGAGGGAGATTTTGTAATATCATACAAATGAAGGTCAATATTGCTCGTATTCAGCTGCAACCAAGGTTGCCATAGAAAGCATCGAAGCAATTAAAAAGACTATGGTCTGTCGTTGAGATGTGAAATGATTAGGACTTGAAGCCGCGGTCAAGAAAGACGGTGAACGATTAAAATCTTCTAATTTGTACTACCAAGTATGTAAACCTGCTGTAAATTTGTTGGATTTATGTCGTCACAACCAGTACGACACTGAAAGGCCAACACCGTGCAACTGAGTCTTCAACATTACATTTTTCTAAAATCCACAACAACAATCCGTACCCACTACTGCGGTGGCTATATTTAGACTTGGTCAGCGAAAACTGCATGTTGCCAAACGGGAGGGAAGTAGGAAGTAAGTATGCGAGATTTTAATTATTTTCTAAAAAATATTAATGTTTATTATTTGATAAGATAAATTTGAGGTAGAAAATATAATCGTATTTTATAAAAATATTATTACTTAAATATTCTTAGTATTTTTTTTAAATTTTAAATTTTGCTAAAAAGAATTTAAAAATATATTTTTGTTTCTCATTATTTTAAAAAAAATTGTTTAAAGTTGGAGCTTGACTATGGCAATTTGAAACAAATTGGTGGGTTTTGTTGTGTAAATAAATGTATTTGATAAATAAGTATTTTTAAGAAAAGATTTGAAATTGATAAATACTTAAAATTAATTTAAATAAATAAAATAGTTTATTTAGGTTTTTAAATTCATGTAAAATCTATTTTTTTATTATGTTTTTCAAATATATTTGGTCTTGTAAAAAGGAAATTAGGTTATATTAGTTGAGTACATTAGAATTAGTAACATTTTATTTTTATTTTTAGATTATTTTTGTAAATATGATTTTATCTTGTCTATATCGAAAATCTAACCTATTTACACAAATTTTATCTATGACAGTATTTAGTCTTTAAAAATGTTTTCCTTCATTTTTGAGCTTGCATAAAAGCCTCGTAGGAAAAGTGGACTTGAGTGTGAGAAACTCCATGTTTAAGCATGTTTGAGTTGGAGTAGTATTGTGATGGGTGACCTCCTAGGAAGGCTTGATGTTTCATCCTTGTCAGCATCAGCTAGATGCATTATGCGTTTAGTGGAACATTAATTTTCTTGAATGATGCATTTGTGTGAATCACTACTCACAAGTATGGGTCAATGAGTTTGGTATAAAAGCTACTCAATTGAATCTTCATATACATATCTTAATTTGACACACTATAGAAAATACCTTCTAATTATCATTTGGTAGTATAGTCAAAATTTTACATGCAATATTGATAGCATCTCACTCATATAAAAATCCATAAGGATTCAATGTTCATTACTTTAAACAAAGAAAATGTAGCACCCCTTCATTTTTCTCTTTTGATCAGATAGTGTCCTACTTTGTTATGCTTTGTTTTTTGTTAGCACTTTGATGGTTGATTATTATTTGATTGCTAACTATAGAGCGAAGTGGATTTTATATTATGACGTGATGGTATTTTATTTTTATGTTATCATTATGGAATGCTTTGGATTAACATAATGGTTATTTGAATTAACATTGTTATATGTACATGAGTAGATTATTGATGTTAGAATCGTCAGTTTTGAGATATTGTATTGGTGAAGGGGAAAAAATTGCACCACTCACTTGCAAGCGCCCTGTGATTCCATGATTCTCTCTTCACGGTGTGTTTTATGATGATATATGTATGCATGCTCGATATATGCCTTATTTATAGGTTTGCAGGTACAGGACATCGACTCCACCTGGTTTCATTGATTTGAGCATGTCCATTGCCCAACAATAATGTTGATTGAGAGATAGTAGCTAGGTTTCCTATGTCAAGCCACCACCCTAGTCATAGTGTGTCCTTAGTTCTAGTTGGATTTGTTTGTTAAATGTTGCTCAATTTTTCTTTGAAATTATTTATGTTGCAAAGTTTGTAAAAGGTAAATAATGGATTTAAATATTTTAGATGATTATTAAATAAATCATGTTTTTAAGGTTAGAAGATGGTAATTAATTAATTAATTTAATCTAATTGGTAAAATAATTTAATCTAAGGATTATAGTTATTTTATTAATTAATTAAATTAGTTGAATTAAGTTTAATTAAACATGCTAAGTATTTTAAAAATTATTAAATGTTTTAATTTTTAAAAGATCTTGAGGATTTGGTGTAATTTGGTTCTGAAAGATATTTTACTTTCAACATGTGTTACAAAATATTTATGAGGATAGTTGGGAAAATTTATTCATAGAGAAATTAATGGTTGTAACAGGAAGAAGTGAGAAGCTTCTTCATGAAAGAAGGAGAGAGGATATTTTTTGTGGGGGAATAGGTTTTTAGAAATTAAGTTTTGATTATTGCATGCCTTTGGTGGAAATTTTGGAAAAATATACATTCTCGGGAAATTTTTTGTGTTCTGGAATGTTATTGTTCTATAGGAAGCTCTGGTTGATTTGGAAAAAAATGTGGATTTGTGGAGGAGGTGCTCCGTCAATTCACATCTTCTCAAGCATTGGATTTCAGGTTCCTCTTTCAATTCTAGTTAGTTTCTTATTGGAAAGGTTTCTTAGTTTAGATTATTGTCTAGAAAAAGATTGTCTATGCTTATTGTAAAGCGTTTGAGTTGTAAAAATTCTAAATGTCGTATGTGGAATCCTTTGTGAAAATGATATCCTTTGTAGAATGAAATCTTTTGTTGAATCTATTGCAAATTTTAAATTGGGCAATGGAGAACATAGGAGAAAATATTAGGGATCTGGAAATTTGGGAGGAAATTAGACTCTCTCTAGAAATTCTTCTATAGGATTAAACCTCCTGACAAAATTTCTTGTAAAATTGTCTATAAGAATTTTATTGTTCTTTCTCTTTTAGATTTGTTGTCTGGAAAAATTTAAAGGAAACCTCTTTGTTTTTATTTGAGAAATTTGTCTCTAGAAATTTCTCTATAAGTCAGCTTTTTGGATGTTTTTGTAAAAGTTTCTGTAGATGACCATTTTAGAAAATAATTTGTCCGATTAAGATAAGACATTTTGATTCCTTTATGCATATATATGCATATATATATGTGTTACCATATATATATATATATATATAATACATATATATGTATTAGCATTGTAAAGTTTCCAATAGAATTCCTTTAAATCTCTACTTGAATTTATTCATACAACGATTTGAATATTTATTAATTGTTGTTTATTGTAAAAGTGTTTGAATGAAATTTACATGAGATAATTTCTAGTCCAATCACCGTACGACGAACTTAGTTCGAAGTGTTTTGTTTTGAAAAAAAAAAAAATCTTATTAAGGTTTCATATTCATTTTTAGGGGGGGTTGGGCTCTCCCCACAACCACCCCTTGGGAGGCGCTATGGGTGATGGGCCTTCAATTTTTGAGAAAATTGAAGCTGGGGTTTTAGGGTTTCAAAGTTACTCATGGTAACCTTGATTATTGACCATTTGAAACCCTCTTGTTATGTTTTAACGGTGACCTGCTGCCGTGGAGAACCGGTCACTTAAGTGAGGTTTTATCCCTCTCAGGTCATGCTTTACCAGCCCCATTTCACTTGATTCACCGGTCCTTTTGGCATAATGGCTTATGTTCTACACCGTCGGGAATTTCAATGCAGGCCCCACTTGGATGTCCTATCTAAGGTCTGATGAACCATCCAATCGTAGGATTGGATCTTGGCCGCTTCTTGTTGACCTCGCAGGTTTTCCTGTTGGCATCACGAAAGTGGTGTGAGGTTGGCGAGATGTCACCACATGGCATGAATGGATGAGTGGGTTCTCTTCCCAAGGTATTGGATATGACGTGGGGTTATCTTTTCATTGGTGATGGGAATTAATAATGGGGTAATTATGGTTTCTCGCACACCTCGCACAAGCGGAGTAAATATTTGGGAGGGTGTTGCGAGGTCTGCGAGGGCACGACACTGGCTTTTCTTTTCTTGCCAATGGAACTATATGGGTCCCACTGTGCGGTTCGGGTCTACTTTTCTATGGGTTTTGATTGGATATCTTTTTTGAAGGCGTCAAGGTGGATTGTCAACATCCATTGACTTGATCTCAACCCTCTGTTTATTAGTGTGTCTCCTGAATCGATGGTTTAATTGTAAGGAAGTGGTGTGTGAGTTGTTCGTGTGGCATGTATTGCTTGGCTGTTGCTCATGTCATTAATGGCATGAGTTTTCCTTCTCTAGAGGATCTCCACCTGATTTCCTCCTGCATGCAAACAATGCCATCCTACTAAGGCTATTCATGGTTATCTGGATCACTAATTGTGCGAGTGCTTGAGTTGCCTTCAAGTAATTTTACCCTACATACTAGCCTACTCTATAAATGCTTACTAAGTTGTATGCGATCAACATTGCATCATCTTGTGTTTGTGTGTAGTAGGTTTCTTCTTTTGTTTGTTGTTGAGCTCTGTTTCTATCATGAATAAATCAATTAAGTGAAGGAGTGCGAGGTTGGCTTCACTAGTCATGAAGAAGTCTGATTCTCCTGTGGCTCACAAGGCTATTATTGGGAACACTGGGAAGAGGCCTGTGCATTGTTCGTCCCCAATAATCATCTCTGATTTTGATGAATCTGAGACTAATTTTGATTATGAGTGCTACTTGGCCTCCCTGGCGGAGCTTATGGGAGTGGACGAAAAAGTTTTGGCAATTGAGCTAGTATCTGCATTGGCACCGGGTCCTGTTGTTCAGGGATGTGCTCGCAAGGTTGGTAAAGAGGAGGTGCTGCCATTGCTGTCTCAGGCATGCACTCGAAGCAGTCGCTTGTACCAGGGCCATGTGTTCTCTTGATGGTGACTAGTTGGGGATTTGTTGGACGTGTTTGCTCATGCCTTTTTCTCCTGTGGACATGGACATGTGCCTGCTCTACATGATTTTTTATTTTCTGACTGGTTGTTGTAACTGTTTTTTGATTCCTCCGATCATGCACAATGTAATCAAATCATGAGGAATGTGGATTTGAATTTCGTTTTGTGTTGAAATTCAATTTTGTATCAACAATGAGGCCTAATGCTTGTTTCTCTCCTATTGTATAAAGGAGATTTCATGGCTCATTGTAAAGGGGCTAGGTTTTTTGGGTCCGAAGCTTTGAAGTTTGTACAATCAGTCTTATGGTTGAAATGTTATGAACATTTTGTTCTGAAAATCATCCCGAGGGGAAATTTGTATACAGATTAGTATGATATGCTTTTTAAATTACTGATATCGAAAGAAATCTATAAAATTAAGATGGTTTACTCTCCTGTGTGTGTGCCATGGATTGTGAATTGAGTTATCAAGGGTTCCTCTATTCAATGTCAGTAATTAATTGAAAGTGTAGTTAGTTTTCTTGATTTAACTCAAGAAGTTAATCAAATACTTGAAGAACCAATTACATGTTCATGGTTTTATATGCTCAGGATTCTTGAAGAAGTACTATTTTAGTGTGCTGAAATATCTCATGATAGTAATGTTATATGAAGATAAGTTCATAGTATCGAGAATTTATTCTGTATGACTCTGCTGCCCAATGGATGAGGCACTAAACAATGTTTGTAGCATTATTTTTGTTTTAAGACTATAAGCTCTAAGCATTGTAATCCAAATACTGAACATAAACACTTGTTAAAACCTTGTCTTCCTTCGGGAGGTATTTTCTCATAGTAAGTGGGTCAATTTCATTGCTCTTCGAAATTGGTAATCATTCTCTGGTTTGCCAATACCATGAAATGATGACTATATCTCTGAGTGTGTAGGAATTGTGATCTATATACAAGAAGTGTTCTTACCAGTCATGAGGTATTCTTATGAACACATTTAGGTTTACCCACCTTGGTCCTATAGAGCCAAAAGTGTAGGGGAGTTCAGTCCACAACTGACTCTCATTAGTTGGCCACTAGCTGTTGTAGTTATCCTTGATAGGGGTTGGCTACCTCTTAGAGATCTGCAATTTCTATGTGGGAAAAATAAAATAGCAACAAAATGGCAACTCTGCTGGGGATGAACTCAGAAGTTTTGGTTGCAGATGGTGCTGATATAGATTCATTAAAGTTTTGAATTGTTTCTATAACCAGATGTTACAAATTATTGAATTATTTTCCCTTCCGAGTCACCAACAGAATGGCGACTCTGCTAGGGAACGAACCCTGTAAGTTTTGGTTGTAGACAGTGCTGATATAGAGTCATATTAAAAGATATGTTGTTATGAATTTACATAGTGAATGTTTCAAGTTAAACGAAAGGAGGTAGTTCAAACATAATCATAATAATCTTATGGTCTATGGTGTCCTGTAAGCAATGGATTTAGGAGTTCTAGATTTATGCATTGAAGGATGGTTTTATTTGGGTAGAACTAAGAAATTTAAAGAAAAAGAGGAAGAAAGAAGACAAAGGAACCATAGGGATGGGAGGTGCTTATCCAGA
Organism: Sequoiadendron giganteum; assembly: GCA_007115665.2. Taxonomy (NCBI): domain Eukaryota; kingdom Viridiplantae; phylum Streptophyta; class Pinopsida; order Cupressales; family Cupressaceae; genus Sequoiadendron; species Sequoiadendron giganteum. The sequence continues at coordinate 566,347,287 of CM021106.1, read as the reverse complement.
ATTTGTTGTTCAAAGTAAAGATAAGTGATAAATTTTGATGGTAATGGGTTATGATTTTGAGAAATACTACTAGTGGTATGGTGCGACTCTGTCATGGGTAATGAAACCCATAATTTGACAGAATCTAGAAAACGGGCTCTCAAAGTTCTTTGAAATATTGTCCTCTGAAAGGAGGTGGCGACTATGACTAAAGAACTAGTGAAAAAATGAAGGAATAGTTCTAGATTTGTGTTGTTTACAGTCTAGAAAAGAGATTGATACATGTTGCAGACAACTACCAAGTATTTCACCAAAACTAAAATAGTTCACTACTTTTAAATGATAATGGATGTTTTGATTAAAGACAAAAATGGTTCCAAATTTATATGTTGAGCATATACAAGGGAACAAGGATTTGTTTTACCATAATTCGAAGTAATACAATATGTAAAAGGATTTATGAAACACATTTGTATTGCATAAAATCTTGGAAAATAAGGAATACTTTTGTTAGTCATTAACAAATTCCTGGTTGAGCTGACAAGTGATGTGCCTGATAGCTATATGCTATTGAATAGTCTACCGTGTGTAAGGTCAAACATAAATATGCCAGAAGAATACGTTGTATTAAGCCCTTTTGGGAGTCTTGTGACCCAAAGGTATATGCCTTTTATGTTTAGTGATATCAGTAATTATCCTAATTCAATTCCCAAGAAAATTAGGAAGTATTTACCTCAATATATAGGGCAAGTTGTAGAATCGGCTTCAAAACATTTACAACATTTTGTAGATGTAATGGGTGATTATGAAATTGATCATGAGGATGTTGTCATGAAATTATTTGTGCAAACCCTAAAAGGTGATGCTAGAGACTAGTTTTCCTATCTTCTTGCCTTTTCCGTTACTTCATGGAATTAGTTGGTGATTGCTTTTTTGGAACAATTTGGTGAAAGAGTCACTCCCAACACAGTGAGGAAAGGATTTATGGGGATTCACATACAAGAGGAAGAATTAGTCCTGCGTTTTAATCTTAGGTTTTCAAGAGCATTAAGGGAGATCCCTAAAGAAATAAGACCAAATGAAGCTGAAAGCTTGGTTGTATATCTAGGTGCTTTCAATAAGAGAATGAGCTTTTTACTAAGGGATAAAGAACCTACTACTCTACCTCAAGCATACCAGCTAGCTATGGAAATTGAAAATAACATGAAATATTCAATGATGAAGAGATATCCGACTGTAGGTATTGATTACCCTTGCCTAACCAATGCTAATATAATATCTAAGCCAACTATTCAAAAAATTGATTATAAAATTCTCGCTAGAATTGTTATAAGTCTAGAAATGCAGTTTGATGATAATGAGATCCAAGTTGAAGCCCAGTCCAATTTGAGTGAAGAGGATTAGGTTTTTTGTGTATCAGAACTGTATGATATGAGAAGGCAAGAAGAGGAATCATTATATGAGTTTTTTTTGAGATTTTTGGAAATCTTAATACAAATTCCCATAGAGCAAAGACCTAATGATTATGAATGCATTGATTTTTTTTGTGAACTATATGAATCAAGACTGAGCTCCTTACCAGAGGAATTGAAACCTGCTAATTTGGCTCAGGTAATTCAATGGATAGAGATTGAAGAGTCTGTCAGGAATGCATCTACACAAAATAAAGGTAGTGCTCATTCATTACAAGATATTTGCATGAGTAATGACAAAATTGAGACACAAAATGATGTACGATTGTATGAGACACCTATTGTGTTTCCTAATCCTAATTATGATTCTAATATTACTGTGATTCTATTGCAAGCTAGTGATTATGATTTTAGGGGTAATGATTGCAGTGCAGAGAATGCATCCGAACTATTATTTTTACCAGAGTTGTGTGAAAATGAAGAGCCCCATGTTTGTTCCCAAGTGAAGAATTTTTTTTTCAGATGGTGTATATTTGGAGTGTACCTCAGATATGTTAGCATTGGAACAGGGGAGTTATATAAATGGTGAACAATCTAAGGATATTGGTGTCTGTGATCAGAAGAATACAATTGAAGATAGCCAGTATTGTGGTGAATACACAGGCCCTATGGTTTTCCCTGACTACCTATGTAAAGTGGAGATGGAGGTTTTACTGTCCTCAAGCATTGATGTAGTCAGTAAGGGGTTTTTAGATTGTGCTAAATTATTCACTTATAGATCAACATATTCAACAAAGAGTACTGAGTACAATAAAGCTAGTATGTATTACACTATCTTTTCTGATCAAAGTGAAGTTGATGTTTTTAAACCTATCTCTGAGGGTTTTCATATAGAGATGAATGAAGAGGTACAAGAAAGGATGTGCCAGGAGAAAACTTCCTTGAGCTATGTATCATCTTGGTTAGCTAATGGGAATAAGGGTACTTTGCATACTGTTATGTATGATAACTTTCAATTTAATATGCAAACAAAGGATAATAGAATGGATGATATTGCAGACTAGGTAACTTATGAGAGTTTTCATTTCCTGGAACATATGAGTCAACACCTTATAAAATATGACCAGGAGCAGGATAAGGTGAAATATTATCATGGTCATATATTTCTTTTAAATTGGTGGGGCAGAGCATTGATTAAATCAATATAGGGACAGAGTGGGGAAAGCTTCCATTGCAGTCACAAAGGTATTGGTTATCCCATGCACTTCAAAACATCAAATGGGGAATGTTGCAAGTTCTTTTTCTATCAGGAAATGGAAAGTTTTGTTTTTGATAGAGGTAAGCCTTGATCTCGCTTATTTGGTAGACTAGGGCTATCATGTTTGTGTACACAAGTCCAATTGGCAGAACAAGGCAATATATCTATTGAGGGGCTTGTGCAATTCAGTAATCTAGTCTGCGAAACCAAAGATTCTAGATTCTTGCTATGCCCACAAGGGGCATACATCCCTAGTCAGAGCCACTGATGGGACTTCAATTTTTGAGAAAATTGAAGCTGGGGTTGTAGGGTTTCAAAGTTACTCATGGTAACCTTGATTATTGACCGTTTAAAACCCTCTTGTTATGTTTTAACAGTGACATGTTGCCGTGGAGAACCCCATCACTTAAGTGAGGTTTTATCCCTCTCAGGTCGTGCTTTACCGACCCCATTTCACTTGATTCGCCGATCTTTTTGGCATAATGGCTTATGTTCTACACCACCGGGAATTTCAATGCGAGCCCCACCTGGATGAACTATTTGAGGTTTGATGAACCGTTCGATCGCAGGATTGGATCTTGGCCGCTTCTCGCCGACCTCGCAGGTTTTCCTACTGGCATCACAAAAGTGGTGCGAGGCTCGCGAGATGTCGCCACATGGCGTGAATTGATGAGTGGGTTCTCTTCCCAAGGTATTGGATATGATGCGGGGCTGTCTTTTCACTAGTGATGGGCATTAATAACGGGGTAATTATGGTTTCTCGTACACCTTGCACGAGTGGAGTAAATATGTGAGAGGGTGTTGCAAGGTTTGTGAGGGCATGACACATGGATTTTCTTTTCTTGCCGATGGAACTATATGGGTCCCACTGTGTGGTTCGGGTCTACTTTTCTGGGGCTTTTGATTGGATATGTTTTCTAAAGGCGTCGAGGTGGATTGTCAACGTCCATTGACTTGATCTCAACCCTCTGTTTGTTAGTGTGTCTCCCGAATCGGCGGTTCAATTGCAAGGAAGGGGTGTGTGAGTTGTCCTTGTGGCATGTATTGATTGGATGTTGCTCATGTCATTAATGGCATGGGTTTTCCTTCTCGAGAGGATCTCCACCTGATTTCCTCCTGCGCGCGAACAGTGCCATCCTACTGAGGGTATTCATGGTTATCTGGACCACTAATTGTGCGAGTGCTTGAGTTGCCTTCAAGTAATTGTACCCTACATACTGGCCTAATCTATAAATGCTGACTCAGTTGTATGCGATTAGCATTGCATCCTCTTGTGTCTGTGTGTAATAAGGTTTCTTCTTCTATTTGTTGTTGAGCTCTATTTCTATCATAAATAAATCAATTAAGTGAAGGAATGCAAGGCTAGCTTCGCCAGTCATGAAGAAGTCTAATTCTCCCATGGCTCACAAGGCTATTATTGGGAACACTGGGAAGAGGCCAGTGCATTGTTCATCCCCAATAATCATCTATGATTTTGATGAATCTAAGACTGATTCTGATTATCAGTGCTACTTGGCCTCCCTAGCGGAGCTTATGGGAGTGGACGAAGAAGTTCTAGCAATTGAGCCAATATCTGTATTGGTACCGGGTCCTGTTGTTTGGGGATGTGCTCGCAAGGTTGGTAAAGAGGAGGTGGTGCCATCGCTGTCTCAGGCACGCACTCGAAGCGGTCGCTTGTACCTGGGCCGTGTGTTCTCTTGATGGTGACTGGTTGGGGATTTGTTGGATGTGTTTTCTCGTGCCTTTTTCTCCTATGGACATGGATGTGTGCTTGCTCTACACAAATTTTTGTTTGATGACTGGTTGTTGTAATCATTTTTTTATTCCTTCGATCATGCATGATGTAATCAAATCATGAGGAATGTGGATTTGAATTTCGTTTTGTGTTGAAATTCAATTTTGTATCGACAATGAGGCCTAATGCTTGTTGCTCTCCTATTGTATAAAGGAGATTTCATGGCTCATTGTAAAGGGGTCAGGTTTTTCGGGTCCGAAGCTTTGAAGTTTGTATAGTCATTCTTATGGTTGAAATGTTATGAACATTTTGTTCTAAAAATCATCCCGAGGGGAAATTTGTATACAAATTAGTATGATATGCTTTTTAAATTACTGATATCGAAAGAAATCTATAAAATTAAGATGGTTTACTCATGTGTGTGCGCCATGGATTGTGAATGGAGTTATCAAGGGTTCCTCTGTTCAGTTTCAATAATTAATTGAAAGTGTAGTTAGTTTTCTTACTTTAACTCAAGAAGTTAATCAAATGCTTGAAGAACCAATTACATGTTCATGGTTGTATATGCTCAAGATTCTTGAAGAAGTATTGTTTTAGTGTGCTGAAATATCTCATGATAGTAGTGCTATATGAAGATAAGTTCATAGTATTGGGATTTTATTCTGTATAACTCTGTTGCCCAATGGATGAGGCACTAAACATTGTTTTTAGCATTATTTTTGTTTTAAGACTGTAAGCTCTAAGCATGGTAATCCAAATACTGAACATAAACACTTGTTAAAACCTTTTCTTCCTTCGGGAGGTATTTTCTCATAGTTAGTGGGTCAATTCCGTTGCTCTTCGGCATTGGTAATCATTGTCAGGTCTACCAATACCATGAAATGATGACTATCTCTCTGAGTGTGTAGGAATTGTGATCTGTATATAGGAAGTGTTCTTACTAGTCACGAGGTATTCTTATGAACACATTTAGGTTTATGCACCTTGGTCCTAAAGAGCCAAAAGTGTAGGGAAATTCAGTCCACAACTGACTCTCGTTAGTTGGCCACTAGTTGTTGTATTTATCCTTGATAGGGGTTGGCTACCTCTTAGAGATCTGCAATTTCTATGTGGCAAAAATAAAACACCAACAATGGGGAGGCAACACAACCCTCCCCTCATGCCACACCTCCTAGATGATGGGGTTTCAGTTGTGTTAAACACAGTCACCCCCCTCCATTCCCCTTGACTTTTGTATAATTGTCGGCCTGTGTAAGCTATGTTTGCTAAGGAAAAAAAATAAAGTTCTCGACTTTGTTGAGGTTTATTAATATAATATATATAAGCAAATATATATATATATATACATATATATGTGTGTGTGTATATGTATTTATGAATATATATTTTATAGTTTGTTATTAAGGCTAAATTAGTATATAGACATATATTTAATATGTATATATATATTCAATATATATTTTAGATATTTAAATGTACATAAATTTTTAGTATTTAAATATATTTTTTTATTAAAAACACGTGCATGCATTATAGCATAGTTACATGATTATTTTTAAATTATTTCATTTAAATAGAAGAACTTGGTATTTTTATTTAAAAGTAATCGAGGAATTGACGTTACAGATAAGTTAGATTTTCCTTATATATTTGTAAAGGGTTTTTATTTAATTAATTTATTTGGGCAATTACTTTACTATAAATCACTGAAGGGGAAATTGGATGTAGTATATGTTGTTCTCACCCCTCTGTTGTTTGTCCTTGATGACAAAGATACAAATTGTGCTATGGTATTTACAAGTACAGGTTCAGGTTGATGGTATCATGGATTGAATTATTGATGCACATTATTGAATTATTGTTGTCTATTATACTTCAAACATTATATGGTTGGACTGGTATTTAGTTTGGTTCATCTACAAGATCTTCATGCTTGTTCCCATTTAGGTTGATCATGTTCTTGATGATTCAATTACAGGTCATTCAAGATGATCATGGTACAAGTTGTTTAGGATATTCATGTTATCAGGATGGTTCTTCATTATTGCATGATCGGTATAAAGGTGGCATTGTTATCATTACAAGTCTGTGGTATATTTAGCTTGATCTTATCTAAGATGTATTTACATGATATTTGAGTGGCATATTTTATGTTTGCACAAAGCATACAGGTTATGCCATTGTTTCATTATGGTCAATCACTTCGTAAAGTGATTTGGTATTGAGCAGCATTATTATTGTTTGACAGTTGATCACAACATCTTTGATAGGTTTAGGTGCATAAGGATTTCATATGGTTTGGTCTTGATTATCACATTTTAATGTGGCTGAGTATCAGGTGTCTTGAGCACTCAATGACATTATATTTTGATAAGTCCTTGAGATAAAATGGGACTTTATTGACATCGACATTATAAAAGTATTTGTTTTGGTCGACATATTGGTGTCATCGGGTATCATGAATATAAAGGAATTAAATTTATTTAAAATTCATATTATCATCGACATCTTTTAAAAGGCATTTTTTAGCCATCATAATTATTATCCTTGTTAGCATTTCAAAATACTTGGACAAGGTATAATGGTATTTGGTGATTATGGTGTATCGAATATGTTTATGCAAAATTTGGAGTTAATAATGTGGTCAGGTTACTTGGCAAAAGGTCTTTAACAATAGATTTGAAAACATTATGATGTTTTATTAAATCATGAGTGTTAGTCTTTTCGGACTTCAAATCATCATTTTCCTTGGCAAAGTCTTTGAATGACATGAAGATAGATTAGGGCAAAGTCTTTTGTTTTCTCATTTTTTTTAGGGTTGAAACCCTTGCTTCAGCCGCTGCCATGGATAGAAGGTAACAACCATTACTTTGTTGATTCTTCCTATTGCAACTCTAAAGGAGGTAGGTGAAGCTCATAGTAAGAGCTATGTCATAGTCTATTATTTTCATTGGTTTAGGGCTGAAAAGAGGAAGAAGATTAACTAGTTTCTCTACTGCTGGGTTGGTAAATACTTCATGATACTTTTTCATGCATTCTTTTTCAGATTCGTGCTTGCTCAGGTATCATTTCCATCATCTGGTGTTTATTTTAACAAATGTCCATTATTGGTTTTGCTGCTCGAGTCAGAAATGGTATAAAAGGATTACTTGTTTATCTCTGTTAGAAGAGCATGCATTGATTTCAATTACATTTCTTTTCTCCTTGTAGGTATTGTGAAAGTGCTGATTATTTTTGGTTCTTGGGTTCATGATGATGTGGGTTCAGTTACAAAATCTCTCACAGATCCTAGCAGTGATATTCTTTCGCATGTTTCAGCTTGAAAAAGGTTATGTGAAACATATAGTTACCTCTCTGATTTTTTCCTCCACATGTCATTAATTTTATTGGAGGTTCTTTTGAACAGATGAATAAGGGTATTATTGTTCTATCAAAACACTTCAAAAATGAAAGTGATATTATAGGTGCATACGTTATTGTATTCTTGTAACAAATAATATTATTCTTGCAGATTTTGTTGGTTTGAGGGCTCTAAAAACAAAAACTATAATGACACTTTGTCTTTCCTGAAGAAAACCCTTGGGTGAAGATTGAAAAAAAAAATTATGATTTCAACCTTTCATGGCCTTTGAAGGATTCTGATTCATTTCCTTAAAATGCATTTTCTATCAAATCTCTTCGACATTGTTTGATGAAATCATTTTTATGGTGCATACTTCATTGTATTTTTTGGTAATCTTGCAAACTAACCATCAGGGTTTTTGTCTTATTGAAAAACCTTTGTTCAAGGTACTAAAAAGAAGAATATACATCTTGTAAAAGAGAGGATATAAAGTTATTAATCACTGGTTGATTGAATTGTGTAGATATGGAAAATTGACCAACGCACTTGATCCTCATTACTAACATCGCTTCATCTTAGATCATACTCTCAGCTTATCGTCACTTTTCATCTCTTAATTAGATAAATCATTATTTATTTAATTAGGTCTTTCTCCCTTGTTGTTTAAATTAATCAATTTAATTTAATTAATCCTCTATCTCTGGTCATTTAAATAATTCATTTTATTTAAATTAAATCTCTAAAGTCCTCTTATTAAATTGAATAAATTAAAAATTATTTGATTTAATCTAAAATTACCCCCTTTAGTTAAATAAATCAAAACATTTATTTAATTAAACCCTTCCTCTCAATTTGATTTAAATCAATACATAAATTTAAGTCCAAATTGTCACATCTCCTAATTCTTCATTAAATTAATTAAAATTTGGTTAATTTAATGTCACATCCTCTAGAGAATGCAACTTGCACAATAAATCAATTACTTTGATTTATTAAATCTGCTATTTTCCCTCAAATTTGAATTCAAATTCAAGTGGGCTTGGTCCTTCCAACAAGGCATTTATTTCACCTTACAAGTCCTTTTTCCTTGAGCCAAGTGTGGCCATAACTCCATTTTCTTCCCTCTCCAACAAGTCATTTCACTATTTTAAAATTCCACCTAATGGCATTTATTGGCACTTTGATCAAAACGTGCACAACCATCAACCATTCGCATCTTGAAAAGTGGCACTTGGCCATTGGATGTTGAATGATCCCACATTACTCAATTTCACTCATTCTTCCAACTTGGAAATCTATAAATGATAGACTCTTCCTCTCATTATGTCATCCACAAATTGAGTAAAATTACTATAATCAACTTCATCCTCAAGCACTTCTATTTTCATGCATTTCATCAAGTTCTTGGCTAGGTTATGCAGATTTTTCATTATGGAGCTTCATTGAATCTTCATCAAAGTGGATCACTCATCAAATTATCAACATTGCAACAAAGGAGTTGGGAAAGGGCCAATTTCTACACATAATTGGCACCAATTCTCCCATGGGATCAAGAGTTAGCATCTTAGAATAGGATTTCATTGTGTTCTTTGTTCATTTCTTCATTTTCTTTCCTATTTGAGCATTGCAAATGGATTTCATGAGGAATCTTAGTTCTAACTTGCATATGAGCTTACTTACGTGTTTGTTTCTCATGTTTGTGTAGGTATAGGATTGGGGTTCACTAAAGTATGGGCCCCATCAATCTAGTGTCACTAGACCTAAAATGATGGTTGCAACAATCAATTTGTAGGTGGGCACTATGTCTCGGTACCTCTCCAAGTCTATTTGTCCCTCAGAAAAGTAAATCTCATCGACACCCATCACATCATAGCAAGCATCCCTATTGGCATCTAGATCATAAATAACTCTTGCTCCATGGATAGGAAATCATAGGATGCGCCAGATATCCTCGAGAGTAACAGTCACCTTGCTAGTAGGAAGGTGGAGGGAGGAGGTCTCAATGTGCAATCACTCTACCAAAGATGTCATCATCCCCAAGTGGGTCCGAACAGGACGAACCTACGCAACAAACCAAAGGCCAATCATACCAAGCTACTCCTCAAGGAATACATGCATACCTTGTAATCTCCTAAGCACCAGCCATCTGTGCTCCCATGAATGAAGTATGTCGAGGTCCTCCTTCACAAGGGAAACCATCATGTCAAGTCTCGTAAAAAAATCCACCTCTCGTGTCAGCTTTTCGCATTTGAAACAACAAATGCGACGTTGATTGAAAAGTTCCAAACTACATCATTGTGGTGGATTTTGAAAAATTCTAAACTCCAAAGGGCACCACATGATCGGATTTGCATGTGTGGCTGACTTTGTGCCAAAACCCTAGTTCCAAATTGCGTTGCACGGTCCAATTTTCATATGCGGCTAAGATTGACAAGAAACCCTAATATCCTAACTAGCCCGCGGTGGCGTTATCCTCATATGCGACATAGTTTGAATCCATGCAATGCTGATTGAGCATTTGCAACAACGCTATATAGTGCCACTTGACCTAAAGCTGACCTAAACCCTATTAAATGCATGTAAAATGATAAAATCAAAAGTCAAGATAGGGGTACATACCATGGGTCCTTCACTGGTTGGCCACTAGTGCACCCGTACCCTCTTCAACACATTCCTAGGAAGCTGTCGTTGCACCATTTTGACTCAAACTCAAAGCTCAAAGTGCAAAAAAGTTTCTGAAGGCTAAGTGTGTAAATTGATTGAAGGTGACCTCTCTAGCTCTATTTAAGCCTGTAAATTAGAGTTTTTTTACCTAATTTGACCATCCAACTAGGGTTTTGGTCCCCCTATCCCATTTTTTTACCAACCGAGGGCCATGTACCATTTTTTTTGGCATTTTAACGTGTTTTTTGGCATCCTAGAGCATTTTTGGACCTATCTAACACCTTGTCCTCCTTTTTCGCAAGATCATCCAAATATCAATATTTTTGTCCAATCTCTCGAGGGGGGCAGCATATCAGCATAATCTTTCCACTGGGGCAATAGTCGAGCATTCAAAAAAATTGATAAATTTTGAACTTTGATCACATCAGTTTATTCTTTGAACCAATACAATGAGTGCATTGCGTCAAAGAGGGGAAAAATGTAGACATGGAAAATTGACCAATGCACTTGATCTTGATTACTAACATCGCTTCATCCTAAATTATACTCTCAGCTTATCATCACTTTTGATCTCCTAATTAGATAAATCATTATTTATTTAATTAGGTCTTTCTCCCCTGCTGATTAAATTAATCAATTTAATTTAGTTAATCCTCTATCTTTGGTCATTTAAATAATTCATTTTATTTAAATTAAATCTCTAAAGTCCTCTTGTTAAATTGAATAAATTAAACATTATTTGATTTAATCCAACATTACCCCCTTTAGTTAAATAAATCAAAACATTTATTTAATTAAACCCTTCATCTCAATTTGATTTAAAACAATACATAAATTTAAGTCTAAATTGTCACATCTCCTAATTCTTCATTAAATTAATTAAAATTTGGTTAATTTAATATCACATCCTCTAGAAAATGTAACTTTCACAATAAATCAATTACTTTGATTTATTAAATCTCCTATTTTCCCTCACATGCAATAAAAGAGGAATATTCCCTCAAATTTGAATTCAAATTCAAGTGGGCTTGGTCCTTCCAACGAGGCATTTATTTCACCTTACAAGTCCTTTTTCCTTGAGCCAAGTGGCCATAACTCCATTTTCTTCTCTCTCCAACAAGTCATTTCACTATTTTGAAATTCCACCTAATGGCATTTATTGGCACCTTGATCAAAACTTGCACAACCATCAACCATTCACATCTTGACAAGTGGCACTTGGCCATTGGATGTTGAATGATCCCACATTACTTAATTTCACCTATTCTTCCAACTTGGAAATCTATAAATGAGAGACTCTTCCTCTCATGTTTTCATCCACAAATTGAGTAAACTTACTATACTCAACTTCATCCTCAAGCACTTCTATTTTCGTCCATTTCATCAAGTTCTTGGCTAGGTTATGCAGACTTTTTTATTATGGAGCTTGATTGAATCTTCATCAAAGTAGATCACTCATCAAATTATCAACATTCCAACAAAGGAGTTGGAAAAGGGATAATTTCTACACATAATTGGCACCAATTCCCCCATTGGATCAAGAGTTTTCATCTTAGAATAGGATTTCTTTGTGTTCTTTGTTCATTTCTTCATTTTCTTTCCTATTTGAGCATTGCAAATGGATTTCATGGGGAATCTTAGTTCTAACTTGTATATGAGCTTACTTATGTGTTTGTTTCTCATGTTTGTGCAAGTATAGGATTGGGGTTCACAAATCCTTTGTTCTTGCAAGATATATGTGATAACTTCTGTAATTAAAATCTTGAAAACATGATGCAAAAAATATACAATTAGTGTGTGGTATTTTTGAGATTCATTGATGAATCTTTAAGATATTAGATAGATTAGAATGAGAGCGATATGAGAGCTGTATTGAAACAGAGAAATACTATGATATATTATTCTAAGATTTGTAGAAGGGGTTGGTTCTCCTCGGAATAGGTGTTCCTAAATTTGTAAGTGGTTGGTGCTCCTAGAGTGGGTGCTCTAAAATTTTCCTGTAAGGCATCGTAAGTAGTGATTTGAAAATATAAGCCAATATGGCAGCAGTTTAGGAGTGGTTTTTCTACCCCAGGAGGGTTTTCCACTTAGAAAATTATTTATCTTATGGTCTCATTGTTTTGATGTCATAATGCTTCTAAAATTTGATGATTTTTTGAGTATTTGTTCTTATTAGTCTGAACATTGTTGAATGTTAGTTCCTTATCTATGCAAATACTTGTTTTAAATGTCTTGCACAAGTCACTATTGAAGAGTCTAATTCAAAAGGAAGCATAAAAGTATTAATTTGATTCATAGCTCAGGAATTTTTATGATGTACTGAAGCTCTTAGTTGTTTCATGCTTATCATATTTCATTTCATTGCTTAGTTGTTTTAGTATGTCATAAGTTCACATTAAAATCTGGTGGTCCTAAAGTGAATAAACAATGTTGGTCTTCATGTACAATCTTATGAGTTGCACCCATGTTGTCATCATGCATTGATTGTTAAACAATGTTTGTAATCTCTTTTGCAAATGCAAGATATCTTAGACAAGTTTTATTGGGATAAGCTGACACAAATGAACTAAGTTAATGTTGTCATGAATGCTCTCAAAGCCATTACTTTGTCGTATTTTCAAAAGAAATGGAATCAAAATTAATTGTCTTGGTCGAATTTTAAAAAGGTTTAGACACTAATTCACCCCCCCCCCCTCTCAGTGTTTGTCCATACTCCAACAATTGGTATCAAAGCCATACCCATACATAAGCCTAACCAGTTTAGGGTTTCCTAGTCGTGGCGTATTCCTTATGGCCAAGTGCAAAATAATCAAAGGTCAAAATAAAGCCCCTAGTGTCAAGAAAAAATTTAATAAACCAGTCTTTATTAAAACTAGTGAAGTTTTTTCTCAATAATTACCCTTGTCAGTTGATACTAAATGTGATCATGTTATTGGAGAAGAAGAAGATTACTTAGTAAGTGACTTTGAACAAGAATATGAAGGTGATGATTATGAGGTTGATTTGGAAGGAGAACTGCTTTCTTCCTTAGATGAACTTAAAAGGCTTAAACAAGAAAATCAGGAACTTAAGGTAAAACTTCAAAAGAGTACTAATACTAATTAGGCATTAAACCAAAACTATGATAAATCTGAAAAATATTATTGAATTTTTGAAAGCTGAAATGGTTGATAGAAAAAGGACTGAAGAGCAATTGGAATTCAAGTTAAAAGACAAGGACGAAGTGTGTAATAAACTATAAAATGAGATTGCTTCTCTAAAGAAATGTTGAGATAATGATTCCTTGTTAAAATAACTAACACTTAAAGATGATATGATTATAAGTTAGAAAATTGAAATTGAAGAATGTAAGAGGATAGCAAATGTTGTAAGGTCTGATTTGGAGAATAAAAATATTGATTGTCTAAAACTTGAAGGAGAAGTAGTTGCTTTAAGAAAATATCTTGAAAGTGTCAAGGTTCAATCAGGTAAAATTCACAAATTTGATCATAGTACTAATATATTGAATGAGATGTTGGGCAGAAAAAAGCATTCTAAGGATCCTATAGGAGTGGGATATGAGGTTGGACAAAACTCTTCAAAATAATCTAAACACGAGTCAGTGTTCGCTATTGTAGATGGAAAGAGGCTTACCTTCAAGAAAAAACCAAGAATGAAGGTTGATCATGGTTACCATATTGCCTCACCGAAGGATAAAATTGATGGTAAAAGACAATCTCAAGGGATTCATAGAGAAAGGAGAAATGTTTTCAGATCCTCAGACCCTTGGCATGATCATTCATTTAGGTATAATCATTCTTTTCAAGGATATTGTTATGTTTGTAATGATTATGGTCATAAGGCAATTGATTACATGAGATGGTCAAATAAGAATCATTCTAATGTCTCTATAAATGAGAATGTAGTGTGTTACAATTGTAACAACTTTGGTCATTTTAGAAAAGATTGTAGAATGAATACAAGTGATAATTATGACGGGCAAAAAGTTGGAAATGTCTTTAGGAAGTCTTATGTTCCTGAGATCAGTCACAAGATCATTTGTTTTAGATGTAATAACATTGGGCATAAAGTACAACAATGCAAATTTAATACAAAGACAAGTACTTTAAACAAACAAGTGAAAAATTCTACATTGGTGTGGAAAAGAAAGAGCAATCAAGATGATAAGAAGAGAAATAAAGATGAATTTGTGAAAACTCCTTGTGCACTCCTTGCACATGAGATACCATCTAGGTCTTGAGAAGATGAAAATACTTAGGGGGAGTCTATTATGGTAATATATTTTACCCCTATGAAGTCAGAATGATGTATGTCAACATGTTTTTTCTATTGGTGGTATAAGAAGTACAGAAAAGGTTTGTAAATGTCAATATTTCATTATGTTTATTCTGGTTGAATTAATTTTGAAGGTTTGCATATTATTTTGGAATTCAAGTTTAAAAGTACATTGACAATCCTATGGTTTGTTTGGTACTTTGATGGCTCAATTCATAAGGTGCGGGTTGACTACATACAAGAGATGTTTAAGTTCCTTATCTTTCATGTCTTGAAATCATTCATTAATATTGGTATTGGTGTATTCTGGTTTAACCATTCAGAAGTTGCAAATTCCATATGGGGTCATGCATAGTTGACATCTACATAGAAAGTTGAAATTTGGTTAAATTTTTCGTTGTTCCTGACATACTGGTGCTCTTTATGAAAAACTTGATGATAGGTTGTCTAAAGCTCTTCCTGACTACATTTAAAGAATTACCATGTTAAGATTGTTCCTAATCAAACCTTGATTACATCTTGATAATACATTGTCTCTAAAAGGAATTGGTTGAGTGTCAGAGATAAATGTTTGTCGTTGGTTTTCACTCATGCTCTTGGAAGATTGTCGATTCATGGTTGAAGCTAAGTGTTCTTATTCAAATATCATATGATAAAGATACTAGAGGACATGTTGAAAATGCGACTCACAGATATAAGTGCTAATGATGCTATGATAATTTAAGTATTATATTCAAGCTATATATATCTTGGATTCTTTTAGATAGCATACTATGTTCATTTATGTTGACAAAGAAGATTCAACTCTGTGGTGTGCAGTAGAAGGACAAGGAACGGTGCTTAAAAAAAATAGAGAGTGAAAGCAATAACAATGAACATAAATGATAATATCTTTCAAGAAGTTCAATACTTTGCAACAGTTATGAAGAGTCATGGAAATTAACTCAAAGGCACTATTGGTAAGAATATATTGAGATTTGCTTGTGTAAGTAGTTGTGACATTGTGATAGTATCATGTTTTATGATAGTACTATGCTTGAAAGAAATTTCCAGTTAGAATCTTGTTTGGGGGAGAAGCTCATAATATCTTTGATGTTGTTATAGTTGATGCCTTCATAATCAATGAGCTAGAGTATGTCTAGGGGTCATCATCAAAGACACATATGGGTGATATCGGTTACTGGATATATGGTCTTGACACACTGGCTAGTTTTATCTAGATGCCATACATGGATTGTCATCAGTGGTTAGATGAGCATGAGCATCTAACATGGTGTCGATAGGAGAGGTACTTGATTGGGAGGACTATTTAGTTCATTCATGTTATTGAGATGTATCTACTAGATCGAGTTCTCAAATAGTTTGGAGAGCAACAGGGAGAGCCTTGAGGGTTATTTGTATTTGCTCGATTGTCTAGGGAGGTTACACCATGGGGGTCGATGATTACAATGGCTACACTAGAGAAGGCCACTAATAGATTATAGGAACAACAGTGTGTATGGAGAGGAGCAGCAGATGTTGGGACCACTCCCCAATATGATGCCTAGTGGAGGACACATAGGCCTATTCCATTCACAGATCCTAATTAGCCCACCACAGTAGTGAGATGAAGATGGGGTCATTCAAGTAGGAGAGGCAAAGATAGAGGTAGAGGAGATGGAGGCTGAGGAGATGGAGGCTAAGGGGATGGTGGAGGTCAGGGTGATGATAGAGGTGATGGTGGATATGGTGGCGATGGTGGCATGGGTGGGAGAGGAGGTGATGGGTAGAGATTTCATTGAAGATGAAGGAGGAGGAGGAGATCACTCTCTCCTATCTAAGAGGATGGAGAGGAGGAGAGACATGTGGAGGAGAGAGAGGAGGGGAGACATGAGGAGGAGAGAGAGGAGAGGAGACAAGAGGATGTTCGATAGGAGGAGGATATGCTTGATGTGGAGGTGGAGGAGGGCAAGAGAGAGGAGTTTGAGGTATTAGATGTTATAGATACCATGGATATAGATGTGGGAGGACACGAGCAGTCAGAGGATGTGGATGTGGGTGAGGAGGACTGCATCCTCCGTGAGAGGATCATAGTCAGAGAGAAGGGTTATGAGGATGTGCCCATCAGGGGAGAATCCAAGGACATGGATGAGGAGTTATCAAGTTTACAAGCTAGAGTGGAAGCACTAGAGGCCGAGGTATAGTCCCTACGTGAAGAGAGAGATGGGATAGATATGGAGAGAGATACCCTGCAGGTAGAGAGGGTCAGAGGGTCATTGACTTTGTGGTTGGATGTACAAGCACAACTGCTAATATAGTGCAGGCACTCCTTAGAGTAGCGAGGCAAGAGCAGTATTATAGAGACATGTTAGAAATCCATCAAAGCATAGGGCACCAAGTACATTAGATGAACCAAATAGTGGTCACTCTCATAGTAGGAAATCATATAGTAGGTCTAGCAAAGGTGAGAGCAACAGTCAAAGCACTGGGTAGCATGCAAGCAGTGGATAGATCCATTTTGACTTATGTATTTTGATACTTATATTATGTATCCTTTGAGCCTGCGAGCTCTTATTTCTAGGAGATACATTATCACATTATCCTATGACACACTTTTTGAGATATATATATCATTTTTGGTGGCAATTTGGGTATGTGCAGGATCATAATGGGCCAAAAAGTGGTGATATGTAAGTGATATGACAGTCCATGTGGTTGTTGACTTTTTTTTACCCAAAATTGATGAAATGAAAAGGGTTTTTAAAGGATATTCTCAGTTTTCCACCAATATAAATTATGCTTTACTTTGAATTTAAGAAATAATTATTATTCATTTTCTATTTGAATTACGACTAGAGTCTTGATTGATAGGATGATTGAAAAACATCTATAGCTTTCAAATGGTATCACATTTTTTGAATCCAAAAAGTTTGTCACATTCTATGCTTCCCATCTATATGATTAAAAAAAAATTGAATTTCATGAAGTTTTGACCAAGTTAAGGTGGTCAGACATACGATTTTTTATATTTTTTAAAAGTTAAAATAAAAAATTCATAATTAATTATTTACTTGGAAAAAAATTACAAAAGAATATGCATCACATCGAGACATGAGTCCTCTCCTTATATGTAAAAAATTATTAAAAAAATATTATCATTTTATTGTGGTTAGGGTGGTCAGACAAACACCTACTTCTTATTTTTTCCCTGAAATTTAAGTACTACTACATTAAAATTTCAAATTTTCACCAACTAGGATTTTTTTTTCAAATAGACCTAGTAGTTTAGAAACTACATTCAATTTCCTATAGATTATATTCTTGCATATTTTTGAAATAATATAGATAACTTATTCAAAATTTTATATCAAGTTGCCTAACTCTGATTTTTTAATTTTCATCGCCACTTAAGGGCCTGTTTTTTCCATGATGATCCTGCACATACCCATTTATATGATATGTAGTTCTTTGTATGCAATTTTCTATTTATGCACGTGTTATGGATGTCGATATTTACTTTATGATATGTATGCAACCTATGATGATGTATGCATTTACATTTATGGTATTATGGATGCCATGTATGGATGCTATGTTTATCATTATGAGCAATGCCATGTGAATGTATTTGTTATGATAATAATTTATATAGTTTATGATGGTGAATGCATGTTATGCCATGGATTCCTAGATACGATAGATGGGTATATTTTTTGTGGTTTTTCAAATGCAACATATGTGTATGATTTAATATATACATATGTATGGAAATGTCTAAATGATGTTTGTAGCATGTTGCATATGTAGGATACCTTTTTTTTTTTTGTGTCACAAGACTCTATTATAATGCAGGAAAGAAGAAATGTTATCGTAGACAATTTGGAGGTTAGTATTAGAAATCTTCACTATTTCACTGAAACATAATAGGCCTTGAGTTAATCACTTAATTTTTTTAATTATTCCTTAGCCTTTTCTCCCTTTAATTAAATAAATATTTATTTATTTAATTTAATCCTAAAATATTTAATGTTGAATTAATTAAATAATCACTTTAATTATTTAATTATTCCTTAGCCTTTTCTCTCTTTAATTAAATAAATCTTTATTTATTTAATTTAATCCTAAAATCTCGAATGTTGAATTAAATCATTATTTAATTCATAAAAATATTTTAGGATTAAATTAAATAAATAAAGATTTATTGGATTTAATTCAACATTCAAGATTTTAGGACTAAATTAAATAAATAAAGATTTATTTAATTAAAGGGAGAAAAGGATAAGGAATAATTAAATAATTAAAATGATTATTTAATTATATTTGAAAGTGTGACAAAAATAAGTTAATTAATTTAAAATGATTATTTAATAGAAGATATATTTAATTAGTGATGCAATTTGATTAAAGGTAAGAATAAATTAACTAAATAATTAACATTATTTAATTATGAAAAATGAAGATGAAAGAATTATGAAGTTAAGGGTTGCAGGCCTAGGACAATTTTTAGTGTCTACAGAGACATTCATGTATCTTCCATGTTGACCCAAAAGTTTTTCCTTTATCTTTTTCACTTGTCTTGTGTTTTCCTTTTGGGCATGACGCAAGGCGTCGAGACATTCATGTCTCTTCCATATTCACCCAAAAGGTTTTTCTTTGTTTTTGCTCTCTTGGTGTCATTCTTCTAGTTCTATGTGTATTTGGGGAATGATAATAGTTTTGGGCTTTCTAATAACATTGTAGCAATATTATACTGACCCCAAATGCGTAGATCCCTTATGTGTTTGGTGTTTTCATTTTGGGGGCAACCCCTCTCTTTTATTTTACATGACACAACTTCATTTGGAAACATATGACTTGGCATAGGTCTTTCCAAGTTAGCTCTCATGTCCTTTTTTGTTTGCATTTTATTATTTGCTACTTTAAAGTAATTTCTCACAGTATGGTTTTTAACAATTCCTTAAAAGTGGGGGCATATATTGGCATTATTCTTTGGTATTTTTCATGGTTCATGTGTGTGCAGTCTTCTTACTTTATACAATGTTCTTTTTGCTTTTTGGATGGAATTGGGTGTGAGATCCTTAAGGGGCATGATCTATCTTAGAATATAACATTCCTCTTAGTAGCTTGATGCAACACACTACATCCCCTGAGTTGTGAATATTTTATTCTTTGATTGGTCCTCTCTTTGAGACATAAGGAACAATGTTCAATAAGTTAAAGACCTCACATGAACTAAGCAAGACTCCTTTGAATGTTCCCTATTTTTCATTTATAGTTATACGGCAACCTTGCATAACATAGCTTGCATGCCTGTAGAGCCATCTTGTTTGTTTAGGAGCTCCAAGCATACAACGTTTTTCTTGCCTAATGAAGATCAAAAATTATTTTTTCATGGATCCTTATTAAAGTTATTAGGAGCTATTTAACTTTGGTATGGTTTGAGAAGGAAGCCCAACCGAGGCATGAATTTCCCCATAGCCACTTGTGTGTGTGTGAGTGCATCCCAACCATGAGTGTATGTGTTTCACCTTCTATGACTTCTCACCCAGTGGATAACTAGGAGTTCTATTGCCTCTAACTGAATATGCATTTTTTGAACAAACAACCTAGATCTAATCCACATCATGACGGACAAATGATCGAAGATTGATCCGACTCTTTTATATTTTACCTTTTCTCTTTTTTATCTTTGATAGTGCATGCTTGTGATTTGTTGTTGCTCTTATATCATTTTCATGTGTGTTCTTTTGTGCCTATGTTGGTTTGTCATGGGATCTTGATCCTAGGAGCTTGATCACCCCTCTCAATCGTTTTCGTCCCATCTTACCAGCATTGGTACACTTGGACCCCTCTTGATGCATATTTGTCTACTTTAGTGTGAGTTTTGAGCAATTTCATCCTCTCACTAAAGTGGGGGCTAAATGGAGAAACTAAAAAAGTATCCCTTCTACTTTTCTTTGTGTGTTTGGGCCCTCCTTCTGAGATAGGCTTAATATTGGCTTGATTTAGTGTTCTAATGTTGTGGACACATTCAAATTAGGTCTTTGGCCCTTGTGAATGAATGAACATAAATGGTACCTTGCTAAAATGTTGTAAAGTGTTGTAGCACACTTTCATGCTTCTCTAAGGTTTTATTAATTAAATAAACCTAATAAACCTCTTAATCTTGCATCATTTTAAGTGTTATAACACACTTTCATAATTTTCTAGGGTTGTGATTAATAATTGTGGTTTCTTATGCTTTACAAGCCCCATTTAATGCATATTTTTGAGGATAATCCCAACACAAACAATTACCCACTCATAATTCAGGTGTTTCAAGCTTGTGTGACCTAGATTTAGTGATTTGGGACTTATTTTCCACCTTGGGTGAATGGGTCCCACCTGGATTTTTGTGTCCCAAACCTGGTTTCACATATTTTTAAGCACTTTTAAAAATGGTCCCAAAATTTAGGCCTGATGGGACTCATTCACCATCTTGGGAAAATGAGTCCTGTGTGGCCCAAAAATAAATTTAATTCAAATTATTGACAATATTTTATCCTCCTCGATCTGATGTTAGTTTGTAGTGTTGCAATTTTATGAATTCTTGCATATTTATGAATTCTTGCATAATTGAGTATAAATACAGGCTTATTTCTTTCATTTTACACCTACCAAATTGAATTAACATCCTTATAGAAATATTGAGTTCACAAGAGCATTCAATCATTCACAATAGAATTGAAGGGAAGATTAGCAAGCATTTTAGAGCATTCTTCAAGCATCAATCATCATGTCAAGGACTTCATGCATCATGTTTGTTTTTGAGCTAACAATTGTGACGTAGGGTTTTTTATTCAAGCAAGCATTTCATTCAAGATCTATCACCTTCAAGCTAGAGTCAAGATCTACATCCATTGGAGCCATCTCATACATGTTTGCAGCCTCTTATTGCTAGGGTTGGGTCTAGGTTTCATATTTCCTAAGGAGAAAGATTAGAGAAATTTTGTCAAGTCATTCAAAGTTGTAAAAGTTGTCATCGAGCCTTGGTGAACTCTGAAGAGGACCTACAAGTTGCAAATCAGATATCCAGACCCAAAAAATTGAACAGGCAGGTTGAGTAGACTAGGAAGAGAAGGATCAAACTTTGATGCTTCAAAAAATCCAAACTAGACTAATTCACCATTTCTAGTGAATGAGTCATAGTTCCAGTCAAAATTCAGATTTTTGCAGATTCATGTTCCTGCATAGAAACCTAGATTTTGGACTAATTCACCTAGTTTGGCAAATGAGTCCCAGTTAGCATTAAAGTCAAATTTTCCAACGTTTCTAGGCCATTTTGTAGATCATTCTATTGAATAAGGGTCTTGTGTTGCATCTTGCATTATATTTTATTTTCCAAGTCTAAACTTGGTCGTGAACCTCTCATTAGTTTACATTCAACTCCTAAGACATCCTTATTACAAGATCTCTTTTTCTTTTGCATTGAGATCTCTATGGTTATCCTTGAGTGTAATATCTTGAAAGTGGGTGTGCTCTATGTCATAAACCATATGAAAGCACTTAATAATAATAAAGCCCCCATTTTCTAAGATTCCAATAATTAAACCATGAAATGATATAAAATAGCATGAAATGAATGATTAATGAACAACTCAATGTTGAAACTCACCAAACCCTTGGATTAAACTTTGAAGGATTTAAATCTTGATATCGATCTTGCATGAAATGGTTTTAATGGATGTGTATCTTGATTCTTGAATCTTTCTTTGAATCTTTGACTTGAAATCTTGAAACCTACATCACAATGTTAGCTCCAAAAACATGCATGATTGAACATAACTTTGACGTGATGAATGGATCTTGAATGTTGCAACAAACCCAATGAAACCACAAAGAAAAATATGTGTCATGAGAAGAAAGAAAATTGCACAATGAACATAAGGAATATCAAAAATGATAATGCCAATGTATGTCCCCACTGTAAAGAAATTGCAAGAACCATTTTTGTGAGAAATTTACTTTAAAGTAGCAAATAATCAATGCTAAAAAATAAAGTGACATGATAGCTTATTTAGAAATCCCTACGCCAAGTCATATTTTCCAAATGAAGCTATGTCATGAAGAGGGGTTTACCTAAAAAAGAAAGGCTAAACATAGGAATAGATTATGTCACATGCTAGCTAACTTTAAGGCATGTTTTCCACATCCCAAGCTTTCTCTTAAATATAAATGGATGGAAGTCAACTAGACAAAAGAGACAATAAAAATTGCCATACTAGGACAAGGATACCTAACAACTTGCCCCACTTAGTGGAAGACAAGGATGAGCCAAGGTAAGTGATGTGCAATATTATAGAATGACAATCAATGTCAATTAGCGGAAATAGGTTCTTCAACACAAGAAAGACCCCCACAATCCTTAAGCTATTGAATTTTAATACCCAAAGCCTTACATTCATTAGTTCAATGACCATGAACTCTAAGATATGCACAAAATAAACTCTAGTAAAATTTCTTTCATTCTCTTCGAGGGAGAGATATCAAACGATATTGGAGGAGTCACAACAAGATAGTCTCTTCATAAAGAGTAGAATATGTTCCTTTATTTTGTGACAAAGATATCTCTTTCTTAGTAAAAGGTGTCATACATACACAAGACTCTTCAGATTGTGATATTAAATTGTACTCACCCTTAAAGGAGGGTGTAAAGTCTAACGAACTCCAATCATTAGTGTTTTGTGTGATGATAGTAATGTTAAGCAAAGATTTATCTGATTATTTTTTTTCTCTTGAAGGACAATAACCAAGACCACTAGTTGTTTCTATCAGTTCAAGATGAACCAAGGTTAAAGGTGTCTTA
Organism: Sequoiadendron giganteum; assembly: GCA_007115665.2. Classification (NCBI taxonomy): domain Eukaryota; kingdom Viridiplantae; phylum Streptophyta; class Pinopsida; order Cupressales; family Cupressaceae; genus Sequoiadendron; species Sequoiadendron giganteum. The sequence continues at coordinate 566,323,797 of CM021106.1, read as the reverse complement.
GAAGAATATTTTGTAATAGTGTCGGTATTGAGTGAACTCTTTTTGGATGCTTTTGTTTCTTTTGAAGGACAATAACCAAGACCACTAGTGGTTTCTTGTGTGTTAGGCTCTATAGGGACACATATACCTTATTATCTAGCACAACATCCTTTTCCATTGTAACCAAGTTGTTTCATAAGTTCAAAACCTCTTCCATAATTTTTTTCCATTTCTTTCAAATTTGGTGGTTGTTCATAATCAACTTCATCAAAGTTTGTTGTGTAATTTTTTTCTTCTTCTAAAGTGGTTCAAGTAGATACTTTTCAAGGTTATTTTTAATTTTGTGTTGACATTACCACTTTTACTTTTCTCTTTTCGTATTCTCTTTTTGTGATCTTGTATTTTCCCATGAATGTAGGTGTAAAATCTAAGGAACCCAAATCATCATCCAATAACTTTGTGACTTCTTCAATATGCTTTTCTTTTTACTTTTCTTATACGGGTTCCACATGTTGGAAGCCTTGAAACATGAGCATGAAGTATGGATGGTTGTGCCAGTTGTTCCTATGTTTTCATTGATTTCAACATGATAATAACTATATTGTGATAATAGTATGAGAAGTTTACTTGGTCTACCAAAAGTTGTTCTTTGTCCGTAATACTCCTTTATGGTAGATCAATATGTTGGTATTTGAGTTAGGAACTCAACACAATATCTGATATGACTCTGATCTCCTAACCATGTTTTATTGGCTCATTTAGATAAATATATATTGGATCTTGAGACATATTTTTGCTATGTATAGATATTTATCTCTAATAGAGTTCAACTCTGTATTCTACTATTGTTCTATGTGAAGGTACTGCGTGGGAGACTCCACATTCATATACTGTGGTTTTGTTGATAGTCTCTCTACTAGTAGTATGATGGGAAATTAACATGCTCTTAGATCCAGAGGGTGTTTTGTTTGAGAATTACTTGCTACTATGGAGAATTGTGGTTTAGTCTTGGCCGACTCCACGAATGAAATATATTATGAAGACTAAAATCTGACTTGGTACAATGCACTACTTGGATGAAATGATTAAACCTTATATGGTGCCAACCTAATTGATAAATAATATATAATTGTAAAAATAGAAGATAGATGCAAGTGGAAGAGTGTGTGTATGTTGGTGTGCAAGTGTGTGAGCAATGGAGAAGGGAAAGGGTGAAGATATGCAATGTGATACTTTGTATTCTAAGCTTTAACAAAACTAAACCCTGCACATAGAAGGTTTACTTCATTAGTTTATCAGTTTGGTAGTGAGCCACCATTATTGTATCTTGGCACTGAGCCATCCTTTGTACTTAGTTTGTAAGCCTTTTGAGGATAGTGAGTGTTGGCAGTCAACCCCATACTATTTTTTATCTGGATATAATATATTTTGAGTTAACCCTCACTGTTGCTTTTCCCTCATTGGGTGTTCCACATAAAAATCATGGTGTTCATGTGTATGATTTATTTTTCTTGTTTCCATGTTCGGTCTATGGAATACTGATTCACCCCCCACTCTTAGTATTCTAGATGTTCAACACCACCTATGTAGTTACTATCAGTGTTTTCAAAGGATTTTCCTTGTCTTTTTCAAGTTGTAGAACACTGTAAGGCTCTGGATTAGCTTTGATTGTAGTGTTGTAGACATAATTCATTATATGATGAAGAGTTGAAGGAACTTCTTTCATTTCATGAATCCATGGTCTTCCTAAACAAGCTTATATGAAAGTTCTTGAGGCATGACATGGACATGAGTTTGTAACATGACCGTACCAACTGTAATAGATAATGTGATCACACCAAATGGTCATTTCCCTACATTATCAAATCCATGGATAGATAAAGAGTTTGATTGTATTTGGCTTTCCTCTTCTCCAATCTTATCCAAAAGGTTTACGCTACACACGTTAAGGGCTCTCTTTATTCCTTTTTTTTAATTAATAATGGATAGGATCATGAAAGCGTTGATCACATTCCATTGTTAGATTTTGTAAGATAGCTTCATTAGAAGTAAGGGAAGCATCAAGAGAAGAATAACTATGACTTTCTTGCTTACCAATGATTGGATCGTTTTGTTCAAATAGATCTTTCCAAATGGTAGGAGCATTAAGAATTGGAGAAACAAGATTCTCATGACTCTTAATGAGTGTATCTTCTAACACCAAACTATGTGAGAATAAATGTGATTGTCATGGTTATCTGTGATTACATCCCTATATCCTATAATGTCTTCCCAAGTAGGAGAGGTAGGAGAAGAGAAACAAATAGGATTTTCATAACACTCAATCATTGGATCTCTTAACACAAAAATATCCTCTTCATAGATAGAAGATATTTTTGTAGAAGGATAAATGTGATTGTCATGATTGTCCACGATTGCATCCTCTTTCACTAAAGAATTCTCACAAGTAGGAGAGATGTTGGGAGATTAATGGAGACTAGATAGAGTAATGTTAAGAAATGTGTTAATGATATCATCTTCTTGTGTCATAATATCTTCCTAGAAGGGAGAAGGAGAGGGAAAACAATATTTTCATGATTCTCAATGATTGTATCTTCTTTCACCAAGATACCTTCATCGCCAATAGGAGAGGTATCAGGCAAAGAAGATTTTTTGTTTTCATGACTATCTATGATTTTATCTTCTTGTATCAAAACATCCTCACAAATGGGAGAGATAATAAGGTTTGAGTGAGGGATAGAAAAGGTGATATTAAGGATTGTGTCAATGGTTTGATTCTCTTCTTCTAAGATGTTCTCATAACTAGGAAATACAGTGGAAGGATGGCTAACATGTTTCTTAATGACCTCATTTATATTCACTAAATTGAACTCATAAGAGGGGATGTTGTGCTTATAAGATCCATTTTTAACCATGTCAAAACCACATCCCTTATAAGGAAGGATGCTAACATGAATTTAAGCTATACAACTTATGGAATGCTTCAAAAATATAAACAAATCTCCTACATATTTGATGATTTTCAATACTATTTTTTTTTTTAATGTTTTAAAATGGCTACATTAAATGGATGATTAGACCTAGATGCATAAAACAAAAATTTCTAAAACTTTCTAAGCTGAAATAGTGGGTTACTAGGAGATTCGGGAAGTGCAAAAAACCAAAAAAAATCTCAAAAAAGATGGTTGTAAGATTCCTTGAAGGACTCATTTTCCCATGGGCAAATGGGTTCTGATACAGGGTTTTTAAAAATGAAAAATGCAATTTTGTGAGTGATTATATGTGTTATTTTTTCTAGGTCTCAAGTTGTAACTTTTGTAATAGAATTGTCCAGAATTTGATGTGTAAATGCAAGTGAAGTTAATGACAAATTCATATGAACTATATATGACACTTTTGAAATACAATTTTTACTCAATTTTTGAATGTGAATGATTTAACATACACTATTATGTAAGTAATATGCAAAATTAGTCTAACATTATATAGTTTTTGTTAAATTTTTAGATTTAAAATGAATGTAAAATGAATGTATACACCTAAAATGTGATACAATTTTATGCCAAATGCAATATAATTTTATTCCAAATTTATAAACCCTAAATGCAATGATTTAATTCAAATTCTAGATCTAGGGTTTGAATGCACTCCAAATAAAAAATTAGAATGTTCAAAACTTGGGTTCACCAAAATGAAACATAAAAAAATAGGGTTGTTCACCAAAATGAATTGATGAACTAATTAGTGACCTATTTTCCTCTATTTCATTAGGAAATGAGATCTATGCAATGAAATGACTTACAACCTTTAGGTTAATCAAGTCAAAGTGTGAATCTAAAGATTTCCCTCTTTGTGCTAGGACGAGGGTCTAGGTCAAACAAAACTTTGGGGAGAAAGATTAAAAATAGAAAATAAACTCCAAAATACAATCCATCACTTGGATTTAGTTGATTAAACATAAAACTAAAGGAACATATAAGGGTGATCCCACAAAGCTGGTTTACAATTTTTGAGAGGAACTGATTTTTGTTTAAATCACATATTTTTAGAAAATATAACGATTTAAGCCTTTAAAAGTTCTATTTTAAGGATTCCAATTGAAGAGGGTTTGATCAAATCACCTTAGATCAAACCCCCTTGGATAGGACCTCTCTAGTTTTAAACCATACCTTTAAATGAGTCTCCTTTACACCTATCAAAATGTTGATAAAAAATCACTTTTGATTTACCTTTTGGGGCATCAAATGAATTCATTTAAAATTTATTTCAAATTATTATGGTAGTCCTCTAAATGACCTATCCCATGAATATAATTTTAATATAGTTTTAATATGTTTTGGTTTTATTATGTATGTGTTTTTTAGTTTTATTAAACATAGGTTTTTCATCAAAAAATCAAGCTCTTTGTTTTGCACATGTGTAAAAATAGCAAATTATGAAAATATTTTAAAAAAAAATATGTTCATGCTGAATATTGATGTCATTGATCCATTAAAAAATATAAAATGAATTTTGATACATACAGAAAATGTTATGTTGTATACTGTCCGCCTATGTTTGAATTGCAATTGGTTTGACTTCGAAACTCTATTAAGGAAACAATATTCAATAAAAAACTATGAGACCAAATGAAAGTGCTAGATATCATAGTTACAAATCTAAATTAAAAAAAATTGAATTTTATCCTTCATAAAAAAAAAATTATGTTGTATACGATGAGCGTCATTTTTTTAAAATGTTGTTTTCTGAAAAAAACTAGTTTTCATGGGAGATGGAAAAAGAATTGCAATCTTATTCCAAATTTTTTGAAAAAAATATTTTTAGAATCTACAGAAAAAATGTGATGAGACTCTAGTTTGCATCATCTTCAAATTCCTCACGGTTTAGCCGATATAGGTGCCCGAATGTGAAGATTTAGTTAAAAATAATAATTTCAATGTCCAGTTTGGCCAAAAATTGTAAACCACTATTGTGGGATCACCGATAAAGTTTGTAGAAAATCTAGAAGACATAAATGTTATGTACCTCTCACAAAATAGTGTTTTTCAAAAGTTTCCCGAGGACTCATTCACTCTATGGTGAATGGGTCCTATGTAGGGATTTTTTAAAATGGTTTATGGGTCCTATACTCCTATGTCTGCACTTCTAGATTCCCGATTTTCATAGTCAAATAGCTGAAAATAAATCCAAGATCTGAGTTTCTATGAGATAACAACAAAGGTGACAACAAATGCAACTTTTCAATTTTGGAACTTTGAGATCTTCAAGTTTTCTTCAACAAGTGCAAATCTACAACACACAAAGAGAGGGGGAAAATGTTTTTTTTTTGGTCAATAGGGGTTTGCCTTAGTCAAACACCTTTTTTGTAATTACACCTTGAAATGAAATAAAATAGCTTGAAAGGAATGATGAATGGACAACTCAATGTTGCAATTCACCAAACTCTTGGATTAACCTTTGAAGGACTAAATTTTTTTTGTTGATGAACATAGCATTGACATGATGAATGGATCTTGAATGTTGAGAAAATGATGAATAAATTTTTTCTTGACAATAATCTTGGCTCTTGTAAATTTCACCTCTTGCTAGCTTTTTCTTAGACTTGATTTGATCAAACTAACCTTGTATTTATAGAACTTTATTCTTAATTTCTCAAAATTAAAACATTACAAGATGACATTTGAAATTTGAATTTAGGATGATAAAATACCACCAAAACATACTTTAAAAATGGATTCAAGGTCTTAGGGAGGACCCATACACCCTTGGGTCAATGGGTTCTAGGTCCCCAAACCTAGGACACACATTTCTCAAAGTGAAGTGTTTTGTATTGGCCTTAATTGATATCAAGTTTCCCCTTCATAAAATATAATTTAATTGGCTTGTAAATGAATTATATGGGTAATTAAGGTCAAATTAAGCCCAATTAATTAAAGAGGCCCTAAATAAGTGTGAAATTTTAAATAAATACATTTTACAACACTACATTAAGGCAAAATTAAGTCCAATTTAATTAAGAGGGCTCAAATAAGTGTGAAAATGTAAAGAGCTACATTTTACAACAATAAATTAAGGCATTATTAAGTTCATTTTAATTAGGAGGGTCCAAACAAGTGAAAAAATGTAAAGGGATACATTTTTTCTACACTACATTTAGATATATGAAGGCTACTATAGATTTTGGTTCATGGTACCCTAAGAGTGAAAAAATTACTATAAATACATATATAGATGTAGATTGGGAATGAATCATAAATGACTGGAAGAGTAAAAGTTGTGGAACTTTATTTCTTGATAAGAGTCTTGTATCATGACTAAGCAAAAAGTAGGATTGAATGTCCTTATCTAGAACAAAGTTGGTGTATATTGCAGCAGCTTCATGTTGTACTTAGATATTATCGATGAAGTAGAATTTGAGGGAGATGAAGATATAATTTGAAGGAGATGAAGATATAATATGTTTTTTATTTCAATCTCCAAGAAAATTTGATGAAATTTCCATTCATGCCCTCCTTCTAGTGCTATTATGTGGACACCAAAATTTGTAAATGGCTAAAATTCTAACACACACCATTAGCGTGATTAGTATTCAAAAACAAAGAAAATTATTCAACATCTATATGAGATAATACCTCATGCTTAAAAATGCAAACAATAACAAGATAACGAAAGCATATGAATAGAAAAATGAAGCATACCTATCCCATATGGATTGGTGCCACTTTGTTGTGTAGAAAGAAGCCATTTCCCAATCCTAGATAAGCTTAATGATGGTGATAAACAAAGAGATGCAAAATGAACTCAAGTTGCCTATAGTGAGAATGCTCAAAGTGTAGATGTCAATGAAGGAGAAAATCCCTTGAATTTATAGGTGAGATTGAAGAGAGAAGAGGCAAGGTTGAGGAATGTGGGACTAATCCTCAACCAATAGATCCATGCCACTTGTCACCATGTGAATTGGCCATGGTTATGCAAGTTTTGGTCAATGTGCCCATTTCAAATTCGAAAATAGCATTAAATGCATATGGTTGAGAGATTTGGGGGGAAATTTGTTTGGACAAAAAAGTCAAACAAAGAGAGTTAATGAGGGCATATTCCTTGAGAATATGCTTTGTGAGGAAAATGGAGCTTTTAATAAATCAAAATAAATGATTTATTTTGCAAGTGGAAAAAGCTAGAGGATGGGACATGGGTTAGGCTTAGCATTAATCAGTGATTTGATTAATTAAGCTAGTGATTAGTTGATTGTGACATTTTGACTTAGATTTGTGGGTTAAGATAAATCAAAATGAGATGAGATAATGATCATTAGTCATTTAGTTAAATACATGCGATCTAATTAAATCAAGAGACTTTAGGAGATAATCAAATAAAAATGATTTATTTAATTAAAGAGATAACCTTAGTGAATTAATTAAATTGATTTATTTAATTAATAGAGGAAATAATGTTGAATGAAGCATGATTAGATGCATGAGTCAATTTTGCCTGTCTACAGATAGGAGCCTCAATCAATGGCTTTGCACAATGAATCATTGAAGGTGAAGGTACATCAACTATCCTTGATGGAGAAGAAGAAGCATATGAACAACCCTCATCATCCTCATTTGAAGATTCAAAGTATTATAAAACTTCAAACTCATGCATAGTAGCATGATCATAGTGTATCCTATTTGAAAAAATGAAGAGGCGCAAGACAATCTGAAACAAGATTATCTGGGAATAGCTGAGTATCAGGATCTCCATGTATCTCCCAAATTTTAGTCTGAATAATATGACACTCAAAATGATCAATAGCATTCAATGTTGCATCATCAATATGCATTGCAATAACTCCTAGCAGGATCCCATTTGCAATTCCATGGAAATTTTATACTGAGTACTAGGAAGGGGAACTAGATTATACAAATGTGGCAACAAATGAAGCCATCTGAGATTTTTTATGATACCATTTCTCCATTATTTATATTTTCCCCTTTTCAACATAATCACATCAGGATGAAGTGAAAACCCCATAATCAACTATGACAAAACTCCAAAAATACAAAGACATTAACCTTCAACAACAATTATAAACTCCCAAATACTACAAATAAAGTTAAACCAATATCAAAATTCAACGGATTAAAAGCACCACCAAATATAAAAATATAAGAGAAATTCCTCAACCACTGCAAAGGTGATGAAAATACCATTCCATTGATATATGGTTTGTGAAAAATGACATCCATTTGAAAAAGATATGCAACAATAAAAAGGCCTATAAAGGCACTTTGGAATCTTCTAGAGCTCTCGGTCACACCACACGACCACCTATAGCAATGAGCGAGAAAACATGATTTGTTAGAAAATATGATGGAAATTGTGCCAATAAATCACCAACCATGGATCCACAAGCTTCCCACAATCACTTCACAAGTAGAATATGAGTGCCCAAATATAAAAAGGGAAAAAAAGGCTACTATGGGGCCAATGTGGGATTAAAGATCCCAAATAACACTTCAGAAAAGTTATGCACGAGCCCACCTTCAAACCTTAACCAAATATTTCTTGTAGAACTTTATAATGTATAAAGTTTGAGAAATTCATTGCACACAAGGGGTTAATGTGCCTAGCAAAGGATTCATGGCTTCTCAAAAATTCATTCCTCTCAAAATGTTGTGCACCCTAGAGGAAACTTGTAGCCACTAGGAGGGTAATCGGGCAAAGATTGTTCTTCTCTAACAAATAGCTTCTTTTGTTTCTCAACAAAAAAAAAGTGACACCTCTTCTAATAGAAAATCGATGCCACTACAACTCCAACATATTCTATAAGGAAATGATGCAATTCATGTAAATTAGGTCTACAAGATGAAATTCAACAAAGATATAAATACTTTAAATCATAAAGAAAGGTTGCTTGGAAAGGAATTTTTACAACAATCTAGAATTGATTACAATATAAATTTTAATCTAGTGGCTAGATTATATAATTTTTATGAATTATTTTAGCCATATAAATTTATAAAAATAGAAAATATTTTAAATAGATGTTAAATTTACATTTTTTAGTGGATTAATTTAGAAGAATTTTGCATGGTGGCCACTAGAAATGAGATTTTTTTGTTAAGAGAACAAAGTTTACAGATTTAGGAAAGTCTTCCATGGACTTAAAGATGCTCTAATTTTCATAGAGTCACCAAAGGATTCTCATTACAAATATGGGGAAATAATATTAAGATATGTTATTGGAATAGAAGACTATGGAATTTTATATAAAAAACCAATTAAATGTAGGTTAGTTTGTTACATGGTTGATTAGTTACACAAGTAATATGATTGTGTAAAAAGAATTGGTGATAGAAAGAGCACATCTAATTAAATTTTCATTTTGAAGTACATGAAATTTATTGGTGTTTCAATGTGCATCCCACTATCACTCTTTCATCAAAAAAATGAAAAATGTAGCAAAAAAAATTGTAATATTTCAAGTAGTGTGAATGACAAGAACAATGCTAGAATATGAGAATGAATAGTAGGAAGATTTATTTTTCTTTTCTAATAAAATTTCATACATAACATTATGAAATAATCATATTTTTCGCAATAGTAGAAAGTATATTGATACATGATATCACTACATTTGGGAGCTAGTCAATAATGTATAATTTTTATTTTCTTTATATATTTGAATATTAGCATGTTGATATACTCAAAAAAACCATAATCAAATGTCAAGACATTATCAAATAATAGTTTTGAGCATCCTAGAGATAATTTGGGAATCACTAACATATTTATCTATGAAGAAATTTGTATTAAATATTATGGGGGTATTCGAATGTCTAATCCTTCGTAGTTGCACTTAAACTATCATTGTATTTTTCTTTCATCTCACAATTTTAATAATATCCCCTTAATGATTGTTTGTCTTCTCTCTTTCAAATATAACATCATATTTATTAATTTGTGTGTACTTTCTTTTAGCTTGTTGAATAATCCAAGTTGTCTCTATTATTTCTAATATTTTCATATATATTTAAAGAGAATTGTAGAAAGTTGAAGAGTGAAGGATAAAATCTATATGTAATAGTCTCAATTTAGAATATTTTTAAGAAGAATAAAGAGTTGTATTATGTTGGAATATTCTCATCAGTTAAGTTATATTACATGCATATCTATTTGGTGTGTGATTTTTACCTTAGTACAAAAGTGTTTCATTTATGATTATTATTTCACACACAAGTGATATTTATATTCTTTCTAGAGAATGTGGGACAATGAGATACATATAAACCATAGATGGAATAGTCACAACTAGCCCAATCACTTAGTGGTAGAGAACCTTGGTAGTAAATGGGTGGTATTAAGTTCAACTCCTATTTGAACCATGCAAAATATTAAACATGGTATCAGAGGTAGAGTAAAACTAGGGGCATCAATCATTTACAATGTAACTCTATGGGTCATTGGAGAATGATCCCCACCTAGATTGTAGATGGAATAGTCAGAAGTGGAATAGTAGCTTAGTTGTAGAGTACCATAGTATCAAATAGATAGTCCTAGATTTGAGTTCTGACTGGTCCATGAAAAAGGTTTCATAAATTTGAAAACTTACATAGTAAAGTAGAGATAAAATTAATTCTACAAGAGAAGAAGTGGATGAAAGTAAATCTTACATAGTAGAATTGAGATAAAAAGATTTTTTATACACAATGCAGATATGTCATTAAGCAAAACCATCAAATTAAGATACAAATGTACATGTGCATGTTCATGTTCCTTAGACCAACCAAATTCATCTATTTAAATTACAACAATGATTTCAAAGTCTAACTTTTAATGCATATCAAAATATATTACCATTACAATGTCCAAGTTTACTAAATGGGGTATTTAGTAACTTGCCCGATTGTGATAATCAATGAATATTTTCCTTAAATTATTCCTAAGGAATCACAAAAACTCTCCTAAGTATTCATCCCTTTAGTATATAAGACTTAAAATGATCTTCACACAACAAATTTAAGTTAGTGGAATATTGGAATCTAGTGGAATATAGGAAAGATTCCAAATAAAATAAAATAAACTATTCTTCTCCATCAAAGATAAATATGTTTTTTTCTTAATTATTTCAGTAGATCATTATTTTTTGGTGTATATTATACAATTGCCAACTTCAAGATAATTACTAAAAGAAATTGGGCTATGTTAGAATTTTAACTCTTGGTATTTACTATTGGAAGGAATCAATCAAGAAATATGTAGTTGGTGGAGGTTTGGTTGGGGGCGCGGGTTATAGTAGTGTGATGATGGCAATGATGCAGATGCTGATAGAGGGGAGTTTTAGTAGAATGAGGAAGGAAGGGATTTGTAATAATATGGTGGAGGAGGTGTAGGAGATGGTGGTGGCGGAGATTTATAGTAGTATGGTGGAGTAGGTGGTGGAAAAGGTGGTGTCTGGGACATATATTAATATTAAGTTCATTGAGACTTGTATTGAGGAGGAGGAGATGTAGATGGTGGTTATGGAGATTTATAATAATTTGGTGGAGGAGGTGTAGCAGATGGTGAAAGTGGGGACTTGTAGTAGTAGTAAGTAGGAGGAGGAGATGAGAATGGTGGTGGTGGAGGTCAATATTGCTCGTATTCAGCTGCAACCAAGGTTGCCATAGAAAGCATCGAAGCAATTAAAAAGACTGGTCTGTCGTTGAGATGTGAAACGATTAGGACTTGAAGCCGCGGTCAAGAAAGACGGTGAACGATTAAAATCTTCTAATTTGTACTACCAACTATGTAAACCTGCTGTAAATTTGTTGGATTTATGTCGTCACAACCAGTACGACACTGAAAGGCCAACACCGTGCAACTGAGTCTTCAACATTACATTTTTCTAATACCCACAAGAACAATCCGTACCCACTAATAACAATCCGTACCCAGTACTGTGGTGGCTATATTTAGACTTGGTCAGCGAAAACTGCATGTTGCCAAACGGGAGGGAAGTAGGAAGGGAAGTAGGAAGTGAGTATGCCAGATTTTAATTATTTTGTAAAAAATATTAATGTTTACTATTTGATAAGATAAATCTGAGCTAGAAAATAAAATCGTACTTTATAAAAATAATATTACTTAAATATTCTTAATATTTTTTTTAATTTTTAAATTTTGCAAAAAATAATTTAAAAATATTATTTTGTTTCTCATTATTTTAAAAAAAAATTGTTTAAAGTTGGAGTTTGACTATGACAATTTGAAACAAATTGGTGGGTTTTGTTGTGTAAATAAATGTATTTGATAAATAAATATTTTTAAGAAAAGATTTGAAATTGATAAATACTTAAAATTAATTTAAATAAATAAAATAGTTTATTTAGATTTTAAATTGATGTAAAATCATTTTTTTATTATGTTTTATAAAGAAAATGTAGCACCCTTCCGTTTTTCTCTTTCGATCAGACAGTATCCTACTTTGTTATGCTTTGTTTTTTGTTAGCACTTTGATGCTTGATTATTATTTGATTGCTAATTATAGAGCGATGTGGATTTTATATTATGATGCGATGGTATTTTATTTTGATGTTATCATTATGGCATGCTTTGGATTAACATAATGGTTATTTGAATTAACATTGTTATATGTACATGAGTAGATTATTGAAGTTAGAATCATCAGTTTTGTGATATTGTATTGGTGAAGGGGACAAAATTGCACCGCTTGCTTGCGAGCACCCTGCGATTCCGCGATTCTCTCTTCACTGTGTGTTTTATGATGATATATGTATGCATGTTTGATATATGTCTTGTTTATAGGTTTGCAGGTACAGGACATCGACTCCACTTGGTTTCACCGGTTTGAGCATGTCTATTACCTAACAATAATGTTGATTAGGAGATAGTAGCTAGGTTTCACGTGTCAAGCCACCACCCTAGTCATAGTGTGTCCTCGATTCTAGTTGGATTTGTTTGTTAAATGTTGTTCAATTTTGGTTTGAAATTTTTTATGTTCCAAAGTTTGTAAAAGGTAAATAATTGATTTAAATATTTTAGATGATTATTAAATTAATCTGGTTTTTAAGGTTAGAAGATGGTAATTAATTGATTAATTATTTTAATCTAATTGGTAAAATAATTTAATCTAAGGATTATATTTATTTTATTAATTAATTAAATTAGTTGAATTAAGTTAAATTAGAAATGCTAAGTATTTTAGTAATTATTAAATGTTTTAATTTTTAAAATATCTTGAGGATTTGGTGCAATTTGGTTCTAAAAGATATTTTGTTTTCCACATGCGTTGCAAAATATTTATGAGGGTAGTTGGGAAAATTTATTCATATAGAAATTAATGGCTATAATTGGAAGAAGTGAGAAGCTTTTTCATGAAAGAAGGAGACAGGATATTTTGTGTGGGGGAAAAGGTTTTTAGAAATTAAGTTTTGGTTATTGCATGCCTTTGGTGGAAATTTTGGAAAAATATACAGTCTCGGGTAAGTTTTTGTGTTTTGGAATTTTATTGTTCGAGAGGAAGCTCTGGTTGATTTGGAAAAAAACTTGGATCTGTGGAGGAGGCACTATGTCAATTCACATCTTCTTAGGCGTTGGATTTGAGGTTCCTTTATCAATTCTAGTTAGTTTCTTATTGGAAAGGTTTCTTAGTTTAGATTATTGTTTGGAAAAAGATTGTCTATGTTTATTGTAAAGCTTTTGAGTTGTAAAAATTGTAAATGTCGTATGTGGAATCCTCTGTGAAAATGATATCCTCTGTAGAATGAAATATTTTGTTGAATCTACTGCAAAATTTAAAATGGGCAATGGAGAACCTAGGAGAAAATATTAGGGCTCTGGAAATTGGGAGGAAATTAGACTCTCTGTAGAAATTTTTCTATAGGATTAAACCTCTGGGGAAAATTTCATGTAAAATTGTCTGTAATAATTTTATTGTTCTTTCTCTTTTAGATTTGTTGTCTGGACAAATTTAAAGGAAACCTCTATGTTTTTATTTGAGAAATTTGTCTCTAAAAATTTCTCTATAAGTCAGCTTTTTGGATGTTTTTGTAAAAGTTTCCTATAGATGACCATTTTAGAAATTTGCTCGATTAAGATAAGACATTTTGATTCTGTTTATATATATATATATGTGTTACCATATATATATATATATATATATATAATACACACACACACACACATACATATATATATTAGCATTGTAAAGTTTTGACTCAAATTCCTTTAAAACTCTGCTTGAATTTATTTGTACAACGATGTGAATATATATTAATCGTTGTTTATTGTAAAAGTGTTGGAACAAAATTTACATGAGAGAATTTCCTATCCAATCACAATACAACAAACTTAGTTCGAAGTGTTTTGTTTAAAATAAAATAAAAATCTTATAAAGGTTTCGTATTCATTTTTAGGGGAGGCTGGGCTCTCCCCACAACTGCCGCTTGGGAGGTGCTATGGGGAGGCATCACAACCCTCCCCTCATGTCGCACCTCATAGATGATGGGGGTTCAATTGTGTTAAACACAAATGCCCCCCCCTCCATTCCCCTTGACTTTTGTATAATCGTTAGCTTGTGTAAGCTATGTCCACCAAGGAAAAAAAAAAAAGTTCTAGACTAAGTTGTTGGGGTTTATTAATATTTTATGATTGATTAATATAATATATACAATTTCATATATATATAATATATATATATATATAAGTAAGTATATGTATTTATATATATACTTATTTGTAGATATATATATATATATATATATATATGTATATATATATGTGTGTGTGTGTGTGTGAATATATTTTATAATTTGTTATTAAGACTAAATCGTTATATATACATATATTTAAAATATATATATTTTAGATATATAAATATACATAAATTTTGAATATTTAAGTATATATTTTTTATTAAAAACACGTGCATGCATTATAGCACAATTAGATGATTATTTAAAAAAATATATATTTAAATAGAAGAACTTGGAATTTTTATTTAAAAGTTATTGAGAAATTGAAGTTATAGATAAGTTTAATTTTCCATATCTATTTGTAAAGGGTTTTTATTTAATTAATTTATTTGGGCAATTACTTTACTATAAATCACTGAAGGGGAAATTGGATTTAGTATATGTGGTTCTCACCCCTCTATTGTTTGTCCTTGATGACAAAGATACAAATTGTGCTATGCTGTTTACAAGTACAGGTTTAGGTTGATGATATCTTGGATTGAATTATTGATGCACATTATTGAATTATTGTTGTCTATTATACTTCAGAGATTATATGGTTGGATTAGTATTCAGTTTTGTTCATCTACAGGATCTTCATGCTTGTTCCCATTTAGGTTGATCATGTTCTTGATGATTCAATTACAGGTCATTCAAGATGATCATGGTATAGGTTGTTCAGGATATTCTTGTTATCTGGATCGTTCTTCATTATTGCATGACATGTATAAAGATGGCATTGTTATCATTATAAGTCAGTGGTATATTCAGCTTGATCTTATGTAAGATGTCTTCACATGATATTTGAGTGACACTTTTTATGTTTTCACAAAGCATACAAGTTATGACACTGTTTCATTATGGTGAATCACTTCGTAAAGTGATTTGGTATTAAGCAACATTATTATTGTTTGACAATTGATCACAACATCTTTGACAGGTTCAGGTGCATAAGGATTTAATATGGGTTGGTATTGATCACATTTTAATGTGGCTGACTATTGGGTGTCATCGGGTATCATGGATATAAAGGAATTGGCTTTATTTAAAATTCATATTATCATTAGCATCTTTTAAAAGGCATTTTTCAGCCATCATAATCATTATCCTTGTCGGTATTTCAAAATACGTGGACATGGTATAATGGTATTCGGTGATTATGGTGTATCGAATATGTGTATGCAAAATTTGGAGATAATAATGTGGTCAACTTACTTGGCAAAAGGACTTTGATAATGCATTTGAAAATATTATGATGTTTTATTAAATCATGAGTGTTAGTCTTTTCAGACTTCAAATCATCATTTTCCTTGGAAAAGTCTTCGAATGACATGAAGATAGATCAGGGCAAAGTATTTTTTTTTTCATTTTGTTAAGGGTTGAAACCCTTGCTTCAGGTGCCGCCATGGATACAAGGTAATAACCATTACTTTGTTGATTCTGCCTATTGCAACTCTAAAGGAGGTAGGTGAAGCTCACACTAAGAGCTATGTCATGGTATTTTTTTTTTCAATGGTTGAGGGCTCGAAAGAGGAAGAAGATTTGTTGGTGTCTCTACAACTAGGTTGGCAAATACTTCATGATAAATTTTCATGCATTCTTTTTCAGATTTGTGCTTGTTCATGTATCATTTCCATCATTTGGTGTTAATATTTAACAAAATTCCATTATTGGTTTTATTGCTCGAGTCAAAAATGGTATAAATGGATTGCTTGTTTATCTCTATCAGAAGAGCATGCATTGATTTCAGTTACATTTCTTTTCTCCTTGTGGGTATTTTGAAAGTGTTGATTATTTTTGGTTAAATGGGGTTCATGATGATGTGGGTTCAGTTACAAAATCTCCCTCAAACCCTACCAATGATATTCTTTTGCATGTTTCATCTTGAAAAAGGTTATGTGAAGCATATAGTTGTCTCTCTGATTTTTTCCTCCACCTATAATTAATTTTATTGGAAGTTCTTATGAATAGATGAATAAGGGTATTATTGTTCTATCAAAACACTTCAAAAATGAAACTGATATTATAGGTGCATACGTTATTGTATTCTTGTAACAGATGATATTACTGGTGCAGATTCTGTTGGTCTGAGGGTTCTTAGAACAAAAACTGTAATGACACTTTGTCTTTCCTGAAGAAAACCCTTGGGTGAAGATTCAAAAACAAAATTATAGTTTCCACCTTTTACGACCTGTGAAGGATTTTGAGTCATTTCCTTAAAATGCATTTTCTATCAAATCTCTTTGACATTGTCAGATTAAATCATTTTTATGGTGCATACTTCATTATATTTTTTGGTAATCTTGCAAAATAACCATTAGGGTTTTTGTCTTATAAAAAAACCTTTGTTGAAGGTTCTAAAAATAAGAATATACATTTTGTAAAAGAGAGGATATAAAGTGATTAATCATTGGTTGATTGAAATTTTTGTTCTTGAAAGATATATGTGATAACTTTTGTAATGAAAATATTGAAAACATGATGCAAAAAATATAAGACTAATGTGTCTAGTATTTCAAAGATTCATTGATGAATATTTAAGATATTAGATAGATTAGAATGAGAGAGATATGAGAGCTATATTGAAACAGAGGAATACTCTGATATATTATTTTGAGATTTGTAGAAGGGGTTGGTGATCCTTGGAATGGGTGTTCCTAAATTTGTAAGCAGTTGGTGCTCCTAGAGTGGGTGCTCTAAAATTTTCCTGTAAGGTATTGTAAGCAGTGATTTGAAAATATAAGCCAGTATGGTAGTAGTTTAGGAGTGGTTTTTCTACCCTAGGAGGGTTTTCCAATCGAAAAATTATTTATCTTATGGTCTCATTGTTTTTATGTCATAATGCTTCTAGACTGTGATGATTTTGTGAGTGCTTGTTCTTATTAGTCTGAACATTGTTGAATGTTAGTTCCTTATCTCTGCAAATAATTTTTATAAATGTCTTGCACAAGTCATTGTTGAAGAGTCTAATTCAAACGAAAGCATAAAATTATTCATTTGATTCATAGCTCAAGAATTGTTATGATGTAATGAAGCTCTTAGTTGTTTCATTCTTATCATATGTCATTCCATTGGTCAGTTGTTTTAGTATCTCATAAGTTTGCATTAAAATCTAGTGGTCCGAAAGTGATTAAACAATGTTGGTCTTCATGTACAGTCTTATAATTTGCACCTGTGTTGTCATAATGCATTGATTGTTAAACAATGTATGTCATCTCTTTTTGAAATGTGAGATATCTCACATAATTTTTATTGGGATAAGCTATCAAAAATGAACTAAGTTAATGTTGTCATGAATGCTCTCAAAGCCATTACTCTTCCCTATTTTCAAAAGAAAGGGAATCAAATTTAATTGTCTTGGTCAAAGTTTAAAAAGTTTTAGACACTGATTCACCCCCTCATCTTAGTGTGTGTCCATACTCAAACAATTGGTATCACAACAATACCCATACATAAGCCTAACCAGTTTAGGGTTTCCTAGTCGTGGAGTATTCGTTATGGCAAAGTTCAAAAGAATCAAAGGTCACAAGAAAGCCCCTAGTGTCAAGCAAAAAGTTGATAAACTAGCCTTTGTTAAGTCTAGTGAAGTTTTGTCTCAAGAATTACCCCTGCTAGTTGATACTAAATGTGATCACGTTATTGGAGAAGAAAAATATCACTTAGTAAGTGACTTTGAACAAGAATATGAAGGTGATGAGTATGAGGTTAATTTGGAAGGAGAACTGCTTGATGCCTTAGATGAACTTAAAAGGCTTAAGCAATAAAATCAGGAGCTTAAGGTACAACTTCAAAAGAGTATTGATACTAATCACGCATTAAACCAAAACTATGATAAATATGAAAAGATTATTGAATTTATAAAAGCTCAAATGGTTGATAGAAAAAAGATTGAAGAGGAATTGGAATTCAAGTTAAAATACAAGGATAAGTATGCAATAAACTAGGAAATGAGATTGCTTCTTTAAAGAAATGTTCAAATAATGATTCCTTGTTAAAATAACTAACACTTAAAGATGATATGAATATAAGTCAGAAAATTGAAATTGAAGAATGTAAGAGGATATAAGATGTTGTAAGGTCTGATTTGGAGGTTAAAAAGATTGATTGTCTAACACTTGAAGGAGAAGTAGTTCCTTTAAGAAAAGAGATTGAAATTTTCAAGGTTCAATCAGGTAAAATTCACAAATTTGATCATAGTACTAATATATTGAATTAGATGTTGGGTAGACAAAATCATTCTAAGGATCCTGCAGGAGTGGGATATGAGGTTGGACAAAACTCTGTAGAAGAATCTAAACATGAGTCAGTGTTTTCTACCACAAATGGAAAGATGCTTACCTTCAAGAAAACACCAAGAATGAATGTTGATCATGGTTACCATATTGCTACACCGAAGAATAACATTGATGCTAAAAGACAATCTAAAGGTATTCACAGAGAAAGGAGAAACATTTTCAGATCCTCACACCCTTGGCATGATCATTCATTTAGGTATAATCATTCTTTTCAAGGATATTGTTATATTTTTAATGATTATGATCATAAGGCAATTGATTACATGAGATGGTCAAATAAGAATCATTCTAATGTCTCTATAAATGAGAATGTGGTGTGTTAGAATTGTAACAACTTTCGTCATTTTAGAAAAAGATTGTAGAATGAATACAAGTGATAATTATGATGGGAAAAAAGTTGGAAATGTCTTTAGGAAGTCTTCTATTCCTCAGATTAGTCACAAGATCATTTATTTCAGATGTAGTAACATTGGGCATAAAGTAAAACAATGCAGATTTAATAGAAAGACAAGTATTTTAAACAAACAAGTGAAAAATTCTACATTGGTGTGTAAAAGAAAGAGCAATAAAGATGAATTTTTGAAAACTCCTTGTGCACTCCTTGCACATGAGATACCATCTAGGTCCTGAGAAGAAGCAAAGACTAAGGGGGAGTCTTTTATGGTAATATATTTTACCCCTATGAAGTCAGAATGAGATATATCAACATGCATTTGCTATTGGTGGTATAAGAAGTAAAGAAACGGTTTGTAAATTCCAATATTTCATCATGTTTATTCTAGTTGAATTAATTATGAAGGTCTGCATATGATTTTGGAATTCAAGTATAAAAGTACATTGACAATCCTGTGGTGAGTTTGATGCTTTGATGGCTCAATTCATAAGGTACAAGATGACTACATACAAGAGATGCTTAAGCTGCTTATCTTTGATGTCTTGAAATCATTTATTAATATTGGTATTGGTGTATTCTAGTTTAACCATTCAGAAGTTGCAAATGTCATATGGGGTCATGCATATTTGACATCTACATAGAAAGTTAAAATTTAGTTAAATCTGTCATTGTTTCTAACATACTAGTGATCTTTATGACAAGCAGGTTGTTTGAAGTTCTTGCTGACTGCATTTAAAGAATTACTATGTTAAGATTGTTTCTAATCAAAACTTGATAACATCTTGATAATTCATTGTCTCTAAAAGGAATTGGTTGAGTGTTAGAGATAAATGTTTGTCATTGGTTTGCACTCACGCTCTTGGAAGATTGTAGATTCATGATTGAAGCTAAGTGTTCTTATTCAAATATCAGATGATAAAGATATTAGAGGACATGTTGAAAATGTGACTCACAGATATAAGTGCTAATGATGTTGTGATAATTTATGTATTATATTTGAGCTATATATATCTTGGATTCTTTTAGACAACATACTATGATGGTTTATGTTGACAAAGAAGATTCAACTCTGTGGTGTGCAGTAGAAGGACAAGGAACATTGCTTAAACAAATTAGAGAGTGAAAGCAATAACAATGAACATAAATGATAAGATATTTCAAGAAGTTCAATACTTTGTAGTAGTTATGAAGAGTTATGGAAATTAACTCAAAGACATTATATTGGTAAGAGTATCTTGAGATTTTCTTGTGTAAGTGCTTGTGACATTGTGATAATATCATGTTTTATGATAGTACTATGCTTGAAAGAAATTTCCATTGAGAATCTTGTTTGGGGGAGAAGCTCATAATATCTTTGATGTTGTTATAGTTGATGCCTTTGTACATGGATATTCATGCTAGTAACATTATGTTTATAGTTGGTAAGTTGTTGCAATGGGCATTGGTAATGCATTGCCATGATGCATTGGTTTGCTTTGGCAGCTTGATGGTCTATTATTGGTTCTCTGGATCATTATATGCTATTGGTTCTTGTTGCTTTCTGGACAATGATATATATTTTTGGGTAGTGATCTACTTTGTTTCCCTATTATTTTTCCAATGTTTTTCATAGTGGTTACCTATCCTGCTTGGTCTAGTGGTTGACTGGTTTAAGCAATTTTTGAAATGACAGTGCACATTGTTTTAAATGAGCTTATTTTGGATGCTTGGGTTTTGGCTCTAATGGTTTATCTTGGAAAAATCTTGTTGCAAAGCCTCTCAATTGTTCATGGTGGTGTTTCAATTAGATACTTTTGTTTCTATTCCTTGCAAACTGTCAGTTTGTGGTGGTTGCTAACCATTAACAAGGCTTGCTACTTTGAAACAATGACTTGATGTATCAGTGCTAATCAAAGCATTTATTTGTGAGGTGAGAATGGCAGATGGAGTTTAACATGAAAAATAAGGTGGTATGTTCAAGTAAATGGTATTCAATCCTTGATGACAAAGAAAAAGGCCAAGGTATCAGGTCTTCAATCTTCAGGTATCATTTGACATTTGGTTTTGTAGCATTATAATGTTATGTTTTCCTTAGCTTTGGTGTTGATGATATGGACAAAGATTCTTTGAAAGGACATATTGTTATTCTTTTTATGATGTTACATAAATGGGTATATACATATACTTGAGGAATTACATAATTTTTTCTACCCTTTGTCTTTGATGCAAAAAGGGGGAGAGAGATTTGTGTTTTTCCATCAAGGAAAAAGGGGGAGTTTATTGTTCTCACCCCTCTGTTGTTTGTCCTTGATGACAAAGATACAAATTGTGCTATGGTATTTACAAGTACAGGTTCAGGTTGATGGTATCTTGGATTGAATTATTGATGCACATTATTGAATTATTGTTGTATATTATACTTAAGAGATTACAAGGTTGGATTGGTATTTAGTTTGGTTCATCTACATGATCTTCATGCTTGATCCCATTCAAGTTGATCATGATCTTGATGATTCAATTATAGGTCATTCAAAATGATCATGGTACAGGTTGTTCAGGATATTCATGTTATCAGGATGGTTCTTCACTATTGCATAGGATAGGTACAAATGTGGCATTGTTATCATTATAGGTCTGTGGTATATTCATCTTGATCTTATGTTTAAGATGTCTTCACATGATATTTGAGTGGAACATTTTATGTTTGCACAAAGCATACAGGTTATGACACTGTTTCATTATGGTCAATCAGTTCATAAAGTGATTTGGTATTGAGAAACATTATTATTGTTTGACAATTGATCACAACATATTTGACAGTTTCAAGTGCATAAGCATTTAATATGGTTTGGTCTTGATTATCATATTTTAATGTGGCTGAGTATCAGGTGTCTTGAGCACTCCATGGCATTATATTTTGATAAGTCCTTGAGATAAAATGGGACTTTATTGACATCGGCATTATAAAAGTCCTTGTTTTGGTCGACACGTTGGTGTCATCAGGTATCATGGATATAAAGGAATTAACTTTATTTAAAAGTCATATTATCATCAACATATTTTAAAAGGCATTTTTCAGCCATCATAATCATTATCCTTGTCTAAATTTCAAAATACTTGGATGTGGTATAATGGTATTTGGTGATTATGGTGTATCGAATATGTGTATGAAAAATTTAGAGGTAATAATGTGGTCGGTTTACTTGGCAAAAGGTCTTTGATAGTGGATTTGAAAACATTATGATATTTTATTAAATAATGAGTGCTAGTCTTTTCAAACTTCAAATCATCATTTTCCTTGGAAAAGTCTTCGAATGACATGAAGATAGATTAGGGCGAAGGCTTTTGTTTTTTATTTTATTAAGGGTTTAAACCCTTGCTTCAGTCACCACCATGGATAGAAGGTAACAACTATTACTTTGTTGATTCTGCCTACTACAACTCTAAAGGACATAGGTGAAGCTCATAGTAATTGCTATGTCATGGTTTGCTATTTTTCATTGGTTGAGGGATCTAAAGAGGAAGAAGATTCATTGGTTTCTCTACAACTGGGTTGGTAAATACTTCATGACAAATTTTCATGCATTCATTTTTAGATTCGTTCTTGTTTAGGTATCATTTCCATCTGGTGTTTATATTCAACAAAATTTCGTTGCTAGTTTTGTTGCACGAATTAGAAATGGTATAAAAGGATTACTTGTTTATCTCTATCAGAAGAGCATGCATTGATTTTAGTTACATTTCTTTTCTCCTTGTGGGTATTATGAAAGTGCTGATTATTTTTGGTTATGAGGTTCATGATGATTTGGGTTTGGTTTTATAATCTCTCTCAGACCCTAGCACTGATATTATTTCACATGTTTCATCTTGAAAAAGGTTAATTTAGTTTCCACCTTTAACGGCCTTTGAAGGATTCTAAGTCATTTCCTTAAAATGTATTTTCTATCAAATCTCTTCGACATTGTCAAATGAAATAATTTTTATGGTGCATACTTCATTGCATTTTTTGGTAATCTTGCAAAATAACCATCAGGGTTTTTGTCTTATCAAAAAACCTTTGTTGAAGGTTCTAAAAAGAAGAATATACATTTTGTAAAAGAGAGGATATAAAGTGATTAATCATTGGTTGATTGAATTGTCTATTCTTGAAAGATATATGTGATAACTTCTGTAATGAAAATATTGAAAACATGATGCATAAAATATAAGACTAATGTGTTTGGTATTTTGGAGATTCATGGATGAACATTTAAGATATTAGATTTATTATAATGAGAGAGATATGAGAGCTTTATTGAAATAGAGAAATACTCTGATATATTATTTTGAGATTTGTAGAAGGGGTTGGTGCTCCTTGGAATGGGTGTTCCTAAATTTGTAAGGGGCTAGTGCTCCTAGAGTGGGTGCTCTAAAATTTTCTTGTAAGGCATCGTATTGTAAGTAGTGATTTGAAAATATAACCCAGTATGGCAACATTTTAGGAGTTGTTTTTGTACCCTAGGAGGGTTTTCCACTCGGAAAATTATTTGTCTTATGGTCTCATTGTTTTGATGTCATAATGCTTCTAGACTGTGATGATTTTGTGAGTGTTTGTTCTTATCAGTTTGAATATTGTTGAATGTTAGTTCCTTATCTCTGGAAAAATATTTTTTTTAAATGTCTTGCACAAGTCATTGTTGAAGAGTCTAATTCAAAAGGAAGCATAAAATTATTCATTTGATTCATAGCTCAGGAATTGTTATGATGTACTGAAGCTCCTAGTTGTTTCATGCTTATCATATGTCATTCCATTGGTCAGTTGTTTTAGTATCTCATAAGTTTGCATTAAAATCTGGTGGTCCTAAAGTGATTAAACAATGTTGGTCTTTATGTATAGTCTTATGAGTTGCACCCATGTTGTCATCATGCATTCATTGTTAAACAATGTCTGTCATCTCTTTTGTAAATGTAAGATATCTCACACAAGTTTTATTGGGATAAGCTATCAAAAATGAACTAGGTTAATGTTGTTATGAATGCTCTTGAAGCCATTACTCTACCCTATTTTCAATAGAAAGAGAATCAAAATTAATTGTCTTGGTCAAAGTTTAAAAAGGTTTAGACACTAATTTACCCCCGCCCTCTTAGTGTATGTCCACACTCCAACAGTATATCCAAAGAGTAGTTTTATTTCCTATTTTATTTCGCTTTGTATGAAATTTCTTCTGTTCTTATTTTGAGGAAAATTTTTTAGAAGCGTTATAAGACTTCTAGTTGTGTTATAGATTTGGGGGTTGTTGGAATTTTAATGTCATCCCAATTTTTTACCCTTGGGAAGTGCATTTTTTGTTATTAGTAAATCACTTTGTTTCCACGAACGAGGATGTGATACCTTTAAGTCTTTGGATGGGTATTGTATATTTGTAGTGTGCACTAGTTGCCTTGGGTAATGGAATTTTTTCCATGAGTTGTCTTAGGGGAGTGTCTTTCAATGAGGGTTGACACACAAAGTGGTGCCAGGGTAAGTCATTGTGAGTTAGTTAATCCAGTGATAATGTAAACTAATATATTAGGGGAATGGGTATACCTTAACACTTAATAAGAGTAATGTGCCTCGCTCACAGACTCAAGGGATTGTATATACTTGGATGAGACAAGAAGGATTGGATTGGAATAATCATTATCTTGTCTTTTTGAAAGATAGTCGATTCCGCTTTGGGTTGCATGTGGGGCCAAGAGTCATTATGGGCTACCAGGGTAACCCAAGATGGGGGCCGGGGCCTAGGAAGATTTTCTAGGGTAACCCATGCAACATTGTGATGAAACTCCTCCCAATTCAATAGTTTTTGAGTTCTTTAATAAATGATTGTGTAACTCTAGAAGCAATTTAACCTTTATAATTGTGTGGTTCTTGTATTTGGTTAGGTTTAGTATGTGTTAGCATATGTCTAGAGGTATTAGGTCTTGTCTAGGAATCCTGGCTACCATCTCCTAGCATGGGGGGTGGGCCTTTGGGTACCACTTGGCTGGGTGGAACATGCACCCTACTCTATTGGGTCCCCTTTCTTTTGTTCGTGATGGTGAGGTCTTCTAGTTGGAGATCTTGTGGATACCTGATGATATGTTCCTTTCTTTGATGTATTGTATTAGTTGACTCTTGTAATTATATTACTCCTTAGTTGATTTTGAGGAGGTCTCATGTATTTTGTAACACTTATTTTGGTATGTACAGGATCATCATGGAAAAAAAGGCCCTTAAGTGGTAATAAAAAGATAAAAAAATCAGAGTTAGACAACTTGATGTAAAAATTTGAATAAGTTATCTATATTATTTCAAAAATATGTAATAATAGAATCTATAGAAAATTTAATGTAGTTTCTAAACTAATAGACCTTTATTTTTTTTAAAAAAAATTATTTGGTGAAAATTTGTAATTTCAATGCAGTAGTATTTAAATTTCAGGGTAAAAATAAGAAGTAGTTGTCTTTCTGACCACCCTAACCACAATAAAATGATAACATTTTTTTATAAGATTTTAGATATAAGTAGAGAACTCATGTCCTGATGTGATGCATATTTTTTTATAGTTTTTTTTCCAAGTAAATAATTAATTATGATTTTTTTATCACAACTTTTAAAAAATATAAAAGCTCGTCTTTCTAACCACCTTAACTTGGTAAAAAATTCATGAAATTAAATTTTATTTTTTTAATCCTATAGTATGCAAAGCATAGAATGTGACGCATGTTTCGGATTTAAAAAATGTGATACCGTTTGAAAGTTATAGATGTTTTTCAATCAACCTATCAATCATGACTTTATTCGTAATTCTAATAGAAAATGGATAATAATTATTTATTAAATTCAAAGTAAAGAATAATTTATATTGGTGGAAAGCTAGGAATCTCCTCTCATTTCATCAATTTTGGGTAAAAAAAAAGTCATCAGCCACATGGGCCATCATATGGCTTACATATCACCACTTTTTGGCCCATCATGATCTTGCACATACCCATTTATGATCTTTCTCATTCTGGGAATGAGTATTGTAAACTTTATTGAAAACTAATGTAATATTGGGATCTTGATGTATATCTAATCTTTGTGATGCAATTTTAATGCTTGGAATGTATGTACTTTAAATTCAGAAGTAGTTAATCGTATGCTATGAATGAATTTATATTTATGTTATGGGGTTTAGTTGTAACCTTAGTCTCATTCCTTAGAGGATGTTGGTGATAGTTAGTGAAATTTTGATATTATTATTTCATTTTAAAAGAACAAAAAGTTTGTTCACTTTCGTAGTTATTGCAACTTCCTCTAGGGATATGTCGCGGGGCATTACATGGTATCAGAGCCTGGGTTTAAACATTGGGTACTTTGGGACTATGATGAACCCATTAAGCTTTTATTTGCATAGATTTTAAATGTGTACCTTGTCTAATACCTTGGCGTGTCTATGTAGGATCATGCTTCCTAGATGAGGATGAGGTAGAGGTTGAGGTTGTGGCCATGTAGGTGGTCATGGAGGGAGTTAGCATGATTCCTCTCCTCATGTTCCACATGATTCTGATCATGAGCAACATCAAGCATCTCAGAATACCCAAGGGGACATTGATCAGCATCAAGATCCTCCAAGGATTGAGGGTGCATAGTTGAGTAGGATATTAGAGGAGGCATTGGCTCACCTTGTGTTGATACAGGGTGTAGATCAATGTAATATTGGTGAGAGAGAGGTACTAGTTTAGTCAGAGGTAGTCATAGCCGCACACATGAGGGATTTTATTAGAGCATGTCCACCCACCTTTGATGGATCTATCAGTGGTCTTGAGGTTAAGACCTGGCTGATTGACCTGAACCGATGCTTTGCGATGTACCCCTATGGTAGCAATACCAAAGCTCAATGTGCGATTATGCATTTGAGAGGATTTTCTTCTACTTGGTGGAGGTTAGAGGAGTAGAAGCTCTGAATCAATATTAATTATGTGTCATGGGAATTTTTCTTAAGAGGTTTAGAGCTTGTTTTCTTTTAGATCACTAGAAGTAGCGCCATGGTGATGAGTTCCATGCCTTGCGTCATATGACAATGTTGGTGGAACAATATGAGCATCATTTCTACGAGCTCAAGTAGTTTGCTGGCATTGGAGATGACAAGGACATGCTTGTCCAACATTTTGTTAGGGGCTTAAATGCCTGAATCAGTGGAGGCATGTGTGTTTTTGAACCCAAGACCATGGAGATGGCAGTGGAGAAGGCGAGGGTTGTTAAGCAGAACTTAGCGATGGCATTGGGTGGCCACAAAGGAGTGCAGATTGGCAGTGGATCAGTTGCAAGGCCTAGTGTTAATAGTGGTCAGGCTTAGGGAGTTGGACCACCAAGGACTCAATAGGTTCCTACTCAAAGTGGACAAAAATAGAGAGCACAGGGTAAATGTAAGGATTCACAATCTCTTCAGGATGGTGACAGTTCTCAACCTAGGAAGAACTAGGATTGGTGGTGCAATAAGCACAACCATTAAGAGCAGCCAGCCCAGAGTTCATAGTATGTGGCTAACTGGGGTAGTGTACAATAGTCCAATGCACGAACAGGTGACAGGGGTTTTGGATGTAACTTAGGGTGTTTCTCTTGCAATCAACAAGGCCACATTGCTAGGCATTGTCCACAATTGAACACTACTGGTTTTGGTTAGGGGCTAGAATTTTTTGAGCTGATGGTAGGTGATGTAGGTAGGTCTCATTGAGCATATACTGCAATTGATAACCACCAGGTTGGGTATTAGGGAGTAGTTTCAGAGGCTTTTGGTAGTGGACGTGCAACACATGATACTTGCCCTCAGGGGTTGAGAGATTGAGTAGGTGAGGGTCCTATGGGATCCTAGGGATGATACTTCTGCTACCTTGGAAGATGTGACTAGGATGACGAATCTTTATCCCTATTTGTTTGTAGGCTTTCAAGAGTAAGCCTGACCCTAGGGGGGAGGATGTGGCACCCCTCCATTTTTCTCTTTGGATCAAATAGTGTCCTACTTTTTTATGCTTTGTTTTTTGTTAGCATTTTGGCTTGGATATACTTTGATGCTTCATTATTATTTGATTTCTAACTATAGAGCAACGTGGATTATATATCATGATTCCATGGTATTTTATTTTAATTTTATCATTATGACATGCTTTGGATTAGCATAATGGTTATTTGAATTAACATTGTTTTTTTTTACTACAAATGGGTTAGGATTGCACCAAGAAAAAATCATGATAAGTTTGTGTGGATTGACATGCCTAGAATGATAACAATGGAGGTAATTAGAGAGGTTATAGGTCTATGCTCCACCAAACCTATTGGTGTATTGAAATCAATAAAAAATGTTGTAATGGAACTAACATGTGCAAAATATGATAAGAGAGCTCTAGTAGTAAATATTATCATAAATCTAACTATGAGATCTATAGCAATGTTAATTGGTTATAAAATCTATTTCAAAAATAGGGAAAACATAGTATTTTCCACTACAATCAATGTGGCATATGAAATGGTTGAAAAGGGGGTTAATTATGATTTTTGTCAGTTTCTAAGGTAACAATTGGTAGAGAATTTGAGGAAAACCAAGGAAAAGAAATATGAATTTAAGTATGGGACTTTGGTTGTGTGTTTTCTTGTCTACTTTTTGAAGGAGCTTCCTAAAACTAACAATGTGACCTGACTACAAGGAAGACCTGCAGCTCATCAAATTGTAGACTTTATGAGAAGTCTTGGTGATGCAAAGGCAGAAGATAGTGCCCTTAATGCTTTCTTTGTAGTTTTCCAAAAGAGGATGCATGGAAGAGATATAATTCCTAGGAAATTAGTAGAAAAATATCAAAATGACACACTACAACAAAACAAGAAATTAGCGCCTAAAATAGCATCGTATTATAGCTCATTTGAGTTCATGAATTGGGCTCTTCTACTAGTGCAAAACTCGACACCAAATGGTAGTTTACTTTTACACCAGATTTAGCGCCATATTTAGTGCTAGATTTGGTGCCTAATTTTGAAGCTTTTAGTTTGGCTTCCGATTTTGCTTTTGGTTTTTCTTCTTATGTTGCTTCTGTAAACACCAAATCTCTATATGCTTCAAACAATAACCAACATTATATTGTTACACAGTTTAAAACAAGCAAGTCCAACATTCCTATGAAATATTCAATCATGCTACATATGCAAACAAGGTAAACAAAACAAAAAAACCTAAATGAAAGCACATCAAAACATGATCAAACCCTATCCCATATTGGGAGTGGTGCTCCTTTGATGTGAAAAGGATGCCCTTTACCACCTCCTTGGTAAGCTTTCGATGATAGATAAGATGTGATGAAGATGAAAAGATGCAAGTGCAAGATGAGATGTGACTATAATAGAAATGCTAAGATTGTGGATGGATTTGGAGTAGAAGTGCCCTGTATTTATAGGTTGAAGTTTTGAAAGATGGAGACTTGGGAGGAATGTGGGACTAAACATGAGCCAATGGCAAGATGCCACTTGTCAACATGCTAGTGGAGGAGGAATTAGCACATTTTGGAGAATGTGCAAGTGGTTGAGGATTTGAGAGGTGTAAGAAAGATTATTGGATTTGTAAGTCATTAAATGAATGTGGTTGAGACATTTTGGAGGGAAATGGTTTGGACAAGAAAGTCAAATATGTGCCAGAGTAAATGAGGAATATTCCTTGGGAATATGCCTTATGAGGGAAAATAGGGGTATTTAGATTATTTAATAAAATGAATTTCATGTGCAAGTGGGTGGTTATTCAAGGGTTTAGGTTTGACCCAAGTTGAGTCAAAGCCTAGAGGATGAGTGATGGTGATTAGAGGTTAATTAATCCAGATAAATTAACTTGGAGGAATTTTAGGGATTTTGGCATTTGATTTAATCAATTTGATTTATTAAATCAGATGAGAGAACCTTTAGGACTTAATTAAATAATTTTATTTATTTAATCAAGTATGATGCACCTTAGTGAATTAATCAAATAAATTACTTTATTGGATTATTAGAGGAGTCATTAAATGAATATTTTTGAGACATTTTGGAGGGAAATGGTTTGGACAAGAAAGCCAAATATGTGGAGTAAATGAGGGAATATTCCTAGGGAATATACCTTGTGAGGGAAAATAGGGGTATTTAGATAATTAAATAAAATGAATTTCATGTGCAAGTGGCTGGGTTAGTCAAGGGTTTAGGGTTAACCCAGGTTGAGTCAAAACCTAGAGGATGAGTGATGGTGATTAGAGGTTAATTAATCCAGATTAATTAACTTGGAGGAATTTTAGGGATTTTGACATTTGATTTATTAAATCAGATGAGAGAACCTTTAGGACTTAATTAGATAATTTTATTTATTTAATCAAGTATGATGCACCTTAGTGAATTAATCAAATAAATTACTTTATTTGATTAATAGAGGAATTTGATGTTAATAAGTCAAATTTAGATGCATGATGTTGATTAAGATTATTTTCATGTCTACATTTTTCCCCTCTTTGAAGTAATGTACCAGCTGTATTGGTTCAAAGAATGATGCTGCCAAGATCAAAATTAAAAGAAATTATATTTTTTTCGGAAAGAAGTATGTTGGTACATTGCCCTCTCGAGAGATTGGGCGAAAAGTTCTATTTGAGGGTCGATCTCATGAAAAAGAGGTTCAAGATGGATGTATGGATGGTTAGACTAACATATCTATATGATAATGATGATGCAAATGAGTTGTTTTTAAGATGCTTAGAATAATAAATCTATATTATTTTAAACAACTTAAATGATTATGCAATGCATGTGAGCTGGATGATGTTTTCTATTATGATGAGTGTATGAATATGCAAGATGCAGATGATTGGTGGATGCATGATAGACATGTTAGCGTGAAAGAGGATAGAAGAATGAGAGGGATCAACCCTAGAATCTTAGATGATGCAAAAGTTCAACAAGTCTATGAGTCATCGAGACTTTACTAGATATGATGATGAATGATGATGATGTATTACTTATTTAGGGATGTGAGAAGTAAAGAGCATAAATTTTCTTATGTTTGATAACCCACATAGGTATGATGCATCAAGGCATAAAGAACTGAGATGACATTGCATGTAGTGTGATGGACTTTGACTCGACAATTAGATAGGAGTACTCTTGTTCATGGTTGGCATACAAAACCTTATTTAAAATGTAGTTCAGATATTTAAAATATCTTAGAAAAAAACATAGAAAGAAAATCATTCCTATGTGGTCAACAAGGAACCTAAAACACCTTCCCTACAAACTAAACAAAGCATGCATGACCAAGATTATATTACAAGAACATCCAACAAGCACAATAGATAAAAAGATAATGATCATTGCCCAATTCCTTTCTCTCTAAATCTTTTTGTTTAGACATCATCAAGAGGTCATTAGAATGAGCACAATAAGATAAATCAAAAGACAAAGATCAAATAAACAAATAAGGTAATGTTCTTCATACCGCTAGCCAAGACTAAACTACGGTGATGCCTAATGTTGATGTCCATTGTAGGAAGGATTCATCCTAGGACATGATGATATTATATGATGGTGAGATTGACTCGATGATAGGCTATTAATACCAAGAGTTGACCAGCCTATTTACCTACTAACCTCAACTTAAGACCTTGACATTTGAGAACACACTTTCGAAGTTGCTAAGCTTGCTTCCGATTGCGTTGTTAAAGAATGAAGGCGACGATCGATTTATTATGAGCAGATGTTTATTGTGAGTGGATGTTGAAATGGGACGGATGCACATTTTTGGATTTTTTGAATGTTTTTCATATTTTGGAATGTTTTGAGGTTGTTTTGGTATTTTAAAGATGTTTTACAAATGTTTTGATTTTCAAAATTTTTAATTTTTTTGGATTTTTTGAGATTTGGACTCAGAACCTAACCTTAAAGACCTATGCTAGGGGGTCTCGGGGGGTTGATCAAAGATTAGCCTTTCCTACATTATACATGCAGAGACCATGTCGTTCGACTGACACAGATTCAATTTTTGATGAGATATGAACAAATGGATTGCTAGCTTATTATGACATACGCCTAATGGACTGACCTAATGTGTCTCGGGGGATGGTCAAAGATCAACCTTACCTAAGTTCAAGCTCAGAGACGATGTAGTTCGACTAGATGGCTCTTTTTTTTGAGTTTTTTGGATTTTTGGTTTGTTTTTGGATGTTTTTGGATTTTCTGATTTTACGAATGCTTTAGATTTTTTGAAGGATTTTTTGATGTTTTTGGATTTTTTGATTTTCTGAATATTTTTGGATTTTTGATTTTCTAAATGTTTTTGGATTTTTTATTTTAGGAAGATTTCAAGAATATACATGAATCCAATCTGATGCAGGTACAAGAACATGCCCCTAGTGCAAGACAAACTGACCTTAGGAATTTTCCAAGTAGTACTAGGAGGAAGAACATGATGCAAACATAGAATCAAGCTATGATGTAGACACAAATGGGTGAATGGAAGGAGATATGGGATGTGATGGATGAATGATTCAAAACAAGATGTAGAGATCCTAGTGGATGGAGAGTGCTTTAGTTACACTTGGTGCATGTTTTCCAGGTTTTCACCAAGGTACTTGCCCGAAGCGCCACCAAAGTGGTTTTCACTAGAGGATGGTTTTTTTCTTTATTGTTTTTGAATCCTTTTCCTGATTTTTTTAAATTTTTATATCTTTTGATTTTTTTGTATTTTTGGTTTTACCCTTAAAAGATCAAGCATAACTTTTTTTGAGATGGGAGCTATTGACAGGCTCCTATAGGGGCTCCCCTTCGAGCATTGATAACTGATATTCCTCTGACTTGTAGCTTGATGTGATGATGAAGGGCCCCAACTAATTGGGTTCAAACTTACCCTTGCTAAATGGATTTGGTACATTCTTCTGATTCTCCTTCAATACCAGCTCTCTCACTTGGAAGGTCCAACTCCTGATCTTCTTGTTGTAGCTCCACTTGAGACGGTTTTGGTAGAATTTTAAATAGTTTAAGGCATCCATGTGCCACTCATCAAATAGTTCTAGCTCATTTAATTTGAGACCTGATATTCTTCATCTGTAATGAGATTCTACAGTGATATTCATAGAGATGGGAGCTCGATCTCAATGGGGAGGATGGCTTCTGATTCATAGACTAGGGAGAAAGGGGTTGCACCAATTCATGTGTGGATGCTTGTTCAAAAGGCCCATAAGGAAAGGTTCAACTATAAGTGTCAGTCACAGCCAGCTTCATTGACTATCTTTTTGAGGATTTTGAGGATGGTTTTATTTGTAGCCTTCTCTTGGCCTTTACCCTGGGGGTAGTATGGAGTGGAAAAGTGACGTTGGATATTGAACTTATAGCATAGGTCTCGAACATCCTTATTTTTGAAAAGTGTCTCATTATTTGAGATAATAGCTTGGGGGACATCGTAGTGGAAAATGAGGTAATTTAGGATGAACTTGGAGATCTTATTTCTTGTGATGTAGGTCATTGAGATGGCCTCTACCCACTTTGTAAAGTACTCCATGGTGGTAATGATGAGCCTGTGTCCATTAGATGAGGTGGGGGTGATTTTTCACATGAGATAGAGGCCCCACTATGAAAAGGGCCACGATGTAACAATCGGGTGAAGCTTCTAAGCTGGTGCATGGATGAGATCCTCATGTTGTTGACATTGTAAACATTTATTGACATATTTGTGGTCTTCCTTCTCCATTGTTTGCTAATAGTACCCCATTCTTAGTAGCTTCTTGGCCAAGGTCATACCACTCGAATGTGAACCACAAATTCCATTATGTACCTCTGTTAAAGCAGTCAAAGCTTCTTCAACATTTAAGCATCATAACATGGTTCCCTCAATATTCCTACAATATAGGGTGTCACCTAGGATAAAAAAACTAGGTCAACTTCTTGACAAATTTTTCTTTAGATTTGGGGTGATGTCGACAGGGAGGAATTCTACTATGAGGTAAGTGTATATTTCATGATACCATGGGTTGCTAGGACCAATGATTTCACACACAAATTTAGACTCTGGTACCTTGAACGTTGGTACGAGAAGCTACTTTACAAGGAATTATTTCTTTGGGACGTTGTGTGGGACATCTAGTAGCGATCTGATTGTTTCCATAGCATCTACTTCTCTATTGTTAGCTCTTGGTATATTCTCAAAGGTGATATCAATGAACGACTCCTTGAGGCTTTCCACCAATTTCTTGTATGGAGTCAACTTGTCATTCTTTGTTTGGTATTCATCATTGACTTGGTTGAAGCTGTGAATCTCCACAGACCTTGAGTGCCATGATTTGCCACTATGCAATAATTCTCAACCCTATGACAAGAGCCTCATATTATGCAATGTTATTTGTGCAAGCAAAGGATAGCTTATATGATTTGTGTATGTAATCACCTTGTGGTGTTACGAAGAAGATTCTAGCTTCTGACCCATGCTATGTGTAAGATCCATCAAAGTAAATTTTCCAGTGATCTGCTATGTTTATGTTGAAGATGGATTCATCAGGGAACTCTGATACTAATGGATTTTTGGCATATATTGGTGTTTTTTCCTGTTGGTCTAAAATCACTTGTCCTTTAATGTCCTTTCATTC
Source organism: Sequoiadendron giganteum (assembly GCA_007115665.2). Taxonomy (NCBI): domain Eukaryota; kingdom Viridiplantae; phylum Streptophyta; class Pinopsida; order Cupressales; family Cupressaceae; genus Sequoiadendron; species Sequoiadendron giganteum. The sequence goes on along the minus strand of CM021106.1, from coordinate 566,288,815 downwards.
CACATACTCAATGTCATGCTCTGTTAGTATCATAACCCATTTAGTTGTTCGCCATATGAGCATCACTTTAGAAAGAAGATACTTGAGAGGGTCTATCTAGGCGATGAGTTTTATCTGATGTGCCAACAAATAGTGTTTGCATTTCTATGCTACCAACGTGACTTCTAAGCAAGCTTTCTCAATGGAGGTGTAATTCAGCTCATTTCCCACCATGGTTCTACTAATGTAATAAATTTCTCTCTCCTTCCCATTTTCATCATGTTGTGCTAAGTGATTGCCAAGGACTATTGTTGTTGCTGATATATATAAGATGAAGGGTTTTCTTAGAATGGGTGGCATAAAAACTGGTGGTGTGAGCAAGTACTCCTTGATCTTTTTGAATTCTTGATCACATTTCTTGTCCCATTTTTATGCTACCCCCTTATGGAGTAGATGAGAATATGGGATTTCCTTATCTTCTAATTGCACTATGAACTGCCGAATGGGATGGGGTCTTCCTTGTAAGCTTCTGAGCTATTTTAATGTTCTTGGTGCCTCCATCTCAAGGATTTCTTTAGCCTTGGCAGGATATATCTCGATCCCTCTCATGGACATAATGTACCCTAGGAGCTTTCTCTACTATACCTTGAAGACATAATTTTTTGGATTTACTCTGACTCAGTATTCTTCTAGCCTATCAAAGATTGAGCTCAATGTTGCTATGCGATCTTGTCTCTTTGTTGACTTGGCCAATATATCATCAACATAGTCTTTTACAAACTTGTGAATCATTTCATGAAAGATGAGAGTCATGGCCCTTTGATAGGTTGCTCCAGCATTCTTTAGCCCAAACAAAATCATGTTCCAATAGTATGTTCCCTACGAGCAAGTGAAATCTATCTTGTTTTGATCTTCTTTGGCTATCATGATCTGGTTGTACCCTGAGAATTTGTCCATTAGTGATAGCATTTCATGTCTATGTTTGGGAGAGGGAAGTCATCCTTCAGACATGCTTTATTTAGATCTCTAAAGTCAATATAGATGCGAATGCCCCTAATGGGCATTGAAATAGGCACAGGATTTGAAACCCACTCTGGATAGTCAATTGGTCATATGAAACTAGAAGCTAAGAGTTTTTGAAATTCCATTTTGACTAATAGTGCAATCTGTGGGTGCATTTTTCTCAGCTTCTATTTTATCGACTTCGCCTCTAGATATACTACAAGATGATAGACCACAAATTTTGGATCGAGACTTGACATGTCAGCATAGGTCCATGCGAAGTTCACTTTTCTTTCTTTTAAGAATGCAGCTAAGATATCTTGTTCTTTGACCAAGAGTGGTTCTACATAGAATGTCATATGTGGCATTGCTTTTGTCCCTAAGTTGATGGGATTACACTTTTCTGGTAAGACTGCTAACCTCTCCTGATGAATAGCACTGAGTGGAAGACTGAATCCCCCATCCTCCTATGCCTCAGAGAGGTTTTCACCATTGGATGTGTCCTTTGTTTTTACTATTTTTGGGTTTGAAAGTGCCACAATGTGGTGTTCACTTAAAGACCTAGAGATTATTCTCAAATTTTCACTTTTGTGATTGAGGGATTCAATCATTTCCCCATAATATGCATGTGTGTCTAGTTCAATGTCGAATCCAACTTTATGGTCCTGACAAGGTATATTATCTCGCAGTCCCATGAATTGCGAGAGTGCCTCATCATTTTTGAATGTGTCTAAAATTGGTGATCCTCGTTGGTTGTAGTCTATTAGCTAGGGATACACTAGTTTTAACTCACAGGTTTGATTGTTTGACTGAAAGGATACATTGGAAATCATGAATAAGGAGGAGTCTTCAAAAAACATAGGTAGGTCAACAATGGTTTCCTTGTCACTAGCATTCCCACATACTTCAGTTTTATCAAAGGTAAAATTATCTAAGGGTAGACTTGTAGATATCGATAAACAAAGTGGAGTTTTTATTGCTTTAAGGAGGGGACTTCTTCCACGTATAGTTATACTTGGAGTGGTAAATCCAAGGCCTAGGTTCTCCATGTGCTTCTCAGCAATGATGGGTTCCAATCGGCTATTAATGTTCTTTCCAAGTCTTTCATTCATATTATAGCCAATGCCCAACATTAATTGTAGTCCTCTATTAGAATCATCCATAGGAAGGGCTCATAAAGGTATTTCATCTTGATAGAGGAGACTAGATATATCTCTTTCATCTACCACTTCTCAGCCTAGATCCCCCCAACATCTGAATCAAGAGGGGTCTACTCTGAAGGTTTGAGATGCTTTGTTGGATGGTTGTGGTTTTCCATGGAACCAGTGATAACTTTAAGAAACCCAGCTCAAAAAAAGATATTAAATCTTGGCGAATATTTCATTTTTTTAGGAAAAATTAATAATTTATATTGGCGAATCTTTCCCTTTTTCGAAAAAAATAATAAATTTATTGGCGATTTTTTTACATCACTAAAATTTTGTAGAAAATTTTGGCGAATGTTGAAAAATAATAGGAAGATGCATTAATGATGATGGTGAATCCACCCAATCTAAAAATAATTCTCATGGAAAAGTAGGGGCCTGAGGGTGGAAATTGCTGATGGGTTTAAGGGGTAGACTATAATATTTACTTTCGGTCATTGTTTTAAAATATAATATAATGACCCTCATTGTATTTTGCAAGGTAAATTTTACCCACGATCTATAATTCTCATGGGGCTCCAAATTCTTTTTAGATCATTGACCTAATGACCCTCATACTCTACAAGGTAAAATGTACCCATAATCTATAATGCTCATACGATCTGAAATTGTGGGCCCCATGAGCATTATAGATCATGGGCACATTTTACCTAGTGGAATACAACAAGGTCCATTAGATTAATATATTAAATATTAATGGTGGAAACAAAAGATTAGAAATATGGTCATAAAGAAACTAATAATTATGATATACTATTGGTGAATTAATATAAATTTCTACTATAATTGATAAAATTTAGACAAATCTGCTCTAATCATGTATCAAATATTGTGGTGAATCTTCAAGATAAATTTTTTAATAAAATAAATTCTTTGGCGATTTAAATAAGACTACAATAAAATTTTGTAAAAATGTGGCAATTCAAGTCACATTATAGCTCAAACTATTAGACAATTTCGGATTCCCAAATTTCAACTATTAGCCAATTGGGAAATATTAGCCACTAAAAAAAACACTGCATGGGACCTAGGAGATTGTGGTAACTCTCCAACTATAAAGGCACCCTTCTTCATTTTGCAATCCCCACACCTATTGTCTTGGATGATGACTTTGATATTAGATATGGAGGGAATCGAAGGTGTCTTAGTCTAAGAAGTGGATGTGGATGGTAAGATAGATGGTTCCACATATGGAGTTGAAGGGCCTTCATCATTTCTGGGCACTTGTGAGAATTTTTAGTATTTGGCTTCAAGGTTTCTACAGTAAGCAAAGGGCTCAGGATCACCATGGATGGTAACCTCTTTATTTTCAAAGGGAAACTTAACACATTGAAGAAATGTGGATGCAACTAATTTCATCCGATGAATCCATGGGTTCCCTAGGAGAATGTTGTATGGGAGATCAAGGTCAAGGACTTGGCAAGTGGTGTCCATGGTGGCTAGTGCCTTGAGAGACTCTTTCCTAATCATCATAAGACCGAATGGTAATGCCTTTTCCTTTTTTGGTCATGTCTTTAGAGAATCCAAAATTCTTTATTAGCTTGAGGGAGAAAATATTCAACCCTATACCTTGATCCACCAAGACCCGTTTGACTTTATTTTTATGGACAAAGACCTCAAGATGAAGTGCATGATTGTGAGATGGCTGGGCAAGGAGGTCTTGTTCAAAGAATGAGAGGATTTGTGGTGTGGTTATGTTTCTGATCATAGCTTGAAATTGATTCACATCAAGGTTTGTGGGTACAAAAGACTCACCAAGGGCCTTTTCTAAAATCTCCATATGAGTAGGTGAAATTTTCAGCAACTCCATGATGGAGATTTGAGCAGGGGTCTTCTTGAGTTGTTCCAAGACATTATAGCCACTAGGGATTCATCTTGAATTTACGAGGGATGCTCAAGCTTGCACGGACGATCCAAGGATGGTGATTTTTCCACTTCATGTGGTGACTCCACACTCGGCTTTGGATCCGGGGATATGGACAACACATACTAATTCATCAAGGGGATGCATCAACGTGGTTATAGACATGGTTGACGCTGCCATATTTATTACCTTTTCCATTATTATTTTAATTTTTATGACCCGTCATCAGATTTGTTTATATATTTATGTCTTGGTTTCTAGCTAGTTTCTCAACTTTGATTGTCTTGTCATCGATGAGGTCTTGGATAAGATTTTTGAGTCTCATGCAACTGGCTATTGTGTTTCCCTTTATTTTATGAAAATTACATAGATAGTTGTTGTTGTACTAGGGTGGCTTGACTCGAGGTTCTTGGTAATTCTCGATGATACGGAGTGTGATGATTTTGGCGTTAATGAGAAACTTCATGATAGATTCAACCGATTCTCCAAGTGGTGTGTACTTTCACTGTGGGGGATACTAGTTTCTTGTAGATGGTCCACTTTGGTTATTGACATTATTGACATTATTGATTGCTTGGGTGTTGTTTTTTTGATGAGACGTATTTGATCGGGGGTTGTTTTGAGTATTATTCTGAGGTTGTTGATACACTTTTTGGTACATGTTTGGCATGAGAGCATTGATCACAACCTTAGCATCAACAACACTGTCATTGGTGACATTCTTGTTTTTTACCCGTGTTCATGGTTTGTCATTATCGCTGGTTAATGGGCGATTATCTTGATAAGAAGGTGTCCTTGCTTGTGTGATGAGAGCTCTTTTCATGCTGAGAAATTTAGGGATAAGTTGATCATAGGAGGTGATGCGCCAGAATTTAAGATGGAAGGCTAGAGTTCCTTCAAGATTTTGAATGATTGTTTCGACTTGCTACTCTTCTGGCATGGCCCACTTGCTTTTGTTGGCCTTGGATCGCTATCATTGTAAGAAAGATCCAAATGATTCTCCCTTGGTTTTCTTAAGGTTGGACAGTTCCTCCAAGTTTACATCCATGCCCATGTTGAATGCATAACTTTGCATGAACACGTCTACAATTTCTTGGAATTTCTCTATTCCTGGAGGAAGTTGAGAGAACCATTCCATGGTTGGGCTAGCCGGACTTCATAGGAAGAGCGTCATTAAATAGGATTCATCATAGGATACTTCCATGCAATGTACATGGAATTCCCTGATGTGATCTTCAGGGTTTCCAGGTCTGTAGTACTTGTCAAATTTTGGGATCTCAAAGCCTTGTGGAAATGGTTTCATCACAATGCTCCTATCAAATGGGTAAGGGCATAGATTCCCTTGTGGTTTAGGGGTCTTCCTAGATTGGATGTCCAAAAATTGTTGTGAGAGTTTCTTGATTAGGGTGGACAAGTCATTTTGAGGGTCGGGTGGTGGGATGAATGCATCCTGGGTTGGAGTAGTGATGATTGGTGTGGTGACTTGTGGGCTGGGTGGTGCATTCATGGTGGTTTGTTGTTCAACCAACACTTGTTGATATGCTTTTAATTGTTGTTATACCAAAAACTATTTTTGTTGGTCTTGCTATGATTTTTGCACCAATAATGCTTGTTGTTGGTCTTGTTGTTGGGCTTGTTCTTGGGTTGCTTCCTATTATGCTTGATACTATTGCAGGTATTGTTGGTATGCTTGTTGTTGAGCTCCTTGCAGTTGTGCTTGCTATTGAGCTTGCTCTTGCGCTTGTTGAGCTTGATATTGAGCTTGAGCTTGAGCCTGTGCTTATTGGGTTGCTTGTGTAGCTTGGGCAACCTATACAGCTTGTGTGGCTTGGGTGGCTTGAGCAACTTGTGTGGCTTGTTGTTTTTGTAATATATCTTGTGCTTGTGCTTTTGCTTTGGCTGCCTATCAGGCTTGTTGTGTGGTTTGCTACATTTGTGTTGTTGTCTAGCTTGCGTTGCTCATTGGGTTTTGAATTGTTGGAGTGCTTTCTGGTAGGATTTATGAGCTACTTGCAAAGTGATGCCATATTGATTGGCCATGATTGCATTTGGTGGCAGAGGTGGAGGATTCAAAATGGTATTTATTGTTGTGATGAGGGGTACTGTTGCATTGATGATTGGGATTTGTGTGGTGGATGGTGGGATTGATATCCTTGGTTCCTTGGAGACCATGTTTTGAGATATTTGTGGGGTGGTCGATGATGTCTTGATTGCTTGGGTTACTTGAATGGTTTTCACCTATTGTTGCGATATTGATGGAAAGACAAGAGGATTTGGTTTGATGTTTTGACTTATGATTGGAGGGTTGTTGAGATTGTGTTGATTGATGGTTGGTAAAGGGGGAAGGCCTAACCCAAGGGGTGGTACATATGTTAATGGTAGAGGTGGAAGTGGTGGAAAAATGGGTGGTGTATTACCTTGGGAAAATGATGATGAGGGATCAAAGATTCCCCCTAGTCCAAATAATCCACCTTCTCCTTATGAGGTCATGGGGAGAGAGGTTTGTGTGTTGAGAGGATATGCCGATGTTGTGTGAAAAGAGGATGGATTGGTGGGATCATGAAATGTGAGGAAAACATATGGGTGTAATGAATTTAATGTGATAGATTGACATAGTATGGTATTCGCATCTAAATCTTGATTATTCACAAGGGGATGTGTTTGTAGTGCATGCAGTAATGAGCTTCCCTTGTTGACAATGGTTTGAGTTGGAGCAATGGATGATGGGCATTGGGGGATGGGTTGAATGATGATTTGAAAAGATGATGGTGTGGATGATATTAATGGCATAACCTCGAGAGGTGTCTCCAAAATAGTGTTTACATAAAAATTTGAAGGGAGTTTAGCCCCTTCTTTTTCCAATTCTAGCATATATTGTGAAGGATTTAGTCTTATCATGGCATTAATAATTTTATGATTCTTGAGATTTCAGACCATTTCTATGATTTCATCTTGATTCATCCCCAAGACATTATTGGTGATGTCTTCCACTTGAATTTCCTCTTGAGGATCTTGAGGTATTGGAGGAGGATTAACTAGATTGTCAATGGATATCCTAGGGTTGAATTTTTTTTCAGTTTGATTCAAATCGCTTGAAGTAGATGTTTCTTTGTTTTGCTCCATGTTTTTCTTGTATTGAGATCGAGTTTGAACCATAAAATAAGAATCAAATTTAAGGAATATGGAAGAAAATCTTTAATTCCTTAGGTTGGTCTAAACTTTTAGGCTCAAAGAAGAAAATATGAGTTTTCTTAAGAATCGAAGGATGAGGATGAGATAAATGAAAGATGGATGATGTGAATGATTAAACTCTTAAGGATCTTGAAGGGACACTAGACTTTAGGACTTTTGGAACTTTGATGTTTGATTTGAGTTGGATTTGATTTGGATTTGGATATTGAACTCATAAAATCCAAGATGTTGGATGTTATGTTGGAATCAATTTGTCCACAAAGTGATAATTTAACTAAGCATATGAGGAATGATTCATCTACACATACTTAGTCAAACAAAGGGATTTTTTATTTAAAGGATTTGACAAAAGTCTAGCATGAGGGATTTTTCCAATATTCTAAGAGTTTTTGGTGGGATGAGATTTGATTGACGTTTGAAGGATGGATGAGAGTGTTGAATTTGATCCTAGGTTGGACTTAGAGATAATTCTTTCTACAATACCTCAGTATTGAAGAACATGCTTGCACTTCCTATGTGAGAATTTCAAAACTTTGAAAGAGACTTGGATTTTGTTGGTAATAAAATTCATAGAAATTGGGATTGTTCTTTGAAGCTTTCTTGTAAAAATTATATATCGACCTTTCTCTAACCTCGTGAAGTCTTGAAATGCGTTCCTCATCAGCTTTTGGACTAAGGAACTTGTGATGACTTGGTTTGGGAATTTTGAATTTTTGAGAAAGCATGCAATCAAGAAAATGTGAGATTTAATTGTTTGTTATCTTGCTTAGATTGATTCTTTTTACCACAAACACTTTCTTGATTATATTTCAAACTAAATGTCTAATGTCCTAATTTCTTTTCATCTGACAAGGTCCATTATAAGGAAATCAAGGAAATCAATGCAATAGTTTTCTAATGTTGACTTTAGTCAGAGAAAATTGTGATATAAATCCAAATACTTTGAAGCCTCTCAGGATGAAATCCCTAGGGCAAGCAAGAGCACTTGGATTTGTCAAAGGCATTTGTTCCTCAGGTAAAGGGTTTGAAATTTAGAGGTTTTGGTGAATTTTTGTTTTCAAGTGTTTTAGATCCAAGCACAATGTTTTGATTCCAAAGTCATGCACAATCCTAGGATAAAATGAGACAATATTTGTTTATTTCCCACTTGGATAAATTCAGCTACGCTTACTCTTAGTGGATGATTAGATGCTTGACCACATTGGATCCCCTCCATGAAAAACACTTCTTAGGTCAGCCAAGCATCGATAACCATGAAACTCCCATGACATACTTCTCATCTCTACTAAGAGCCATAAAAATGTGGGATGACTTCAGAATGACCGTTCTTGCACTAACAAATAGATAAGGATTTTGGATTTTAAAAATTTTTGGATCTTAATCAAGGCACCCATTCAGAAGGCCACACGAGAGGCAAGATCAAACCATATAAAGAGTATGACCTGCTTGTCTATAGGAGCTCCTATAATGATGAGATTTCCTCAGCATTCGAATTTATATACCAGTTGGGAGTAGCTTGGCATTTAGCTTTTTATCGATTTGAGTCGTTCCCTTGGGGTGAGTACTTTTTCCCACCAAGTCAGTCTCTCTAATGGTGAAAAATAGTGTTCAAGCACATCCATAGTTTGATCAATCTTTGTTATGAAACAAAGAGAGAACACTCATGATGTACTCCACTCACACTAGCAGGATTTTGTCTAATTTTAAGAATCCAAATTTAAGTGTGGAGGCAATAACTTATACAACTTAATATCACAAACAAACCTTTTGATTCTAAATATCATCATGACGTGTGAGTGAAGTGCATATTTCTTTTCAAATGATATTATTTTGGATAAGGGATTGAAAAACATAAAAGTCACATGTTCATTTTAGACCTCAAAAGTAGTAATATATTTGTTTTATAGCCCCAAGATGAAGTGTGAAGCTGATTGTTCAATTTAGACCAAATCAAAAATCTAGTATGTTTCTAAGGTTCAATTTTAACGAACTTTGAAAGGTCAAATCAATGGTTAATTTTAAACCCCAAAAGAAGTGAGTTGGTCTAAAATAGAAAAAGAAAGCCAAAAATGGAAGCTTCAAGCTATTACAATAAGCATTAAGAAATGTTTTTTCATGTTCAAATTTAATGCTCAATTCTTCAATTCAAATCTCCTTCACAAATTGTTTTCGATTCTTCAACATTGCAAGTTCCTTATACAAATGAAATCCTTCCTTCCCCTCCTATCTCATAGTGGAATTGGTGCTCCTTTGATGTGAAAAGGATGCCCTTTCCCACCTCCTTGACAAGCTTCAAATGATGATGCAAAATGCAAGTGATGGAGATGAAGATGCAAGATGAAATCAGAGTTCCTATAGTGAGAATGCTAAGATTGTGGATGGATTTGGAGTAGAAGTGCCATGTATTTATAGGTTGAAGGTTTGAAAGATGGAGAGTTGGGAGGAATTTGGAACTAAGCATGAGCCAATGGCAAGATGCCACTTGTCAACATGCTATTGGAGGAGGAATGAGCACATTTTGGAGAATGTGCAAGTGGTTGAGGATTTGAGAGGTGTAAGAGAGATTAATGGGTTTGTAAGTCATTAAATGAATGTGGTTGAATTTTTTTGGAGGAAAACAGTTTGGAGAAGAAAGTCAAATATGTGGGGTAAATGAGGGAATATGCCTTGGGAATATGGCTTGTGAGGGAAAATAGGGGTACTTAGATGATTAAATAAAATGAATTTCATGTGCAAGTGGGTGGGTTAGTCAAAGGTTTAGGTTTGACCCAAGTTGAGTCAAAACCTAGAGGATGATTGATGGTGATTAGAGGTTAATTAATCTATATTAATTAACTTGGAGGAATTTTAAGGATTTTGTAATTTGATTTATTAAATCAGATGAGAGGACCTTTAGGACTTAATTAAATAATTTGATTTATTTAATCAAGTATGATGCACCTTAGTGAATTAATCAAATAAATAAATTTATTTGATTAATAAAGGAATTTGATGTTAATAAGTAAAATTTATATGCATAATGTTGATTAAGATTGTTTTCATGTCTACAGCTTCCAATTATTCTTATTGTGTTGCTTCCATGTTTACTTCCAATTTTTCTTTTAGTGTTTCTTTCATGTTTTCTTCTAGTGTTGCTTCCAAGTTTGCTTCCAATGTTGCTTCCAAGTTTGCTTCTAGTTTTGCTTCTAGTTTTTCTTCGAGTTTTTCTTTGGGTTTTGCTTCTAGGTTTGCTTCTAGTTTGGCTTAAAATTTCTCTTTTGGTTTTTCTTCTTATGTTGCTTCCAGGTTTGCTTCCAATTTTTGTTCTAGTGTTGCTTCCAATGTTGCTTCCAAGTTTGCTTCCATTTTTGTTTCTTGTGTTGCTTCCATGTTTGCTTCCTTTTTGCTTCTAGGTTTGCTTCTAGGTTTTCTCCCAGGTTTTCTTCCAGGTTTGCTTCCAGTGTTGCTTCTAGGTTTTCTTCTGGTTTGACTTCCAATTTTTCTTCCAGGTTTGCTTCCAGTTTTGCTTCCATATTTTCTTCTAGTTTGGCTTCCAATTTTGCTTCCAGTTTTGCTTCAAATTTTGCTTCTAAAATTGCTTCCATTATTACTTCTTTGTTTGCTTCCATTTATTAATTTAATATGTTTTATTTCAATTTAATTAGTTAAATATATCATGCCTCTTAAATAACTCATATGATTATAGAGTAATTTAATTATTGAACTCATAGGATTAAATAACGAGATAATTATTATAACATGATCATCATCTATAATTAAAACAAGTGAGTCAAATATCTACAATTTAATTGAATTTGATAACACTCATCCTGAGTAGTAAATTAAAATCATCATACGTAATAAATTTCCATCCAAAAATCATCAACCACTTTCAATATATATAAATTGACAAGTCAATATTGATAATATCATCATCATATATAACTAAAACAAGTGAAAGTCAAATATGCCAATAGATCAATAACATGTGAAAATGATACATCTCCAATAGTTGACATAAGTGAAAATGATACATGTACAAATGATATAAGTAAAAATGATAAATTATGTAACTCAAAATGATATATACAAGTCAAGTTGATACATGTCCAAATGATATAAGTCAAAATAATCCATGCCAAAATGATACAACTCAATAATATGGTACACCAGGCTGTGAAAATGATACATATGAATATAGTAACCATGAAAAGAGGCATCATAATGATATATCAACAATGATCCATGATGCAGTCTATATGATAATGAATTCCACTAGCTACTACCGACAACTACCTCATCAACATCATCATCATCATCATCATCATCATTGTCGTCATCATCATTGTCGTGATCATCATCATCATCGGCCTTAGTGTCTTTTGTATCTACATCATCATCATCCTCTGAAATATTGTGATATGTACCAGAACCAACATATTCTAGATCTATATCATGAGGATCATCTTGATCTTTTGGAAGACCCATGTTATGAGAAAAAAAACACTTAAAATGAAAATTTATTATTTATTTGATGCAATAATTTATTCTTTTGTTATATATATAATATTACAACACATGAAACAAAACCATAATCATATTACATCATATCAAAGTGCACATACCATAATAAAATTTCAAACAAGTTACAGATAATTTGTCATTCCAATGATGTAAAACATGTAACAATTCTAATAAACATTAGTAAAGTATACCATAATTTGGTGGAAGATGAAGAAAGATGACTAGAACTCTAGAAGCCAACCATAATGGATTTTGGTATTGTACCATTAGAGTAGAAGAGAGAGTTGATATCATGTATCAGAACACTAAGAATGCATTCTTCCAACCAACAGAGAAGGAGATGATTACTTTGCTTCATTTTCATTTGCATAACCATAACATGGTGTGAACCAAGAAGACCAACCTGGATATCCAGTTTTATGAAGAGGTAATGGATGTGGTCAAAAATTTATGAGGGGAAAGAAGGTCAATGTATGATCTTAATGAAATTGAGGAAGAACAATAAGAGAGGAACAAGAAAACTATAATCAATGTAGAGTTTCAAGGATTTGCCAAGCGAGCAATAAATCTATGGGAGCGACCTCATCTTAAATATTTTGAACTAGAGTTTGATATACCATTTAGACAGCCTGGTTTTCATGGAGTTTCATTCAAAGTGCCTACCTTTATTGTTCCTATGGTAAATTGTTTGGTAGAGTCAGGTGGAATTTCCTTTCTTAGTAATCACTATTAGTGAGATTGAGATTGTTAACCTTGAGAGAATAGGACTTCAGCAAAATGCATTTGATATGGCTATTATTTTCAAAGAATTCAATCGAGATGTACTCCACATTGATGCCATTCCTCAATCTTTGCTTGATGACATCAAGGAATGGCTAAACTCCATGGATATAAAGTATTATGAAAGCAAAATGAACTTGAACTAGCGGCCAATTTTGAAGACTATTACTGATGATCTAGATAAATTTATTGAAGATGGTGGTTGGGAATGTTTGAATATGGAAGCTAGTGATCAGATATAGGAAAATCATGCCAATAAATACAACTTGAATGATGGATTGTGACCTCAAGTTTAAGACAAAGCACAATATATATTTGGATTATACAATTTGGTAGGTTCATTATTTTGATATTATTTTACTGTTATATATCCAATATTACAACATATGAAATGAAACCATAATCACATTACATCATATCAAAGTGCACATACAATAATAAAATTTCCAAAAGGTTACAACTTATATGTCATTCCAATGATGTGCAACATGCAACAATTCTAATAAACATTAATAAAATACGCCAGCATTTGGCAGAAGAGGAAGAAAAATGACTGGAACTCTAGAGGCCCGCCATAATGGATTTTAGTATTCAACCATGAGAGCAGAAGAGAGAGCTGATATCATGTATCAAAAGATTAAGAATTCATTCTTCTAGCTAGCAGAGAAGGAGATGATTAATTTTCTTCATTTATATTTGCATAATGATATCATGGTGTGAACCAATGAGCAAGCATGTCTAGTTTTATGTGGATGTAATGAATGTGGTCAAAACTATAGGAGGGGACATAAAGTCAATGTATGATTCTGATGAAATTGAGGAAGAGGAGCAAGAGAGGGATAGGAAAAATAAAATCAATGTAGAGTTTCAAGGATTTGTCGAATGAGTAAAAGAGCTATGGGAGCAACCTCATCTAAAATATTTTGAGCTTGAGTTTGATATACCATTTAGAGAGCTTGGTTTTCATGGAGTTCCTTTCAAAGTGTCTACATTTATTGTTCCTATGGTAAACTATTTGGTACAGTTGGTGGAATTACCTTTCTTAGTAATCACTATTAGTGAGATTGAGATTGTTAACCTTAAGAGAGTAGTACTTGGGAAAAAGGCATTTGATATGGCTATTATTTTCAAAGACTTCAAGTGGTATGTACTCCACATTGATGCCATTCCTCAATTTTCTCTTGATGACATCAAGGAATTTCTAAACTCCATGGATATAAAGTATTATGAATGTAGAATGAACTTGAACTCGCAACCAATTTTGAATACAATTACTAATGATCCAGATAAATTTATTGAAAATTGTGGTTTGGAATTTTGAATATGGAAGCTAGTGATCTAAGCTAGGAAGACCATACCAATAAATACAACTTGAATGATGGATATGAATAAAACCATATCTCAGTGTGTGCATGACTATCATAAGGTTTTGATGAGGGATGGTAGGATATGCCTCAATAAAAGATAGTCATATATATTTTCTTATTTAAGTAGCTCTATATGCTTAGGTAGTGAAGAAAAAAGGTTTATGACAAGAAGAGAAACAATGGCAGAAATGAGGGTTTTGAGATTAGAAACAATGATAAATGATTCAAGATGAAGAACATTGCCAAAGTGAAAGAAGGATAACACTACTAAGAAAAGACAATGGGAAAAATGAAGAATACAATCTTCAAAGTAAGGTTATGTCATGGACAATGTATTACAATGGTAGGTCATGCATGCTTTTTGAACCTCAGACTGGTATTAATGATGGGTTTTAGAGGCAACATCAAGTGTTCCATGCAAGAAACAAGGTATACAGTGCATGGAAAAAATTGAAGAAAAAACAAATAGAGCATATATTCAAAGGGAAACCATGAGATGCAAAGTTGCAAGGAGAATTCCAGTAGTTTTTCTTGTCTTCATGAGGAGATCATTCCATGCATTGTACATGGAGATGGATGCAACAATTTCCTAGACCCTTGTAGAGTGTTGGTATACCCACTTGATATGGATTACTTGAATGATGGGGTTACATGTATATCACAACTTAAAGATGCATATGAATGACAAATGGTAAAATATACATAAGGGGGTAGGTCTGTGAAGTGAAAGAACAGTCCAGTCAAACTATAATTTTTATGATGATGATACAAAAGACTAGAATCCACATTCATGTTGTATGCCTTGTGGAAGGCTCCGTGGATGTAGTGATAGGTTTCAAAAACAAAGGGTGTATGGAGATTCCATGATGAAAGTTAAATGCACAAAGAGAAAGGACTATCATTATAGAGGTAGAGTATAGTGGAATTTCCTTATCAAGACACCATGAAAAAGTAGTAAGCTACAACAAGAGTGAGTATTATGCATGTCAAGGATGCATTCAAAAGATAGTTGGTAAAGATAATGAATAGGAAATCATTGAAGTATTCATGAGTTAAAATAGTTGATGGGTTAAATAGTAAATTTGATGACACTTATCATCATACATGTCATAGGTCTACATGTGCAAGAAATTATTGTCATAACATAAGAAAATGAATCAAACATCCTTAAAATGACATGAGAAATGGAAGGGCATACTTAAAGGAAATTGAGTACCTGAAACATCAAGTGGAATACTACAAGCCTGCAAGGTATGACATAGGTGATTTCATGGAATATGCATTAGAAATAGAAATGAAAGGGCCAATAGAGAAGCACTTTAGAACTCATCCTACACATCAATAAATGATTGAACACAAGAAATCAAAAATTTAAATATTAACACAAAAATATCCAACTAAGTTATTGAAAGTGAACTATTGATACCTCATTCTCCATCCAGATTACAAAATTGGTCCACTTTCTATTTTGTAACATTTCATTTTCAAATTTCTTTGGATGGCAGCCATATTTCTCCTCTTGTCAAAAGATGACAAATGGACTACTTAAACTAATCAATATGCAATCATTTACTTTTTCCAAGGAAATAAAATAAAAATCATTTAACATATTAAATATACCTACAAATGTACAAATCAAGGCTTGCAAACCTTTGTGGCCACTATGATGCATGGCAGAAAGTTTGTTAAGCCTAGCCTTGGAGGCCTTGTCTTGAAATATATACTAATTCAATTTAACTATGCACAAATAAAATTTAAAAATTGTTTGATAAATTTGATATAATCTTATGAGAAAATTCAAATACCTGCATACTCTCCTCATCGTACTTCCTCCATGCATCAGACTTCTCATATGATTTTACAATCTCTTTCCATACTTTCACACTTACATCAATTGGCCTTTTTTGAGCCTTCACTCAAGAGGGAGTTTTTTTATCTTCTTTGTTTGGTTGCACCGAAATATCTTGCAATTTTGATACATTCATAGCTTTAACTTCTTTATAGACCAATCTGTGCCAAATTCAATTTCCATGTCATAGATAACTACTCTTTGCAGGTGCATGGGTATATTTGAGAATGGAAAATGTATATGGTATTTGAACCATTTAAGGTATGATTCCTTAAACCTATTCACAAACATTTTCCCAGCATCCATCATTCAAAATTCCCTTGAAACCACATCGTATTCTATCTTGGTATCGTAGCTACCAATGCAAGATGTAAAACATGGCGTGGTGGAAGAATTCTATGTCACAAGAGTGGTTGGGACATTGGAAGTCTCTCCTCCCTATTCCAAATTCTTAGATTTTATTTTTATTTATTTCCCCTTGGATCTTTTTCTTGATCAAGGATTGGTTGGGGAATCAATTGATTCCCTTTGACATGGTTGGTTTGTTTGCAACATTTTAGGGGCTTTACAAGATCATTTTTCTATATATCTAGCAAACATTTTCAAGTCCACACCATCCAATTTTTTCACTACCTCTACCTCCAATATGGGAAGCCAATGCCTCTTTATCTTTGTTAGTTGCATGCCCCTATATATATATTTAAATTAAATTTCTTCTTTTAAATATAGAAATTAAAAAAAAAAACTAAAAAAAAATAAAAAAATGGAAACATTTATAAATCTATAAATTGACAATCAATTACCTCATTGTGGCCAAAGTCTGCACCCTTTCCTCCCTTCCCTCTATTTCTTGACATTTTGAGGCAACCTAGGGAAAAATATTTTCTTCCAGTCTGTGGAGGCAAATGTAGTACATGTTGGACTCAAGGGAACACTGAGACAGGGGGGTGAATCAGTGTTCAATAAATTTTAGACATTAATTTGAAACTTGAAACCATTTCAACATTGCATTAAAGAAAAATGCTAATATTCAAAGTAATCATGCATAACAGCATAACACACAGATTTTTGGGTGGAAACCCTTTTAGGGGAAAAACCACACTAGAGGTTAATCCATAATTTGAGTACTCAAATATAAATGTTTACAAAAGAGAATGCTCACTGCCCTACAAAACTTCAGATTAAAACCATATGGAGATTGAACTGAGATGATAACATCTATTTATGCCAGGTTATAGTTTCAATGAAGCTCATAGATTGAATTCTAGATTTGTAGACTGATTCTTCTCTTCACTTTGCTCTGCTCTTTAATTCACATCACAAATCCAAAATTCTTATCATTTTTGCATAGCACTCATATTCGTATACTTCCTTTTGATATGACACACAAAAAATGATAAAACTAATCTTATATATATCCGCTACCAAAGATTTATTCATCCATCAGTCAACTTTATAAAACATTAAGTTTTTTTCAACTTCTCGACCAAATCCACCACTAAATCTCTATGCGCATCTTCCAAGGTTGGTTTGAGACAAAGATAAGACCTAAACAAAACATAATAAAGCACACAATAATTTAATTAATTACTCTGGATACATCCAATATTACTATATTCGCCAAGTCAGCCTTCTAGCACAAATAATCAATAGATTAGTACACCGAATTTCTTGGATTGTGTACCAGTGAATGTGCATCAAAAAAATCATCCACCAAGGTATTTTGAACATTAAAAATCCTTTGTATGGGGTTCACAACACTAAATAATAGTCCGTTGAGATATACAAATCACCTTTTATACTTATAACCAGATGCCCTGTTCTTCACCCTGTTGAGCTGGTAAATACTAAAACTAGACTACAGATCGAATGTATGACTTAGGTGGCCATTTAGGTTGCCATCAATGAAAACACTTACAAGCCATATGCCAAAAATCTCCCCCTTTGGCATTGATGGCATCACTTAGTGAAAATTGACTAAGTGTCAGAATCATGATAGGTATACTGCCAAACTTTGCTACACTTTCTCCCCCTAAGATTTATAAGGCATTTTTCACTGCATTCTCTCCCCCTTTGACATCAATGACAAAGCATGGAAGCCATATGCCAAAAAGACAAAAAGTAATATTGACAAGATAGTGACAAAACATGTGTTCAAAATCCTCGAAGCTTCAAAATTTTAACACATATATGCTGATAGTTCTCCCCCTTTGATCAAAAATTCAAGAACTTGAAAACAATTAACTACTACATTTAGAAGATTATCTTATGGTTTTTCTTCACTTATTGAAGGAATATCTTCCAAGAATCTATTATAATTCCAATGATAATGATCAGACTATTATTCTTGGATGGTTTATTAACAATTTTAGCTAAGGATCCTTGAATTGTAATTGCTTCTTCCAGCTTCTCACCATTCCTTGGTATTTCCACCATCTACTCCAATCTACATTCGGTTAGATCCTTTACCTTCCAAAATTTATCAACAAGTGTGTTCTTGGTGATTTGAATTTTTGTGTGTTCAAACTATAACTCCTAAATTCTTTTCCTAATGGTGCCATCCTAATCTTGAAACATGTCAAAGCTTTTCCCAATACTATTCAACTCTATTTCAATCTGTTCTAATTTCTCTTTGAAATTACTAACAACATGGGGCTAGTGGATGCAATAGCTGTAGATATTGTTAGTTGAATTTCTGCACTCTCTCAATTCATTCATTTTCTTCTTCAGTTTGGAAAGGGATAGTCTGAATTTCTCCTTCAAGTGAGAGATAAATTCACGAGCTTCCTTTTCTTGAGCTTTAGAATTCAATTTCTCTTTACTGCATTCAATCATTTCATCAGGTAGAATGTTCTACAAGATTTCTAATTTGATCTTGCAATGCTCAACATGAGCACTTAATACACTCAAGATCATGTATTGATCATATGATGGTCTAACTAACCATAACCTAGCAATCTTCTGCATTCCACCTTCTTCCTGAATAAGTTGTAGCATTTCTTTTTATAGATCATCTCTTCCTCACTAGATTTTTCTGGTTCTTATTCATTTTTCTTAGTTTCTTCATCAGACTCTTCATCTGGAATATCCACAATTTCCTTATCTTTATCTTTTCCCTCAATTTTGGGAACTTTGCATTTCAGAGGCTGTATTGAATAATTTCTTTACCTCTTTTATGTCCTTTATCCATGCCACTAGAAGAGGAACCATATTCAATTGTTCTTATCGGAAGGGAAATACTGACTGAATGACACTTTGCAAGAACATTCTTAAAGAGATTTTCAAATTCTATATCCGAATTAGCCAAGCTCCTAGAATATGAATATATTTGTTTGCATACTAGTTCATTTTCCTTCCACACCACATTGTCGATTTTTGGAAAACAATTCAAGAAATACATTACTAGGAATATGATCAAGGTGCCGAACCTGAAAGCTTATCCTTTTTATTTTTTCAGTTGCACATTTTCCATTAGATGATCCTTTATCAAACCATATGGGTCAAATTCTTAACCTTCAATTATCATCTTGTGAGAAATGTAGACTACGCCAGCCGATGTAGCACCTTCTCGATTTTTGTAGAAGATTTTGTATGTTATCTCATGTGCAATGTACTTTGTAACAGGATTCTTTATTGTCACAATATTTAGTGGCCTCTGATCTCTGATTATTCTGGTTAGGGTTTCAACCTCTTTGTTCTGGATAGATTTCTTCCTTGATACATCTCCAACTTTGAATAATCTAGTCAAATTCCCAATTACCTCCTTTGAAATAATGTAGGGTTTTTCCAAAGTTAAAATATCATCATGTAATCTACTCAAGATGAATTTTATGAATTTCACGTTCTCAAAGTATAGAAACTCATTCCAAATATCCAAATTTCTATGTTTAGCTTTGCTCAATTGCTTCAATTCGTTAGGTAGTAAAAAATTCCTCATAGACCTAATATTTACATTGTTATATTCATCTAGAGTGATCGAGCCTTTGATTTGTTCCATTTTATTTTTTTATTTAGGGTTTGCAACCGCACACCAAATTATATGAAGATTTCAAGAATAATTTGAAATGCCTAATAGATTTTGAGAATTGTCGATGAATTAATTTCACTGCTTCGAAATCCATTTACCAAGTGCTCTCCTTCTTCTCTTCTTTGATGCAAAGTGACAAATGATGATTCCAAATTGACTTTTATTGTTCGCACATGTGCAATAAATGCATTTTCCCTAAGATTTTTGGATACTCTATTTTCTGAAACAGCTACAGAAAGATCTTCTATGGACCTATGAATTGTCTGAATTCTTTTTGTGAAAGTTATCCAAAACCTCTATACACCATAAATATACCTTCTTGACTATTCACTGTGTTCCGGTACCATCATAGAAAGGGGAGGAAATTTTTTCTTAAAAAACACCCCCTAGGCCAGTGGCCTAAAATTAATTACCAGAAGAATTACTGGAAGCAGGTTCTGATATGGAGCCATTTCCAACATCACAATCATTCTTCCTTACCCATGTCATTTTCATCCGATCTCTGATTTCATCCGTAGTCACTTTTTCTTTCCCTTTATCAAATTTCTCTATATTTCTTCCTCTATATATCAGACCTCTTTTGTGTGCATTTTTGTTTCTACAAAATTTTGCAATGTGACCATACTTATTGCAATTGTAGCACACAATGTTTTCTTGTCTTGAACAATCATTGCAATGGCTTCTTGTTGATCTACATTGATTAGAAACATGCCCAAATTTTTCACATCTTTAACATTCAACATTCCTTCTTAACACATTTCTGCATTCAATGGATTAATGACCAAACTTTTTATAATTGAAACACTGACTAGAGAATGATGAAACTCTTGACTTCATATTACTTCTACACTAAGCAACCATATGACCAAACTTTTTACAAGAAAAATAATATCCATTAAAATTTTGAGCATTAGGTTGTCTTACTGGATACCTTCCATCTTTGTTTTGTCTAAAATTCTTTTGTCCTGATCTAGAAATTTCTCCTTTTTCATATCCAATACCTCTCTTATCATTTCCACTCTTCTATCCTTTAGTGAGGTCATCAAGCTTCACTGAACTGACCTTAAACTTTTTTTTGTACTCATTTTCAATCACAAGATCATTCCTAAGAGTAGCAATTTGATTACCAAGTTCTTCTTCATTGTTTTTGGATCTTTATAATTTATTTTCCAAATGAGTGAATTCCCCGTTTATCTACTCCATTCATCAAATTTCTCTTTTAGAGTTTGCGGAAGATTTTCCTCATTTGTCTTCCTCTCTTCAATCTCTTTAGTCATTTTCATCATCATAGATTCCATCTCATGTTTTAGGTTTGTATTATATCTAGAAATCTTTTCAAATTCTTCAGTTATTTCCTTCAAGGTTTGATTCAAGTGAGCATCATCCACATTTTCGTTATCCTTCTATTGTATCTAATCATAGAGATCCTTTCTTTTCTCCCTAGATTTAACAATCTAATCTTTCAATGATTGAAAGAATTTCTCAACATATCTAAGATTTTCTTTTAATTCCTATACTTCTTCTTTAGAATGATCAAGGTCATCAAGTGCCACAAAAAGATGCTACTGAAGACTACCAAAGTCCATCACATTCCAAGATCCACCTCAAGCTGCTAAAATTCTTCAGATGAACTATGCTCTGATACCAATTGTTGGACTCAAGGGAACTGAGAGGGGGGGGTGAATCAGTGTTTAGTAGTAAATTTTAAAAATTAGTCTAAAACTTAAAACCATTTCAAAATTGCACTAAATAAAAATGATAATAATCAAACTAATCATGCATGCCACCATAACACATAGATTTTTGCATGGAAACCCTATTAGGGGAAAAATCATTTTGGAGGTTAATTCAAAATTTGAGTACTCAAATATAAAGGTTTACAAAAGAGAATGAACTTCCATTTAGGAACACTTCCTAGAGCTCATTGCCTTAAAAAATTTCAGATTCAAACCATATAAAGATTGAATTGAGATGATAGCATCTATTTATTCAAGGTTATAGTTCCAGTGAAACTCATAGATTGAATTCTAGATTTGCAGACTGATTATGCTCTTCGCTATGCTCTTCAATTCACATCACAAATCCAAAATTCTTCTAATTTTTGCATTAAACTCATATTCACATACTTCCTTTTCTTATGACACACAAAATGATAAAACCGATCTTATATATATCAACTACCAAAGATTTATTCATCCATTAGTCAACTTTATAAAACATTAAGTTATTTTCAACTTGTCGGCTAGATCCACCACTAAATATTTATATGCATCCTCCAAAGTCAGTTAAGACAAAGAGATGACCTAATAAAAACATAATCAAGCATGAAATAATTTAATTAATTACTCCTTATACATCCGTGATTACTATATTCACTAGGTCGGCCTTCTAGCACAAATAATCAACAGATTAGTACACCAAACCTCCTAGATCGCATACAAGTGAATGCACAAAAAAAATACTTCACCAAGGTATTCCAAACATTAACAATCCATTGTATGGGGTCCAAAATACAAAATAATATTCTGGTGAGATATATAGATCACCTTTTATACTTATAACCAGATGCCCTATTCTTCACCCTGTTCAGCTGGTAGATACTAAAACTAGACTAAAAATTGGGTGTGTGACTTAGGTTTCGATTTAGGTTGTCATCAATGACAACACTTAAAATCCATATGCCAATAGTACACACTGCTAGGTATGTCAGAATTTCTCTAACTCACTCGTGATGCCCTAATTTATATCACATTTCGAATATACACAGTGAATTCAATAATGAACATGTTGAAATCCCTACTTGGTACCAAATCATAAAGGACAAACCATTCAAATCCCACACACAAAGGAAATGGAACAAGCTCGAATTCATAATTTCAATACAAAACACAAGACACACCTTGAATCACCATTCAAAAAATAAATCTATTGAAACCTTCATTGCACATGATAGTGAAATGGTAGGGAGTTCATACCTTGATTTGAGAAATCAAGAGTGAAGCACACATGCTACACCCAATGAAAACCCTAGGCTGATGATGAAATGAATCTACACCCAATATGTGAAAACCCTAGTCTTCAATTCATCAAAATACTCAAAAGTTCTTCAAAATGCAAGTTTCCAAAATGTCACATATAAAATGATGCTCAACTCATCTCTTCCTTCACACGATGTTCTTCAAATCATCTCTTTATTTAGGTGACACTCTTCAATTCATCTCTTCCTTCATCCAACATTTTTATTTTCAAGCAGTGTTTTTCCCTTTTTTCTCCTCTCTTGCTTCGCGTAGCGTTTTTCTTCTCTCATCTCTTCCTTCATGTGTTAATTTTTTATTTTTTGTTTTTGAATCAATAGTTAATGCCGAATTTTAGCCCTAAATGTAATCATTTTTGGGAGCAAAAGGTGACACAAAGTGCACCTAATTTAGTGCCTAGAAGTGCAAAATGATGTATTTTTCTTGGAAGTGGGTCTTCATTTGAAGCTAAATTTTAAATGAAGATATTTTCTATTATTTTTTGGACTAAAATAAATATTTTTGTTGAAAGTTTGCCTTCAAGAAGAGACATTTACTTATTATTTTATCTAATATAATAATATTAAATAATTTTCACTATTTAATTTTAGTATTTTAAGTAGGATGCATGATATAGAAATAGATAATGATTGTATTTTTGAATAGAAAGGAATTTGGACTACTAGTAGACATGAAAACCCAATTTTCATAGAGGTTCAAAGGCTTGACATTAAGGGTGGAGGTAGTTTGCATGTTCACCTTCAATATTTATGTTAGATTAATAAAATTATATTTTTTCTTTGATTAGTTGTAGTTTTTCTAAAAACTCAATTGCATTGAACTCTAAACCCTAAAATATAAATGATAGACATGAAAAATATCAAACCCTAAAATATAAACTCTATACCCCAACTATTTACCACATAAAAATGTTTGAGCTAATTTTTTGAAGATGCATAATTATTTTTACCTTGATGTATCATCAACTATTATCTTGATTAGGGTTTGGTATTTTTTTGTGTAATCTCTTTGATCCCACTAACCTACCCTTATTTAATGTATTATTGATAGATCATTCATCAAGTATTATCATATTTATTTGTCTATTGTTGCACAATTGTTATGTGGCTATTGTCATATATTATAGGATCCAGAGGAGGCCATGTAGAGAGGATGTGGACAACGTAGAACTACTAAATCGTATAGAGGAAAGTAGGTGGAAATATATATGACAACGAAATTTGTAGATACAATAGAGGTAAGAAGATAAAGTAACCTCAACCAAAGGAGGAAGGTGTTTATGAATTCACAAATGCTACAACATAGAGGAGATAAAGTCATTTTCATATCCATGAGGCCTTTGAGGTCAAACTTATTGGTTGAAAATTGCACATGAATGGTGATTAAATGTGATTCTATGATCAAGAGAAAAGTTTGAAAATTAGGATGTCCAAAACATAATATTAATATGTCAAATATATGACTAAAGTGAGCTTTTGTGTTGGATAGAATATTCGTTGAAATGATATAATTAGTGTACTCAACATTATTTACTATGTTGTGTATTATAGGGGTGAGAAAAGGCCATGGCAATAGATCGCGTCATATCAAATGAGGACACAACAGATGAAGCTGGACATCAGGTACTCAAATTTTGACTTAACTTAGGAAAAAATGATCTGATGGAATTTTGTGACACATCCATATTTTTTCATAGTATTATTGAAATTTATAATGTATTATCCAATCTTGACATAAATTAATGCATTTTGTTAATTATTTTAGATGGAGATTGGAGCAAATGTAGATCTTAACCATTCAACTAGCAAAAGAAAAATATATGTACATGGACATGGACCTAAAACTGTAAAATCACGTAGATGATAGTGGGTGGAAGAGAATATGACAATGGATCCTAGAGACACAACAAACGATTGCACTAAACAAGAGGTTGATTAGGACTATAGTACATGGGATGAATACTTTAAGAAAATTATTGTTTGTGGATGTTGTTTATGTCATGAAAAGAAACAATTCAAATGAGCAATTGTACAAAGACATTACATATATGATGATCTTGTAGTCGCTAGAAAACCTCCAAAAATTGATTCAAATCCTATAGGAATTGTGCTAAGGAATTTTTCTATTTGATATAAATAACATGTATACTTCGTTTAAATATTGTTTTATATTATTTAAATAACTAATTTTCTCTTAATGAATACTTGCAAGATAAATTTCTTGGTTTAAATTTACTAGGATCATCGACTTCCAGCCTAGAGGGTAATGATCATTTATTAGATGGTACATCTAACAAAAATATGTGGCAATATACTAGCTCGAAAGATGAGGAATTGATAAAAACAAGTAACATAACAAGAACCAGTTTAAAGATGCATAATTTTCTTAAAGTCAAGGGGAAGGTGGACTACATACCCTATGAGAATGAATTTTATGGAGATGATGACTTTCCCCTGAGTTTGAGATCAATTTACAAAGAGACATTTGATCTTCGATTATATTGTGCTTGGCCTAGTGATCAACAACTACCTAGAGTGTACGAGGTGTTTCAATTTTGGAGCTACAACTACATGATACGACCCTCCAATATTCATGGAGTGAATCTAGGCCTCTTTATTATCCAAAATATACATGTGGGATCTAAACATAGAAAAAATTTAGAACAAACCACCAGGATATTAATTCCATAATATGGTCCATCATATTATAGTGGTGAATGCAGAAGGGTAGCATAATATAAGCCTAGCATGTTAGCATATGTTCTAAACTCAAATATGTATACAAATTGTCTCTAATTGGAAAGTGGGCAAGAAATGAATAGAGGTCATCTTATGTATATAGATGGATGTGCATACACACACAAAAATATTACAAGATTTATAAATAGTAGTAAGGGTAGGGACCCTACTATAAGACTGAATTGTCAATTTGTTGAGGTTATAAATGATAAAGATGGAGATATGAAAAGATAGTTGATACATTGATAATGGTTGAGGCTAGTATGGACCTTACCATTAGGGTTGAGTTATTGATTGATTACCCCTTCTTAAAATGCACTCCTGCATGAAAGAAGAGGGAAGAACAAGGTCTCCCTAAGGATGTTCTTAAGGGTAGAAAACCAAAGAATAGTAAATGAGTGTGCACTAATGTTTTATAAACTATGTTGTCAAAATTATGTTTTATTAGCCAATAGGATATTTGTTTGGAGTTTTCTTTGGGATTTTCATTAGCCCACCCATGAATAAGATTCAACGTGGAGCTTGCTAATTACGTGGGTTGGTGGTGGTGGAGTTGGTCACCTCGATACGTGGAAGAAGAATGGTAAGTGTTTTCTTGCATGAGGGATAATGCATCCTACCATTGTTCTACGATGGTGTGGGAGGAAGTAAATGCAATATTCAATGTTGTAATGTGGGAAGGTATACTTTGAAATATGCTAGAAAATATATTGATTGAGTTGCATTGTCAAAAGAGCCATTGTGGTGTTGGTTTGATAACAAAATATTCTAAAAACAATTGCCTTTGGCTTTGTGGTTGGTTTGATAGCAGGCTGTTGTAAAAGGAATTGGCTTTCGCTCCATTTTATAACAGATTGGAGGGTTTTAAAATAGTTCTTCTCTATAATTTGTAAATAATTTTACATGGGTATTTTGAATAAATCATTAATTTGTGTCCATGTCTTCTTGTTATATGTTTGTACATTTTTGGCATTATGCCACTTTTCAAGTTTTCACAGAGATTATCACTCTGTATGGATGCAGAAATTGTAGTTAAATCTTCTTTCTTTCATCAAAAAGTATCGTTAGGGGTAAGAGCAAGAAGATGAGTCCATGAAATGTGGAAGTTTTTTCCTTAGGAAAAAAATGAAATTGGCTTGCAAAAAAAGGGATCCTGCTTCGTCATAAATGGGATCCCATTTAGGTTTAGGATCCCGATCCTAAAATAAAAAAATGGGATCCCACTTTTCAAAAAATAGGATCCGATTTTGAAAACTTTATGTTTTTGGAAACTATCCATTTTTGAGAAATTTCCATTTATTTCAAAATGGGATCCCATTTTGTAAAAGCATAATTTTTTTATTATTTTGTGAAACGAGATCCCATTTTAGAACGAGATCTTGGTTTTTAAAATATGAATTTTTGGTTGGGTTTGTGCTTTATTTTTTGGTTTGGGAAAATGTTTGGGGATCCAAACCTAGGCCCTAGACATGGTTTGACTTGCAAGTTGAAGGTCTATTGGTACTCAAAAATGTAGGTTTTAACCATAAGAGTTTTCTAGACCCTTATGAAATTCCTAGACAACATACAAGGCCAATTATGCAATTAAACCTTCTACTCTTTAGGTTCTACTAGACCTAGGTGGGTGAACCTATGTGAAATATGCAGATTTGAAATGAATTTCCTATTGAATAGTCTATCCAAAATGACAATTAGGCATGGATAGACAAAAGGACACTACAACTAATCCTACCACTCAAATTAAATGAGAGGTTTTTGAATCAATCCTTTATTTATAATGAATTTTTTACTCTTGGATATGGGAGATCAGTGCCTTCTTTCTACTAGGCAATGGAGTCAAAAATGTTATTGATTATACATACATATTCCTCCCTAACACAATTTAAGTTGTTAGACACTTTACAGGATGAAGTTTTAATGACTGGCATGTGACTTCATCAATTTATGACTAGCATAAATAGTGTTGAAATATTTTCTTACTTAGCTCTCTTTCAATTATCCAAAATAAGTCTCACAAACACTATGATTCACTTAAAGGAATTTTACTCTGACTTGTAGACACCATTAAATGAAATCACACAAAGTGAAGAAATGCACTTTGAAGAATTAAAATATACTTGACATTTGAACTCAAATGATCGAAAAACTCCAAATTAGGGAGAACTAAATAGAAATTGATAGTTATAACATCACAACAACAAAAATCAGAAAGGAATTCGGTCAAGAAATCATCTCCATTGCACTATAGCTCTATGTTTAAATTTGACTTTAATACTTTTCCTACCTTTACGTTTAAATTTATGCCCTTCTACGAAGTCTCCACTTATGATTACTGCTCTACCACGGTGAACCTGTTGATCGGCCGTGTTATACTGGTGACTAGTTCGATACTGCCTTGTCAGTTATCTCATTGACTACCACAGTTAGCGCAGTCTATGTGTTGACAACTACGGTAATGCGGTGCCTCCTCTATTGCTGACCATTTTCCATTGCCTTCACTATTACCGTGTTACTGCGGTCTTTATTTTAATGGCTACAGTATAGCGGTAACAGCTCACTAACCACCAACTGTTCATTGTCTCCTAACTGTCAACTATCGCCTCGTTGTTTACCGTGCTACCATGGTCACTAGCCTAACTGCCAGTGGTACCGTGGTGACCGTTCATTAACTGCTATCATTTCCGCCATCTACTAGCATGGTTATCTCTTCTGCCCATTAAGTGTTCACCACAACCACCGCAGTCTATGGCTTCACCGAGTGTGGTGGCACAGTAATCATTTTTTTCCAACTGGTTAGCCACTACCGTTGACTATTTGCCTTCGACCATTTCCGCCACCGCTTACTCACCGCCCACCGCAATACCACGGTCTATGTTTAGACTACGTATGGTGGTGCGGTAAACAATTAATGCTAGCCTACTAACCGCCACCGCCATATCATGAGCCTATTTCGGGAGGCCGTGGTAAGGCAATAAAGACTATGAAAATAGTCACGGTAGAAAAATATGAGTTACATTGGCCCCTTTTTTTTTTAATATATGGCGGTAAAGGTATTTGAATATAGTGAAAATGTTAGGCTCAAATGAGAATAAAACCTTAGGTTTTTATGGATTTTTTATAGAAATTTATGGGAAAACCTTAGGGTTTTATATAGAAACTTTCAATTCTAACAGCGGCTCCTATTGGGGATGAGTGATTGTTGAATCGCTACAAGAATCAAAAGTATCTTTGGTGGAGAAGACAAAGTGAAGCATGTGGAAAATGAAAGCCATGGTAGATGGAGGGAATGAACAGATGAATGATATGAAAGATGGAGCAAATGGAGAATGGAAAATGGTCCTAAACTACTGTACACGGAAAGGAAAGCAATGCTTTCAAAAAGGGAAGTCCTGAGAATTTCCATGTATTGGAAAACCCACACCCTTCAAAATTTCTTAAACTATTGTTCATGGAAATAAAATTTAAAGAGGGTTATTAAGAATTGTCCATGCACTGGCAATCCTTTACCCTCTGTTGATCCTTAAGAGAAGAAATGCTTTAGGAACTACCCATGTATAGGCAACTCTTGCTCCTCTCTAGACATGTTCTACAAGAAATATGAATCCTCACCTCCTTTACTAGTTATCACAAAGGACCCAGCCATAAAGCTTCAAACTTTCTATGCTTCCCCTTATCCTGACACCAAGCATTCCACATCAATACCAAGTCATCCTTTTCAAATTTTCTCTTCTTGGCCTTTTTATCAAAAAGGTACTTCATTTGTGACTGCAATTTCACATTCTACTTCTATGAAACTCTTCTCACTTCATTGAGCTCTACAAGTTGTTCCATTCTTTCCTCCATTGGATCAGAAATATCCAAGTCTTCTTGCAAAATAAAGTTATAAACTAGCAAAAGATTCTACAATGGCATCCTAGATTGTGTCCCATACACCAATTCAAATGGATATTTTCCAGTTGCCTTCTTCACTGTAATTCTACCTACCCACACAACCAATCTTAACTTCGAATCCCATGCCTTTTTGTTATTATCCAGTATCCTCCTTATTATCTTCAAAAGATTTTTATTACTTGACTTTGCTTGCCCGTTTGCTTGTGGATGGTATGGGGTAGAATAAGAAATACTAACTCCATATGTTTTGAAAAAATCTTTAAATTCATCTGATCTAAATTACATCCCATTATTTTTGATCAATTTGACTAAAGTGCCAAACCTAGTCATAACATTCCCCATTAGAAAATTCACTACCACTTTGCTCGTTGCTTGCCTAGTTGGAACAACCTCCACCCACTTAGTAAAATAATTAGTGGCCACTAGTATCCATTTGTGCCCTCCACTTGATCTATCTTATATTTCTCCAATGGAATCAGCTCCCCATTGGTGAAAAGGTGCTTCTACCTACAAAGGTCTAAGTGGCAATGCTCCATGATACTTTAGTTTTCCTAAAAAATTTTGACAAGCCTCACACTTTCTCACATACGCAAAGGAATCATTGAATACCCTAGGCCAATAATAACCAGCCTTGATAATCTTGTGTGCAGTAGTCTTAGCAGAATAATGGCCTTCACACACCCCTTCATGCATTTATTTCAAAACATATTTTGCCTGGGATTCATCTAAACATAACAACAATATACCATCCCTATTTTTCCAGAAAAGGTCCCCTTCTATAAAAACATATTTAGAAGCCTACAACTTTAAATTTCTCCTTTGATTATCATTCAACCCTTCAGGGCACTTCATATGTTTCAGATGATGCATTACATTTGTATACCATGGAGTATGCTCAATACTTGCTATGATTTCACCCTTACCTTCCACATTGCAGATCTGGTTTGCTTCAATATTTGTTTCTGCCATCAGCCTGGCTAGACCCTATTCTCTTATGAACTTGGTAATCTAAATCTCCATGTTAAATTCTTGAATTTTGTTAATCCACCTGCATCTCTTCCCTGTCACTTCTATCTATACCAGGATATCCTTCACAGTTGCATGTGGGACATAAGCAATTACCTTAGCTCCAACAAGGTAAGGCTTGAAAGCCTTTGCTACTTTGACTAGTGCATAAGCTTGTTTTTCCATAATGTCATATTTCAATTCCGACCCTTGCGAAGATTTACTAAAAAAAGAAACAGGCTGATCATGACCTTCATCAATTTTTTGTAACATGATAGTATCTATGGTATGGAATGAAGCAAAAGAAAAAATCTGAAATGGCTTAGTAAAATCAGGGGACTTTAGGATAGGGGCTTCTTTGATAGCTCTTTTTATAGATATGAAGGCATCCATAGCTTCAGCAGTTCAGTCCAATTTTTCTCCTTTTTTCAACATTTTAGATATAGGTTTAATGATCTCAGCAAAATTGGACACAAACCTCCTAACAAAATTTATTTGGCTAAATAATGATTGGATTGCTTTGATAGTTTTAGGAATGGGAATTTTATCAATGGCCTCTACCCTTTTAGGATCTATCCTAACCCCATCTTTTGATACAATATGCCCCAAAATTTTACCCTCTATAACAACAAAATGACATTTTTTAGGATTAAGAATTATACCATACTCCAAGGCTTTGATGAAGATCTTCTCCAAATCAGCAACATCATCCTCTGCTCTTTTTGAATAAGCAGTGAGGTCATCTTGATATACCACCATTATAGCATTGAACAGATCCGCAAATGCCACATCTGTGGCCCTCTGAAAGGTAGCTCCTACATTTGTGAGACCAAATGGCATTTTTATATAAGCATAAGTTCCCCATGGCATAGTGAATGCTTTTTTGTATTGCTCAGATTCTTTGACTTTGACCTGATTATATCTAGAAAATCCATCCATCATTGATAATAGCTCACATCCTATCACTTTGTGCAATATTGCCTCCATGTTTGGAAGAGGATAATTATCTTTAGGGAACATTTAGATTTCTAAAGTCCACACAGAGTCTTATGTCCCCATTTTTCTTTCTGACTGGGACCAAATTCAAGACCCATGTCGAATGCCGAATAGGTTTAATAATACCTCCATCACTAAGCTTTGCTAGCTCCTCTTGCATCTTAGGTTCAAGAGTGGGGTTAATAGGCCTCTGCTTCTATCTAAATTGCTTTGTGTCTGGCTTAAGTGGAATCTCATGCTAAAAAAGATCTTCTCTATATGCCTTCAAATCCTCATAATACCAAGAAAACACATGCTTGTATTTTCTTAGCAATGTAATCAACATTCTTTTGATGGTTGGGCTTATTTTATTTCCAATATAAACTCTCTTTGGTGCTAATTCAGTTCCCAAATTTATTTCTTTAATATCTTCTTTCTTAACTGGTGTCTGCTTTATGAGGGAACAATCACTCCCATCATACACCCTCTCCAATGCAACAAGCCCTTTGGGAAGCTTGTTAGTTTTAAGCTGCAAAACTTCCTTCTGACATACAATCTATTTCTCATCCACTTCTTCTAAAAAAGCATTGAAATCAATCTCCTATGCTTAATACTGATCTATACAATGAAGAAACTTCAAAAGGTTAGTATCATCATCAAAAACTTGCCAACTATATATATTGTTAGGGACTGCTGGTCTTGTTTTAAATTCAACCTGAGACACTCCTACCAAAGTCATATCAACTTTCTTCAAGGCTACCTTAGCCAAAAAATCAGCCATCATGTTTTCAGATCTATCTATCCAATAAATTGAAAATGCATCAAATAGTTCCACTGTATCCCACACAACATTCCTATATTGTTTCAACCTCTTGTTCTTTGTAGAATACTTTGATCTAATTTGTGACACAACTAATTTAGAATCTCCCAAAATAGACAACAACTTAATCTTGTGTTTGACAACCATGTTCAAACCAATCAACAAAGCTTCATACTCAGCCACATTATTTGTGCATTCAAAAGCCAACAAAAATGAATATTTAAATGTTGTACCTTCAAGTGATATGAAAACTACCGCAACTCCATTACCTTCTTGACTGCAAGCCCCATCAAAGTACATTTTCCACACACCTTGCTGATTTCTAGAAACAAGTCTATCAATTGGGTTAGTATTCACTAGTTCTGGCTGAGACAATTCTACTCTGAAACTCCCCAAATCTACATCATAGAAGCAATTAAGTTGTTCTTGAGGAACACACTCAACAATCTGATCCACCCTTGGTTCTCTATATAATTTAACCTCTTCACCATTAATTGGTATTGTGGCATATGATAAGTCAAATTGCACATTACCTCCAACTGTTGCAGTCCACTATCTTGACAAAAGCATTCCAAACCGAGAAGGTGTATCAATCATAGTTATATCAATGTTATAAGTAGCTTGTGGGTAGGCTGCTAATTTTACTTCTACATCTTTCATAATCCCCACTACTAGAACAAGCCTACTATCCATAGCATAACATTCACCTCCCTCAATATCTATCCACATGCCAAGTTGTTTCATTACCCCTATTGGCATAATATTCATAGAAGCACCTGAATCTATCAAGCAATTTCTTACCAATTTACCATTTATGAGTAGGGTAGTGAAAAATGGATCAGTTTGAGGTGTATTTATCAATGCATCACTTAAACAAACTTCTGCAACTTTTATCTTTCCTTTCTTATCAGCAATTCCAACATTCTCATTTTGTTCAAAATTTATATTTTGATTTCTCCCACTAGACATTAATTGAATAGCACTTTCCCTATACTCCTTAATTTTCATCATTTCAAGAAATGGGACAGACATTTTTAATTGAGATAAGGCTTGTATGAAATCAAAAGATGTACCTTTAGTTCTGATCACCTTCTTTGATTCTATCAATTCTCCTTTGTTTTCCTCTTTCTCCCTCTTTGATGTCTCATCCATCTTGTGTGTGTTCTTGGAGGATTCTTTATTTTCTTCTTTGGGGATATATTTCTATTCTTTTTTGTCAAGGTGCTAATTATTTGTCTTTTTTGATATTTCATGGGACATCTTTTCACTTTTCAAGAATATTCCTCTTGGAGCCCCTTCATTTTCATTTCCTGTTCTATTCCTCATCCAATACTTTCTTTTAGCTTGCTCAACTGCTGCAATAGTCAATCTCTTAATTTCTTCCTCGGATTTTCTCTTCATACTTCCCCTATTAGGCTGATATGATGTAGTAGGAAGGTCTTGTTCATCATCACTTTCTTCATAATTAGAAAAATTTTGTTGCTCTGTCATATGAACATTATATTTCTGATGATCAACATCATATTCATATCCTCCTTCCTCCGAGGATGAATATCCCTGCTTCACTAAGTGAAGAGTTTGAGAAGTCAAATAAATGTTATTGTCTTCGTCATTATTATTTTTTGTCATGTCTCTTCTTGACACTAATTGTGCTGCTACATAATGTTCTGACGAATGTGGCATGTCACATACTGAACACCAAGGACTATTATCAACCATGTAAGTCCCTCTCTTCTTCAAAGGATCAAGTGTCTCTTTATTTCTAGGCCCATCCATCACTAGCTTTCCATTTCTCCAATTTGTATTATAAGGCATGCCATGTAGTCTTGGCCTCTCATTCCTATATGTGTTCTCTTGTTTATTTGGAGGAGCATATTGGGGAACCCTTGGGTTATCCCTCTTGGAAATCATCCCTGCAACTTTCCTATTATTTTCAATGGTGAGTGCTATACTTTGAGCTTTAGCCAAATTTATGGGACACCTGTTGCTGAGCTCATAACCTATCTTAGGATCAAAAGGTTTTAAATAAATACTCAATGCAGCAGGATCAACCAATTTAGATCCAAGAGGTATCTTATCATGCAATTTAGAAAACCTCTGGTTGAAATCATAAGTTGACTCATTTTGATGCTTCTGAATAGTCACCAATTCATGCAATGCAAATTTAGGTGCATATTGA
The DNA here is from genome assembly GCA_007115665.2 of Sequoiadendron giganteum. Lineage (NCBI taxonomy): Eukaryota > Viridiplantae > Streptophyta > Pinopsida > Cupressales > Cupressaceae > Sequoiadendron > Sequoiadendron giganteum. The sequence goes on along the minus strand of CM021106.1, from coordinate 566,254,404 downwards.
TTCCCATACTGCTCAAGAAATTGTTCATAAAACACATGAATAGAAATAATAGAAGTTGTTGGCAAACTATTAAACCAATCTCTAGCATCTTCAATTAGTGACATCATAAATAGTCTCATTTGTACATTTTCATACTGCATATCTAAATCTTGCATAAAAGAATTAAAACTCCTTAAATGCTCTTCAGCTGCAGTAGCACTTATCCCTGTAAATTTTGCAACAAAACTTCTCCAACTGTTGTCCATAGGGTAAGGGCATATTTTTAGTCCAACCAAGTAAAACTACCTAATCATGGTTGCATATTGTGGAGGAGGATTTTGGTAATATTGACACTGGTACAATGGATTATTATTTGCCACATATTTCTGACCTTGTGGGGGTACATGGATCTGATAAAGAGGTGGTTGAACACCTTGATTTTGTGGTGGAACATTTTGATATCTACCTTGATTCCTTGGCTGATTTTGGTAGGCCTATGAGGAATTTGATGGGCCTACATTATTGTTCCCTTGCCTATGAGGTGGCACATATTTTTGCAGATTAGCCATTTGAGTACTGATCTGCACAATCCTCAATTTCAATTATTCAAGTTCTCTAATTGCCTGGAGCCTCTGCTCATATTCTATTCTTTCCCTTTCCACTTCTTGTCTCTCATGTTCCAGTCTTGCATTTATTTCATCCCTGGCCGTAAGTTCATAATTCTCCTCAGAGGCTGCTTCATAGCCAAGTCCATCCTGATTTTCTTCAAGAAATGCCATTTTCTGATCATATTTATGTTGTCTTCTTTCTCTTTTAGCTTCACATTCAGCCATGAATTCTTCAACCTTCTTAGGGTCTGGTTGATAAAAGGGATTCCTCTATTCCTCAAGAGTGCAAGGTTCTCCAGAAGGGCAGTCTTCATTTGCTAATGTGCCATATGAATTGTGTATCTCCAGTGATTCTTTTGATGTTTTATTTTTTTCTGATGGTCCCATGTCATTGGTCACCTTTTTACCTTTATCATTCTTCTCTGTCTATTTATTTTTGGCATTAGGACCATCACCATCTTTGTACAAAGACCTCCTTCCTTGCATTTTGGGAGTAATTGTGATAGTCTAAACTCTAGGAAGATTTATTTTTGATATATATTTCAATTTATCAGTCTCAATATATTTGTTCATTTAGAGTCGCCACTCACTTTCCAAAAGTGAGAAAATCTGCAATTCTTTATTCCTAGTGGAGTCTTCTACAAGATATTGACTCTATGACAAGGCTTATTTTCAGATTATGTTCCCCAGCGGAGTCGCCAAACTATTGGTACTCAAAAATGTAGGTTTTAACCATAAGAGTTTTCCAGACCCTTATGACATTCTTGGACAACATACAAGGCCAATTATGCAATTAAACCTTCCACTCTTTAGGTTCTGCTAGACCTAGGTGGGTGAACTTGTGTGAAATATGCAGATTTGAAATGAATTTCCTGTTGAAAAGTCTATCCACAATGGCAATTAGGCATGGATAAACCAAAGGACACTACAACTAATCCTACCACTCAAATTAAATGAAAGGTTTTTGAATCAATCCTTTATTTATAATGAATTTTTTACTCTCGGATATGGCAGATCAGTGCCTTCTTTCTACTAGGCAATGCAATAAAAAATGTTACTGATTATACATACATATTCCTCCCTGGCACAATTTAAGTTGTTAGACACTTTACGGGATGAAGTTTTGATGACTAGCATGTGACTTCATCAATTTATGACTAGCATAAATAGTGTTAAAATATTTTCTTACTTAGCTCTCTTTCAATTATCCAAAAGAAGTCTCACAAACACTATGATTCACTTAAAGGAATTTAACTCTGACTTGTAGACACCATTAAATGAAATCACACAAAGTGAAGAAATGCACTTTGAAGAATTAAAATATACTTAACATTTGAACTCAAATGATCGAAAAACTCCAAATTGGCGAAAACAAAACATAAATTGACAGTTATAACATCACAACAACAAAAATTAGAAAGGAATTCAGTCAAGAAATCATCTCCATTACACTATTTCTAGAAGGTTTTTCTTTTTTAAATTATCTCCTTCCTAGACCAATCTCCCCTTTACCACTGATTTTTCAAAATATTTATACATCATATCTGAAGAGTCGTGACTCTTTAATTTCCTGGTAAAACTGTTTACATTCTCTGACGGTTAACAAATATTAATTGCATTGCCTTATCGGCAAATCAATATTTTCAACTATAGCTTTGTGTTTAAATTTGACATTAATACTTTTCCCGCCTTTACGTTTCACTTTACGCCCTGTTGCGAAGTCTTTACTTATGATTACCTCTCTACCGTGGTCAACCTATTGACTGGCTACAGTATAGTGGTGACTACTTTGATACTGCCTTGCCGGTTATCTCGTAGACTATCACAGTTACCGCAGTCTCTGTTTTGATAGCTACAATAATGTGGTGCCTCCTCTGTTACTGACCATTTTCCATTGCCTTCACTGTTACCACATTACCATGGTCTTTATTTTAATGGCTATGGTATAGCAGTAACAGCTCACTGACTGCCAACTGTTCATTGTCTCCTAACCATCAACTATTGCCTTGCTGTTTACCATGCTACCGCGATCGCTAGCCTAACTGCCAGCGGTACCGCGGTGACTGTTGATTAACCACTATCATTTCTTCCATCTACTGGCATGGTTATCTCTTTTTCCCATTAAGTCTTCATCGCATCCACCGCAGTCTATGGCTTGACCACATGTGGTGGTGCGGTAAACATTTTATGCCCACTCCTTAGCTGCTACTGATGACTGCTTGCCTTCAACCATTATTTTTGCCGCTTACTCACCGCCCACCGCAATACCGCAGTCTATGTTTAGAATGTGTGTGGTGGTGCGGTAAACACTTAACATGAGCCTGCTAACCGCCACCACCAAATCGCGAGCCTATTTCGGGAGGCCGCGTTAAGGCGGTAAAGACCATGAATATAGCTGTGGTAGAAAAATATGAGTTACATTGGCCCCTTTTTTTTTTAATATATGGCGGTAAAGGTATTTGAATATAGTGAAAATGTTAGGCTCAAATGAGAATAAAACCTTAGGTTTTATGGATTTTTTATGGAAATTTGTGGGAAAACCTTAGGGTCTTAGACAGAAAATTTTAATTCTAACAAGGTCCTAGCAATGTCACAAGAAAATAGTGACTTTGGGCATACGTATGAAGACATTTTCTGTAGAATTTTTTGACAAAATTAAAACCCATTATAGATGAGATAGTGTAGATTGCAAATATGTATTTCTTTTTACAATTGGATTAATTTTTTTATTTTTCATTTAATTTCTAATGAAACAGGTCCATAAACTTGAATTATTAGGGTTTTTTAGTATTTTAAAGCTTTTTATTAACACAAATTTTTGACAAACAGATTGTACAGTAGCCTACATCAGATAATTATTTTCAATTTAAAAAAAACAAAAAATAATAAGTTTAGGTTATCTTATGCATGACATACATGGCAATTTTTGAAAACACCAAATATGGCTACTAAAAAATTAATGTTATATATATATTAGGGTTAGTAATTTTATGTCCCTTTGTTTATTGTTTTAGTTATCTATGTGTATCTTTTCTACTATACCCATTAACATAGGAGCAATTGCAAATTAACATAGGAGCCATTTCATATATATATGTATATATATATATATGCAGAGGGCTAGTATGAAAGCATAAACATATTGGAGATAAAATTAGTTTAGTGGTTGTTAAGTGTTATTCTAATAACTCTTTTATCTATTCAATTTTTCATCCCTCATTTATTGTTTGTAGTTATCTTTGTGCATCTTTGGCATTATACCCATTACCATAGGAGAAATTATAGTTAAATCTTCTTTATTTTGTTAAAAAATATGGTTAGGGTTAGTAATTTTATGGCCCTTCATTTATTTTTTTAGTTATCTCTGTGCATCTTTGTTGTTATACCCATTAACATAGGAGCCATTGCAGATTAATGTAGGAGTGATTGCATATATATATATATATATATATATATATATATAGAGAGAGAGAGAGAGAGAGAGAGAGAGAGAGCTAGTATGAAAGCATAAACATATTGAAGATAAATTTAGTTTAGTGGTTGTTAAGTGTTATTCTAATAGCTCTTTTATCTATTCAATTTTATACTTTTAGCTGATAGGCTATTTGTTTGAAGTTTTCGCTAGGATTTTCGTTAGCTTGGTCGTAAATAGGATTTTTTGTCTAATAGCTATTTTACAATTTGTCCATTTGTCTATAATATTTAGTGCCAGATAATGTAGCTTGAATTTTCAATTAAGTCTATGGATTTATAGCCATTTTTCATAGGTTATTGCTACCCACTGGCTTTACGAGTTCTATTTAATGTGGGATTGGTGCAAAAGAATGTAGCTCAAATTTTGAATTGACAACCCAAATTTTACATAGACTGCTTGTCTTGCATCAATATTTTTAGTGTGGGTTTTTGATCATCTGTGATTTACCTATGATTCTTAAGTTTTTTTCTAATAGTTCTTTTACAATTTCCCTATTTTGTCTATAATATTTAGTGGAAAATAATGTAGCTTGAATTTTGAATTGAAAAGCGAACTTTTACATAGAATTTTCTATTTGTCTATTTGAATTTTGAATGTCTGCTATAAATTTTTTTGGTCAAGGGAAATTGGAAAAGAGCTATTAGAAAAACACTTAAACAATCATAGGAAAATGAGAGATGCTCAAAAACCCACATTAAATAGAACTTTAAAATATGGATTATAGAAGAGGCAAACTATGATAATGAACAGTTTGCTATGGGGAACTAAAAAAATAATATCATGAAGAGCAATATTTTATAGGGAACTTCAAATAGTTGAGAAAAAAGAATATCATGAAATATATTGATACAAGACAAAAAGAGAAATTAGAAAATAGGTATTAAAAAACATTTAAGAATCATAGGAAAATGATAGATGTTCAAAAACCCACATTAAATAGAACTTTAAAATATGGAGAATAGAAGAGGCAATCTACGATAATGAATAGTTTGTTATGGGGAACTAAATCAAAGAATATCATGAAGAATAATTTGTTATGGGGAACTTGACACATATGAGGAAAAAATAATAGATCATGAAACATATTCATATAAGACATTGCCATCCCACATAATTAGCAAGCTCCACCACTTTCATAAACTGGCCCTAATAGTTTGTTGCAGGGAGCTTCAAGCAGATGAGAAAAAAAAATATCATGAAACATATTGATACAAGATTCAAGCTATGTTCTTTGGTAATAAATATTGAAGAAAAATAGAGAAATTCTATAAGAGTGTTAGAATAACACTTATTTGCTACTAAATATTAATTACAAAGAGGGAAATTGTATTAAATTCCTTGAAACATAGACAGATACATATACGTGTATATATGTATTGAATTCCCTGAAACATAGATAGATACATATACGTGTATATATGTATTGAATTCCTTGTTTCATATATAAAAATATACATATAGGAAGAAATATATATCCATATATACAGACCAAGACCATTGTGGCCCATTTGACAATGAGACAACAATTTATATTTACACGTGTATATCTAAATGATTGTGTATGCTATCAATATTTGTATTTATGTAGACTTTGATTTAAAAATACTTAAAAATAGCATATGTAAGTATTATTTAGCTTTTGAGAAAATTGCTACAATATAACCATAACATTCAATGATATAGTATTGATATGTTATTAGTAACAAAGCATTTAATGGTGCAGTATGTGTAACTTTATTACAAACTTGTAAAATTGATTGCTCTTTGGCAGGGAATGAGGCTATTGAAACTGAATACATTGAAAAAAGCCAAAAATAATGGACAAAACTATAGTTCAAGTGAGCAACAATCTAATTTTTTGAGGCTACAAACATTGAATATTGCATTTGCTTGGTTCCATCATCTTGATTATCATTGTCCAGAACCACGAGCAACCATTTACCATTCTGCTTTTGTGTTCGAAGGTGGCCAAGAGGCCCCTTGTTGCATATATATTTTAATAAGATGCAATATTTAAAACATGTTGCTAAATGCAGAAATTTTTCTCTCTGCTTATTGATCCTTCTTGCTACTGTGTAGCTTTGACATTATGCCCATTTTTATGGAGGTCAATGAAAGTTCCTATTGAAATTTAATACATTTAAAAATACCAAAAATAGTGCATAAAATTATAGTTCAAGCAAGCAACAATGTAATTTTTTGAGGCTACAAACATTGAATATTGCATTTGCTTGGCCCTGCAATCCTTATTGCCATTGTCTAGCATGGTGATCAAGCATTTACCATTCTAATTTTGTGTTTGAAGGTGTCGATGACTCCCCCTCTTGGATATTTATTTTAATAAGTTGTGATGTTTAAAACATGTTGCTGGCTTGCAGAACTTTCACCCTTTGCTTATTGTTCCTTCTTACCATTGTGCAACTTTTACATTATGCCTATTTTTATGGAGGTCCTTGGTTGGCATGTCAATGAGTAAATAGTCAAGATAAAACATCGTATACACATCTATTTAGATATAGCAGTGTATATATAAATAGATATATACATGTGTACATAAGGATATATATATATATATCTGGTTATGTGAACCCTAGTTTCATAACTGCACAAATACAACAAACAAACACATTATTAGATCAATATGCAAGGTAAAACAAGGATTCCCTATGAAATCCATTTACAAAGCTTAAATAGAAAGGAAAATAAAAAACAATGTAATAAACCAAATCAAATATATCTAAGCAAAGCAAACTCTTGATCCCATGGGGGAATTGGTGCCAATTGATCTGTCAAAATTGGCCCTTACCCAACTCCTTTTTTGTAGATTTTGATGATATGTGGATGATCAAATCTCCTTGATGAGATTTTAGCATAACCTAGCTATGAAATCATGAAAAATATGAATACTTCAAGAGAAATCAACAAAATTAACTCTCAATGTGAAGAGAGCAGCTTTGCATGAGATTGTGGATGTTGAATGAGAGGAAGAACCTTTCATTTATAGATTTCCAAAATGGAAGAGAGATTGGAATTGAGCAATGTGGGATCATTCAACATCCAATGGCCAAGTGCCACTTGTCAAGATGTGAATGGTTGAAGGTTGTGCACATTTTGACCAAAGTGCCAATAAATGTAGTTAGGTGGAATTTGAAATTGAGGAAATGACATGTGAGAGGGAAAAAGGAATGAAATAAATGCCACTTGGCTCAATGTGAAAGTACATGTAAGAGGAGTGAATGCCTTGTTGGAAGTACCCATCCACTTGGATTTTTTGAATTCAAACTTGAGGGAATATTCCTTCCTTATTCCTTGTTAAGAGAAAATAGCCAATTAAATAAATCAAAGTAATTGATTTATTGTGCAAGTTGCATTCTCTAGATTATTTTAGTGATTGAGATTAAATTAATCAAGATTTGATCAATTTAATTAGGGATTAGATGATTTGACAAATTTGACTCAAATTTATGTGTTGATTTAAATCAGAATTAAGAGGAAAGGATTAATTAAATAAATGTTTTTTATTTATTTAGCTAAAGGGGATAATGTTAGATTAAATTAAATAAGGTTTAATTTATTCAATTTAATGAGAAGACTTTAGGGATTTAATCAAACAAAATGAATTATTTAATTAAAAGGAATTTTAGAGTTAATTAAATTAAATTGATTAATTTAATTAGTAGGGGAGAAAGACCTAATTAGATAAATAATGATTTATCTAATTAATAGACAGAAGGTGGTGATAAGCTGAGAGTGTGATTTAGAAAGAAATGTCGTTAGTAGTCAGGATCAAGTGTGCTAGATCGAATTGTATATTTTCCATGTCTATATTTTGCCCCTCTTTGAAGCAATGTACTTGTTGCATTGATTCAAAGAATAAACTACTATGATCAAAGTTAAAAAATTTCTTGATTTTTTAGATGCCCCATTGTTGCCCCAGCAAAAGGATTATGCTGGTATATTGTCCCCTCGAGAGATTGGATGAAAATTTTGATTTTCTAGATGATCTCATGAAAAAAGAGGACAAGGTGCCCGACAAGTCGAAAAATGTCCCAAGATGCCAGAAAACATGTTAGAACATCAAAAAAGATGTGAAATGGTCCTTGGTTCGACAAAAATGAGATTAGGGGACCAAAATGCTAGTTAGATGGCCAAATTAGGTCAAAAAACCCTAATTTACAAACTTTAATAGACCTTGAGGGGTCACTTTCAATACATTTGCACACTTAGTTTTTGAGATTTTTTGCAATTTGAGCTCTGAGTTCTAGTCGAAATGGTGCAACGACAACTTCCTAGGAACATGCCAAAGAGAGTATGAGTGCACTAGCAGCCAGTCAATCTAGGACTTGTGGTATGTACCCCCTTCTCGACTTTTAATTTTCTCATTTTTCATGCATTAAATAGGGTAATAAACCTTTTTAGGTTGAGTGAAGCTATATAGCGTAGCTTCGAATGTTCGGTCGACACCTCATGGTCCTTAATTTGGTCGCATATGCAGCGTCACTACAAATGTTCGGTCAGCACCGCATAGTCCTAAACTAGGCCACATATGCAAATAGCGCCGGGTGACGCAGTTTATAAACTAGGGGTTTAGAGGTCAAACTTGGCCGCACGTAAAAATAGCGCCATGCGGCACAGTTTAGAAATTAGGGTTTGTCAAAAGTGCACCATGTGGTGTAGTTTAGAACTTTTCAAACTAAACCGCATTTGCAAACAATGCCACACTTGTTGTTTCGAACGCAAAAATTTGATGCGAAAGCTAGATTTCCTTACGAGACTTGAAACAATCACTTCCCTTGTCCAAGAGGAGCTTGATATACTTCATTCGAGGGAGCATAGATGGTTGGTGCTCGGTAGATTGTAGGGTATGCATGTGTACCTCTAGGAGCAACTTGGTATTCTTGGCCTCTGGTATGTTGCGTACGTCCCTCTTGTTCGGACGTACTTAGGTATGATGACAAATTTGGATGAGTGGTGGCACAGTGAGACTTCTTCCTTCCATCTTCCTACTGGAAAGGCTACTGTCACCCTCAAGAATGTATGGCACATTCTCCGATTGCCCATTCATGGAGCCAGAGTGATCTACAATCCAGAGGAGGGTAGGGATGCCTGCTTTGATGTCATGGGTCTTGATGAGATCATCCTTTCTAATGGACAGATTGACTTAGAGCGATACCGAGGTAGAGCGCCCAACTACAATTTGATTGTTGCGGCTATCATTTCTAGTCTTGTGGCACCCAATCGATGGGGCTGATACTTCACTCTAGGTTGGGGACTAGCATGGCAGTGGATGTGTGTTCGCAAAGAGTGCTTTGCTTTGGCACTAGTGATGTTGGTCTCCTTATATAGGGATTTGCATGGGTTCGCATATCTAGATAGTCAGGCCCTTGGGGCCAGAGTTACTTTGTTACATATTTGGGCATGGGAGCAGATTCCAATACTTCATCTAGATGTCACACCAATTATCCTTGACATTGATGACCTTGTTGTCTGGTGGTATGGCGAGGCACATATCTACTTTACCCACATTGGTATAGGTAGCCTTGCCTAATGGCGATGAGTTCTTGATGAGATGAGGGAGTTTGTCTAGAGACCCTGGATGGGCATAGGCCCATGGTACGATGATGCAAAGCACCTATTTTTTGCCCAGCAGGACAGATGGATGCAAGTTCGAGAGCATACTATGATAGAGTGGTATCTCCAAAACAAGGTGGTCCATTAGTTTGGAGAGTTGCAAGACAAACCGGATGACTAGTATGTGGTGATATTTACCCATACTATGAGATCGATGACATGGGGCCAACCCATCCCAACAACTGAGGCAGTTTCATCATTTAGATAGCTGGTGGCCCGACCATGGCCATATGATTGGGGGCCAGCAGATGTAGGGGTGACCCCGACGTATAGAGTCTGGTTAAGGCCTCCCTTGAGATTAAAAATTCCCCATGTAGCACCTCTATGATGGAGGCCCAAAGATAGGTCAACTAGCAGGGGCAGAGGACAGGGGGGTAGAGGTAGTAGAGATGTGAATAGGGTTGGAGGAGGAGGTGGACCACCTCCTCATCAGACACCTCCCAAAGATCCAACACAATAGTCACCTCCATGGGTAGGGGAGTAGGATGGTCAGCCCAGAGATGGGGATAGGGCAGTCCCACAGTAGCAACCAACAGTGTAGCCAAACCACAAAGATGTGTTGATCTAGTAGTTGCATGGTTAGATTCAGGTATTGACTACAGAGAGAGATCAGGCTCGGCAACAGGTTGTGATAGTTACTGCTGAGAGGGACCAGGCTCAATCTGAGAGGGATCAGGAGGATTGGTCAGTGGAGGGAGCTGGAGAGTACAACTTCATCATCCCAAGGCTGATCTATTTCCCTATAGGCCTATAAAGAGGTGGTCAGAGAGGCTAAGTACTATCGACAACATTATAGGTAGGCAGTGCTAGCAGCAGGTCGGGTGCCAGAATTCTCTCAACAGACAAGGATGAGGCCCCCAGAGGATCACGATGAGAGGCAGGTGGGAGAGGGTAGCAGCCAGTAGAGGCTAGCCCCCTTGATCACAGACAATTCCATTTTTTATTCATGGGCTATAATTATTTTCCCCTATTGTACCATGAATTTGTACACTTGATCCAATTTTTTGTATCATGACAGTATAATTTTTGATGATATATATAAGATGGTTTGCATTTATGATATGTCTTGCAATGTATAATATGAAAATGCATTTTAATTTCCAATGTGCTATAAGATGTTTCTATTTTTATGCTCATGTGATACAATGTATGCTGGATGTATTTCCTTTTGTATCTTTTTCTATGCTTTTTTTATGGTTACGTGGTAAATGATATCCTAGTGATGATATTGATGTGCAAATGATAAATGATATGCAAATGAATAATGATGATAATTGATTCTAATGATTTTTACTATGTCCTTAATGATTCATGTATGATATGAAATGAATGTAATGCAATGATTTCTTAAGATGCTTATAATAATAAATCTATATTATTCCTCATAACTTAAAATGATGATAATGTGGTATGATCTATATGATATGATATGCACTTTATGCTAATGATCGGGTGGATGCAAGGTGTATGCTTTTGTGATGTTTTCATTAACTATCATGATACTATGTTAGTGTGGAAAGAAGATAGAAGAACTTAGAGTCAATGAGTGACTTAGAATGATGGTTATTTTCTTACCAAGAGTCAAGATTTTCAAAGGGCCAATTACGTTATGTTTGATAACACACATAGGTATGATGCATCAAGGTATAAAGAACTAGGATGGTGTTGTACCCAGTGTGATGGAATTTGACTTGAAAATCAGATATGAGTATCCCTGTTCACACTTATAATAAAAAACCTTATTTAGGATGTAGTTTAGAAATTCTAAACATCTCAGACCAAAGCATAGGAAAGCAAGCTTTCTTATGTGGTCAACAAGATATCTAAAACATCCTCTCCACAAACTAATAAAAGTATGAATGACTAAGTTATTTTACAAGTGTATCCAACAAGCCCAATAGATAAAAGAGATAATGATCATTGCCCCATTCATTTCTCTCTAAACCTATTTTGTTTAGGCATCATCGAGCGGTCCTTGGAATGAACACAAAATAAGATAAGCCGAAAAGACCAAATAAAGTAAACAAACAAGCCAATGTTCTTCATACCACTAGCCAAGGCTAAACTAAGCTGTTATACCTAATGCTTATGTCCATTGTGGGAAGGATTCATCCTAGGACATGTTGTGATCAGGGTTTTGGTGAGACTGATTGGATGATAAGCTATTGATACTCTGAGTTAACTAACTTGCATAATTAGTGACTTAGACTTGAGACTTTGATGATTAGGTGTTCACTTTTGAACTTGCTAGACTTGCTTCTGACTAAATCACCAAAGGATGAAAGTGATGATTGATTTTATTATGAGTGATGGTAATTGAAGGTCAAAGCGAGATGAGATGAAAGCAGCATTTTGGATTTTTTAGATATTTTGAGGCTATTTTTGATATTTTTGAATTTTTTCAATGTTTTTGGTATTTTTGAGATTTGCAATAAACAGACTAACATAAAGACCTATCTTGGGGGTCTCGATATCTGATTTATAGATTATCCTTTCCTATGTTATACACACATAGACCATGTAATTAGACTGACGACAAACTCGATTCGATGATAAGATAGATGGGAAAATGGATTTCCATTTTATTGCGATGGACGCCTAAGGACTGACCTAAAATGTCTCGGGGGATGATCAAAGAACAACCTTGCCTACATTCAAGCTCAAAGACAATGTAGTTTGACAAGGTGGAAGACTAACAAGACTCTATGATGAACTTTTTGAATACTTTTTGAGATTTTCCTGATGTTTTGTATTTTTGAGATTTTTTGAATGTTTTGGATTTTTGAGATTTTTGAGGAGATCAAAATATAAACGAATCTGATCCGATGCAAGTACAGGAACATGAACCCAATGTCATGTGATAGACTACTTTGATAAAGGTACGAAAAAATGACCTTAGGATACACCAAGTAGTACCATGGTGGAATATGATACAAGCACAAGATCAGGCTATGGTATGGATGCGAACGGATGGATGGAAGGAAGATTAATGAAATGTGATGGAATGAAATGGATGAGTGAGCCATATAGATCATAGTGGATAGAGAGTTCTTTATTTATGCTTGGCACCTGTTTGTCAGGTTTTCACTAAGGTACTTGTCCAAAGCGCCACCAAAGTGGTTTTCACTAGAGGATGATTTTTTTCTCTTTACTATTTTTCAATCATTTTTCTAATATTTTTGTTGTCACCAAGATGCTTGTTTGTCAGGTTTTCATCAAGGTGACTATTTTTTCAGGACACTTTTTTAGTTTTTTTTGTATTTTTCGATTCTATAACTTGCAAGTTTTAGGCATAATATTTTTGAGATGACAACTATTCATGGGCTCTTATCGAGGTTCGCCTTCTGGTGTTGAAAGTTGATATGCCCCTGACTTATAGCTCATCGTTATGATGAAAGGTCCCAACCATTTGGGCTCAAATTTTCCTTTGCCTTCTTGATTTGGCATGTTCTTCTAGTTCTCTTTCAGCATAAGTTTACTGACTTGGAAGGTGCGTCGCCTGATCTTCTTGTTGTAGCTACACTTTAGATGGTTTTGATAGACTTGTAGATGATTGATGGAATCCATGTGCCATTCATCTAATAACTCTAGCTCACTCAACCTTGAAATTAAGTATTCCTCATCTGTTATGAGGTTCCACAATGATATTCTTAGTGATGGGAGCTCGATCTCAATTGGGAGGATGGCCTCTGATCCATAGACCAAGGAGAATAGGGTGGCACCTATTGGTGTGGATGCTGGTGTGGTAGGCCCATAAGACAGGATTTAGCTACAGATACCAATCACGCCCAGAGTCACTGATTATTTTCTTAAGGATTTTCAGAATGGTTTTGTTGGTAGCTTCTGGTAGGCCATTGCCTTGGGGGTAGTATGGAGTTGAAAAGCGATGTTGGATTTTGAATTTATCCCATAAGTCCCAGACATCCAGATTCTTGAAAGGTATCCCATTATCAGAGATAATAGATTGGGGGACATCATATCGACAAATGAGATAGTTCAGAATGAACTTGGATATCTACTTTCCAGTGATGTAGGTCATGGGAATTTACTTGAATCACTTTGTGAAATACTCTGTGGCTGTAATGATGAATTTATGGTCGTTGGATGAGGTGGGTGTGATTTTGCCTATGAGATCAAGCCACCATTGTGAAAAGGGCCATGGTATGACAATAGGATGGAGTTCTTGAGCTAGTGTATGGATAAGGTCTCCATGCTACTAGCATTGTAAACACTTTCTGACAAATTCATGTGCCTCTTTTTCCATTGTTCGCCAGTAGTACCCAGTTCTTCGCAGTTTCTCGGCCAAGGTCATACCACTCGAGTATGAACTACAAGTGCCATTGTGTACCTTTGTTAAAGCAGTCAGGGCCTCCTCTCGATTTAAGCAATGTAAAAGGGTTGCCTCAATGCTACTACGATAGAGAATTTCTCCTAGGATGACAAAACGTAAGGACCTTTTGACAAAGGCTCATTTGATGTTTGGGGTTATGTCAACTGGGAGCACTCCTATTCTTAGGTAGATGTAGATGTCATGATACTAGGAATCACCATGACCAAAGAGTTTACACACATATTCTGACTCTGGTACCTAAAATGTGGGTACGACAAGCTTCTCTACCAAGAATTCATGTTTTGAGACATTGCGAGGGATATCTAGTAAGGATCCAATTGTTAACATGGTGTCAATTGCTCTATTGATAGCTCTTGATATCTAATCAAAGGTGATATGAATGAACAATTCTTTGAAGCTTTCTACTAACTTATTATATGGTGTCAACTTGTCATCCTTAGTTTGGTACTTGTCATTGACTTGGTTGATAATAAGCTATGAATCCCCATCAACCTTTAGTGCCATGATCTGCCAATGTGCCCCAATCTTGAGACCTATGGTTAAATCCTCGTACTCTATAATGTTGTTAGCATAGGGGAATGCCAATTTGTAGGATCTAGGTATACAATCCCCTTGTGGGGTGATGAAGAAAACACTAGATCCTAATCCATGTTGTGTGTATGAGCCGTCAAAGTACAATTTCCAATGATAGGCTATGTTGAGATTAAAGATGGACTCATATGGAAATTTTGATATGAGTGGATTCTCTGAATAGATTGGAGCCTCTACCAGTTAGTCTACAATGACTTGTCCTTTAATTTCTTTTCACTCCACATATTCAATGTCATGCTCTGATAGTATCATGACCCACTTAGACATCCTTCCTATGGGAATTTCCTTTGATAGTAGATACTTTAGGGGATCGATTTTGGCGATCACCTTGATCTCATGAGCTAACATGTAGTGTCTAAACTTTTGGGCTGCAAACATGACTGCTAGGCAAGCTTTTTCTATTGGTGTGTAGTTGAGCACATGTCGTACCATTGTTCTATTGATGTAATAGATGGCCCTCTCTATCCCATTTTCATCATGTTGAGCTAAAAGAGCACCAAGGGCTGCTACTATTTCCGAGATGTATAAAATCGGTAGCGTTAATACTGGTGGCGTGACTAGATATTCTTTGATTTTTCTAAATTCCCGTTTGCACATTTCATCTCACTTATATGCTACTCCCTTGTGCAGTAGATGTGAATATGCAATTTTTTTGTCTGTCAGTTGCGCTATGAACCTCTGAATGGATTGGAGTCTGCCCTGTAAGCCTTTGAGCTATTTTAGTGTCCTTGGTGCCTCCATGTCGAGGATTGCTTTAACCTTTGCAAGATCCACCTCTATTCCCCTCATCATTACTAAGTATCCAAGAAGTTTACCTGATTGTACCCCAAAGGCACATTTCTTTGGGTTGAGCCTGACGTTGTACTTCTCTGGTCTATCGAATATGGCTTTTAGGGCTGCTATGTGATTTTGTCTCTTCTTTCATTTGGCTAGTATATCATCCATGTAATCTTCGATCATTATGTGTATCATCTCATGAAAGATTAGTGTCATGGCCCTTTGATATGTAGTCCCTCCATTTTTTAGCCCAAATGGCATCAGATTCCAGTAGTAGGTTCCCCATGGACATGTAAATGTCATCTTATGTTGGTCCTCCTTTGCAATCATTATTTGGTTATACCCCGAGAAGCCATCCATCAGTGATAGCATCTCATGTCCAGCCATCATGTCCACTATCATATCAATGTTAGGTAGTGGAAAATCATCCTTGGGACATGCTTTATTGAGGTCTCTGAAGGCAATGTAGATAAAAATGCCCCATTTGGTTTTGAAACTGGCACAAGATTGGATACCCATTCTAGATAATCAATTGGGTGTATGAAGCCGATGTCCAAGATTTTCTACAATTCCACCTTTACTAGCAAGGCTATTTGAGCATGCATTTTTCTTAATTTTTGTCTTATTGGCTTTCCTCTAGGGTAAATAGACTAGTCATGAACCACAACTTCTGGATCTAGGCCTTGCATGTCAGCGTAGGTCCATGCGAAGTTCACCTTTCTTTCCTTTAGAAATGCCGCCAATAGTTCTTGTTTTATGTTAGAAGTGATTCAACATAGAAGGTGATTTGTGGTGTTGCCTCTATTCCTAGATTGACACGATTACACTATTTTGCAAAGACTGCTGATTTCTCTTGATGTAGTGCAGTAGGGGGGAGATATAATCCTTCATCCTTTAAGGCCTTGGAGAGGTTTTTACCATTAGACACATCCTTTATTTTTTCTATTCTTTGATTAGAGAGTGCTACAGTGTGGTTTCACTCAATAAACCCGAACTTATTCTCATTATTTTTCTTTTGTGAGTGAAGGAATCAATCATCTCCCCATAATATGCTTGAGTGTCCAATGTGATGTCGACCACAGCCTTGTGATCTTCGCATGGAACTGTATCCCTTAGTCCCATGAACACTAAGAGTGCCTCATCATTTTTGAATGAGTCCAAAACCGGTGGTTCTCATTGGTCATAATCAATGAGTTGAGGGTATACTAAGTTGATTTTGTGGGTTTGTCAGTTTGACTCAGTGGGTGAGGTACTAATCATAAGACTGCTGCAGACATCAGTTACGTTAAAAGTGAAATTATCTAGGGGCAGACCTATGGAAACAGGTAGTTGAAGGGCGACTGCCAATACTTGAGGAGGGGACCTGACTACTCTACTAGGAGTACCTCTGCCACGTATGGTTATACTCGAGGTGGTACATCCCAAGCCATGGTTTCTCATTCTTCTTTCTACAATAATGGGCTCCAGCCATCCATCATTATTTCTTCCAAGGCTTTCATTTCTGTTATAGCCGATACTGAGCGTAATTTGCAATCCTTTATTGGTTTTATCCATGGGTAGAGTGGGCGTGGGTCTTTTGTCATGGTATAGTATGCTTGAAATTTCTCCCTCATCCACATTTTCCCAACTTAGATCCCACCAATGGTGGAATCCAGAAGGATATGCCCTAATAGTATGGATAGGTGTTTCGGCTAGGCGAGGTTGCCCATGTGACCTAGGAGATTGTGGTAACTCTCCTATGAAAAACACATTCTTCTTTATTCTATAATATTTGCACCCATTGTCCTAGATCATGCTCTTGATTTCGAATATATCAGGGATGGAGGGCGTCTTTGTCGCAGAAGTGGAGGCAAGGTTAGATGGGTATATGTATGAAGTAGATGGGCCTTCATCATTTTTTGGTACTTGGGGGATTTTATAAAACTTGACTACCAAGTTTTTACGATAGGTAAATGACTCTGGATCACCATGTATTGTGAACTCCTCATTTTGGTATAGGAATTTGACGCATTGATAGAATGTTGACGCGACCGCCTTCATTCCATGGATCCATGGGTGTCCTACGAGGATTTTGTATGGTAGGTCGAGGTCAAGTACTTGATAAGTGGTTTCCATGGTTATTGGCCCCACTTGGATTTGGATTCTGATAGTGCCTTGAGACACTCTTTCTTGATCATCTTAATCTCTTATGGTGATGGCTTTTTTTTTTTCGATGGACTTCTCAAAAAATCCCAAGTTCTTTATGAGTTTGAGCGAGCAAATGTTGAGGCCTACACCTCCATCTACAAAAACCCTTTTGACTTTCTTTCTGTGAATCAACACCTGAAGGTGAAGTGCATGATTGTCAGATGGTTGGGTGGAGAAATCTTGATCGAAGAATGTGAGGAGATTTGGGGTAATGATATTAGCAACCATAGCTTGGAATTGTTTCGTATCAAGGGTGGTAGAGATAGTGGACACAACTAAAGCTTCATCAAGGATTTTTCTATGGGTGGCAGAAATTTTCAATAATTCCATGATGGAGATTTGGGAGGGGGTTCTCTTTAGCTGGTCGATGACACTATAGTCATAGGGAATGACTTTTGCATTTGAAATGGGGGTCTTAGATAGCTGCGATGCCCCTACAATAGTAACCTTGCTGCCAAGTGTGGTGACTCCACAATCGATGTTGGCTCCTTTGACGCTAATGACTGTGACCACCTCATCTATACATGTGATAATGTCTTCATACACAAGGTTTGTACTAGAATACTTTTTCTTCCCTTTGTTGTTCCCTTGGTAATTTCCTTGATTATGATTCGACAGCAGATTTGCGTATATTTTAAGGTCCTAGATTCCAACTAGTTGTTCAATGTTTATGATCTTTTCCTCAATGAGGTCCTAGATGATATTCTTTAACCTCATGCAATTTGCAGTTGTGTGTCCCTTGATTTTTTGAAAATCACAAACGAGATTTTTGTTATACCATGGTGTTTTTTTTATGGGTTCCGCATAATTGCTCACAGTTGGAGATTTTGTTAAGGTTTTCCTTAACCAACTTCTTTATTATGGATTCAATTGATTCTCCTAGGACTATGAACTTCCGCTTGGGATGATACTTGTTTCAGGGAGGTGGTCCTCCTTGATTGCCCAAGTTATTGATTTGGTTGTTAGGAAGTGGTTTTTGTTGTGCCACTGTGTTACTTTGCACATTATTGTGATTATGATTATGCGGTTGATGGGTCTGGAAGTTCTACTTATAGGCATTGATGACCACTTTAGCGTCGACCACCCCATCATTTCTGATATTTTTATTCCTCGACCATGTTCGAGGTTTATCATTATAATTGGTGGATGGGCGGTTATCCTATTGTGAAAGAAATTTCGATGTGCCTCCTTGCATAGTAATGGCTCTTTCGATATTGAGCGCCTTTGAGATCAATTAATTATATGTTGTGATGCATTGCATTTTTAAGTAGAACGCAAAGTTTTCATCTAGGTTGGATATGATTGTGAAAACTTTTTGTTCTTATGGCATAGTCCACTTAATTTGATTGGCCTTAGATTGCCATCTTTGCAAGAAGGAAGCAAAGAGCTCTCCTTTTCTTTTTTTAAGCATTGATAGTTCCTCCAAACTAACATCTGCACCCATGTTGAATGTGTAGTTTTTAAGGAAAGCTTCCACAATTTCATAGAATGTTTTAATGCCTATGGGTAGGCGAGAAAACCATTCCATGGTAGGACAAGACAGACTTCGAGGGAAAAGTCACATTAGATATGTGTCATTGTATGTGACTTCCATGCAATGCATTGAAATTCCCTGACATGATTTTCAAGGTTTCCCATCCCATTATATTTATCAAATTTGGGGATCTCAAATCCCTTTGGGAATAGTACCATTGTGAGACCTCTTTCAAATGAATAGGGGCACAAGTTGCTCGACATTCTGGTTGTTTTTCCTACTTGGAGGTCTAGTACATGCTGCGAGAGTAGTTTGATTTGTGCTAACACATTGTTTTGTGGATCAAGAGGTGGGATTATGTGTTTCGAGGTGTTTGTGGTGTTTGATTGATGAGAGGGGTATTGGTGGGGGTTTTCTGCAAGCTCTGCTATGCATTTAAGGCCTGCTGATATGCTTGCATTTGTGTCAACAATGCTTGTTGTTGATCTTGTTGTTGTTGTTCCAACAAAGCTTGTTGTTGGTCCAGTTGTTGTTGTTCCCATAAATCTTGTTGTTGGTCTAGCTGCTATTGTGCTAACAAAGCCTTTTTTTTGTCTAGATGTTGTTGCGCAAACAAAGTTTGTTGTTGGTCTAGCTGTTGTTGTGCCAACAAAGCTTGTTGTGTTGCTTGTTGTTGTGCCTAAAAATATTGAAGGGCTTGTTGGTATGCTTGTTAGTGAATTTCTTGCAGTTGCGCATGGTATTGCACTTGCGCTTGTTGAGCCTGGTGTTGGGCTTGAGCTTAAGCCTGTGCTTATTGGGCTATTTGCGTGGCTCATGTGGCTTGTTGGCCTTGTGCAACTTGTCCAGCTTGTTGGGCAACTAGTTGTGCTTATTTTTGTTGAGTAGCCTATTGTGCAGTTTGTTGGTTTTGAAGTACCCTTTGATGGGTGGCCTTTTGGACTGCCTGACTCATGGCGATGAATGAATTCAACACTTTAGCTTTTGGTGGGATTGGTGGTGGATTAGGAATGGTGCCAATTGTTGTGGCAGGCAGAGGGGTTGTGTTGGTAGCTGAGACTTGGGTTGTTGGTGGTGGTTGAGATGCTTAGTCCCTGAGAAGGTATTCTTTGAGGGATTTGGGGACAGGTTGATGTATTGACTGTGGTGGCTTGAATGGTTGCCACTTTTTGTTGCGATGTTGCTGAAAATAGGAGAGGATTTGATTTGATGCTCAGATTGCCTTGATTTGAGAAACTAGCGGTGGGTAGGGGAAAACCCAACCCAAGAGGTGATATGGATGTGAGCAGTAATGGAGGGAATGATGGTATGTTCCCTTGGAAGAGTGATGACGAGAATGGGCCAGTAACCCCCATTGTTCTGAACAAACCACCTTCTCCTTGTGATAGAGAATTTTGTATGTTCAATGGACAGATTGGTGTTGCATGTAATGATGATGAGTCTACGTGATTATGGAAGGTAAGTGGGACATATGGGTGTGATGGATTAACCAGGATGGAGTTATCCAGTGTGGTGTTGATATTTACCTCTTTGTTGTTTACAAGGCTATGCTTTTGTAATTCATGAAACATGGCATTTCCCTTGTTAACGATTGGTGAGATTGATGGGATTGTCGATATGGTTTGGGTAATCTCTTGAGATATGTTTGGAATTGACATTGGGGGTATGCTTGCAAGAAGGCTTTCTACACTAGTACTCATGTCAAGGTCAGAAGGGAATTGGGCCCCTCCTTCTATTAACATGCATATGTATAGAGAAGGATTAAGTTTTAGCATGGCATTGACAGTTCTATGATTCTCTGGATTTTGAATCATTTCAGTTATTTCCTTTTCTGTCATTCCCAAGTCCTCATGAATGATGTCCTCTTCATAGTCTTCCTCTTGAGGATTTTGTGATGATAGAGAAGAGTTGTTTGGGGGATTGCTTGATCCTGCAAGGTTTACTTTGGAGGTTGCTTAACTTAAGTCACTTGAAGTTGATGTTTCTTTGGTGTTTTCTAGGTTCCTCTTGTGTTGCAATCTTGTTTGGACCATAAAATAGAGATCATTTGATCTTAATCCTTATGCAAAAGAAAGGAGAAGAAGTAGGAGAGTCCAAGGATCAAAGGATGATGATGGGGATGAGATAAATGGATGATGAGGATGAGTGAAACTCTTGAAGAACTTTTAGGGTTGATGCTAAACATTTAGGGCTTGGATTGATTTTGATAGTTTGACTAGGTGCGTTAAGCCAAAGAAGATGATGGTGAACTTGTAAACCCTAGGAAGTTGTGTTATCTTAGAGAAAAATTGCATGAGAGAATGAAATTGCTAAGCGTATTAAGCCAATCAAAGTGATCATGAACTAGTAGACCTTAGGAAGTTGTCTTATCCTAGAGGCAAATTTGTTTAAGAGGATTGATAATTTGACTAGGTGCATTATGTCAAATAGAATGATGTTGATTTTGCCTTTATGTTTAACATAAATGATGATTCAAAGTTCTCAAGATTTTGCTAGTGAGATGAGATTTGTTTGATGGAGAGATGGATGAGAGTGAATATTTTGATCCTAGACTTGACCTAGACAAGAATCTTTTTTACAAGACCTCGTTATTGAAGAACATGCCTTACTTCCTATCTAAGAAAAGAAAACCTATGGAAAAGAGTTGGATTCTATTAACAATAGAACTCATAAAAATTTGGTTTTTCTTCGAATCCTTCTTGTAGTTCAATTATACACCAATATTTCTCTAACTTCAAGAAGCATTTCAAGATGCTCCTCACGAGCTTTCAAACTAAGCTTCTTGAACTTTGGTTTTTGGTTTTTGATTTTTTAGGAAATCATTTGAGAAAACACATCTGAGGTCCAATTGTCCTTATCTTTGCTTAGGGAGTTCCTTTTACCAAAAGCACTTTCTTGATTATGATTTCAAACTAAATGTATATGTCATAATCCCTTTTCATTCCACAAGGTCCATTATGTGAGAGTCAAAGTTTCAAGAGCACAGTTTCCGAGGTTGACTTTAGTGAAAACAAATAATGATTAAACCAAAGAACTTAGAAACCTCTAAGGATGGAGTTCCTAGGGCAAGCAAGAGCACATGGATTTGTCAAGGGTATTTGTTTCCTCCAAAGGGTTTGAAATTTCAAATTTTTGTGAATGTTTGTTTCTAAATGTTTTCGAACCAAGCAAGGTGTTTTGATCTCAAGAACATTTACAATCCCTAGGTTGAAAAGATAATATTTGTTGGGTTCCCACTTGGACGAATCCAGATGGGAATATTCAATGCGGATGATTAGATGCTTGACCAAACAGGCTCCTCCTTATAGTGCACCCACTTCTCAGATCAACCAAGAATCAGTACCCATGAATCTCCCATGGCATAATTTTCATCTGTACAACAAAACCACATGTATAACGTGGGGCAGCTTCAAAGGACATGACCTTTTGCACCAAAAAATAGATAGGATTTTGGCCTTTACTAAACAAGAGGTTTTAATGTGGGCATTTCATTCATGGGGGACCATCTAGTATGACAAGAGACCATTTCTGCCCTTCTCATCATAATAATCCTTATGATATTGGCCTTTGTTTCAATATCCTCACTTATATCCAAGGTGGAAGTCACTTGGCTTTAGCATGTTCCTGGTTGGATCATTCCCTTGGGTGATTACTTTTTCCCACAAGGTAGGCCAACTAAGATAAACAGAAGCAAGCAAGTATATCCCATTGTTCAATTGACCTTCATTGAAAAACAAAGGGAGAACACTCACATGATTGGTTCAATTTTAATCCAAAAATTAAGTGTGGAGGCAATTATTTTACTCAACATAAGACCACCAAAAGAGATTTTCATTCTCAAGATTGCTGTGAGGCACGAGAGAAGCGCATACGTCCTTTTCATGATATTATCTTAAACAAATAATTACAAAACAACACAACACTTGTTCATTTTAAGCCCACAAAGCAAAATGAATTATTTTTAAAGCACCAAATCAAATATGAATTTTTTTTTGTTCAATTGTTAAACCTCAACCAAATCTAGTAAATTGTTCCTAAGGTTCTTTTTAAGCCTTTTGACTGCAAACTTTGAAAATGAAATTTGTGTTGTTATTTTTAGAGCCCAAAAGAAAAATTATTGTTTCCTAAGGCATAAAAGATAACAAATTCCTTTTAAAGGAGATTAAAGATTCTCTTAAAAGTGTTAAACAACACTATAGTGTTCAAAAACAATTTGTATAGGATGAGGTTGATGTGCAAACGAAATATTCCATTTTGCTTCCTTCCTTGCTTTTGCCTACAAAATAATCAAAACCAGAAGATGTAGAAGCAGTAAATAAGTCAAGAGATCAAAAAGCCAAAAATAAAACAACACATGTTAAAAAAAAAGCCCAATTTAATTTTTTTTTTCTGTCAGCCTGCGGTGCAGATTGGAAACTCAGTAGCGCAATATAGCGCAACACATTGAATGAGTGTGGCGCTTTACAGAAAATAGAGAGCACGACTGCGGCGAGGTTTTGATATGCGACACAATTTGCAACTATGAAAACCCACGACGAAGTTTAAAAATTTGACAAGCGGGAAAGCGGGTGCAGCGTAGTTTAGAATAAGTGTGGTGTAATATGGTCGCGCGTCTCTGAAAGTGGTGCAATATAGCACCATGTGACTATCAACAACGTAGTTTCCTGTGAACACAAAAAAAATGTTTAAAAACATGAAATTTTTAAAAAACGTGATGAAATCCTTGAGATTTACCCTCTTTCTAGCACTAAAATGTGAACCTTAGTTTCATACCTACACAAATACAACAAAAAAAGACATTATTAGATCAATATGCAAGGTAAAACAAGGATTCCCCATGAAATCCATTTACAAATCTTAAATAGATAGGAAAATGAAGAACAATGCAATAAACCAAATCAAATCTATCTAAGCAAAGCAAACTCTTGATCCCATGGGGGAATTGGTGCCAATTGATGTGTCAAAATTGGCCCTTTCCTAACTCCTTTGCTACAAATTTTGGTGATATGTGGATGATCAAATCTCTTTGATGAGATTTTGGCATAACCTAGCTATGAAATCATGAAAATTATGAATACTTCAAGAGAAATGGGCAAAATTAACTCTCAATGTGAAGAGAGTAACTTTGCATGAGATTGTGGATGTTGAATGAGAGGAAGAACCTTTCATTCATAGACTTCCAAAATGGAAGAGAGAGTGGAGTTGATAAATGTGGGATCATTCAACATCCAATGGCCAAGTTCCACTTGTCAAGATGTGAATGGTTGAAGGTTGTGCACATTTTGGCCAAAGTGCCAATAAATGCAACTAGGTGGAATTTGGAATTGAGGAAATGACATGTGAGAGGGGAAAATGAATGAAATAAATGCCACTTGGCTCAATGCACAAGGACATGTAAGAGGAGTGAATGCCTTGTTGGAAGTACCCATCCACTTGGATTTTTTGAATTCAAACTTGAGGGAATATTCCTTCCTTATTCCTTGTTGAAAGAAAATAGGAAATTAATAAATCAAAGTAATTGATTTATTGTGCAAGTTGAATTCCTCAGAGGATTTTAGTGATTGAGATTAAATTAATCAATATTTGATCAATTTAATGAGGGATTAGGTGATTTGACAATTTTGACTAAAATATATGAGTTGATTTAATTTAGAATTGAGAGGAAAGGATTAATTAAATAAATGTTTTTTATTTATTTAGCTAAAGGGGATAATGTTAGATTAAATTAAATAAGGTTTAATTTATTCAATTTAATGAAAATACTTTAGGGATTTAATCAAATAAAATGAATTATTTAATTAATAGTGATTTTAGGGTTAATTAAATTAAATTGATTAATTTAATCAACAGGGGAGAAAGACCTAATTAGATAAATAATGATTTATCTGATTAAGAGACAAAAGGTGATGATAAGATGAGAGTGTGATTTAGGAAGAAATGTCGTTAGTAGTCAGGATCAAGTGTGCTAGATTGAATTGTATATTTTCCATGTCTATAGGTTATATGTGTGTTTTTTAAATGTGTAGACAAAGGGGAAATTCAATGCATATATGTACTTAATCATTTATATTCTTATTATTGTGTATCCTATTGTTTGGATAAGAAAGGATGAAGGGACCAACTAGCAACATATACAAATATTTGGATATAGGTATATGTATAAATATAGTAAAAATTGTGTGCATACGTATATAAACAACCTCAAAGATAAATAAATACATATAGGGATATATACATTTGCATTTATCATTTTAATTCTTGTTATTGTATCTCCTATTGTTTGGATAGTATTAAAAGCACATTTTAATTCTTGTTGTTGTATCTCCTGTTGTTTGGACAATATTAAAAGTGGAATCGTTATACCCATTCTCATTTAATTAAAATAGTAACATGGTTGATAGATTATTGATATTTCTAAGTTGTCAACTAGTTTCCATTAGACATTGCAATACATTAGTCTTTTATTTTTATTGTGAAATAGAGCTCTCAATTAGTCAACTCAAGTTGCAACATTTTCTACCTACAAAATTTCCCAGAACTATGTCTACGAAAGTGGGCTTTGTGGATGGGTCTATGGAGCCCCCCAAGATTGATTTGTTGACATATCCCATTGGTTCCACTTCAAAGGTTGGCTCTGAGGGTGAAAATCAACATCCTTTAAATCCTAATTTTGTAAGTATATGTTTCCTTTTTGTTATTCGTATTGCAAATTTGTTGTTATTTTTTCCTTCCTCTTTTGTATTCAACTTGAACATTGCCTTTCAGTTTCTTTATTTTAATTATTCTCAAATATAGAAACACACACCACATACCCTTTCCTATTTATGTTTCAAGTTTCCTTACCTTTAAGGTGTACATATAGAGTTTTGAACCTAGCAAAGCATATAGATGTGGAGGTAGATACACATTGATATTTTCCAACAACATAAAAACATCCCTTAGACATATATGTATATGTGTGTATATGTATTTATATGTATATGTATATATGTATGTGTATGGGTATGTGTATGTGTATGTGTATGTGTATGTGTATATATATGTATATGTATATGTATATGTATGTATATGTATATATGTATATGTATGTATATGTATATGTAATGTTGAGAAGGATGCAATGAAAATAGATAACTTTAATGTTTCACCTGATTCAAGCTACATTATTTGGTACTAAATATTATAAGCAAATTAAGAAATTGTAAAGAGCTATTAGAAAAAACACTTAAGAATCATAGGAAAATGACAAATGATCAAAAACCCACATTAAATGGAAAAGAAGTTGGATGTGGAAGTAGATATGCATTGATATTTTCCAACACATAAAAAAATTCTCTTTGATGTATATGTATATGTATATGTATGCATATGTATGTATATTTATATGTATATGCATATGTATAGGTATATGTGTATGTATATGTATATGTATATGTATGTGTATGTGTATGCATATGTATATGTATATATATGTATATGTATGTGTATACGTATATGTATATGCATGTATATGTATACATAAAGTTGAGAAGGATGCAAAGAAAACATTACAATATAACATATCAGATATGAAAACACCATACTTTCCCCAGCTTTGTTATTGTGTGATTTATGATGGAACTCCATGAAATTTCTTGGAGATGTTTCATAATTTTCTTCATTGGTGGTTTGGCTACATTCCACGAGGCTCCATGATTCCAAAATGGTAGGGAGGCTAACGAGTGTGGCTTTTGTTCTTTTTCTTTTAACACTATATATTTCTTGTTACATAGATACATGTCTACACAAATCCTTATATACACTTGGCTTCTGCAAACATAACTTTAGACTAGTTGCGTGCATCTAATATTGTATTATTCTAAACATGGGGTATAACAATAGTGAAATAGTGGAAATTGTTAACACAAAAATCTATAGAATCCTTCTATATATTCCAATGTTCAAACCATGCTATTCCTTTTGTGATCACCCATAGATATATATTTATATACACATGGATACACATATATTTTGTTATATGTTTATGTGTAATTACTATTTAAATATAACTATGGATATAGATGTATATTCATAT
Source organism: Sequoiadendron giganteum (assembly GCA_007115665.2). Lineage (NCBI taxonomy): Eukaryota > Viridiplantae > Streptophyta > Pinopsida > Cupressales > Cupressaceae > Sequoiadendron > Sequoiadendron giganteum. The sequence goes on along the minus strand of CM021106.1, from coordinate 566,227,257 downwards.
ATGCTAATATGGTTGCGCTTGTATGTATATTCCTAGGTTGTTCCAATAAATTCAAGTTCAATAGTCCAATCAATTGCTGAATTAAAAAAGGCTAAAACACAACAATAGAACCATTTGTACTATAGCCAACATAGAGAGGAAATTTATGCGAAGCACCATACAAAATAACTACAACAAAGGCTACCTACAACAAGAACACCTGGAGGTCTTCTTGTCAATATTCCCTCACAACCCCCATTGTCAATGGTAGATGCCACTCCTTTTTCCCCAAATTGTTTTCTTCGGCTAGGATGCCAGATTGTGGATCGTGGTTTCGGCAAAAACATGTCGATATCAACATCAAAAGAAATGTTCAATATACAATCTTAGATCAATCCCCTTGCTACACCAGCACACCAATAAAACCTGAAAGAAATGTTCAATGATCTTCCTACCTTTCAATGGTGAAATAGTTTTGGCGCTACATAGAAGCACTATCGAACCTTGTTGTTTGTCAGATATGCAAAGAAATCTACATTGGGATGCACACTCATGTATCCAGTTCAACAACCACGAGTTCTAGATGTTATTATAAAAAAAGGGTCCCACTGCTTTAGCTTTACAAATGGCATAGACCCAAGTCCACAACCATTTTTCCTAAAAAAACTAACACAGGTTGAAGAAATGCTTATTGCTAGGGTGGCTCCAGGTTTACAAGTGTCCCACACTATAGGAGGGAAGTTTGAATATTTTGGTCACATGATAAGCTCCCCTCAAGCTATCTCAAGAATTGCAAAACTTTTGTCACACTGATTGCAAGACAATGAGGTTGCAATCATACGTCAGACCACCATTGAAGGTGGAAATTAGGATTTCTATGTAAATAAACATCATGTCATGGATGCATTAAAATATAAAATTCAATATTTTAAATACTTCAATGATGTTGATATTGATGTTAAGGCTCTTAATATGTTACCTAATGTTGTTGTTGATGTCTCTAATAACCTGCATACAATAGAGCATGTTTCTGATGAAGATTTGATGCCATCAACTAGTTCAAAAAATGTTGGTTAACATGAAAATGGATCTTCAACATTTTCATCATTTATCCCTTCCTTTCCAAATTCTATACGAGAGCTCCATGCAATCAAATAGGTATTACAAATTGATAAAAAGGAGAAAAATATCTTGTGTTGTGTTGAAATTAGCTCTTCTCCTGTTAATGAATAGAACACTGAAGGTTTATTTACAATGGATTTCCCAACATTTTTGTCCACTGTAGCAACACTTCCCCTTCAACTGAGGAGTCTTCACATTAACTTGCATGAATATTCCCTCCACTTAAGGAGATATTTTGACCACATATTTGGAAAACATGTCAGGTTTAGGTATTTCCTCTACAACTTGATAATGAGACATCGCAACCAACAAACTATTTCTATCTTTTTGAAAGTGGATCTGGAAGACAAAATCTCGAAGTTGTTGTCTACATTGAATGAATGGCTTCAAGTTGCTCTTGATGACCAGATAGCAGAGAATCTGATGTGTTTTAGTGCATCATTGCATGAGACTCAATCTTTTTGGAACTCTTTTTGGGCCTAGCTATCTACAATGATTGAACAACTTGGGATACCTACCCCTTTTTTCACTTTGAGCTATGTAGACACAAAATGGGTTGATCTACAAATTTTTTTCTCTTCTATGGATCATTTGGTGATGAATCCTTCAACAAAGATGTTGATAGATAGTGTTATTAAAAATCCACATATAACATCTTTATATCTATATCATAGATTCTCAATTTTCTATAAAGAGGTGATTGAAAAGCTTTTGCACGCAAAAGATTATTGGTATAGATATGAATGGTAGCATTGTGGGTTTCCACATGTGCATGGGTTTTTATGGCTTCCAGAAGCCTTGAACATGGAAAATATTGATTAGTCCAATCACCATGATGTTACCATGGAAAGGCACTTTTTTGATAGATATGTTTCAGCTTGGAATCCATGTTTCCCTGCACAAAGATTTCTCATAATGTATCATTGTTCTAAAGAAAATTCATGCTTACTTTCCATGAGCCAGATTCTTTCTAGTGATCCAATCATAGATTATGAACAGTTGCTAAATACAGTTCAAAGGCACACAAAATTCTCTGATATACTTGCTTAAGGAAAAAATGAGAACAATTACAATGTCGTCATAAATCATCTTGGTAGCAACAACTTACCTATACATTAACATCTAATGTTGAGTTTAACAAATCCTACAAGCTAGCAAGAAATGATGATCACCTAAATATTCATAGCCCACCCATGCTTGCAATATGGCATGCTAATGTTTACTAGCAGCTAGTTGTTTCTAGGAAAATTATATTAAATTATATCTCTAAATATGCAGCTAAATTTGAGAAGAAATCAAAAAATTACCTTGATATGTTGAAAATACTTTCAAATAAAATTATAGTTGAGGATAGAGCACTAATTTCATATCAAAAATTCATGATGAGCATTCTTCTAGAACATGAAATATCTGCATAGGAGACATGCCATATGTTATAGAAATTGCTCCTTGTCATTTCAGGTCAACAATATGTTCGTCTAACTATTGGAAAAAAGGTATGGCTCCACATAAATAAATATGATGTTGATGAAATCCTACCAAAAAATTACTCATTTCTATCTGCAAAGGCCTCAGGAGCTAGGTTGTGTATCTCTCATTGACTCGGTCTTCTTAGATACAAATTCAATGTAGTGCAAAAAGGAAAAATAATTGAGACACCAGCCTACAATTGTCCTTGTGTACCCATTGTTCAAGACTTTTACGCTTGAAGATATAGAAATATTTGAGACATTTTGTTGGATTGAACTTATGTTACACAAACCTTTTTGAAACATATAGACAGATATAGGTCTTTCCAAACAAGATATAATACAAAATCGGGAAGTTATTAAAATAGTTGGTTATCATCCTTAACATGTTAATAGAATTCTAGCTGCATCCATGATTGAAGAACAACATGGACATGATAGTGATGATTTGAAACATCAACCTTCTATGGATGAATATGAATGGGAAGTTTTTTCTTCGCTTCATGCTACTACTAACTTTTGTATTAGCTCCAACTATTGGGTAAGTGAGACTTTGATATGAACCATTCATGGAATACAAACCATGTGCCTAAATAACTTTATAATATTGATTTTCAATTCATCCCATCGACCAAGGCACAAGACGAGAAACCTACGATACATTATTTCTTGTAAATACATCAGCCCATCATCTTTCACCAAAACAACAACTAGCTCTTCAAATCATCCAATCACATCACATGCAGCCTTCCCCCAAAGTCCCTCTCTGTATGATCATTCAAGGAATAGCTGGTACTGGCAGACCATTTTTGATAAACTGTATAAGACAAAAAATAAATGCCACTACTACTTGATGCAATAGCCTGCTGCTCACATTGGCTCATACAGGTGTTGCTTCCTACAACATATGCACCTCTAAAATCCATACAACCCTCCAAATTCCTATAAAGGATATTAATCCTTTGTAAGGACAACCATTAACAATATTCCAAGAATAATTTGAATATATTTATTACATTTTGATAGATGAAATGAGTTTCTTAGGCCCGAAGTTGTTTCTCAAAATAGCTAGCCAATTGCACCAAGCATTCCTTGATAACCAAAGGCAACCTCGGTGGTGTTTCCATCATCCTTGTTGGTGATCTTGCCCAATTTCCGCCTATCATGGATACTCCTATTTATTCTTCATGATCATTGGCTATAGCCCTATGGTATACTTTCACAATCTCAGTAACATTGGACACTATTTTATGCTAGCAAGGAGATAGTCCTGCCCAACAAAAGTTTCATGATATCCTTCTCCATATAAGAAATGGTGAGGTTCTCGATGATGACTAGGAAGAGCTTATGAAACTAACAAATAAAATTCTCTCGGCCATAGAACTTGAGAAAAATTTGTTGTTGCAACACATTTCTTTGCCACAAATGACTTAGTCGCATTCCATAATAAAAAAATGATCAAACAGTTGAACCTACTCATAGCCATTAGTGTTGCTCGAGTAGTACAACAACATACATTTGATTATGGAGATGATGACCAAATTCTTATAGAAATTCTACTTTGTGTTGGTGAACAGGTGATGGTAACAACAAATTTTTGGATTCAAGATGGCCTAGTCAATGGATCCCTTGGTCTTGTTACAACTATTATGTACAATGCATGTTGCAAATCACCAGATCAACCTGAGTATGTTGTTGTCCACTTTCAAAATTACATTGGCCCTCCATGGGGCCCACAAAACCCAAGATACATCGCCATACCAACTATAATCTGAGGTAGTCAAACATAAATTCCACTCACCATGGAATGGGAAATCATAATACATAAAGTACAAGGCTTAACATTAGACAAAGCAATGATAAACATAGGAAACAAAGAAAGGCAGGGGTTGACTTTAACAACTGTCTCTTGTGTTAAATTAATTGAAAGACTCTGTATTGATCCATCATTCTCATTTGAGAGATACTCCAGACTAAGAAACAACTAATACACTTCTCAACATCATAGTGAAGAGGCACATTTGGAACAACTCTAGCCCCTGCCGAATGCTTCCATCTCAACTTCGTGTTCCAGATTATAAAAAAGGCTTTGAAATATTTATCCTCACATAGGATCCAAACCTTATACCATCCTCTTTTCAAGTATTTTAAGTTAAATTTTACTGAAACATACCAAGTAATAATTTGTGCAAAATGCATATAATGCCAAAGATGCATAAAGACACTAGGGAACAATAAACAAAGGGAAAAAATTGTACAAGTCAATGGAATATTTTGATCATTCCAGTCTATTAAAATATATATTCAACTATTCCAGAAACGTTTTCAAGAATATTGTATTGTGTTTGACTTATTACTTTCAAATTATGCACCTATGCTGTGTTTTTCATTTTTTGTGCCTATATACTCTGTGTTTTACTACCACATTAATTTTCCCCCATTTATTCAATGCTTTCCATCATCTTTAGCCTTACACATTAAAGATAATTTTCTTCTTTTTTACTATCTTTTGTACCTTTAGCAATACAGTTTCTATTAAATTCAATATTCAAATATACTCCCATCAATATTAATCTTCCCACTTGTCATTTCAACATTTTCTTGTTTCATACTTCTTCTACATGGAATTCAGAAGAATACACTCTTCTTTATATTCCACTTATCCATGTTTGTCCAAAAAAATTTAAATTCCATAATGTCAATTCTTTATCAGGATACCTACAATTTTCTATCAACCAATTTTAACATCTAGTACTCTAAACATATAGTTGCAGTTGTTACAAATTGATACATATGCACATACAAGCAATATTAAGTGTCAAAGATGCACAAAGATACCAACCAACAAAAATTAGAGGCCAAAATTTCTATAAGTTAGTAATGTGTTTTGAACATTCCAATATATTAGACTATATATGCACATACTGTAGAAAATTTTTCAAAAAAGTTGTGTTCCATTTGACTAATAAATTTAAAATTCTACAACCATGTTTTATTTTGCATTTTCTGTGCCTATATACCTTGATTTTTGTCATTTTTCCTCCATACTTTTCTTCCACATATTCTTGTGTGTTTTTGTTAGCTTGTCTATTAGTTTTGTTTGATACAAATAGCTGGCGAATGTTGATCTATAAAATTCTCTTTTCAGTATTTCACTGTTTCACTCTTCCTGTATATTGCATTGAGAAATATATAGTCTTGTCTACATTGCATTTTTGGTCTTATGATAAAACTCCATGCAATTTTCAATGGGTTTCCTACAGCTGTTTACAATGACGGTGCAATTTGTTGACTATGTGGGTTGGCAGTGGTGGAGATGGTTGCCTCAATCAACATAAAGAGAATGCTATATTTTTATCATGTGAGGGTTGATACACCTTGGACTTGTTGCACAATGGCATGAAAGGGATTAAATTCAATATTCATTGTTTTCAGTATGAGGATGTATATTGTTTTGATTCCATTGTGAAATGAGGCACCGTGGTGTTGATTTGATAGTAGATTATTGAAAAAAGCTGCCATCCACCTCCATTCCATTCTAGATTGCAGAGTTTTGCAACTATTGCACTCTACAATATACAGTGCTTGGCCTCCTGTTGTTGCTGTAAGTTATTTAGCTATGTATTTTTTCCATTCCATACACTTCTAACCAAATATGTATATTTTGATATATTCAAATAAAATGTTGCTTTGCAGTAATATCATGTTGGGCTCAATGCAAGCATAGATGGATAGGGAGATATGAAGCCCATCAGTCAAAAAATTGGTACCTGAAAGATGACCATAGTTGTAAGCATAAACAAGGTTTGTTTAATAAATTTATATTTTCCTATCTTATACATTGAACCCTTTTCTTCTTCCATGGCTAGATAGGCTCCATATATTTGTTCCTATATATATACATGCATGGATGAATTCTTACATGCACTTGACTACAATAAACGTAGTCTATTGTACACATTATATTTCTCCATGTTTCTATAGTTACCTTTTCATCTTATCAAAAAAATCATCTAGAGGCACCGAGAAATTCTATTCACGGTTGCATTGATGGAAATCTCGATGGAAATTTCAAATAAATAGATGATAGGTAAAATGCCGACTATTACATAGATTGATTTTTTTTTATTAATATGTTTCATGATATTCTCTTTTTCTCATCTCTTTGAAGTTTCCTGTAACAAGTAGTTCGTTGTCGTAGTTTAGCTCTTGTATTCTTCATCAAACATAGCATTGACCTGTACCTTTTGACTAGTTTCTATTTTTTTTGGCCCGTGTATATTTTTCGGCCTCTGGTTATTGTTCCTTGTTATCTTTGTTCATATTTGGTGCTATACACATTTTCTACAACATAAGCTCTGTATAAGAAATTGTTCATAGCTGTGAATTACACCTTCTATTCTGCATATGTCTAAGTTCCATTTAAAATGTGTTTTAGATAATTTTCCGTTTAAGAAATTGTAAAACAATTGTTACAAAAACACTTGAGAATCATAGGTAAATGATAGATGATTGAAAGCCCACATTAAATAAAACTTAAAGAGAGATAGGAAAACATACATAGACCAAAAAAATTGAAAGCAGGAAAAAGGTTTCCATTGATCTGTCATTTATGTGTGATTCTAAAGTGTTATTCTAATATATCTTACAACTGTTACATAGACTACTTTTCTTGTACCAATATGTTTCATGATACTCTTTTTCCCTCATTTGTTTGAAGCCCCTTATAACAAACTATTAATTGTCATGGTTGTTTTGTTTGGATGGACCATGCTATATGTCTTCTATCAATATATTTCATGATATTTATTTTCCCTCATCAATTTGAAGTTCCCAATAACAAATTGTTCTTCATGGTATTCTTTTTTTAGTTCCCCATAACAAACTGTTCATTGTCATGGTTTCCTTCTTCTTTACTGCATATTTTAAAGTTCTATTTTATGTGCTTTTTTTCTATAATATTTAATGGAAAATAAGTCTCATTCTAATACCTCTTATACAATTAGAAAGACACTTAATAATCATAGGAAAATGATATATTATAAGAAACCCACATTAAATAGAACTTATGAACATGCAAAATAGAAAAGCTAAACTACAATAATGAATAGTTTGCTATGGGGAAGTGGATATTAATACAACACAAGCAATCTATGTAACAATTGTCTTTTCAATTCAAAATTCAAGATACATTATTTGGCACCGTATATTATAGACAAAATAGAGAAATTGTAAAAGAACTATTGGAAAAACACTTAGTAATCACAGGTAAATGATAGATGATCAAAAACCCACATTAAACATAACCCCACATATTAATACAAAATATGCAGTCTATATAAGTGTCGAGTTGTTAATTTAAAATTTGAGCTATGTTCTTTGCAAGTGAACCCATATTAAATAGAACTCGTAAATCAAATGACTAGCAATAACCTATGCAAAATGGGTATAATGCCATAGACTTAATTGAAAATTCAAGCTACATTACTTCTAACTAAATATTATAGACAAATAGAGAAATTGTAAAAGAGCTATTAGAATAACACTTAACAACCACTAAACTATTTTTATCTCCAAAATGTTTATGCTTGCATACTAACCCTCTACATTATATATAAAATTACTCCTATGTTAGTGGCTATAATGCAAAAGATGCACAGAGATACCTACAAACAATAAACAAAGGGAAAAAAATTTGCTAACCCTGACCATATATTTTGATGAAAGAAAAAAAGATTTAACTATAATTTCTCCATCCATACACAACCATAATCTCTTTGAAGTGTCGAAAATGGGTATAACGCCAAAGATACAAACATATAACAAGGAATAATAAGCAGAGAATGAAAGACGTGAACAATAAATTAATCATTCTAACACCTCTTATACAATTTCTCTACTTGTCTTTAATATTTATTACCAAAGAGAGTAGCTCGAATCTTCTATCAATATGTTTCATGATATTTTTTTCCTATCTATTTGAGTTGGAGATCGATCCAAAAAGATTGATTCCACACACTATAGAAGACTATATAGTAACTAAAAAGGTGCATCTAACCTCAAAAACATTTATATTAGTATAGATTTTGTTTTGCAAGTGCTTATATTTGTATTGCATGGCTAAGATGTATATGAAAAATGTCTTTGTGAAACATGGGTACATAGAACAACCAATAACCTAAAAGGAAAAAAATGTAGCCATGAACAAAATGAGAACCAAGTATAGTATTCTATGAAACCAAGACCACAATGGCTCTTTCAACAATGCAACTTAATCAATATAATTTCTTGCACATTTCAGAGCACATCAATGTTAGAACCCTCCAACCTACTATCAAAACTAGACGTAGACGATGATTTTTCAAATATTCTGCTATCAAACCAACATCGTAGTGGATCGTTCAATAATTCAACCAAGAATAATATACTTTCCCACACTACAACATTGAATATTATTATATTTACTCCCTCCCATGCCATCGTACAACAATGCCATGATGCATTAACCCTCATGTGGGCAATCACTTACCATTCTACTTCCACACCTCAATAAAGACATCTCCACCACTGCCAACCCATGTAATTAGAAAAATCTACACTATCATAGAAAACCATGGGAAACTCATTGTCACCCGTCAATGATTACTGGCTTTTGGTGCTAGCAAATCCTATTTGCGGTTGGGCTAGAAAAAAAAACCATCATAAATTGTATAGGTGAAGATATGAACAATACAACATGTAAACTATGATAATGAACAACCTTTTACATGCACCTTGAAAAATATGAGAAAAAGAGAATATCATGAAACATATTGACACAAGACAAGAAATCTATGTAATAGTTGGCATTCAGCTATGATTCCTAAGTGTTTTCCTAATAGTTATTTTACAATTTATATGTTTTGCCTCTAATATTTAGTGTCAAATAGCGTAGTTTGAATTTTGAATTGATAAGTCAACTGTTACATAGATTATCTTGTATCAATATGTTTTATGATATTATTTTTCCCACTTCCACAATGCAAGTTGTTCATTATGATACAGTTGCTAGACTATTTAATACTTGTCTTGTCAATTTGATGACCATTTTTACTATATGCTTCCTTGGATTGCAATTGTATTTTTTATATAAATGTATTTAGAACTGCATAATATAAATGTTCTTATAACTTTAGGGAAAATTCCCATGTTCATAAACAACTGTATGTAAATAGTCCTTTAAATAAGCTGAAAAGACAACTGTACACACTTTAAAAAAATGTAATGGGTAGAGTAGACTATCCTTTTTGAAGTCAAATGTATGACTGTCTCCCCAAAAAAAAATTGCCATTTAATATTTTCCCTTTCATAGACATTGTAGATTGTGGTTTATGTCATTCTAGAGGACAACCACACACCGTTTCCATGTGCTTGTTACAGGACAAACAGTTTCTTGTTTGCATCACATTATCTATCCTTATAAGCACATGGAAATGGTGGATGTTCCTCCATTTAACTAAACTATTTGCAATGTCATGGTTGGTCTGGTATTCATTTCATGCATGCATACACATTTTGTCTTTCTAGTTATTGGTTGTTAAATGTTTCTATGCTTCACAAACACATCTTTGCATATACATCTTAGCCATGCAATGCAAATATAAGAACTTGCAAAAGAAAATCTATACCGATATATATATATGTTTGTGAAGTTAGATGCACCTTTTTAATTATTATGCACTCTACTATATATTCCACCATGCATTCAAAATGTTCCCTTTTATCTCTTTCTATTTACAACAGATAATGCTAACCTCTTCTATTTTAGATGTCTATCATTTCCTTTATAATGTTGCATAGATACAATAGACATCCAAAAAAATTAGTGTATTGTAAATTGTCTATTTCAAATTATTTAATGCTCCAACAACTCGATCCAATGCTGCTACCACTTGTTAAACACCATCAATGTAAGTACAAAACTTTTCCATTATCAATATATAGATTTAGTGAAGCAATTGTAAATATTATTGATTATTTTCAGTTTTAGATTCTCTATATTGATTTTACCCATATACTTCATCACTTTTTTTGCTTCGTTACTCATTTTTCTTGCTCATCCACTAAAATACCCTTGTCTTATATTTTCATGAACTAGGTTATACCATGCCAAAGCATTCAAAAATCATGATACTTGTTTTTTACAAAGTTACCACAATAGAGAAAACACTACAATATGATACATCAGATATGAAAACACCAAATTTTCCTCAACTTTTTTATTGTGTGATGTATGATGGAACTCCATGAAATTTCCCATGGAAATTTCCTACTTTTCTTGCTCGGGGGTTTGGCTAGAGTCTACGAGGCTCCATAATGCCAAAAATGGTAGGGAGGATAACGAGCGTGGGTTTTGTGATTTTTCTTTTAACGCCATATATTTCTTCTTACATAGATACATGTCTACACAAATCCTTATATACACTTGGCTTGCACAAAAATAGTCTACAATAACATGTTTCTCATGTGATAGCAAGTGTTGTGGAAGCACTTGAGACTTTCATCATGTCACCTCAAAACAAGCCATATCTTTTTTTCATTTATTTTAACAATGCAAAATATGTGTATTGTGTCATTGCATTCTTCTTTTCATGAGGACTGTTTATTTTTTTTGGATCAAAGATGGTGCGATTTAGTCTTTATTAGCACTATCAAGCAATTCAGAAAAAAAAACTAATATTTTTATTTCCAATTTCCTTGTAATTGACTACTTTTGAATCCTTTCTACTTGTATCCATTTTATTTTACTACTAGTAACCCATAAATTAGATGCATACTAATTCTTTTATTTCCAAAATTCATGTACTAAATACTAATTATAAAAAGTATTCAATATTGAAAATCTTTCTTTCCTCAAAAATATGCCATACCCAAAGTTATTCACTACCTTTTTTAAATAATACATTTTTATTGCATATTTCTAATTAAAGGCATCGGTAATAACTCTTCAAAAAAGGAGAATCGTTTAATGTTCCATAATTTTCATAAATATTATTTAATCAACAACTTCAACTCTACCATGTTTTTGTATGCATATTTATCTTAACATAATTAAATAATAATCAACCAATTGATTCATTAACCTAGACAAAAAGATAAAATATAGATGTGCATCTAGTTCTAATAAATATAAAACTATAATATAGATAAAATTATCTCATACCTTCAATTTTAGAGAGAAATTCTTGTTGTTAAAAAAATTAATTATTTAAAAGTTTATAGTTTATTTAATTTTTCAATTGTCATTTTTAAAGAATAAATTTATCAAAAATTTGTATTTGTTGAGAGTTAATTTACTATATTCCTAAGATTATTAATTACAATCAATTTTAAATAATTATTCTAACTAAAATTATTAAATATTACATATTAATAAAAAAAAAGTTATTTATGATTACTTGCATAAAATTATAATTAATGGATACATTGTAACTAATAAGATTCATTCAACATGGCCTGCAGTTTTATTTCACATTTTCATAATCAATTTTCAACTAAAATTTTTCTTTGTCAAAACGAAAAGATCGATTCAACCCATATCCTATGAGAAATGAACTAACCTCACTTTATTTCGTATTGGCTTATTGACATGTTTTCCCTTTCTCGACTCAATCAAGCAATTGCAAATATTATTGATTGTTTGTATTTCACATTGCATTCCAAAAAACAATTTCCTTCTTCCTTCCCACTGAATAGCCATTTGTTGTGGACCCCTATCGATTGATTGTTGTATGCCTATGAATGCAACTGCTAGTTTAAATTATTGTATAAAAAAGGTAGTCTATAAAATATTGCTCCATTATTCAATCGATGTATATATGTTCAAACAATTTATATCACTACAATAAATCCTTGTGATTAGCTCCCTTTTTTGCTTCCATCCACTATTTTAATGTATTTTTATCCAATTTTTTTAAAAAAATGGCGCTATTTATTGAGCTAGCACCATTTTTTGCATTTTTTGTGTTGATCAAGACAAGTAGGTGCTAAATCAGGTGCTAATTAATACCGAATTTAGCATTGGATTTAGCGCCAGATTTAGCATTGGATTTAGCACCAAATTTGGCATCAGATTTAGTGTCGGATTTGGCACTGGATTTAGCAACAGATTTAGTGTCAAATTTAGCAACGCCAGATTTAGGACCGAATTTAGTGCCAAATTTAGCGTCAGATTTAGTGCCATATTTAGACAGTGGCATATCAGTAAGAGATATTAACTTGTCCAATTGACATCAGAAACCAGCATCAGAGGAACATAAGATCTAATCTCGATGAGACATTAAGATATCAGTAGGACAAATAAGATTGTCTCATCGATACTCTTCAAGTAATGATCAAAAGCATACACTACTATACTACCAGGAAGGTGAGAAACATATGTGGTAGAGTGGTATACACCACAAGTCCGCTACTAGAAGGCTTCCGTGAGGTGGTGGTATACCGTGCTACTGCCAAATAGTCAGAATCCTCTCATGGTATGGTGGTATATACTGCACTACTGCTAGGTAGTAAGAAATCTCCCACGATATGGCAGTACTAGGCAATCCAATTTAGCACTAGATTTAGCATCGAATTTAGACGGTGGCATATCGGTAAGAGATATTAACCTGTCTCATCGACATCGAAAACTAACATCAAAGGAACATAAGATCTAATTTCAATGAGCCATTGAGATATCGGTAAGAAAAATAAGATTGTCTCATCGACACTCTTCAAGTAATGATCAAAAGCATACACTGCTATACCACTAGGAAGGTGAGAAACATATGTGGTAGAGCGGTATACACCACAACCCTGCTACTAGAAGGATTTCGTGGGGTGGCAGTATACCGTGCTACTATCAGATAGTCAAAATACTCTCGTAGTATGGTGGTATACACCACACTACCACCAAGAAGTAAGAAATCTCTCATGGTATGGCGGTATACTGTGCTACCACACCTCTCTCACAATCATCCAATGGTATATAGGTAAAAGCATGAACTTAACACTTATGAATTTAATAGATAATAGTAATTTTTTATTATTAAATATATGTATTTTGTTTTCTAAATTTGTTTGATGATTAAAATATTTAATGATTAAACATATTTGAGTTTTTCCACATCAATATTTTTTCTACCATGATGATTTAGAACAAAATACCCAAGCCCTAATTTTTAACTATCATTTTCACTTGGTTTTTTCGAGCTCCCTTGCCCTACACATGCCACCATCATTAGAGTTTGAAACCTTGAGATTTCAGGAGTATCTATCAATTTTCTCACTGATTTTGAGATTTTTCTTCACATAAATTTTTGTTGAGGCTGAATCAAGTAAAGATTTCATGGTTCATCATTTGTTTCCACTTATCTAAATGTGTTTTCAAAGGCATTCCTTCTTGGATTCTCATGCATTTTTGTCTTTCTTTACTCTGTCGATGCCTTGCTTGTCTTGAGGCTGATATCAAAGCACTTATGGAGCTCACATTTCTTCGAACAACAAGAAGTTGAGTAAGTTTCTATGCACCATTTCTTTGTATCCTACCTTTGTTTTATTTCAAAACAAGCTCAATTTGGACTCAATAGATATGAATGAATGGGTGTTTGATTTCTACCATGCATCCTTATTTTGTGACCCTTATATCTTCGCTCGACTTCTTTGGACTTAGCTCACTAGAAAAATAAATGAAACAAATCATACTCTCCATATTTGGTTTGATCAAATGATGAAATATTTTTTATTTTTATTTTTTTTCTCTTTCCTCGTGATAGCTTGGTCGTGGCCTGTCTAGAATATTATTTCAATTTCCAAAAAGAACAGAGTGTAAAATTTTCTTTGTTATATTTTTGAGCCTCCTTCATGGCTCCATGATTATGGTTGTGAGCTCTATTTAATGGCATTTTGGGTTTGTCTTTAATCTAGGGTTTTTCAAAAACTCGTGACTCCTATTGCAGATACGAGCTCTCAGAAAAATGAGTGTAGGCCTTTTGTCACGATCTTTCACTTCTCAGATAGTGAAATAAATCCTTCCACATTTGGGGCTCAACCCAAAAACCCTAAACCATGGGTTTTTAATATTCTACAATCCTTCTCCATTCTTAAAATTATTTTACATTTTCATCACTTCACAAGACAATTGCACTGTTTTTCTGTATGTTCATTTTTCTCTGAATGAGACAAAAATGGAGATGATTGATGCAGAGCATGGTGGGCTTAAAAGGTATTCAAACACAAAAACACATATTTTTGCAAGATCACTTGTGTAAGACTCTAAGAAGCTTCTCAGGATACTAATTTTTAATAAGTTTGCAAGGTATTGTTTGGTCTTTCTTTTCCACTTTCCTATTTTATAGGGAGTTATGGTTTGTTTCTTTCCAATCACAAGGTGCATTTCAGTGAACTTGACCATTATGAATTATTTAAATGTAGATACCATATGGTCGATGCTGAATTCTATTGCTGCTCCAAGGCACTTTGAATTATTCCTTAAACAATGAGATTCCCTCAAGACATAAGTGTGGTTATCATAGTTCTAAACACTCATTCCAGCATGAAGAATGCATCAATGTGTAGTAGTATTTGTAAATCTCTTGTCTCTAATTATGAATGTTTTAGATTGTTACATATAGTCATGGTCATATTCTCATGATAGATTCCTTTTAAACTTGTGACACATATGTATTTGAGGACCAAATTGAGTTTATCAAGGAATCGGTACTTGAAGGAGAACAGGTACTTTAACAAATTAGGTCATATGCTGATTTTTTGAATTGTATATTAGATATCTTCTTTTGGTTTTAAATAGTAATAAGACATATGTTTCTTTCTTTGATTGGTTGGACTAAACTTTAGAGAACAAATGGAAAATGTTTCAGAGTTTTATATGTATTTTTATGACTTTTTAACTTTACAACATAGATTATGTATTATTCACTTTTTATTTTCTGTTAATTTTCTCATTATTGATGTTTTATCCTAAATTAGGCTAAGGGTGAGGATTTTGAAAAGGATTCTAGGGAAAACACAATGTCACACAAACTCTATGTGGGATGCATTTTCTTAATGCCTGAAATGAGTGTAGCATTTAGCTATAGAAGGTATCCAAAATAATTTTGTACCATAAACTGTTTAATGTACATATGTTATATGAATCAACTACTTTTAATTTTCATTTTACTCCACTCAAATTCAATAAATCCTCATTTGCAATCATCAAGCCATTGGAAGGAACATTCTTTCCTTTTATTTTATTCTTGACATAGCAGCAACTAAAAGTTTTCATGTTATTTTCAAAATTGTTGGTTATTTGATGCTAGCTTAACTTTTATAACAATGGTTGTATAGGATGAAAACAATAGCCACATCAAATTCATTTTTCCCAATTCCTACTCTCTCAAGGTTAACAATCTCAATCTCACTAATAGTGATTACTAAGAAAGGTAATTCCACCAACTCTACCAAACAGTTTATCATAGGAGCAATAAAAGGAGACGCTTTGAAAGGAACTCCATGAAAACCAAGATGTCTAAATAGTATATCAAACTATAGTTCAAAATATTTTAGATGAGGCTACTCCCATAGCTCTATTACTCACTTGAAAAATCCTTGAAACTATGCATTGATTTTATTTTTCTTGTCCCTCTCTTATTGTTCTTCCTCAATTTTAGAAGGATCATACATTGACCTTCTTGCCCCTCCTAAAGTTTGGACCACATCTATTACCTCCACATAAAACTGGAAATCCTTAGTCTTCTTGGTTCATACCATGATATGGTTATGCAAATTAAAATGAAGCAAAGTAATCATCTCCTTCTCCACTGGCTGGAAGAATGCATGCTTAATGTTTTGATACATGATATCAACTCTCTCTTCTGCTCTCATGGTTAAATATTGAAATCCATTATGGTGGCCCTCCAAAGTTCCGGTCATCTTTCTTCATCTTCCACCAAATGTTGGCATTTTTTACTAATGTTTATTAGAATTGTTCCATGTCTTACATCATTGGAATGCCATATTAGCTATAACATTTTTGAAATTTTATTATGGTATGTGCACTTTGGTATGATGTAATATTATTATGGTTTTGTTTCCTATGTAATATTAGATATATAACAGAAAAATAAATTATTACATGAAATAAATAATAACTTTTCATTTTAAATAATTTTTTTTTGCAGAAAATGGGTCTTCCAGAAGATCAAGACGATCCTCATGATAGAGATCCAGAATATGTTGGTTTTGGTATAGATCACATGGTAGAGGATGATGATGACGTAGATAGAAAATACATCAAGGTTGATGAAGATGATGATGATGACGATGATGATCATGATGGTGATGATGATGATGAGGCAGTTGCTAGTAGTAGCCAGTGAAATTCATGATCATATAGACTGTATCATGGATCATTGTTGATATATCATTATGTTACCTCTTTTCATGGTTACTATAATATGTATCATTTTCACAACTTGCAGTACCATATTATTGAGTTGTATCATTTTGACATGTATCATTTTGACTTATATCATTTGGACATGTATCATTTTGAGCTATATAATTTATCATTTTTACTTATATCTTTTGTACATGTATCATTTTGACTTATGTCGACTATTGGACATGTATCATTTCGACATATTATTAATCTAGTGCCATATTTGACTCAATTGTTTTAATCACTTATATAGATATTTGACTCACTTGTTTTGATCTACTTATATAGATATTTGAATCACTTTTTTAAATTATAAATGATGATCATGTTATAATATTTATCTTTCTATTTAATCACATGAGTTATTTAATAGGCATGATATATTTAACTAATTAAATTGAAATAAAATATATTAAATTAATAAATGGAAGCAAAACAAGAAGCATTTTTAGAAGAAAAAAAGTGAAGCAATAATGGAAGCCAAACTAGAAGAAAACTAGAAGCAATCTTGGAAGAAAAACTTCGCATTATCTAGGAAGAAAAATCAGAAGCAATTCAGGTAGCAAATAAAGAAGTAATAATGGAAGCAATTTTAGAAGAAAAAAAAGATGCAATAATAGAATCCATATTAGAAGCAACAAAAGACTCAAAAATGGAAGTAAAGCTAGATGCAAGAAGCGACATTATATCAAAAGAAAAATTGGAAGCTAAACTAGAAGTAAAATTCAAAGAAAAATTTGAAGCAAAACTGGAAGTGAAATTGGAAACAAAACCGGAAGCAAACCTGTAAGGAAAACCAGAAACAAAACTAGAAGCAAATGTGGAAGAAACACAAGAAGCAAAACTAGAAGCCAAATTGGAAGTGAAATTGGAAGCAATAGAAGTCGCTACTAAACCTAGCACTAAATTTGGTGCTAAATCTGGTGCTAAGTCTGGCGCCGAAGTGAGCATACCAGTTTGCATTGAGTTTTGCACCAACAGAAGTTCCCAATTCATGAAATCAAATGCACTAAAATTCGGTGCTATTTTAGGCACTAATTTCCTGTTTTGTTGTAGTGTATTATTTTATTTTAAGCCATATTTGATTATATTTCTTTGAAATTGATACATTTATGATTTATCCAATTGTTGCCAAACATTAAATAATGCTTGCATTTTTTATAGGTAGAAGATGTTGATGAAACACATAGTAATACCCAAGATCCAATTGGGTTATTAAGATTTGGACAAGATGATCAAAACCATCCTTTAAACAACACCAAGGCGAAAAGAGCAAGATTGAAGAGAATACTACCAGCTAAGAAATTTGAAGAGCTGATGAGATCTGCATACACTGATGACATGCCACCTAGCCTTAATGATGATGATCAGGTGTTGGTGAAAATGTAGTGCATGAAGAAGGATTGAATGAAATTATTATAGGTTTCTTTGGGGATGAAAACAATGATGACAATAATGATCATATGGTTTATAGTAATGATGATAGCAGGGGTAATTACCACCAACGTAATGTTGATGATAAAAACCTAAAAGACTCCATCATGCAAGTATCGACGACACCTGTCTTCAAATCAGGTGCAAGTAGATCCTCAAAACTGGCATGCACAATAATATTATTAGAAATCAAGTCACTCTTTTGTTGGTCAAAAAAAGGATTCACTACCCTACTAAAGTGAGTTGAAATCTATTTCTTACTTTGCATTGGCAATTGGTGTACATAATTCATAAACATTCATCAACTTTGTTTATTTTTCTTTAAGGGGATTTTAAGAACCATATATTGTATATAAATAGTCCTAGTACATATTGACATATCAAACATGTTCATCATAAGTATAAAATTCAATTGATTTAATCTCTGGCAATATTATAGGGCACTAAAAACTAAAATATTCTTTGAAGAAAATGTGTTTCCATCAACTTGTAGAGAGGCATCTCTGTTGTTGGTTGAGTTGGAAATTGAATTTAAGAAAATTCATTGGTGCAAAAATTATTGCATTTTATGCATAGATGAATATCAAAACAAGGTATCTAGAATGCCCTATATGCAAAGAGAAGATATATTATACAGATGTAAAAGGTCCTACAACTCCAAAGAAGGTTTTTACATCACATGCAAATTATATCTAGACTTCAATGAATGTTTCATTGCAATTCACTTGCACAATTGATGGACTAGCATGCAAAGAATAGGAATAAAGATGGATTCATGTAAATTTTGACCGACTCCAAAGCAATGAAACACATAGAGGAAAAATTGCCAAGAAAATTCAGAGATGAACCCTATAGTATAAGTTTTGATCTTGCAATTGATGGAGTGTTCCCATTCTCTTTCTTGACCTCAAATTATAGTGTTTGGCTACTCGGATTGATAGTATACAATATTCCCCCATGGATGAGTGTTAGAAATCAGAACCTTATATTGACTCTCATTGTACTAGGAAAACATCAAGTTAGAAATATGGATTTTTATCTTATGCCTTTTATTGATGAGATGCAACTACTATGAAAAGGTATAAGAATGTATGGCATATCATGTCATCCATCAAATAGGTCCTTGATGTTATATGGTGTGCTATGTTGGACTATTCATGATTTATGAGGACTTGGTGCTTTTTCTGGCAAGATAAAATATTTACGTATTTACACTCATAATTTATTTTCATCCTAACTTTCAAACTTAGTTTTATACTATTTTTTTGATGTTATTAACATTACTTATTGAATTGCAGGGCTTCAAACAAAGGGGATATTTGCACGTCCAACATGTGCAAAAAATTTTCAAGGGCGGTATTCTAAATATCTACATAAATTTATTTACGTAAACAACATGGTTTTTCTACCACTAGATCATAAGTTTAGAAATCGCTTGAAGAATCAATTTAATGGAAAAGGTGAAACTAGAGTCCCTTCCATGATTATGGGTCCAAGTGATTGTCTTAAGAAGTATGAAGATTTTGAATAGAAAGCTTGGGAGGATTTTTTTGATCAGGGTGATTCAATTGAAGAACCAGAACAAGTTGTAGTTAATATTTCAAAAGGAATGAAAAGGAAATCCATATTTTATGAGCTCCCTTACTGGAAGGATCTATTAATATATCACCTATTAGATCCTATGCACATCTTCAAAAATGTCCCAAATTCTATATTTCAACATATATTAGGCAAAGAGAAGGACACCTTATCTTCGAGGAGAGATATTGCTCTTTCACATACCAAAATTCATAGAAAACATTTGTGGCCAAATAGGGAAAATCAAACATATGCAAAAGATCCATGGATTTAAAGAAAGAAGAGCTAGACCAACTAAAAAATTTCATCCATTCAATAAGGACACCTACTGGCTAAGAGTCATCATTGGCTAAAGATTTTGCAATTGATGGACATGTCACAGGATTTAAAACACATGATTTTCATAATTTTAAGAAGGAATTATATATCAGCATTTAAAATTTACTACTAAGATTGATTAAGTACTAAATATATATTTTGATATTTTGTTGTGTGAGAAAAAATTACAAATGACCTTTTCATAAATGTGTTTGATAGCATATCATGCCATTGACAATTAGGGGGTATTCATGTCTTACAGTTGACCTAATGAATACCATAAGTTGATTGTCAACATTTACAAGGTATGTGGTTATATGAAATGTTCATGTGTGACAAACATAGAGATATTAATTGCATTTTAGTTTTTGACTAATGGTTCGTACTAATTTACTATTCTTGTATTTGGTGGATGACCACCAAGGAGGTCCACGAATCTGAAGTGCCAAAATGGAAGAAGGAAATTGCAGAAATTGTATGT
This sequence comes from Sequoiadendron giganteum, assembly GCA_007115665.2. Taxonomy (NCBI): domain Eukaryota; kingdom Viridiplantae; phylum Streptophyta; class Pinopsida; order Cupressales; family Cupressaceae; genus Sequoiadendron; species Sequoiadendron giganteum. The sequence goes on along the minus strand of CM021106.1, from coordinate 566,206,418 downwards.
GTATTTGAGAAGGAGCTCCCTACAAGTTTCATCCATGACCTACAAGTCCATTTAATTATACACCTAGTCGATGACATTGAACTGGTGGGTGTCATATCAATGAGGTGGATGTTTTTCTTTGAGAGGTATATGAAAAATATAAAAAGATATGTCCAAAAAAAGGCACATACAGAGGGTTACATAGCTGAAGGGTATGTATTGAATGAAGCATTTTTCTTCCTATGTGAATTCCTTGGTAAGGTTTTTGAAGATGGGCCATGCTTCTAGGATGAACAACGAGCATCATATATTATTAATGGAGAAAAAACACAGTCTAATGGTGTTCAAGTAGAAATTGGTAAGGAAATTCATGATCAATGTCATTTTTTTTCTTGCAATCATTAATTTACTTTGTAATTTATTTGTAAAATTAATAGCATGACATTTGGAGTTTTAAATAAAAATGTTGACATGTAATAGGTGTAGACAAAAGTGTTATACTCAACAAGTTCATTCCATATCACATGGACCGTGTGAACAAATGGATTGATCTATATGATAAAAAGAGAGAAGAAGTGTTAGAAGCAATGAGATAGTTTAAGAGATCAAACCCAATGAATAATCTAGTTCCCACTGATCTTCTTGGGGAATGGGGAAAACATTTCACACTAGAATGGCTTACTCAACAAATTCAAAAATAAATAGAAGATACAAGTATATATTCAAACATAACAGAAGATTAAATCAACATGTCTAGAGGATGTGAAAAAAAGGTACAATTGGAATTTTACAAAATGTTGTTTCCTTATAGTTTTGACACTATTAACTATTTTAATATTCATGATTATAATTTTTTCACTAGAATAAATGGACTTTCACATGCGAGGAAATATCCAACAATGTGGGCATATGGTCACCATTATCATGTAGAAAGTGTAGATGTAAAGAGACGATCCTTCGATTGTGGAATCATGGTTGACGTCAAGCAATCCAATCGATCAAGCTCAAAAGATAAGATTATAATTGAAGGGAATCTACAACATGTTGGGAAAATAAAAGAAATTGTTCAATTGGAGTAAGGCTCTTTTAAATGTTGTAGTTTTAAGTGTTGATGGTATGAAGCATTTGAGAGGACACGAAGACATGCTACCCATAGTGGATTGTTTTCTATAGATTCCTCATGCTTCCTACCTGAGGATAAGGAGCCTTATGTTCTACCAATTCATTGTGAGAAGGTATTTCTGTAGCTCAAATAAGAAGTGTTAGTGATCACTAATCTAGTAATTTATAGCTTATTGTGAATATATACATGTGTTTATTAATCAATTGATAAAATTGTTATAACATACATGTAATATGTGTATGTCATTCATGTGCATATATTTTTCTATGAAGATATTTTGGACCCGAAATGGATATTTTTCATATATTATGATCCAAGATTAAGGTATGTATTTGATGATGCATTAGTGGATATTGAGAAAAACAATGATGGCCAACAAAATGAGAGAGATGGATTAGAGAACATCAAAGAAATTGACATCTATGATGATGTTGAAGATGGTTATGTTCAAGCACAAGAATACAACAATTTGGAGTTAGATGATGTTATGGAAGACAACAATATGTATGGTATAGAAAATGATGATCCAAATACATTTGGTAACAATATAGATGGTCTAAAATCAAATTTAAATAATGATGAAGATGATATAGGACAAGATGATGATGATGATAATATTAAATACTTGAAAGAACATATGAACATTGGCATTGATACACTAGATGACATTGTAGCAAACAATAATGTTTTGGATAGAGGAAAAAATGGGTTTTAAAGGGTCTTGAAACCACAAAGTTTGCAAACCATATAAAAATAAACCATCAGAGTACCCATAGAAAGGAAGGCTATGAAGTAGAAAAAAGAAAGAAAGGACAAAAACCACCAACCAAGAGCTAACAAAAAGCCAGCAAGAACCAGTAACAAGAAACACAACCAAAACTAACCAAGAGACTTTAATGTCTCAACAACCTTAGCTTCAAGGTTGCATTTCTTGGGTCACCTTCTTTAGGTCCTAAATCTCTAGAGGTGAAGAATCCACTTTTCTCTTTAGGTTGGCTCTTGTTCTCTATGAAGGGCCAAAATCCTCTTTCTTACTTTTGTTCTTCTCAACTTCCAAATCCACAATCAGTGACACCTGTTGGGTATTTTCCATTTTCTCAACCATAGCACTCACAATTGTATGGTTATGTTTCACAATTCTATGGTTATGCTCCATGATGGTTTTCATAGTATCCTTGATCTTGCATATTTTCTTTTCCAGGTGCTTAACCTTGTTCTCATTGTCCTTCTTCATATTGTTCGTGAGTACAACTGTTCTTTGAAAGTATTCAGCCATTGCCATCTTCTCTTCGACAGTCTATAAAACCTCAGTAGAATTATGAGAAGCCACTTTACCTTCCATCACCTCCAGCTTGCTAGAGATCACCCTATTTTTTAAATTGATGTCCTTTATCTCACGGAAAGTCCATTTCATTATTCTGAAATAGTCAACTACACAATTTCTAGAAATTGCTAGTATATCATCGGGAAATTCCCAGTCCGGCTTAAACCTAATGACCAAGACTTCTAAAGTTAATGACAATAATTTTAATCACCAAGACTTCTAAATTTTCTAAAATATTTGCAATCCATGTTTAAAAAAGGATGATTCTTATGGACTAAAATTTGAAATTCTTCCGTAATATTATTTGTGTCGATACAAATTACCTTTTGCAATATCCTTGAATTGTTCAGTATTTTGTATGAATTGTTGGAAGAAAAAAATAGGATTACTTGGATGCTTCTTCCATTCATTTTGTATCAACATATGTTCATGAAGACACAAAATTTAATAAAATATCAATGCACGTAACTCACAATTATTTAAATAATCAACTTTGTTAACTTTATTATTTTTAAATAGTTTCCATTTTTATGTTGAACACAATTTTTAACATGTAACTAAGAACATCCATAATAAATGATTTATTGTATGAGCATATTCCTTCACATAATAATGGTATTGATGCTCAATAACTAATATTCATTCAAATATAAGAAGAAATAAGTGTGGAAAACATAAGAAACATATAGAATGATAACATAGTTATGGAGAATATCTCATAATAAGATGTTATATTTCATTCATGAACTCAAAAGTTACACTAGCACAGTAATAGATAAGCATGAAATTTTACACAAAAATTGAACACCAAAATAGATTACCAATTATGAGCAATCTTCTCCATTATGTTGTTTCAAAATATATAAATTTATAGTAGAAGTCTTTGATATGATATGGATGGGTGGAATGTGCAATCTATCTTCTTACTAATGCCTACTATAATTGAAATTGAATATGATATGATGATCCTCTCAAAATTGGCCTTGGTTTCCTATTTATATAGGAAGCAACAACCTTCAAGCCTTTTACGAAAAGAGACAACCCTTCAAAACTACTTCTCTTTAATCAGAACCTAATCAAAACAATCACATAGTAAATCAAATGTGTCTAGATAGATCATACATATTTGAACAATTTAAGAGAACTACTTTGGCGATAGAACAATAATGATTAAAAATTAACATCAACACAACAATTGAACATTGAAAATAGATCACAAAATATATGTAGGCTTCTCCATTATATTTCTTTAAACAATATGCATTAATAAAATAAGTATTTTGATATGAAATGGATGGAAGGATATGCAATCTACTTGATTTTCCTAATGGTAATGATATATCATAAAATGAGGCTTTTGTTTCCCCTTTTGTATTAGAAGCTACAAGCTTCAAGCCTCTTACAAAATGATGTGTCTTTTCATAATTCTTTAACAAATTGTAAACAACATGATTAGGAATCTAAACAACTCGTAATAATTGCTTTGTTATTCAACATGGATACCTTGTGACCTCTTTGGATCTGGCAAGGTATATCCTCTCCATGATGAAGTATACAATTTTCTAGTTTGTCTACTTCGATGATTGTCCCTCTATGCTTAATGTATCTCTAGTCTAACTGATAAAAAAATTGATGGCTGATAGATGATTAATGTACTCTTCTTCAACATGATTTTCCACATTATTGATTGTATATTTCATGTAATATTCCATGTACATTATTTCATGAAGCTATATGTGTTTATTCTGCAGTACCATTTCTTCATCATTTATCTATTGTAATACAAGAGGTGGAAACATGGCTAGCTGATCCTTCCAATCACTTTGTTCTCTAGAATTACCAAGACTATCAAAGAGTGTTGGGGGTTGATAAAAATAATCAAGATGCTCCTTAGTTTTGTTGTGATACTTGTTATGTGACTCCACCAACTTATTATATTCCTACAACACTTGATCCTTCATAGCCTTCTCATTGATAAGCTCCTCTTTCTTTTTTATCATTTTCTATTGCAATCTCTGGTTTTCTAAGAGAGTTGAGTGTGTTCCTTTAAATAATTCCCAATATTCATCAGCAGGATCCATCATCCTATTGAATCTTACCTTGACTATTTTAGATACAACATCATACTTGATGGTCTTTATTTTTATTTCTAGTTCATTATATTTCTTTTGAGCCTTCTCATGCCAGTGTTTCCAATAGATTACATTTGTCATTGCATCCAATACCCCCTTATCATTTTCTACCCATGGGGAATACAGTTTAGATGAAAATGAGGATGATAATTTGTCTCTATGACTAGCCACTTCTTTCTTTAGTTTATCATTTTCCCTTACTAATTTCACAATTTGTGTCGTATTGAACTTTTCCATGTTTATGTTTAAATTTTTTATCCCAATGGGATTAGTATCCCCTACCCTATGAACCAAGAGGTGTTCAAAATTTTGTCCTAGATTATTGATAATAGTAGGTCTTTTGTCTTGAGGATACAATGCCCAAAACATTAAGGTGGCCTCATCCAGATTGTATCGTGATCCTGAATACATTTTTTCACTAGATTTTTTTGTTAGGTGCATTGTTTTATCTCCTCTTTTTGTGAAGCTATCAAACACTATGACAGAGCTAATGTCCCATACTAGTAAGAGTAAAACCCCAACCTCTTGAAGCAGTTCTCTTCTGCTTTCGAGGGTGATAGACTCTAACTCCTTATCTACCTCCTTTCTAACTTCCTATAAGGCAGCCACCTCTTGTTCAAGAGTGATATATTTTACTCTCTTTCTCAACATTCTACCTTTATGTTCATAAAAAAATGTCTTAAACTCTATATTTTTAACAAAATCACTATCAGGGATAAACGTTTGCCTTGCCTTGACCCTCACATCATTAGAGAGTTCATTTGATGTTTCAAATTTGACTATGCTATGTTCCTAGAGTGCCTCATATTTTGTGTCCACAAGTGCACTTATTTTCTCAACTTCATTATCTTTTGTATCACTTTCCTCTTCATCCCCTTCCTCACTCATGGTTGTAACCACATAGAAACTTACCTCAAGAGTGGGCTATGAGGGTATGTAAATATGGGGCTCCAAATCCTCAACCTGCATTCTCGAGTAAGACATATTAGTTGTTTCAAAGACTATTAGGGGAACATCCTTAATTAATTCATCCACATGAGTGATGAGCTACTCAACTCTCTCCAAAGGGTCATGCACCTCATTGAATGCTTTTGAGTATGATGGGTTGTTTTATTTATTCCATGCCTCAACAAGCATAATCTTTTTATACATGGTCATTCTTTATTTTTTTGAAGCCTCATCACAATTCCTTATCACATCATCAATCGAGAAAAGATGTTCATATCTAGATAACCCTTGTGATAGTTTTTCTTTATTGGTAAATTTTTTTGTGTGAAAAATATTTCTTTTATTTCCCAATGGAAAATTGTAGTGTGGAAATTTGCTTTCAATTTCCTCATATCCTTCACTAGAAATGACTGTAAAATATCCAAAACATAAATTACTAGGCATAATGAATTTATTACTATGCCCCTTAAGATGTTTTGAATCTGAATTTCCCAACTATCTTACAATCTCTAAATAAGCCAATCTATCTAGAATTGTCCTTGGTAGCAAGAGTGGGGCTCCTTCAAACCCATATATTCTAATCACAATGCAATCAAAGAATGTGTACCAATCTCCTTAGTTATGGTTCACCTTTTTCTTGGGATCCTTCTCTTTTGGTCTCAAAAACCTTTGTATTTCAGGAGACAAGTTATAATCACACAAATTCCCTAACAACTTCAACAATGGCTTCGAAAAATCCCTCAAAGTATAGATAATGGGATCTACCATATCTGTTATCACATATTGATGTACCCAATTGAACTAGTTTTTAATTTCCATATTCATCTACATCCCTTATCCTCAATTCTTCTCCCAAAAACCCTCTAGCATGTCCTTCATATAAGAGAAAGTGCACGAACAAGGAGTAATGTTTAAAATTACTGTAACCACTATTGTTTTTAATCTTCTCCAATCCTTGGTTTAGAACATTGGATAGGTAACCAACATAATCATATAGTTTGAAATCTTTGCTTTGTACATCTACTGCCAGAACCATTTGAGAAATTGACATGAGAGGTGGAACCTCAACTCCTAATACATGTCCAGTAGTGTGATATGTATATTTAAAATATTCTTCAAATAAATCTTCATGAAAGGGAGGGTTTTCGTTACTGGAAAACCTTTTGAGCTGATTTCCTTCCTATCGGGGCCTGTGTAATGGTAGTTTCCATCACTTATAACTAGTGTCCATGTGATGATATTATGTAAAAACATCTTTCACCGTGAATGGTAAATTCATGGAGCAGTCTAATTGGAAAATAGTAGAGATGAAGTCTTTTGATATAATGATAATTTCAGACCCATCATGCGAGTGGATAGTTCATTGTTTAGGGTCATATCTGGTAGCTAGTGCCTTAATCAACTCTACATTGATGAATACATTAGGTACAACCACTTTCCCCAGGTTCAATCTCCATGGATTGAAAACAAGTTTGAACCTATACTATTTTCTATAATGATACATGAACAACTCATATCCTCTCTTTGGTGGCCATACATCCCCTAAAACAAATTGTTTATCCCACAATCTGTCCATGGAAGGGTTTGATTGTGAACTTATCTTAAGTCTTGGCCCCAACCCAACACATTGGTAAATCAAGTCTTCGTTTAGGAGTCTAGCTTCTTTTTTTTTTTTTCAGTCTTTGGTGTTCCTGAACTTCCTTCCATTGTCCAAAACTCAAGCTTCTTTTTGTAATTATTTTAATTTGAAAGAAATTTCTTAGCTAGGTTTTGTATACTTACTTGTGTCGTGCTTGCTTCCTTTGGCCTTGAACTATGCAACAATGACATACTTCCAACTTCTTTACTATGTTACTGCCTTCCACAAACTTTTATAATTCTCAATGATTGAAATGTGGTTTATTTGAGGTATACTTTGTTTGGCTCCGGTTCATAAATTTCATACTTTCTCTCAATATTGTCATTAGGGAGAACATTTAATTTGAATATCTCAATGATATCTTTAGGCTATCACATAAATTGAAAATAATCATCATTGTTGCATTAGAGGGACTATGGTTTTACTTCTGTTGATATTCACTTTTCTCATCAATGAACTCAAATGTTGTTATCTTTCCTTAAGGGCATTGACGGGGCACCAGATCATGTCTCCCTAATATACTTTAGTTTCTTTGATATCTTTCCTTGGCTTATATTTGATTATTCATGGTATGGCTTTTCTCTTTATACATTATCATATTGTTGAGGGAACCACTCTTCACATTCCACCAATAGGTATCATTCCTCATGATACCTTTTGCACTTTATTGTGTTATTGTTGTATTGGGGGAACCATGTTTTTGTTAGTTCGATAGCCCCCTATACCCTCGATACATTTCTTGTTGCATGTTTTCTATTAAACATCTTTATTCTGTAATGCATCATTCCATCGGTGGGATATAGTGTCACTTCTCCTCGATATGTTGTGGTGTTACTGATGTGTTTTTCTCAACCTAACAGGGGAAAAATAATGTATGATCTATCGATCTATGTTAATCACTCTTATGAATCCATCTTAGTTAGCTCCATCGGTCTATCGAGGGGACCATATAAGGAGTCTGCCCGACAGAGAGTTGTCACACCGATCATGTATATTGTATCAATTTCATTCATCTTTTCATCATTGGGACTATGATGAGAGTCCCCATGATGTCTGTTAATCACTCTGATGAATTCATCTTATTTAGCTCCATTGGTCTATCATGGGAACAATATTAGGAGTTCGCCCGATAGAGAGTTTTCACACTGATAATGTATATTGTATATTTTGCCTTCATTGATTCATCATCACGAATATGATGAGAGTCCCCCTATTGTGTGTTAATCACTTTGATGAATCCATATTAGTTAGATCTGTTGGTCTATTGGGTACCCTATTAGGAGTCTACTCGACAGACAGTTGTCACACTGATATGTATATTATATTATTTTCCTTCATCGGTACATCATCGAGACTATGATGAGATTCCCCTTGATGTGGTATTGTCATGCCGATAGTGTTGAGTAAATACTTTTAGAAAGGGTATGGGGGCCATGGAATTTTGGATTCATTGATGGATGTGGTAGTATGAGTTATTAAATGGATCTTGTTACACATTTTTTGTTCATTTCAAGTCAATCATAAAATCATAGGTTTAATAGATCTTTTGATGTGGGTGGAATGTGGAAGAAAATAAAGATTTGTGGATACTGAGGTAGGATTTTTCAGCCCTACAAAAATCCATGTTTAAAGAGGAATATTCTTATGGCCTAAACTTTGAAATGCTTCAGTAATATTATTTGTGCTGATACAAATTACCTATTGCAATATCGTTAAATTATTCAATTTTAAAGGTTTAAGGTTTAAGGGTTTAAGGGTTTATTAATTGGTAGCTGAGTGATAGTGTTTGGCCAATAGCCTGAGAAATTTTCTTTGTTTATGATTATCTAGAGGAATAAATTGGTATATACAAAGGGAATGTTGGTGATAGTATGGATCTCGTCACAAAATATTGCATTTCATGTTAAATACAATGAAAATGTTAGGTTGAAGCTAGATTAGGGTATAGGTTTGAGGGTATATGGTTGAAGTATTTAGTGGAGGTTCCAATGTATAGTGTAGAGGGTATAAGAGTTGAGGGTTTAGGGTTTAAGGGTTAAAGGTTGAGGGATTAAGGCTAGTTGAGGGTTGAAGAATTTTTAACGTATAGGGATGTAGAGGATAGAGGGTAGAGGGTTTAAGGGTTGAGGGTTTAAGGTTGAGGGTAGAGGATTGAGGGTATAGGGTTGAGGGTTGAGGGTCCAATGCACAGGTTAGAGGGTATAGGGGTTGAGGGATTAGGGTTAATTAAGGGTCAAGGGTTGAGGCCAAATTAAGGGTTTAGGGATTAGGGTAGAGAGTTTACTTGGGTTTAAGGGTTTAAGGTTTAATGAGGGTTGAGTCTAGAGGCTAGAGGCTATTTTAAGGGTTTACTAGGGTTTAAGGTTTGAGGGATGAGGGTTGAGGGTTTAGGTTTGAGTGTTTAAGGGTTTAAGGGTTGATGGTTTAGGGTTGAGGGATCAAGGTAGAGAGGAATGGATAGATGGAGTAGGAGATGGAGGGAAAAGTGAGATATATAGGAGAGAAGAGGAGGGAGGGACAAAGATATATGAGGGTTGAGGATCCAATGTATAGGGTAGAGGGTATAAAGTTGATGACCTATAGGGATGATTGTTTATTATATTGGGTTGAGGGTTTTATGGTTGAGGGATTAGGGTTGAGGGTAGAGGGTAGAAGGTTTAAGGGTTTAGGGTTTAGGTTTTAAGGGTTTAGGGTTGATGGGTAAGGGTTGAGGGTAGAGAATTTAGGGTATAGGTTTGAGGGTATATGGTTGAAGGATTAAGGTTGAGTGTCCAATGTATAGGGTAGAGGGTATAGGAGTTGAGGGTTTAGGTTTTAAGGTTGAGGGCTGAGAGATTAGGGTTGAGGGTTGAGGGATTTTTTGATGCAAGTGAAATCTAGGAAAGCAATTGAAGGCTAGTGAATATTAGGGAAGGATTTTTTGTTCTAACACCCCTAATCCCTGCTAGATCAGAACAATTGGGCACTCAATTAGGCACTAAATTGGGTGCTAAAGCATGATATAAATTAGGCAATAAATTAGGCTTTAATCTAGGTACTAATCTAGGTGCTAAACCGGGTGCTAATTTTTTTGCTAATTTAGGTGCTAATTTAGGTGCTAATTTGCACCTAAATTAGCACCTACTTGTTATGATTGATACAAAAAAACTCCAAAAAAGTGTCATCTTGATAAATAGCACCGTTTTCAAAAAATTGGAGAAAAATACATTAAAACAGAGGGTGGAAGAAAAAAATGAAGCAAAAAAGGGAGATAATCACAATGATTTGTTGATGTGACATTACATTCCTACTGTCAACTGATGAATGTATCATGGAGAAAATTAAACCAAGGATAGTATGAATCTCTATGTTGGTATATGAGATCATTGAACAAGAAATTACTAGTGTAGCAAATATTTTGTTGAAAATCCAAAAAGATACCATGAAAGCAAGATATGGCACCTATAAAGAGAAATCCGTGGAGGTGCACATGGAGCAGAAGAAACCATAGATACAAAAGAAGGTTAAAACGATAGTTTATCACTTTACAGAAGAAATGGGAATCTCAAAGGAACAAGTGGAGCAAGCAAGAGAAAAATTTACGAGAGAATCAAGTGTTGCAAGAGGATCTAGAAGCATCAAAAGATCTGCTGGGAAAATTATCACTTCTATTCAGAGGTCCTCTGAGACTAGAAAGGCTATTGGAAAGAAAATAAAAGAAATATATAGTTATCTGATGAAAGATAAATCCCCTCTGGTTATGCACATGTCAAGGAAAAAGAAGAAGAAGGCTACTTTGGTAGCAGCACTTGTTGCCCTTGCAAAGAGAAGAAAAAAGTGAAAGCCTTTTAGAGAAAATAATATAAGTGTTGTAGAAGAAGAAGAAGAATAAGAAGAATAAGAATGACTATAGTTGGTCTGGAAGAGGAAGGAAGAGGCTTCAAAAAGTGAAGAAAAACCAAAGAAGAAGAAGGTAGATATAGTTGATACTTCTGAATAGGAAGAAATTATGAAATAAAAGGAAGTATAGATATAATGCACAAGCGACATAAGAAGGGATAAGCCACTAGGAAGGTATCTCTAGAAAAGAATAAGAAGTTAGAAGTAAAGTAGAAAAAGACTCTAGATATAAGAAAAAATAAGAAGCAAACACCTCTAGAAAGTGCTCACAGTCTTATGAAGGTAGAGGCAGTTGTAAATGGAATGATTCAGCATGATATGCTTGGAGAGATTACAACCTTCAATAATGAGGCTAATTACATAGATAAGGCCACAATTATTGAGTCTATTACAAAATAAATCATAATTCTTGAAGTGGACATGAGGAACATTCATTCTCCCTTTTCTAGATTTTCCTTTTGATTTCTGATTCCATTAGTTTTGAGTACAATCTTTCATTTATATTTTGGAGTTCATTTGATGTTTTTAATATTTCTCCCCAAAGCGCTATTTAACTCATACCCCCATCCTTGCATAGAGGAGGAATTTTTTGATTCATACCTTGATTTGACTCACCTTTTGTTTGTTAGTCATCTTGTTGTTTGGATCTCATTTCTTGAGTGAAAAAGAGGAAAATAGGGTTTTTTGTTATAATTTAGGTGAACCCCCCATTTATCATAACCCCCACCCAAACCTATTTTTCTTTGTTTTAGAAATCATTGAAATACCACAAAAAATATATTTGAAATTTAGGTCCTAGGCCTAAGTGAAGTCCCATTCACCCTTGGGTGAATGGATCCTAGGTCACTTACCTAAGACACACATTCTCCAATCTCAAGTGTTATGATATAGCATTAATGAATTTCAAGTTTCACCCTTTTGAAATTATACTTAGTTAGTGTTGGATTTGAATTAAATGGGCCAATTAAGGCTTAATTAACCTCAATTAATTAATAAAGCCCTAGATAAGTGTTAAGGTGTAAAGGTACACTTTACAACACAATAAATAAGGCACCACTAAGTCCATTTTATTTAATAAGGCCCTAAAATTAATGTAAATATCTAGAGTACAGATTACAACATTAAATTAAGGCATAACTTAGTTCATTTTATTAATATTTTGGTGCAGGAGCACCATTAAGCAATTTTTTTCTAGCAAGGTTAATGATGAGTAGATTATAGTAATTTTGAAATTTTGTATTAAAATAAGGTCTAAAGACCATTTCATGATTTAAATGATCATATTTGAGTGATATTAGGGTATGTGCAGGATCATCATGGAAAAACAAGCCCTTAAGTGGCGATAAAAAATCAGAAAACCAGAGTTAGGAAACTTGATGTAAAAATTTGAATAAGTTATCTATATTATTTCAAAAATATGTAAGAATAGAATCTATAGCAAATTGAATGTAGTTTCTAAACTACTAGGTTTACTTTTTTTGAAATAAAATGTATTTGGTGAAAATTTGAAATTTCAATGAAGTAGTACTTAAATTTGAGGGAAAAAATAAGAAGTAGGTGTCTGTCTGACCACCATAACCACAATAAAATGATAATATTTTTCTATAAGATTTTAGATATGGGTATGTGCAAGATCATCATGGAAAAAATAGGCCCTTAAGTGGCAATAAGATTCAGAAAATCAGAGTTAGGCAACTAGACGTAAATATTTGAATAATTTATCTAAATTATTTAAAAAATATGTAAGAATAGTATCTGTAGAAAATTGAATTTAGTTTCTAAACTACTAGGTTTATTTATTTATTTTTAAAATCTATTTGGTGAAAATTTGAAATTTCAATGCAGTAGTACTTAAATTTTAGGGAAAAAAAAAGTAGGTCTCTGTCTGACCACCCTAATCACAAAAAAATGATAATATTTTTCTATAAGATTTTAGATATAAGTAGGGGACTCATGTCCCAATGTGATGCATATTTTTTTGTAAGGTTTTTCCAAGTAAATAATAAATTATGATTTTTTTTTTACAAATTTAAAAAAACATAAAAACTTGTATGTCTAACCACCTTAACTTGGTCAAAACTTCAAGAAATTAAATATATATTTTTTTAACCCTATAGTATGTCAAGCATAGAATGTGACGCATGTTTCAGATTCAAAAAATGTGATACCATTTGAAAGTTATAGATATTTTTCAATTTTCCTATCAAATAGGTCTTTAGTTGTAATTCAAATAGAAAATGAATAATAATTATTTATTAAATTCAAAGTAAAGAATAATTTATATTGGTGGAAAGCTGAGAATCTCCTTTAGAAACCCTTTTCGTTTCATGAATTTTGGGTAAAAAAATAGTCATCAGCCACATGGGTCATCATATCACTTAGATATTGCCACTTTTTGGCCCATCATTATCCTAGACATAACCATATAATTAGAGGACTCATGTCCCGATGTGATGCATATCTTTTTGTAAAATTTTTCCAAGTAAATAATTAATTATGAGTTTATTATTACATATTTTAAAAAATATAAAAACTCATATGTTTGACCACCTTAACTTGGTCAAAACTTCATGAAATTCAATTTTTATTTTTTTAATCATATAGTATGTGAAGCATAGAATGTGATGCATGTTTCATATTAAAAAAAAGTGATACTATTTGAAAACTATAAATATTTTTCAATCAGCCTATCAATTAGGCCTTTAGTCATAATTCAAATAGAAAATGAATAATAATTATTTATTAAATTGAAAGTAAAGAATAATTTATATTGGTGGAAAGCTGAGAATCTCCTTCAAAAACCCTTTTTGTTTAATCATTTTTTTGTAGAAAAAGGGTCGTCAGCCACAGGGGCCATTATATCACTTACATATTACCACTTTTTGGCCCATCATGATCCTGCACATACCCATTAGGTGGTTGGGAGTTTTATTTTTAAAAAGAATACAAAAGGTTGGGAAAATTGCTTTTATGGGAAAATGCAAAATTTAAAAATTGTAAAAGGCTGAGTTGGAATACCAATGGTCTTAAGCCTTCAAAAAATAGTTGGAGGGAGTTAGAAGGTTATGTTAGAATGGAAACATTATAAAATTCCTTGAGGAACTTGAATAAAAGTGGTTGAAGTCATTTACAAGATTGAAGATTGAATAAAAGGATTGATTTTCTCCAACTTTTTGTATTTTGTGTTATAACAATAGATTGTACATGTCATACTGTACATTTTTTGGTTCAAAGTTGTGTTTTTTGTAGTTTATTGTTCCTTCTTTCATTTGAATCTAACTTGAAGGCTTATCTTGAATTTCATGCATTTAAACTCCATTCTTTTCAACCCAGCGTGAAATAGGGAATATTGTGTTTGGAGTTCTTACAATGAGATAGAACCCATTCCACCTACTATGAAGGATGTATCTTAGTGGAATGGGTGTGTACTAACATTTTTTGGTGTGTATGATGTTTGGTGAATGTAGGGGAGGTCTTGAAAATTTTTAAGTGTCTAGCCCATGTGTGGATTTTGAGTTTTCCTCATGGAATGTCAAGTCGAGTTTTGTGACAGGGAAGCATTATTTTATGATGTATTGAGAATTTACAAATGTTTCTAGACCTATTTGAACAATTTTTAAGTTGTGGGATGGTCTAGAAGAGCCACTTTCAATAAAAAATAGGGTTTCAAGGTTGGGCCCATAGATGGTTGAATTTATGAGATTTGATAGGGTTTGGATAAGTCTAGTGAGTGGTTGTGTTGGAAAAGTGGGATAATTTGAGCCCTAAAAGGTGAAAAATCCTTGTTTCGAGCAAATTATGACAAAGTAGTCTTTTGTGAGTGATTGATATGTTGCCAAGCATTGTAATAGGTTTTTGGAAAGGTTCATGACATTGTTTGATGATGTTCCATTGTGAAGAGTTGTCTGATTGAGTTGTTTTCCAGTGCTATAAGGGAAAAGAGTGATTTTGATGAAATGGTGAAATTGTGAAGAGTTTGTGATTTGACAGTTGTGTTTACAAATTGGAATTGTGACTTTGTGTGTTGTAGGCCTTCCCCCTACTGCATCAGGTGGTATCAGAGCACAATTATTAGATCCCTTATTAGTGATTTGGTTTGTTTTTGCACGTTGGAAGGTGAAGAGGCATTATTGTCAAGATGCCTCCTAAAGGAAGCTTAGTTGAATGAAAGATGGATGAGCAAGCTAGAAAAATAGAAGCCTTGAGAAGTGAGATGGTTGCATTGAAATAAAAAGGCTGGAATAGATATGGATGAGATTAATACTAAAGAAGAAGAGACTTCCAGTGAAGAGGAAGAGATGGATCCAGATGATGTGAGGATGATGAAGCTTTTGAAGGTTGTGAAAAAATATGGGCATAGAAAAATGGATGTGCCTATGTATGGGGGAAAACTAGATGGAGAAGAGCTCTTGGATTGGATAGGGGCTTTGGAAAACTATTTTGAAAGTGAGGATATTGATGAAGAACACAAAGTTAAGAAGGCCAAAACTAAAATGAAAGGAAATGATTTGTTGTGGTGGAACTTTGTGCAAGATGAAAGGGAGAGAAAAGGAAAGAACAAGGTCACTTCATGGGAGATAATGAAGGAAAAACTAAAATAAGAAGAGATCAAGAGGAGACAAGAGAAGGAAATAAGAGGAAGAGGTAGTATTTCTAGGGGTAGAGGTACATTGTCAACACCAAGACAGTCTAAAGAAGATCTTGAAGATGTTGATAAGAGTAAAGAACAAGTTCCTGAATCAAGAGGTGGATGGAGAGGTGGAAGAATGAAATTTAGGCAAAAGAGAGTTTTCAATGAGTTTTCAGATAGGTGTTATAAATGTGGTGAGTATGGTAACATTTCCTTCAAGTTCCCTAAGAAGAGTGGAATCACATCAAGTGGAGGAGAAAGAAATCCTGAAAAAAGAGCACAAATAGTTCATGAAGATGAGGCTGAGAGCTCAAATTATAATTCACTCTGTGTTGCTCCTGAAGTTGGTGAAATGTTGATGATGAGGACTCAATTCTTGAAGATCACAAATGGAAGAGAGTTGCTTCAAAGGAGGGCCTTGTTCAAGACAACTCGTATATTAAAGGATAAGGTATATAGAGTCATTGTTGATTCAGGTTGCACAGATAATACCATGTCAAATGAGATGGTAGAAAAGTTACATTTGCAAAGAGTACCTAGGGAGAGACCTTATAAGGTATCATGGGTAAGTGATAAGCAAACTTTGTTGGTGAATGAACAAGAAAAAGTAGAGTTTCAAATAGGTCAGTATAGAGATGAGGTCCTTTGTGACATTCTAACAATGACTTGCTGCCATATGTTGCTAGGTAGGCCCTGGCAGTTTGATAGATCAACTATATACCATGGTAGGCAAAACACTTACACTATAGAGAAGAGTGGGAAAATATTCTTGTTGACTCCATTGAATGAATGAGTAAATGAAAATGGTGAGGTAATTATGCTTGGGAGAAAATAGTATATGAATTTTAATAAACGAAAGAATACCCATTTGCCAACCCATACAAGGTATGATGAAGGTAGGACAATAGGTAAAGGAAGAGAGAATGAATTGCATACAATGGAAAAGAAAAATTTCCTCATGTGGAAGAGGATAATTAATGGGAGTGTGTCTTTAACTAAGACAAAGAATAATAAGGTTGAAGAGCCTTTGAAAGGACAAAAACAGAGTAAAAGTATGTTGATTGGGACAATTGAGTGCCTTGTAGCAGCATGGAAAAGAGTGAAAATATAGTTAAAAAGTGTTAGGACTGAGATTGATAGGATAGAAGACAAAATTTTAGAATTTTGTGATGGGATAGTGGCTAGTACAATCAAAAGGAAGTATGAAGATATTGAAACAGAGTTTTGGAAGATTGATAAGGCAGTGTGCAAGAGGACAAAGGTATATCATAAGGAAAAGGTAGTGAATCTTGATGGAACAGTGAACCACAAGTTTGAAAGGATAGCGGACAAAAAGATAAATGTTTGCACTGAGGGTATGACAAAGGAAAGGACAGTAAATTAAGTACTTGCAGGTCTGAAATAGGCAGTAAAGTCTGATGGTATAGCTGGTAGTGAGGAAAGAGTAATTGGTAGGAGTATTGGACAATGGAACAAGCAAGGAGTTGAAAAGAAAGTGGTGGTAGTTGGTACAAAGGTGACTATAGGTGTAAAAAGTGAGGTGACATAAGTATTTGGTGGAGTAAAGGATACAAGACACCCCATAGTGTTGTATGACAGTGAGAAGCAAGTTTTAGATGGAAATAAGATCAAGAACTTGTTAAAGGGAGAAAGGAACAAGAACATAATGGACTAGTTGAAGACAAGCATGGAGGATTGGAACATAAAGAATACAAAGGAGGAAATGTGGTATTCATCTTTCCAAGGGACTTGGAAAAGCTCAAAGTTGGGGTGTATGGTGCAAGAGCACCACTAAGAAAATTTTGTCTATCAAGGTTAATGATGAGTAGATTATATGATTTTTCAAATTTCATATTAAAATAAGGTCTCAAGACCATTTCATGATGTAAATGATCATATTTGATTCATATTACGTGGTTAGGAGTTTTAGTTTTCAAAAGAATGAAAAAGTTTGGGAAAATTTATTTTATGGGAAAATGCAAAATTGTAAAACTGTAAAAGGCTGAGTTGGAAGACCAACGGTTTTAAGCCTTCAAAAAGAAATTGGAGGGAGTTAGAAGGTTAGGTTGGAATGGAAAAATTATAAAATTCCTTGAGGAACTCGAATAAAGGTGGTTGAAGTAATTTTGAATATTGAAGATTGAATAAAAGGATTGATTTTCTCCAATTTTCTATATTTTATGTTATGGGTATGTGTAGGATCATGATGGGCCAAAAAGTGGTGATATCTAAGTGATATGATGGCCCATGTGGCTGACTACTTTTTTTTTAACCAAAATTAATGAAATGAAAAGGGTTTTTAAAGGAGATTCTCAGCTTTCCACCATTATAAATTATTCTTTACTTTGAATTTAATAAAAAATTATTATTCATTTTCTATTTGAATTACGACTAAATTCCTGATTGAAAAACATCTATAACTTTCAAACAATATCACATTCTTTTTAATCCAAAACATGCATCACATTCTATGCTTAACATACTATAGGATTAAAAAAGAAAAAAATGAATTTCATGAAGTTTTGACCAAGTTAAGGTTGTTAGACATACGATTTTTTATATTTTTTAAAATTTATAATAAAAAAATCATAATTAATTATTTAATTAGAAAAAAACTACAAAAAAATATGTGTCACATCAGGACATGAGTCCCCTACTTATATATAAAATATTATAAACAAATATTATCATTTTAATGTGGTTAGGGTGGTCAGATAGACACCTACTTCTTCTTTTTTCCTTGAAATTTAAGTACTACTACATTGAAATTTCAAATTTTCACTGAATATATTTTTTTTTAATAAATAAACCTAGTAGTTTAGAAACTAAATTCAATTTTCTATAGATTCTATTGTTACATATATTTTAAATAATATAGATAACTTATTCAAATTTTTACATCAACTTGCCTAACTTTGATTTTTTGAATTTTATTGCCACTTAAGGGCCTGTGTTTTCCATGATGATCCTGCACATACCCTTATAACAACAGATTGTACAGGACGTACTATAATTTTTTGGTTCAAAGTTGTGGTGTTATCTATATTTTATTGTTCCTTCTTGCATTTGAATCTAACTTGAAGGCTTATCTTGAATTTGGTGCATTTAAACTCCATTCTTTTCAAGCCGATGTGAAACAAGGCATATTGTGTTTGGAGTTCTTACAATGAGACATAGCCCATTCCACCTACTGTGAAGGATGTATCTTAGTGGAATGGGTGTGTACTAACTATTTTTGGTGTGTATGAGGGTTGGTGAATGCAGGGGAGGTTTGGAAACGTTTTGGGTGTGAAACCCATGTGTGGATTTTGAGTTTTCCTCATGGAATGTGGTGGTTTTGGAATGTCAAATTGAGTTTTGTGAAAGGGAAACATTATTTTATGATGTATTGAGCATGTGAAGATGTTTTTAGACCTTTTTGAAAAATTGTTAGGCTGTGGGTTGTTCTGGAAGAGCCATTTTCAATCAAACTTAGGGTTTCTAGGCATTGATAGAGGGTTTCAAGGTTGGGCCCTTAGATGGTTGAATTTATGAGATTTTATTGATTTTTATAATTTTTTGACCCTTTTAAATTGTTTCCTCAAGATTTTATAGGGTTTGGATAAGTCTAGTGAGTGGTTGCTTTGGAAAAGTGGGCTAATTTGAGCCCTAAAAGGTGAAAAATCCTTGTTTTGAACAAATTGTGACAAAGTAGTTTTTGGTGATTTATTGATATTTTTTCAATAATTTTAATGGGTTCCTGAAAATGTTAATCTCATGGTCTAATGAGGTGCCATTGAGAAGAGTTACCCGATTGAGTTGTTTCCCAGTGCTACAAGGGAAAATAGTGATTTTGATGAAATGGTGAAATTATGAAGAGTTTGTGATTTGACAATTGTGTTTGTAGATTGGAATTGTGACTTTGTGTGTTGTAGGCCTCCCCCTACTACATCATATTTATTCCCAAATTAAGTTTGAAAAGGGGATTTTTTCTCCTACACTACATATAGTATGATTTTAGAGAACACTGCTCCAAAAAATTCCACAGAAGAAGAAGTTTAGGACATTGATTCTCAACATGAGGATATGATAGATGAATAGAATATTCAAGATAATACACATCATAAAGTAGAAGAAGTGAAAAAACAAGATGAATAATTAGAAAATAATGTTGAAGGAGACACAACTACCGATGAGGAAGCAACGAAGGAAGATACATCCACTCCTCCTCTAGTACCTCAGGTAAATGTTACTCCTTCGATTAACATAGACAACCTTGCAGAGGAAGATAATGAAGATAAGGGCTATGAAAAACAAAATGTTGATGCAAAGATGGAAGAAGAACAAGAAAAGTAATATAAATTCAAGAATGATGATGCAACTTGAGATGAACAAACATAAGAAGAGAAACCAGTAAACTCTCTAAGTAATGAAGAAAATGACTCAAAGGGAAAGGTTGTGGATATTACAAAGACTTTAGGTGAATCTTCTAGCTCATTTGGATATTCCTTGAAGAACCTACCAAGCATGCAGCTCAATTTCCAACTTGTTATTTCTTCACAATTTCTCTAACTACCAATACAATAGGGAAATGTAGATCTAGACAAAATTTCCCCAATCCACAAACTACAGTTGGGAGATGTATTCCATACATCTGCTCAGAAGGAGATTATCAAAACACATCAAAAGAGTGGAGAGATAATGGAGGATTCAGTGAACGCATTGTAAGAGGTTGTACCCAGTGTAAACATTGACACATCACTCTTTGGTATGGAAAATGCAATGATTTTAATTGGTTCTTTTAAGGAATATGCCTATGGTCTTAGAGGTAAAGTGGATAAATAAATTGAAAATAATGAATGATTAAAAGATGTTAGAAATCACTAAGAAGTCTACTCTTGCACACAAAATTTTTTTAGAGAACTTGACAGATGCACAGATTTGTGTAGATGAGGCAAAGTATATTTTTTAATATTGCATGAGTTGGCCCAGTGCCACACAAAGCATTAGAAATGAGATGAACTCCATTGAGTCCCAAATCAATAAATCTTCTAGTGCCTATGATTCGACACTTGATCTAATTAGCACCATAAGGAATGCAATTGAGGATTTATAGAAGAAGTTCATCTAGCTACAAGCACAAAGGGAGAATACCATTTTGTAATTTGGATAGATAAGGGACTTAGTGAATGATAAATTTAAATCAATCTCCAATGCCCTTTTGAGTGCTACTAAAGGTACACAAATGAATTCTATTCTTAGCACTCTAGAAGAAGGAGAAGAGATCTTGATGGAATTTGAAACATAGTGTAGATTTCTTGGGCCAACAAAAAAGACATGGAAAGAAGGAAAACAAGCATGGTAGACCCATTTGTAGAATTTTTAGGAGTCAACCTCTATTGGTTTACAACTTTTTTAGTTTTATATTTCAGATTCTTTGTACATTTGCAGAGTATATAGAGTAGTTTCTTATACAAAATTTTGGTTTTGATCCAGTACATGAATCAGGGGGGTAAATTATATCTTTCAGTTTGTGTATGTAGTGTATAAAAATGTCATCCTTTACATTTTAACACTTGTTTGGGCCCTCCTTGCTAGAACTAGGATTCTTAATGCCTTATTTGGCCTTATTTTGCATCCACAAGCCTTAATTAATGTATATTTCTGAGGATAATCCTGACACATATGTAATGACCAATCAAAATCTAGTGTTTTTGGATTGTGTGGCCCAGATTTAGTGACTCATACACCACCTTGGGCATATGGGTCCCACTTAAGTTTTGGGGCCCCGATCTGGATTGCACATTAAATGAGGAATTTCTTGAGAAAATGTGTCCCAAGCTTAGCCAAATGTGACTCATACACCCCAACTGGTGTATGATTCTCACTTAGCTTAGAATTAATATAAATTCAAATTATTGGCAGGATTTTATTCTTATAGATCTGATGTTGGCTTGTAGTCTTGTAAGTTCAGGAAATTTGGCATAAACAAGTATAAATACAAGGTTATTTCACATATTTTCTCCTAGCAATTTTCATGAGAAAGTGTGACCTAAGCATTGAAGCATTCTAGCATGCAAGAGCATTCAAGACTGATTATCAAGCATTTTGGAGCATTATTCAAGTATCAAGCATCATGTCAAAGTTATCATGCATCATTTTTCTGTTTGAGCTAACATTTTTGATGTATGGTTTTTATAATTCAAGCAAGTATTCAATTCAAGATACATATCATTCAAGAAAGAGTTAATATATACATCCATTATAGCAATTACATACAAGATTATAACCTTTTTTTCAAGGGTTTGGTAAGTTGCAACATAGAATATTTATTCATTAATCATTCCTCCTTTCTATTTCATTTCATTTCAAGGTTTTATTACCAAAATAGGATTTGACCAAGGAAAACCCCTCTCCACTAACAAAACAATTTTTTTTACCTCTCTTTCATGTGTTATTGTAGATCTACATGGTTTAGGTTGAAGATCCCTTAAAGAGAAATATTGGAGAAATATTGTCAAGTTGTTGAAGTTTTCACCTTGCTTGCAAGATCACATAAAGTCATCTACAGAGAAAAATTCAATGATTCAAACCTGGAGATTGGATAGGAAGAAAGCTATAGGAACTTATCAGAGGATATCAGAGTTTTGGATCAAACCTAATATTAGGAATAAATCACCACTTGTGGTGTATGAGTCCTGGTATACACATTTTCAAACATTTTGTACAAATCTTGATTTAGCATTTCCAGATTCTAGTTTCGGTTAGAAACCCTAATTTGGGAATAAATCGCCCATCCCAGCATATGAGTCCATGTAAGCATTAAATATAACATTTTACAAATGTCATGTTTTCATTCAAGCTTCTTCAGTTTGTAGGTGCACCTATGTACTTTCTCAATCTTTTATTCTACATTTTTGTCTCATAATTTAGGTAATTTATTTAAGTCTTGCACATCATTAGGTTTTACCATTAAATATTCCATATTATTAGTCTTTCCAATCCCTAGCTAGGTGCTGAACCCCATTTTATCCTTTCATCACACCCTAGGATAACCTTGAGCAAATCACTTTCCCTCATTCTATCCTTGGATTGAGATCTCTAGGGTTTCCTTGAATGAGAAGTGTAAAAAACTTATTTTTCTATGTACTAAACTATAGAGCGACAATTTTTGACCTTTCATTTTTGTGAAACTAGCCTTTAGAAAACCTTTATTTCTGATTTGGAGTGAATCAAAACTTCCTATATCTAGCTTGCATTAAATTTGCATTAGGTTTTGCAATAATTAATTTGCATCTAGCGTTTCTAAATCTTGCATTAGTGAAAGTTCATATAGGTTGCATTTTTGCATCTTGCATCATTAAATTTCACTTAAAAATTCTAATTGCACTTATTCTAGACATCACACAAACCATAAAGCATAACTTTAACTCAAATTTTTTTGAATTTTTTCAAAAATCCTAATCTATGACTCATACACCCCTTTGGGTGACTTAGTCCCAGTACAAGTGGTTTTTCCAAATTTTTGGGTATTCCTTGTTGAATTTTTATTAGCATTTAAATCCTTGAAATTTTTTGATTAGAACTCATACACCCCTTTGGGCAATTTAGTCCCATTTCAGATTTTAAATTGTATTTTCTAGCATTAAAATATCCTTTTCTATGTTTTAGTATGCTATTGTTAGATTTTTGTTTCAGTTTTTTGAGCTTCTATTTCATTCACTTTATTGCATCTAGCTTAATTTCATTTGAATCAGAATTAGAGAATAGCTTTTATTTTATGTGCATTGCATTTTTCCTACATTCCTAGATTGTCCCTTGCATGATATTTACAACTTGGTGCAATTTTTCTAATACTATAGTCAGATGAAACTAGAGACTCAAGTCATCCTACGATAGCACAATCGTCATGGATCTTGGGTTATCTAGCTCTTTCACTACTAGTGTTGACACTAGTTCACTAGTTATGGATGATACCCTTAACAAATATTTACCTTCAATTAGTTTGACAAGTGTTTAGACAATGGTTGCTATTATTCTGCAAGAAAACATAATCCAAATTCATGAAGACTTAGCAAACCTACAAAATCAAGTAAGTACTGAAACCATTTCAACCACTGCTATCCCTACCATAGATTACACCACATGATCTAAAGTGGTGAAGGAGTTGAACTTATGTGTAACCTTGCTTAGATTTTTGATAAACTCATAAGTTGTGCTCTAGCTTTGAACAATGTCCAAAGTCAAGGAGGAACTCAAATTTCTCCCATCACAACCATTTCCTATATTCCTACTTATACCAACCCTCAAGTTATAACAATGATGCAACCTACTAGCAATATTCCTCCTACCTTGGGTATTTCTGCTAGCAATCCTAGTACCTTTGTGGCATCACACATTATATCTCCTACCACATTACATCTCATAATAATTCCATTCACTTGTCCCTTGAACACATATACACCTCCACCTTATTCACCTCCATCTCAAATTGCAAACAATGATGTTGTAATAAACCAAATTTTACAAATTGTTGCATCCCTTCGAAACAAATTTTCCACCATAAACTAAAATCAAAATGGCCCAACTCCATATTATTTCAAAAGAAATCCCTTATCCTTGGAGATATTGAGAAATTTGATACCACGAGGTCTAGAGATTTCTAGATTTGAGAAATAAGGGGGGAAAGGAGATCCTTTTAACCATATTTCTGCTTATACTACATTATGTAGTAATTTCATTCTTGAGGGCAAAATCTTGGCTAAGATTTTCCTTAGGTCTTTGAAAGATAATGCCTTACAATGGTTCTCCTCGTTGCCAAATAACTCAATTTGTACATTCAATGAAATTTTTGAGGCCTTTGTAAGCCATTTCCAAGTGCACATCACTCCTAATATGACATTAGTTGATTTGATGAGATGTAAGAAAAAATATGATGAAAAATTTATTGATTTCATTTCACAATACCGATCTCTTTATTCTCAAATAAAAATAAAGATTCTTGGTCCTTACCTTCAATGAATGTTTATTGAGAACTTTCAAACTAAGATAGAAGATAATATTACTATGATGAAGTTTCCTTCCTTCGTACACTTATGTACCACCCTTCGTGATTATCAAAACTCGGTTAGTTGTCGTGAAACAAAACCTAGCTCTAGCCATCCTAAAAAGTTTGAATCCTCAAACCAAAACAATTATCAACCTTTTAGGAAATAGAATCATGGAGTCCTTGAAATTAATCCCCCTCAACAATGAACTCAACATATTGATACCCAAGTAGCTGCTATAAAGAAGAAAACTCCTTTCATATTTAGGGATCTAGCTAGACAATTCACTCCCTTACCTGATACCCTCTATAACACAATTTCACAACTTCTAGACTAGAAAATGATCACTCTGAATCCCGTGAAAACTCATGATCCTAATAAATCTTTACCACCAAATTTTAGATTGAATTGCTACTACCATTATCATAGACAAAATGGACATGACACAAAACATTGTAAGCATCTTAAACATTTTGTGCAATACCTCATTGATTCTAGTCGACTTTCAATTGGAGGTGTTAATGATCAAGGAAATAATTTTTTTCCCCTCCTAAACAAAACATGCAAATCTTTACCAACCCTATTCCAAATCATAACATTTCATTTGTCAAAACTAGTGAAACCAAAAAGAATGATGTGATGAATGTGGACACAAATGATGAGAATATGGATACTGATAAACAAGATCTTATAGATATAGATGAACAAGATTCTATAGATGATATGGTTAGATTGGTCAAAATTATACTTCATAAGGGTCGAACTAAAAAGCTTCTTCACATTGATTTCCCATCTAAGGATATAATTAGAGATGCACTTGACAATCCTCTTTACATAGCCATCTGAATGAATGAAAAGCCCACTAATGGGATATTAATTGATCCTTTTTGTAGAGAGAATGTGATCAATGAGGAATTATTACTTGTGCATGAAATCTATCAAGAAACATATGACAAACCAAAAGCATGGATAAATATGCATAATGGTTTTTCTTTCCCTATGATGGGATTGATCACCATTCCTTTATAAATAACATTGAAAAAATTAGATGTCTCATTCTCCATCATCTTGACATCAGACCAATTCTATCTAAAGCTTGGTTATCCATGGATACGCTCCATGGAAATTGTCTCATCAATTGTGTATAAATGCTTAAAGCTTCCCTTTGACAATGAAACCTTCACCATGAACTGTAGTGGCTTTAACCTTGTATCTTCCTATGGGAACTTTTCATTAGATTTATTTTAGCTCAAGCCTATGAAACCTATTAAACCTTGTGAGGACTTATTTTTTAAATCCTATAAAAAGTTTAAGGAGAAATGCATAGCAAAACTATCCCTTACAAACATGCCTCAACCTATGATTGAGACTATTATATTTTTTTGAAACCATGATCGAACCTAAAGAAATTCGAAATAACCAAGAACAACCTAAGATTGATCCTTTAACTATCTCCTATAAAATACCAAGAGATAAAAAAAACAATCCCATCATGCCTCCTATGATAAAAGAAGTTTATAAAGTTAAAAAGAAAGTGGTTGAATAAACTTCCATGGTTCCTTCCATTCCTCCCCTTAGAAAACAAAATTAAACTATGGTTGATAAACTTGCTCCTACACAAATGCAACTTGAAAATCATACTAAAAGAAATAGAAATTATAGAGAGCATAGGTGTAAACGTCGTCCTCTTTCTCAAAGGTTAAACAAAGAAAACAACAAAGAAAATAAAATTCAAACTTGACTAAAGCAATACATGATGAGTCTTCCTCTTCACCACAATAATAAAATCTTATAACACAATAGGATAAAAATCCTTCTTGATACATTATCATTGGACCTCTCATTGTGATTCACCTGGATGATGATGATGAGGTCGCTAAAATTGATGAAGAAGTGCATAATTAATTGAATACATTATTTTCCTCTTCCATGAGATTAAATGATAAATATCCTAAGAAGAATTTTGATCTTGGTGATGACCCTAGTTCAGAGCTTGTTATTGTCCCTTTAGCTAGTTTTTCACCTTCTATATACAATGAGCAAGATGAGGATGCAAACGATCTGTTAAAGGTTCACTTGCATGTGGCTTAATAGTATTTTGCATTATTTTGTTTTTCATGTTTTTTGTGTGATTGCATGTGCATAATGTGATCTCTCATGCTATTATGTTTGTTTTTTCTCTCTCTTTGTGACATCCCTCTATTTGTATCTACATTCTTCTCTATGTATTAAACCTTGATCTTTTCATTTTTCTTGTGTTTTCGTTTTGGGCATGACACAAGTCATCAAGACATTCATGTCTCTTCTATGTTGACCCAAAAGCTTTTCCTTTATCTTTATCTTGTCATTTGTCTTATGTTTTCCTTTTGGGGATGACACAAGGTGTTGAGATATTCACATCTCTTCCATGTTGACCTAAAAGGTTTTTCTTTGTTTTCTCTCTTGTTGTCTTATTCTTCTTGTTCCATGAATATTTAGGGAATGATGATAGTTTCAAGCTCTCTTAAAAACATTGTAGGAAGAACATATTAACCCCAAATCCATGGATCCCTCATGTGTTCGGAGTTTCATTTTGGGGGCAACCCCTCCTTCCTTTCTCATGATGTATCGTTATTTGGAAACATATGACTTGGCATAGGGCTTTGTGAATAAGCTCTCATGTCCTCTTTATCATTAGCATTGATCATTTTCTAAGTTAAAGTAATTTTTCATAACATGGTGATTAGCAATTTCCTTAAACTGGGGCCATTCATTGGCATTATTATTTTTCATTTCTCATGTTTCATTGTGTAATCTTCTTACTTCATGTGATGCGTTTTTCACTTTGTGGTGACATTGGGTGTGATTTCATTCAAGAGTGTGATATTTACTAGCATATTATATTCCTCTTAGTGGCTTGATGCGACACATTACATTCCCTAAGTTTTAAATCTTCTATTCTTGAACTGTCCCTCTCTTGGAGACATTAGGCATGATGTTACCTAAGTTAAGATGTTACATGAACTAATAAAAAGTCCTTTGAACGCACCTTACACTATTTTTTGAATTTACAACATCTATTATATGGCTACCTTGCATAACACACTTTTCTTTCCTATGGAGCCATCTGGTTTGTTCATGAGTTCCAAGCATACAAAGCTTTTCTTGCCTCATGAAGCTCAAAGTTCATTTTTTTGTGGTTCCTTATCAAAATTATCAGGAGGTATATCTTTGGTATGGTTACCATACAGGAGCTGAACTTAGGCATGACATTCCCATATCCACTTTCTTCTTTTTGTGAGTGCATAACAACCATGTGTGTATGTATCTCGTTGGGGGCTGACCTAGTGGATGGCCTAAGGTTCCACTAGCCCTTGTGAGTATGTATTTTTTTTACATAGTAGACATCATGTTCCACTTGCAAACGCTTCTAGACAAACAACTTAGATCTAATCCACATGGCGTTGGAGAAATAGTCGAGGCTTGATCTACCCTTCTTCTTTTATTCTTCTTTCTCTTCTCTTTCGTAGTGTATGCTTGTGACTTTTTATTGCTCCTTACATTGTCTTCATGTGTGTTCTTTTGTGCCTATGTTGGTTTGCCATGGGATCTTGATCCTAGGGGCTTGATAATCCCTCTTGATCATTTTTGTTTTGTCTTACTATCATTGGTATGCTTGGACCCCTCTTGATGTGAGTTTATTTACTTTAGTGTGAGTCTGAAGCAAGTTCCTCATCTCACTAAAGTGGGGGCTAAATTTAGTGTAGAAAAAATTCATCCTTGAAATTTTCACACTTGTTTAGGCCCTTCCTCCTGCTAGAATTGGGCTTCTTTAAGCCTTATTTGGCCTTATTTTGCATCCACAAGCCTTAATTAGTGCATCTTTCTGAGAATAATCTTGAAACATGTGTAATTACCCTTCAAAATTCATTTTTTTTGGATTGTGTGGCATGGATTTAGTGATCTAGGACTCATACACAACCTTGGGAATATAGGTCCCACCTATGTGTCAAGGCCATGATTTGGATTTCACTTTAAACTAAGCATTTCTTGAAAAATATGTCCCACGCTTAGCCCGATGGGACCCATACACCTCAACTAGCATATGAGTCCCGC
Organism: Sequoiadendron giganteum; assembly: GCA_007115665.2. NCBI lineage: Eukaryota > Viridiplantae > Streptophyta > Pinopsida > Cupressales > Cupressaceae > Sequoiadendron > Sequoiadendron giganteum. The sequence continues at coordinate 566,177,643 of CM021106.1, read as the reverse complement.
TTAGCTTAGACCTAATTTAAATTGAAATTCTTAGTGGTATTTTATTTTCCTAGATCTAATATCGTCTTGTAGTGTTGTAATTTTGGGAAATTTGTCATAAACAAGTATAAATAGAAGGTTATTTCACATATTTTCACCTAGAAGTTTTCCTGAGAAAGTGCGGCCTAAGAATTCAAGCATTATAGCTTTCAAGAGAAGTCAAGAGTGATTATCAATAATTTTGGATTATTATTCAAGTATCAAGCATCATGTCAAAGTCATCATGCATCATGTTTGTGTTTGACCTAACATTTCTGATGTAGGGTTTTTATGATTGAAGCAAGCATTCAAGTCAAGATCCATATGATTCAAGAAAGATTCAAGATCTACGTCCATTGTAGCCATTACATACAAGATTAAAAAAAATTATTCAAGGGTTTGGTGAGTTGCAACATAGTATATTTTTTCATTCACCATTCCTCCTTTTTGTTTCATTTCATTTGAAGGTTTGATTACCAAAACGGGTTTTGACCAAGGAAAACCACTATCCACTAATAAAACAAAATTCTCCCCTCTCTTTCATGTGTGATTTCAGATCTATGTGGTTTAGTTTGAAGATCCCTTAAAGATCAAGATTGGAGAAAAGTTGTCAAGTTGTCGAAGTTGTCACCTTACTTGCAAGATCACATAAAGTAATCTATAGAGTAGAATTCAGTGATTCAAACATGGGGATTTTATAAGAAGAAAGCTACAGGAAGTTATTAGAGGATATAAAATATTTGGATAAACCTTCATACTTCTAATAAATCACCACTTATGGCATGTGAGTCCTAGTATACACTTTTTTAGACATTTTCTACAAATCTTGATTTAGCATTTCCAAATTCTAGTTTCTGTCAGAAACACTAATCTAGGACAAAATCACCTAGCCTAGTGTATGAGTCCACGTAAGCATTAAATTCAACATTTTCCATATTTCACGTCTTAATTTAAGCTTCTTCAATTTCCAAATGCATCTCTGTACTTTCTTAGTTTTTTATTCTACATTTGAGTTTCATAATTTAGGTTATTTATTTAAGTCTTTCACATCATTAGGGTTTATCATAAAATATTTCATATTCTTAGTCTTTCCAAGCCCTAGCTTGATGGTGAACCCCCTTTTAGCCTTTAATCATACCCTAGGACAATATTTAGCATATATCTTTCCCTCATTCTATCCTTGGATTGAGATCTATAAGGTTTCCTTGAATCAGAAGGGTAAAATACTTGATTTTCTATGTCCTAAATTATAGAGAAAAAAAATTGTACCTTTAAATGTATATGCACTATATATTTATTTGGGGGAGATGCATATATGTATGAAATTTTTTTTCTAGGTTCTCTTTACCCTTGATGTCAAAGGGGGGGAATGTTTTGGATATATTTTGAAGATATTTTGGCATGTTTCTATCAATGAAAAAGGGGTATATTGTTGGAAGAATGTCATGGATTCTATGGTTGGCAACATGAGCATAAGGTATAAGCACAAGTTATGTTACTATATTTTGTATTGTTGTCATTGATGTAAAAATTGTATCTTGATGTGGAGATTATGGTGCAGATCATTTTGGTTGGTTCTGACAAGTTTTAGAGTTTGTGTGGAAGACATTTTTGCAAGATGGTTAGATCTAGTAGGGTTTGTTATGATGGAAAATCAACTATGTTTTACCAATGTTTCTAGGTAAAAGGAATCCAATTTTTGGGTTTACACTAGTTCGTAAATGAATATTTAACTTTGTGATTCTAACATTATTTTGTTGGTTGTTAGAAGTATCTAATCTAGAATTTCATCATGTTTTGGCTCTTTGTTTAAGAGATATAAGTAACAAAAGTTTGACCTCACAAGTTATAGTTATTTCATTTCTAGTGTATATGTGTGGTAGAGTCCACACTTCTCCATAGATAAGCTTTTGAATTTTATTTCTTAAGGATATATTGATAGATGTCAATAGAGTATGGATTCCAGTTGGCATGATGTTTTGAGGTACATGTGTTGCAATATGGATACAGAGTTAAAGGATTTTTGTATCAAATCTTCTATGGTGCCAACCTTATAAGTGTAAAGGTATAAAAAGGTTAAATATGTATTTAGGTGTTATATGGGAGCTATTATTGATCCATTCCAACATAATTCAAAGTTTTTGATATTTAAATCTTAGTGTGAGGCATATGTATTTGATCAAAAAAGTTACACTTTCTATATTTTGTATGTTACATCTAATTAGGCTAAGCTAATTGATGTTATGCTTGAAAAAAATATATATGATAGATCATTTTTCAGTATTTTGATGAATTTAAGGGATGAGAGACATGTATGTGATTCGAATGATGGAAAAATTATTAGAGCAGCGAGAATTTATGTAGTGAATGTTCAATAGAAGACTAGAGTGATGAAAATGTAGAGAAAAGAAGAGTATTAGATGAAAATCAAATGAAGTGTGTAGATTCAATCTGAGGAGCTTCAATAGAACTACGATTCATGCCTTGGATAGGTGCAATTTTAACAATTCAATCTAAGTTGTGAGCCACAATCTCTCTTCTAAAGTTTTTTCTCTAAGTGGACAGTGAGTCCACCTATAGTGAGCACTTATATGAATATAGTATAATTGGTGTAATGTATTGTGAGCTAATCCTCACTATGGTTTTTCCCATTTAGGATTTTCCATGAAAAAATCATGGTGTTCATGTGTTATGATTTTTGGTTGAATGTTTCATTCTTTATTTCATTTAATGCATTTGAATATGCTAGGTGGATTCGATGTTTAAATGTTTGAATCGTTTAAAAGAATATGGGTTCTCCCCCCTCTCATTATTTTGGGTTTCCAACTTATAGCCCCAATAATTCTTGTAAGATGCTACACAAATTATCAAAATTCCAAGTCCACACATCAATAATTCCAACATGTGTGAAAATAGTGAATCACATAATGGAATATATGCCCCCACCTTAAAGTAATTGCTAAACACTAATTAAGCTAACTCATGATAAGGGGTTTCCCTAGGACAAAGCCACATAACAAGACAAAATATAATCAGATGAGGGGTCCACGGATCTAGGGTTAGTATAAATATTTGTTAATATATAATATGATTAACCTCAGAATTGACATCCTTCCCCCATATACTCATGGAACTACATAAAAGAATATAAGAAGAATGGAACATAGTGATAAGAGACAAAATTTTGGGTCAACATGGAAAAAAATTACTAGTTGTTTTTATGGTAACCAAGCAAATCTTTAGAATTAACTATGAATCTTTCCATTTATAATAATCAACAATCTAAAGGGATTGGAAAATGAATGAGTAAAAGTTGTAAAACTTTCACTCCTGCACTTCGGGCTATGTGAAACCCTAGAGGGTAATCCCACAATGTATAATCAAGAATTCATACGACCAATATTTAAATACATTGTAAACAACATATAATTCTCATATAACCACTCAACAACATAATATATTGAAAACATAGGAAATTATTTTAACAATACACTACACTTGGATCATGAGAACAATGAAACTTAACATAAGTACAATGGTAACTCATTCGAAATATTTTTAAGTAAAGACTGATTTGCTGATGAATTGAGCCAAAAATGCACTATGAATACCCTACTTGAACCAGTACCTTATCCTAAACATAGAGTTGATGATAACCTATGAAACTTGATAACAATCATTCACATAGCAATATATGAGCTTCAAGAAAAACTATATTACAAGTATTCCGATATTACTTTCTTGACCACCACTTCTTACATATATCCTAGCATATAATTCTTATGAATCAATAACTCCATTCAAGTGTTTGTACTAGATCCTTGAACTAAATAGAAAGAATGAGATCATGAAACCACTAGAACAATGGATATGAATAAAACAACCCTTGATTATATTATTCATATTTTGGGTATGTTTATGATCATGATGGGCCAAAAAGTGGTGATATCTAAGTGATATGATGGGCCATGTGGCTGAAGACTTTTTTTTCCCAAAATTGATGAAATGAAAAGGATTTTTAAAGGATATTCTCAGCTTTCCACCAATATAAATTATTCTTTACTTTGAATTTAATAAATTATTATTATTCATTTTCTCTTTGAATTATGACTAAAGTCTTGATTGATAGGCTGATTGAAAAAAATATTAAGCATTCAAACGGTATCACATTTTTTGAATCTGAAACATGTGTCACATTCTATGATTCACATACTATAGGATTAAAAATAATAATTTCATGAAGTTTTTACCAAGTTAAGGTGGTCAGACATATGAGTTTTAATATTTTTAAAAATTTGTACTAAAAAATCATAATTAACTATTTACTTGGAAAAAATTATAAAAAAATATGCATGATATCGAGACATGAGTCCTCTACTTATATCTAAAATCTTATAAAAAAATATTATCATTTTATTGTGGTTAGGGTTGTTAGACAGACACCTACTTCTTATTTTTTCCCTAAAATTTAATTACTACTGCATTGAAATTTCAAATTTTCACCAAATAGATTTAAAAAAAAAAAAAACCTAGTATCTTAGAAACTACATTTAATTTGCTACAAATTCTATTCTTACATAGTTTTAAAATAATATACATAAGTTATTCAAATTTTTATGTCAAGTTGCCTAACTCTGATTTTCTAAATTTTGATCTCCACTTAAGGGCATGTTTTTTCCATGATGATCCCACACATACCCTTTCATAAAACACATAAAAAGAAAAGAAAATGGTCATGAAATTAGAACCACTTTGCTTTATGTTTTCTACCTTGTTATCAAAATCACATACACTATTACTGAATCAGAACCTAAGAGAAAGCAAAACTTCAAAAACATACTCTATATTCTTTCTACAATTTACTATTTCAATTGCAATAGAATGAACCTTGCTCTCTGGTCTTGAATTTACTCTTATAGAAATGAAGGAGCAAAACAAGTCTCAAACTAGATAGCACACATGTCACCTTTCCATCTCAAGCTCTTAGGTGGTGGGAATAAACAAAATTTTGGGTCAACTATAACATATATTCGCTTTTCAGTTACTCTCAAGCTCTCAAATGGTGGGAATAAACATGAAGCAAAAGTATTCTTCATTTGTTGCAGAAGATCTGGTCCCACCATCAAAAGGAATCTTTTTTTGCTAAAGCAACTTCAAAATATCTCCCATGTGCTGAAAAGTGTTTCCACAGGAAAAACCAGTCAGCAAAATTTTAAATACGAAAAGCATGTAAAAACGTAAAACTTATTTATCCACATCAATACTTATACCACCATCTTTCAAGTTGAGGAGAAAAAAATATTTTTGCAATACTTCATCAAAAGCCTAATATGTACTATTTTTAGGATATGAATTGTTGTTCTCATGTTCATTATTCATCAAATACATCATCCTATTACAAGAATAATCAGTATATTTATCCAACCACATGTTGTATTCTTCCTTAGTTTGCCATTTTTTATCTAGAAACCTTTGCGCCTTCACACTATTCTGAGTATATTTAGCATCAATTAAGGCCCTAGCCTCCTTTAAAAAAAAATCCATCCTTGTTTCAATATCCACCATTATATTAAAATGTGGATTCAACATGGTGTAATTACTTACAATTAGTGCCATCTTAACTTATGTGAGCATCTCTCTTAAATCACGCCTCCATTCATTAAACAATTTTAATTCACCTACATCCCTAGCTTCTCATGAAAAGTTGTTATTTCATTTACCAAATCAATCACTTGCAATATTTTAGGGATTTTTGTGGGTGCCTCAAGATCTTCTTCCATTTTAGGTATCATTTGTTTTAAAGCACCCACTCTAGTGCTCCACTTGCTCCACTCATTTTTGAAGGCTTCCTAAACCTATAAGTACTTTATATTTTCTTCATGGATGCTCTTATAGCTAGCCCATACATCATCAACCCAATTGACCAATTTCGTCACTCTGTACCTTAATACATCTTCAAAAATATTATTTCCCACCTTAACAATTCAAAGTTTGGCCTTCTTTACGTTTTCCTTTTCTTCCTTTAACTACTTATTTAAATCATCTATTCTTAAGGCCAAGGTCTCTCAATCCTATGTAGATAAATCAAAAGAAGAAGAGGTTGGCATAAAGATCTTCTTTACTAATTGATTAGCTTGGAGAGTGGCTCTCATTCTATTCATTTTATCTAAGGCCTTGTTATATTACTTCACCAAGGAATCATACTTGTAATTTATTTGTGTAGTTTCTACACTGAGGATTGTAGCATGAGAAGTTAATTTAGCAGCTTGGACAGGTGTTATATCTATGGCCCTCTTCACCACAAAGGAATCCAAGACCTCTTTAATAGGCTGAGCCACCTCATTCTTTCAAATATTAGGTTCCATGGACCAAATTGAAAGAGTATGAAAATTCAAACTATATCTAGATCCAAATACCTCATCTTCCATCTATTCCTCAGATATTGAAGCCCAAGGATCTCTTTTTATAGCATCAAGTGCAATAGCCAAAGTTATAGTGCATCCTGGTAACAACATTAGTCCATTATCTGAGATAATTTTCCTAGATTTAGGAGGGGTGATAGCTACAATCTCAGCCTTGATCTTCAACTACTCTGCCTTCTCAGCCTCTTCTTGTTGAGAAGGCTCAGCACTAACCCTAGCTTGTTCAAGCCTTTATTTTATCTCTTTTCTCTTTTGCTAAATCATGAATTCTTAAAATTCCTTAGATTGTAAAAACTTATCATCTACAAGGAATTCAATACAATCCTTAATCCTAGGATCATCATCACTCTTCTCATCATAGTGCCATTGGATCATCTTATATTGGGGAACCTCAAAATCAGTGGTATCTTCAATACTAGGGGGAGGGAATTTTTTGTCTACTCTCCATCATCCAAAATATATTTAGCCATTTTCTCTACCTCAATCTCTTGGACATTCTCTTTTTGTACATTTGTAGACTATTCTAGAATATCCATAGCTTGGGGCTATTAGGCTAAGAGAACTTGTGCTCTCTTAGTAGCCACTTTAACCTTTACTTTGAAGTCACCATTTTGGTAATCCCTCAGCTTTGCAAAAGCTCTTTCAAAAGGATCTTCAATTTCATCATAAGGACTTACATAGAAGGAATTCCTCCTCATAATTATCTCTTCAATGTCTATTATGAATGTCCATTCCCTCTTTCTGGATATAACAGTCACATCACTTGTCAAGTTCCTCAATACATCATCTACGTACAAGAACTAATGACCAAGCCTAGATAAACTTTTCTCCCTTCTCTTTGTAGAAACAAAACCCTCTGGGTCAAAAAACCTAACCTCATCAAAACATTGTTTAAGGTTATTTACCATGATTCCAAATTTTTCATACCTCTCTTGAGTAGTAGCTACAAAGTAAGAAAAAGAGCATTGAGGGTTTACCAAAGTACCCTTCTTGGGTTTTCTGAATATTTCATAATCCATAAAATTAATTTGCCACATCAAATCCATAAAATCCAATTGGTTAGAAACATGCAGAGGAAAGTGGTGTGGTGCCACCTTGGAGCCATAAGCTCTAATAAGAGTATACTCTGAGTGTAGAAACAAATATTCCCAATTATGATGCTTATCTATCCTTTTCACATACCTTGGATGCATAAAATGCCTAATTTCTTGGGAAAGCGTATAAATAGGTGCCACACCTAAACTTTCCATAATATTGTACTTGATAATATTAGCAAACACTAAATAATTGGAATTGGGACAATCCTGGTACTTAATATATGTCCACATTTAGACAGGAAGAACCTTATTTTCATTATCCCTCATTCTCAATTTCAACTTCCTTTTCCAATTATAATCACCTTGAAAATAGTAGCATATGGATTAATAGGAAATAGTATGGAAAATGGAAATGGAGAACCTCCCTCTGTAAATTGACGAAATGTTGATGCATTTGATCTGCGACAAAAGAACCATAATCAAAATCAATGTTCTGATTGTGGACCTATATATCTGCAGCCATTACCAATAGGTCAGGAGCTACCCTTGCCTCAAAAATTTGAGCTAGAACCTGATTTACATAATAATATGTGCTCTTAAAGTAATCCACAAACTCTTCACATTCAAACGAATCAATATCTTTGGGGAGAAATTTCTCCTTGCTTTTTGTATGTCGAACTAGTAGTCTATTTTTGTATGCAAATATATTACTCTCATATTCACCATTTAGACTAGATCACTTGATTTGTACAGTACAATTGGGATTCAACCAAAATATCTCTATCATTTTATCCCTTGTTACTTCAAGGATTACATTTCCATCTTCTCTTTTGATTTTTCTATCTACAAGATCATATTGCTTGGAAAATTCCATCATTACATCCACCTCTAGAAACACATTGGGTACCACCAACATCCCAAGGTTGAGCCCCCATAAGTAACATGTCAAATTTCCAGAATACCTCCTATTAAAAGTCTATGTGAACAACTACCACCCACTCTAGGGCTGAGCCAACTCTCCAATCTCACTAGTACTGTCAATTAGTTGTCTTGTCACAGTGACATGGATTGTGGCTCTCTTACCAATGTGTGACCCACCCACTTTTACTTCTCTAGTGACACTTTCCATAAATCTCTCTCGATTATTCTTTGCACCTCTTGATAGTTTAGACACAACAGTGGTACTTGGTGTAGGGTTTGTCACTACAAGTAGCTCTAGCTTAGCCATGGATGAAACATCCTAGGTTTTAAGCCTTTTAACTCTCTTCTTCTTTGGATTTCTCTTTGGCCTAATGCTAGATTCACTAGGGTCTACCTTACTTATATTTGCAAGGTGGTGGGACTAGGGTTTACAATTTTCTTAATCGAAAACACCCACCTAGTTTTACTTAAAACCCAAGGCACAAATTACATAGCAAAATACTCCCAAATATTCAACAATATATATATTAATTCAATTGAAGATGCTCACCTAAATAAACTATAACCATATAATCTCTCAATTCCTTATGATAATTTAGGAAGCACAATTCAACACTTTTGACATGAAAAGATACACAATTTTCTTTCCTGTGTGAATGATTGACATCAATGTCACTGAAATTGCCTTGTTGGAGATCTTCACACTATTTCTTTAGCTTCTAGTTTTCTTCTCCGCTCTAGAACAGCTCTGAATGTTTAAAAGACAAGTCAACCACCTTTTTTATGGTTGGGAAATCGAACATATCACCATAAATGTTTGATAGAAACATCATGTGAGTGAAATTACATTTAGTCATTCATATTTAAAACTTGACCATTGATCATTGTATTTTAAAACCACATAAACTATTCTCCTCCACCTCACTACTTTCTTTTCTGCCATAAATGATGTCCTTATGATGCTGCCACATTGTCCTTTATTTGGGATCCATCATCCATCGCCAATACATTTAATCTTTTATAAATCCTATGAGCAATGTGAACATCCACACGATGAGATCTTAGACATCGGATCTAAGATCCATCCTTGATCACATTTCCCCTCCTCCATCATGCATCACTAATTCATGCTTCATTCTTTAGATCACATCAACGATAGGTGATAAGGTAATGGAGAAAGATTAAGACATGTACACTTGTGTGAAAATAAAAGGAACAATACACATCATTCATAAGAGGAGCACAAATCAGTGAAATGATGTTTGAACAAAATACTTCATCGCTCATCACCAATTTGAACAGAACAATTTAGTAGCCATTCACGATGAGTGATAGAACAAACATGAAAGATCCCTGATGTCATCGGTCATCACCCATTTGAAACTCAAAAATTAAAATGGGCTTGTGATGAGAAAAAAGAAGAAAATAAAGAGCACCAAAGGCCATCATGTATCGCTAGTTCATTTAACAAAATATATGAAAAATTAGTGATATAAGAGATACCAGTGATAATAAGTAGAACAATCCCATCACACATCACTAATATGACTTTGAACACTCAAAAAGGAAATGTGATTTGTTAAATCAAAAAGATAATGCTCATCACGCATTATTCATTTGAGTAAATACAAACTTAAAAGCTATTAGCGATAAGCGATAGAGCAAGACAGTGAATGAGACTTTAAGTGAAGAATTTCGCATGTGCCTGTAAGTTGTTTTAAAAAGGGGTAACTGCCTAGGATGATGTATAAAAGGCCTTAAGGACTTAGGGAATAATTTTATCAAAGGATGTAAAGGCCAAATAAGGTTAATTAATAAACCTTATAAAATACAAGAGTTTCAGATGTAGGTAGAAGGGGTTGGTCAACCCATGAGTATTAATGACTCAATACATTTTAAGACGACCAAAAACAAGCGACAAAAGGTCAAAAATGAATTAAAACCATGGCTAGGACACAAGCTTGAGATTCATTGAAGAAGGGTTTTAGGCAACGTAAAGCCCCATAATAGTGAAAATAGATAAAACCCTAAGCTCCTATGATAGATACCATGAACCCCAATCTTAGACTTGCACAAACATGGAAAACAAGCACAATATTAGATCAATATGCAAGTTATAATAAGAATTCCCCATGAAATTCATCTACAAATATTCAAAGTAGGAAATGAATGAAGAACAATACAAACAACTAAGTTAGATCGTAATTTAAAAAATGCAAACACTTAATGCCATGGGGGAATTGGTGCCAATTATGTGTAGAAATTGGACCTTTCCCAACTCCTTTGTAAGCTTTGATGATTTCATCCACTTGATGGTGAAGAACAATGTGATTCCATGAGAAAACCTACAAATACCCTAGCTATGGTGATGACAAATGCTCAAGAAATGCTATTAGATTGCTCTAAATTGAAGATAATAACTTTTCTCTCAAATTTTGGATGATGAATAAGAGGAGGAGTCTCTCATTTAAAGATTTCAAATTGGAAGAATGAGAAAGATTTGAGCAATGTGGGATCATTCAACATCCAATGGCCAAGTGCCACTTGTCAAGATGTAAATGGTTCAAGGTTGTGCACATTTTGATGAAAGTTCCAATAAATGTTATTAGATGGAATTTGAAATTAGTGAAATGACTTGTTGGAGAGGAAAGAAAATGGAGTTACGGCCACTTGGCTCAAGGAAAAAGGACTTGTAAGGTGAAATAAATGACTTGTTGGAAGGACTAAGTCCACTTGGATTTGAATTCAAATTTGAGGGAATATTCCCCTTTTATGCCATGTTGAGAGAAAATAGAGATTTAATAAATGAATTAAATCTATTTTCATGTGCAAGTGGTAAAAGCTAGAGGATGGGACTTGATTTAAGATTAAATTAATCAAATATTAATTAATGTAATGAGGAATTAGAAGATGTGACAACTTAGACTTAACTTTATGCATTGATTTAAATCAAATTGAGAGGAAGGGTTTAATTAAATAAATATATTTATTTATTTAACTAAAGGGGATAATGTTAGATTAAATTGAATAAGGAACTTTAATTTATTTAATTTAATAAGAGGACTTTAGAGTTTTAATTAAATAAAGTGAATTAGTTAATTAAACAAAGATACGGGGTTAATTAAATTAAATTGATTAATTTAATCAACAAGGGAGAATGACTTAATCAGGTAAATAATGATTTATTTAATTAATGGATGAAGAGTGATGATAAGCTAAGAGTATGATTCAGGATGAAACAATGATAGTAATCAGGATCAAGTGTGCCAGTCAATTTTCCATGTCTACAAATACATTAATATTTTGCAGGATGATAAATTTTCTAATAGAAGTTCTCTTGTCATGCAAATGTTTAACTTGCAACTGTATCTTTGCATTTTTAGTATTAGCTTCTCTTCTTGTTTCATCTAGTTGCACTAGTTAATCAATTCTTTTTTCATATCATCACAGACATCTTCATCATATTCTTGCACAAATTTATACATCCTCAACAATTTATTCTATGGAAACCTAGCATCCAAACCATATACCAAACAAAATGGTGAATAACCAGTGGCCTTCTTTATGATAACCCTATTTTCCTAGAGTGCTAGCTTTAGCTTTGAATCCCAAGCTTTCCTATTCTTCTCTATCACTATTTTGATAATTTTCACTGATCTCTTATTACTAGACTCAGCTTGACCATTTCCTTGAGGATGGTGGGGTGAAGAGTAAGAAATTTCTATAATGCCATGCTTATCACAAAAATCCTTGAATTGTTCTGATCTAGAAAACATAGCATTATATGAGATAATTTTTTCTAGGACTCCAAACCTCATCAAGATATTGTTTGACAGTAAGTCAACTACCACTTTGCTTGTTGTTTTCTTTGTGGGTATTGCTTCTACCTATTATGTAAAGTAATCAGTAGCAATAATAATCCACGATTTTCCTCCACTAGATATTTCTAGTATTTCACCAATGAAATTAATTTCCCATTGTTGAAATGGAGCTTGAATAGAAATAGGCCTTAATGGTAAATTTCCTGAGAACTTCCATTTTCCTACAAATCTCTAACAAGGATCACAAGTTTTAACAAACTTTTAGGAATCTTTAAAAATTGTAGGCCACCAGAACCATGTCCTCAAAGTATTATGAATAGTGGTCTTTGCCATGTAATGACCACCACACACTCCATTGTGCATTTCCTACAAGAGTTCTAATGCCTTTTTCCTATCCACACACTTAAGCAGCACAACATCTAGGCTCCTCCACCATAGTTCATTTTCAATAATTACATAATGGCATACAATTTCAATGTCCTCTTGTCATTATCATCAATATCTGTAGGACATTGCAAAGTCTGTAGGTATTGGACAATTCTTCTATACCATTCATAGGTTTACATATCATAGATAGGTGCAACATCAATAGTCTATTTTTGGCCTATCTGATTAGCTTCTAAGTTAGCTTCTGCCATTAATTTAGATAGCACTTGTACCCTCTTACTAACTTGGTGATGTGGACATCAATGTTAAATTATTGGATCTTGTTGATCCACATACACCTTCGGCCTACAGTTTCCTGCTAAGAAGATATCTTTCACAGTAGCACTTGGTACAAAAGCTATGATTGTAGCTCCCACTAGGTAAATTCTAATAAATATTATAGCATTGACTAGAGAAAAAGCTTGTTTCTCAAGTATATCATATTTGAGTTATGCAACCTATAAATATTTTATAAATAATACAATAGGTTGTTCAAAGCCATCATTATTTTTCTACAGTAAAACATCAACAATAGTATGGAAAGAAGAAAAAGAAAAAAATGTGCATTGGCCTAGAAAAATTAGGAGATTTCAAAATAAGAGCCTCCTTAATAGCTTTCTTAATGCTCTTGAAGGCTTGAATAGGCTCTTCACTCAAAACTACCTTTTCTCCTTTATTTAACATCTTGGAAATAGGTTTTGTAATCTTTGTAAAGTCGGTTACAAATATCCTCAAGAATTTTATGTGTCCGAAAAAAGATTGAATTCCATTGAAATTCTTTGGTTGGGGATCTTATCTATGACTTCTACCCTTTTAGGGTCAATCCTCACTCCTTCTTTGGACACAATGTGCCCAATAATTTCCCTTTAGTAACCCCAAAGGACTTTTTTTTAAGATTTAGTGAGATCCCATACTCTAAAGCCCTTATAAATACCTTCTCCAAGTGTGCACTATTATCTTCCTCCTTCTTAGAGTATGTTGTGAAGTCATCTTGATAGATAGCCATGAACACATCTATAAAATCGAAAAAAGATACATCCATAGCCCTCTAAAAAGTGGCACCCAATTGTTAAGAAAAATGGCATCCTCGCATATACGTAAGTGCCCCATGGAGTAGTGAATGTTGTCTTGTACTACTCAGTCTCCTTTAATTTTACTTGGATGTAACCAAAAAATCCATCCATCATGGACATTAGCTCGCAACCAGTCACCTTCTGCAACATGGCTTCCATATTCAATAGAAGATAGTTTTTCTTTAATGATGATATGTTGAGATTTCAAAAATCCACACATAACCTTATATCACCATTCTCTTTCCCAACAGGAACTAGATTTAACACCCATCAAGAATGCCTAATAGGTTTTATGATAGCAGCATCCCTTAGCTTCATTAGTTCTTCTTTCATCTTAGGAGCTAAGGAAGGATTAATTGGTCTATGATTTTGCTTGAAAGGCTTAGCATCTTCCTTGAGAGGAATTTCATGCTGAAATAATTCCTCTCTATATGCTTTCAGGTCATCATATGACCAGGCGAAGACATTTCTATATTTTATCAGTAAGGCTACCAACATCACCTTAACCTTAGGTTTCATCCTTTTTCCTACATATACCTTTTTAGGGGCATTTAAAGTCCCTAAATTAACCTCCTCTAGATCCTCTAGATGAACAACAATTGCTTTAACCTTTCTCTTATCTTAGTTGTCAAAGACCCTTTCTAGTGCTACAAGACCCTTAGGGATTTTGTTTGTTTTCAGTTGGATTATCTCTTTACCAAAAATTATATCCTTACCATCTGTATTTTGGCTATGTTCAGGATCATGATGGGCCAAAAAGTGGTGATATGTAAGTGATATGATGGCCCATGTGGTCGACGACACTTTTTTTACTCAAAATTGATGGAATGAAAAGGGTTTTTAAAAGAGATTCTCAGCTTTCCATCAATATAAATTATGCTTTACTATGAATTTAATAAATAATTATTATTCATTTTCTATTTGAATTACGACTAAAGTCCTAATTGATAGGTTGATTGAAAAACATCTATAGCTTTCAAACGGTATCACATTTTTTGAATTTGAAACATGTGTCACATTCTATGCTTCACATACTATAGGATTATAAAAAAAATGAATTTCATGAAGTTTTGACCAAGTTAAGATGGCCAGACAAACGAGTTTTTATATTTTTTAAAAGTTGTAATAAAAAAATCATAATTAATTATTTACTTGGAAAAAAATTACAAAGAAATATAAATCACATCGAGGCATGAGTGCTCTACTTATATCTAAAATATTATAAAAAAATATTATCATTTTATTGTGGTTAGGGTTGTTAGACAGACACCTACTTCTTATTTTTTCCCTAAAATTTAATTACTACTGCATTGAAATTTCAAATTTTCACCAAATAGATTTAAAAAAATAAAATAAACCTAGTAGTTTAGAAACTAGATTAAATTTTCTACATATTATATTCTTACATATTTTTGAAATAATGTAGATAACTTATTCAATTTTTTAGATAAATTTTCCTAACTCTAATTTTTTGAATTTTCATCACCACTTAAGGGCCTTTTTTTTTCATGATGATCCTATACATACCCTTTTCTACAAACGCCCCAAAATAAATCTTCTAACCTTCATATTCATCTACACATCTCAAAAATTTAAGAAAATCTTCATCGTCATTGAAGATCTACCAATTGTGCACATTTTCAGGAATTGAAAGCCTTGAGTGTATCTTAACCATTGAGATACTTGCAAAATTTATATCATCTAGTCTTAAGGAAATATTAGGAAGCAGGTTTTCTACTCTTTTTTCTCCCCTTTCCGTCCAATCAATTCCAAAAGCATCAAACTTCACTATATAATCCCAGAAAACATTTTTATATTGCTTCAATCTATTGTTTTTGTAGGCATACCTGGCTCTTACTTGGGATGTCACTAGTTCAAAATCATCAATTACCATCAACTTCTTTATCCCATGTTTCCCAACCAATCCTAATCCAAGTAAAAGTGCTTCATATTCTGCCACATTATTTATGCAGAAAAAAAGATAAAGTGAAAGAGAATTTGTACATGTTACCACTAGGTGACACCAATAGTATCCTTGCACCAGATCCTTCCTTGGATCTTGCACCATCAAAATAAATTTTCCATAATCCATCCTTCCCAAATAACTTTGTTACTTCATTATCTTTAGGTGTAGGGTTCCTATTAGTTTCTCTTGGCACTTTTTCCACCTTGAAGTCACTGATAATTGTATGAATAAAAAAAATTCCATCATCTTCAGGAGCATGTTCCAATATATGCCACACTTTTGGTTCTCTTACCACTTGTACATCCTTTCCATCCATAGGAAAGGTGCCATAGGACATTTCACACTGCATACTACCTCACATTGAACCACTCCATTTTCTAGATAGTAAAGTCCCATATAATTGGGTGGGATATCTAACACCACCACACTCATCTTAAACTCTTTTCAAGATATTCTGCCAATCTTTAAGGGAGTTCATCAATCACACCAGTGGTAGGGACGTCTCTTGAATCCATAGCATAGAACTTTCCATGAGTGCTATCAACATTAAGTCCCAATGCCCCCATGATCTTGGCTGGCATGATGTTATTGGACACTCCATAATCAATAATATATTTTATTAGAAAATTTCCCTCAACAATCAATGTAAGGAAAAATGGATCTATCTTCCCAAGGCAAGATGTTACTAAGTTTCCTAGAAAAATATGAGGGATTTCAGTAATCACTCCATCAACTTCTTTATCTTTCTTGTCATTTTTACTCACTTTGGGTGGAGTGGGGGCTACTAATTTAGCATAGGCTATAGTAGTGCCATTGATAAGGGCTACTGCCTTTTTTTTGTGTTCATCAATCTTCATCATCTAGAGAAAAGGAACATAAAATTTCACTTGACTAAGTAATTGAATCATATCAATAGGAGTGTACTTAGGTAATTGAAATAAAATCATAACTTTTTTTATGCTAATTTCCTTCTATTGATTTTTCATTGTCTCATCTTTAGGCTTTAAATATTTTCTCATAGTATCATTATTTTTCTTCTATCTACTGATCTTGCTAGAAGGGATCTTGATATCTCCTTCTATCTTTAGTTTATCAACCTTCTTTTCCCAAATCTTATCTCCCCTACTCTCTTTATCTTTGACTACTTTATCATCAAACTTCTAATCTTTTCCTTTGACATTTTTCTCCTTAATGAAAAGACTAGTAGGATTACCTTGTTTATCACCCACTATCCTATTACTTAGGTGGTAGGAGATTCTGGCCTGAGCAGCCAAAGCTACTATATATCTTACAATCTCTTCATATTAAGTACTTCTCAAGGAAACATTATCTTCTATTGGCTCAAAATTATATACTTCATTATCACTATCCATATCATCATCTGATAGAACCTATTAGTGATATGTATTCACAATTTTCCTTTGGTCATCTACATCGATTTCATAAGACTCTTCATCAGATGAGAATTCATTGTTATCAAAATTAGAATCATCCATAATCATAAGTACATCAATATACTCATCACTTGGCTGGTCATAATCATCAGGTGGGTATGTGTAGGATCATGATGGGCCAAAAAGTGGCGATATGTAAGTGATATGATGGCCCATGTGGCTGACGACTTATTTTTACCCAAAATTGATGAAACGAAAAGGGTTTTTAAAGGACATTCTCAGCTTTCCACCAATATGAATTATGCTTTACTTTGAATTTAATAAATAATTATTATTCATTCTCTATTTGAATTATGACTAAAGTCTTGATTGATAGGCTAATTGAAAAAAATCTATAGCTTTCAAATCGTATCAAATTTTCTAAATCCGAAACATGCATCACATTATATACTTCACATACTATAAGATTAACATTAAAAAAATGAATTTCATGAAGTGTTGACCAAGTTAAGGTAGCCAGACATATGAGTTTTTATACTTTTTGAAAGTTGTAATAAAAAAATCATAATTAATTATTTACATGGAAAAAAAATAAAAAAATATGCATCACATCGGAACACGAGTCCTCTAGTTATATCTAAAATATTATTATTTTATTTTGGTTAGGGTGGTCAGACAAACACCTACTTCTTATTTTTTCCCTTAAATTGAAGTACTACTACATTGAAATTTCAAATTTTCACCAATTAGAATTTTTTTAAAATAAACCTAATAGTTTAGAAACTACATTTAATTTTCTATAGATTCTATTTTTATATATTTTTGAAATAACATAGATAAATTATTCAAAATTTTATGTCAAGTTGCCTACATCTGATTTTCTAAATTTGTATCACCACTTAAGGCCTATTTTTTCCATGATGATCCTACACATACCCAGGTACATCTTCATCAACTTCAACCATCTGTGCAACTCAACATTGATTAGGAGAATGTGGTATTTGACAAACCATACACTAGGGAGTTTCCTCAGTAAAATTCCCTGAATTCTTCTGCAAAAGGATTCAAAGGAACCTTGTTCTAAGTATTTTTCTGGTTGTTAGGTATGGGCTTCCCACTATTCTAGTTGGTATTATATGGGTGATCCTACAACTGAGGAGGTCTTTCATTCCTATGATAATTATTTGACTAAGCCTTATCTTGCTTTGCAATTCAGTCATTCATACTCTTCATAAAATTATCAATCTTATCCTCAAGAGTACCTCCTTTAATACCATAACTCTTATCCTCCTTTTTTGGATTTATGAGAATCCTTGCATCGTCTCTTCTTCCAACTTTACTAGTCACTCTAATGATGTTATTAATATGGAAAGCCACCTTATAAGCTTCTCTTAATGTTTGATTATTCTTATCAAGCAAATGATAACTCATTTTTGCATCAAATGCATTGTAATAATTCACTAAGCACACATTATCATTCAATTATAGATGGGGGGGAATATTTTCATAGCCTTTTGGAACATTGTATTAAATGAGTGACATACTCATTAGAACCCTTAGAAATGTTATTAAATTGATTCAACAGGTACCTTGAATCTATCTTATCACCACATTGCTCCCTAAAGAGCCAATGCTCTCAGAAGGAAACCTCCTATACCACTCCCTGGAATCTTCAATGAGTGATTGCAAAAAAAAATTCATCATTAAATCCTCTACTTCTACCTCAAAGTCGTCCATGACATTAGCAAAATCCTAAAGATGATCTTCACCGCTCACAACATTATTCCTAGAGAATCTGACTAAGGTAGGCCTGAAATCCTTAGGAAGTGGGTTAGGATACCCCAATATTCCAGCAAAACATAACTACTAATACCTCTCTATTTGGAGTGCTCTCCTAGTATGTCGACCTCTATGATAATTTCTAGGTTCATCATTTTTTTTGTTATCAGATTGAGTTTTATCCTTACCTTTTCCATCTCTAGTACTTTTATCTTCTCCCTTCATTTCTTCCTCTTCATCTTCAGAATATGAATTCTTATTATTTCCATTTCCTCCACCACCACCACCCTAATCTCCACCACCATTTCCACTAGCACTATGTCCCAAAGAATTTTTCTTATGTCATTCACTATCAGTGTGTCCAGAGGTTGAAGCCTCTAGAGCTGGAGTGGAGATTTTAAGAAAGGTGATCTTTCTAGCTATTTCTGCATTAGCGACTTCTATTTAAGCTTTCTTTAAATCTTCTTGCAGTTTGTCATTCTCCAACTATAATTTCAAAATCTTGGGTTTTAGGGGTGCAACAGATGGGGTAGAATCAATCTTGAAATTTTGATTGGCAATGTTGATAGATGAAGTATTGGTATTGAAAGTATTGAAGGTAGTCTTCTTTGTATGCTCAATGAGTTTCTTCCCATGATCTATACATGATGATTTCTTAACAGCAACAGAAGGATCTAAAGATTTGGTAGTTGCAATAGATATGGTATAGGTATTAGTTTTAGAGGTTCCCATTTGGACTGTTACTTTAGGAATTTCATGGTAATGCTAGCAATCAACTTAGAGACATTTTCAGTGAAAGCCTTCAGCCTATCAGTATGTTCTCTCATCTTCTCTATTTTTTGTTTCCTACCATCCCTCTCAAGTTACTTAGCTCTAATGATATATTCCTTTTCTTTTAACCCCTTCTTCCTATGTTCTTATTCCTTCTTAAGCCTAATTTCTTCCTCTTCTAACACTTGTATTTCTTTGTCAATATCTTCATCATTTTCCAAAACATCTCCAAGCTCACTTTGTGTAGGAGTATAGTAGGTCTAATCAGTTGGGTCCTCCTCAAGAGATAACTATACTTATACATTAGGAACTTCACCTCTTGGCTTAAAATTATTTCAATTGAAAAAAGATCCAACTCCAACGGTCAAAGGTTTTGAGAACTTCTTATTTTTATCCCAGAATCCCCATCTATCTTCTTCTCTTGAAATAGAAAATTCATTATCAAAAACTTTCTCAACGGGAAAACTTCCTTGATCTACCCTAGATAATTCAACTTCATGCAAGATTTCTAGGGTATTTGCACTTTTTACTTCATTGTTAAAAGTAGGAGATGCTTCAACAAGGGATTAAAAAAACTTACTTGATTTAGTAGTTTTCTTCACCCATAATGGCTACTTATCCTTTGCAAACTTAGATTCCAATTTGTACTCCGAATGATTTTTTGTATAGCTCCTGGTCTACTTCATAGTATCAATAAATATGTCAGAATCCTTCTTCCCTTGTTCACTTCAAGAATTTATCTTTTCACTAGTAAATGAGACTTCAAATTTGCCACCTTGAATGCTAGGAAATAGAAATTGATTATATTTTGACTTGGTACTTGTAACTTCAAACAAGAATCTAAACATAATCGGACATAAAGTGAAATAAATCACCAACACATGACGCATAAGATAGGACATGACCTTTATACTTAAATCCTTGTAAAACACTTATTCTTCAAAAGGTGAAGAACAAGAATGTACTCGACTCTGACTATACCAGATCTGAACTAGAGACGTTGGACTTAGCAGTCCCCAGTAGAGTCGCCAATTTTTTTATTATTTTTATCGTAACCAAGATGATCTTTAGAATTACCTATGGATATTTCCATTTCCAATAATCAGTAATCTAAAGGGATTGTCCAACAAAAAAGTAAAAGTTTCAAAAATTTCAAACCTACACTTCGGGCTCTGTGAAACCCACGAGGGTAATGTTAGAGTAATAGGTTATTTCACTTAATTAATTTAATTATATTGGTTAATTAATTAAGTCACTTATCACTTTAGATTTACTTAAGCTAAACTTAGGAACATTAAAAATTAATTATTTATTAATTATTAAGTGTGAACACTAGGGTTTCCTTTTAGGGTTTGATCTCCTTTTAAGGATTGATCTCATTATAATTACTCATTCTCTTTAATGCATTTTAGCTTGAGGCTTATAGAGCCTCTGGATATATTTTCTTTATGATAGGTTATTGCTTGTAGGTGTTCACTAGGGTCTGCAAGGTTGATTTATCAATTTCTACATGGTATCAGAGCTTCAGTTTGCAACTGCCTATTCGTCTTTTGAAGGATATTGCCTTATAATATTTTTTAAATGCAAGGGTTTCAGCCAAGCATATTTTTGCAAGATCTAGGGGTAGCCAAGTTTTTTGGGAATTTTTGGACAAATCAGAGGTCACCATCGCATTTACAGTACCCAAAAACCCTAGGAACACCTGCCATTTGGTCGATTTTGGACCTATTAAAAAAAGGTAAAATTGTTTTGTGAGAGGTCGTACGAACCTCCCTAGCATGCTTCACAAGGCAAAAAAAGTCACGAAAATAAAATAAAAAATAAAATAGCATGCTTTGAAAAGTGTTTCTAGTAGAAAATTTGACATCCAACCAAAAACCATCACTGCTCATCCCACTGCCAGGCTCTCTATCAGCCCCCAAGGGCTTACACCCTCAACCCATGGTCCTTTGAAGGACCAGGCACTAAGCGCCTAGCCCCTAGCAATAGCTTCAACCTAGCCCACGATCACATGATTCACCAAGTACTTTTTCCTCCACCCCAGCCGCCATCCCCCTAGTCTTACATGCGACCAGGGGCCAATTTTTTTAGCCCCTGAGGGCTATTGAAGGGCTTATTGGGTAGTTTGGAGCACTTTCAAGGAATCAAGTGTAAAATGTGCATACAATTTCCCATTTTTGAAAACAAATAGGCATCTGAAATATTGTTTTGGGCACTATCCAATGGTATGGGTTTGATTTTCTTGTTTTTCCTCTTTGATGCTTTTGTACGCCTTTGAAGTCAAAAGGAGTTGTTTTCACTCTGGGAGGCATAATGTTTTACTCCGGAATCCATTTTTCACCATTCTCACGGCATCAAAAAGTGGATTTCGTCCTCTCCACAAATATCAGACCTAAATTTTCCATAATTTTTACCAGGTATCTAAATTGTTTGTTATATCTTAGATTTTTCTTTCTTGGTTATTTTCTTTGGAAACATGTAATTTAGGCTATTTTTTTGAGATCAAAGAGAAATGTTTTTTGCATTAAGAGTAAATACTAATTTTTTTAATCATGTATTCACATAATACTGCACCCCTTACTCCATTCAACTACTTTCATTGGAAAAAATAATTGGAGATTCATTTGGTGCACAAAGGGTTGTATAGAGTGACCATGGGTACAAAAGTTGAACGTACAGGTGCTGCTGAAAAGAGAAAGTGGTTTAATAGGTTTGATGAGGATTTTGGTACTTTATGTTTATCTATTTCTCTTGATCTCATTTTTCATATTGAGTCTTGCACTACACTCCATCAGGTTTGGACTACTTTAGGGTCTTTGTTTGGGAAGCAAGATACTATGAGAGGATTCTAATTGGAGAATGCGCTTACTGGCTTCAATCATAGGGATTTTGACAACATCTAGGAGTTCTTCATAAAATTCAAGTCTCTTAGATTGTAGTTGGCCCAATGTGGTATTCAGAAGTTGGACTCTAAGTTGATATTTTCCATTCTTTCTAAGCTTGAACCAAATTATTTAGTTTTTGTATCTACCTTTTATGCTACTAGGGATGCTCTTGGTACTTGGTTTACTATGCCATATCTTGATGAATTTTATTCATCTCTCACTTGAATGAAAGATAAGTTGGCTAGCATGGGAAAGTTGAAACCTTCTACATCATAGGAGCTTATTGCATCTTAGGGGCACACATATCAAAAGAATTCTAGTGGAAATGGAAAGAAACAAAAACAAAAGGATTCCAAATCTCATGAGCAGAAAAAGGAGTCCTCAGATTCATCCTCCTTTTCTAAGATGAAATCATCTAAGAAGGAGAAGGTTACATGTCCATATTGTAAGAGCGAAGGCCATGCAAAACAAAGTTGCTATAAGAAGAACATTGATGAGATAAATCATCTTCTTCAGAAACATTAGATTGATTTTCCTTCTAGGATGTCTACATCATCTCCTTCCCCTCATTATTCTTCTTAAGAACACTCTGTCAGGGGAATAGTTGGTTTACACACTTCATTAGATATGAAGGGACATTCTCTTTATGCTTATTCAGGTCATAGATCAGGGAGATGGCTTCGAGATTCAGGAGCATATCATCATATGG
The DNA here is from genome assembly GCA_007115665.2 of Sequoiadendron giganteum. NCBI lineage: Eukaryota > Viridiplantae > Streptophyta > Pinopsida > Cupressales > Cupressaceae > Sequoiadendron > Sequoiadendron giganteum. The sequence continues at coordinate 566,154,421 of CM021106.1, read as the reverse complement.
CATCTTCACACTCTATGTTCACTTCCTTTGAGCCTTGCAGTATGTCTCCTATTTTGATGGGAATCAATAAATACATGAGTGTTACAGGGAATGGGTCTATTAGTTTTGGGGACAACACTTTTTAGGATGTCTTGTGTGTTCCTCATTTGATAAAAAACCTTCTTTCCATATATTAGATCACACATGGAGGCAATGGAAGATCTATGGAGTTCACACCTGATTCAATTATCATTAGAGACTTGGAGAGTAGAGTGGTTATTGCTACTGGGGTGGTGGATCACTCATCTCGGTTGTATTCCTTTGTAGGATTTTCTTCTAATGGTGCTTATGTTCCTATAGTTCTATTCATCACACTTCTAGTGTGAAGCATCACACAAAGGAGACATTTTACTTCTTGAACCTCAGTGTTCTCACTTTGGATCCAGTTCTTGAGCTATCAAGTCTATCTCTTCCACCTCCCATTGTGGTTGTTGATACTTCTATGGCTACAGATGTGGTTTCTTCTATTTTAGTACATTAATACCTAGTTGATCATTCATATTTGGGGGTTTCTCTTCAGTCTTCACCTACTTTTACTTCTTAATTGGTTGAGGTCACACTTGCTTCTATGGAGACATCTTGGGCTACACCTGATTCACCTTCAGAGATTGTGTTCATGAGGCTTCTTCCCTCTCACTTCTTTTAGGAGATGTGGTTTCTTAATTCTTTTTCGAGCTACTTAATTATGGGGGGGTTATGTGGTATCTTTCTTCCTCTCTTCTTGGGGGGGTTTTCTTTCATTTATCTTTGTGATGGATGGTGTGCTTGAGGTGTCTTATGGAGACCTCCATATTTTATCATGGTTTTTTTTGCATCCTATTTTGGGGAGTTCTGTTCCCACGTGGTTTTCTCCTTTACCCTATTTGGTTTAGTTTGCATTTCATTTGTACATGGGTACTTGATTAGGCCTTGTTGTTGGGACCCATATTTACTTTCATGCATCTTTTCCTTAGTGTTTTAGCTACTTCCTAAGTTCATCTTAACGAAGGGTGTTAGAGTAATAAGTTATTTCACTTAATTAATTTAATCATATTGGTTGATTAATTAAGTCACTTATCACTTTAGATTTACTTAAGATAAACTTAGGCACATTAATAATTAATTATTTATTAATTATTAAGTGTGAACACTAGGGTTTCATTTTAAGGTTTGATCTCCTTTCTTAAGGATTGATCTCATTGTAATTGTTCATTCTCTTTAATGTATTTTCAGCTTGAGGCTTACAAACCATCTTTTTTGTTTTGGATATCTTTTCTTTGTGATAGGTTATTGCTTGTAGGTGTTTAGTGGGGTATGTGAAGTTGGCTTATCAAATTCTACATGTAATCCCACAATGTATACTCAAGAATTCATACAACCAATATTTAAATATGTTGTCAACAATAGATACTTCTCATATAACGACTCAAAAATGTAATATATTGAAAAGAAAGGCAATTGTTTTAACAATACACTACACTTGGAGCATGATAACAATGAAACTTAACATAAGTACAATGGTAACTCATTCAAAATATTTGTAAACAAAGACTAATTTGCTAATGAATTGACCCAGAAAATGCACTATGGATACCTTACATGAACAAGTACCTTATCCTAAACACGGAGTCAATGATAACCTATGAGATTTGATAACAATCATTCTCATAGCAATATAAGAGCTTCAAGAAACACTGCATTATAGTATTCCCATATTATTTTCTTGACCACCACTTCTTATAGATACCCTAACATATAATTCTTATGAATCAATAACTTCATTCAAGCGTTTATTCTAGTTCCTTGAACTAAATAGCAAGAATGAGATCACATAACCACTAGAACAATGGAGATGAATGAAACAACCCTTTATTATATTATTCATAATTCATAAAACACATAAAAAGGAGATAAAATGGTCATGAAATTAGAACCACTCTACTTCATATTTGCTATCTTTTTATCAAAATAACATACACTATTACCAACTTAGAACCTAAGAGAAAGAAAAACTTCAAAAAAATACTTTGTATTCTTTCTACAATTCACTGTTTTAATTACAATGCAACAAACGTTTCTTTTTGGCCTTGAATTCCTTCTTATATAAATGAAGGAGAAAAATAAACCTCAGACTAGAAAGCACACATGCTACCTTTCCATTGGACCGTTGTAACATATATTTTCTTTTCAGTTACACTTGAGCTCTCAAGTGGTGGGAATAAATATGAATCAAAATTATTCTTCATTTGTTGTTGAAGATCCAATCCCACCATCAAAAGGCATCTTTTGTCATTACAACAACTTCAAAATATCTCCCACATGCTCAAAATTGTTTCCACAGGAAAACCTAGTGAGAAAAATTCAAAAATACGAAAAGCATGTAAAAACATAAAATTGATTTATCCACATAAACACTTATGCCACCATCTTTCAGGTTGAGGAGAAAATAATTATTTTTTAATACTTCATCAAAATCCCAATCTATACTATTTTAAAGCTATACATTATTGTTCTTCTATCCATTATTCATCATATCCATCATCCTCTTACAAGCTTAATATATTTATCAAGCCATGTGATGTATTCTTCCTTAGTTGACCAGTTTGTATCTAGAAGCCTCTCCACCTTCACATTGTGCTGAGTATATTTTGCATCAATTAAGAACATGGACTCCTTGAAAAAAACATCCATCCTTGTTTTAATCTCCACCATTCTATCAATATGTCGATTCAACATGGTGTAATTGCTTACAATTAATGTCATCTTAGTTGATTTGAGCATCTCTCCCAAATCATAGCTCCATTCATTTAACAATTCTAATTCACCCTTTTGATTCAATATCTTAGGTATATGATGCTTCCCATTTATTTTAATGCATTTAGCTTGCTCTCGAGCTACATCCATATCTTCCCATGAAACATTGTTATTTCATTTACTAAATCAACCACTTGCAATATTTTGGGGATGTTTGTGGGTGCCTTAGGATCTTCCTCCATTTTAGGTATAATCTCTTTTAAATCACCCTCTAGTTCTCCACTTGGTGCTCCACTCATTCTTGAAGGCTTCCTGAACCTGTGAGTACTTTATGTTTCCTTCATGGATGCTCTTATGGCTAGCCCATACATCATTAGCCCTATTCACCAATTTGGTCACTTTTTATTTTAATACATCTTCAAAGATATCATTTGCCAACCTAACAGTTTCAATTTTGGCCTTCTTGATGTTTTCCTTTTTTACCTTTAACTACTTATTTAAATCATTTATTCTTAAGGCCAAGGTCTCGCGGTCCTATGTAGACAAATCAAAAGAAGAAGAGGTTGGAACATATATCTTCTTTATTGATGGACTAGCTTAGAGAGTGACTCTCATTCTATTCATTTCATCGAAGGCCTTGTTATATTCCTTCCCCAAGGAATCATACTTCTTCTAATTTATTTGTGTAGTGTCTACACTAAGCATTGCAACATAAGTAATTAATTTAGCAGCCTGGACAAGTCTTATATTTGTGGCCCTTTTCACGACCAAGGAACCCATGACCTCTTTAATAGGTCAAGCCTCCTCATGCTTTCTTATATTAGGTTGCATAAACCAAATTGAAAGAGTATGCAACTTCAGACTATATCTAGATTGAAACACCTTATCTTCCATTTGTTATTTAGATATTTAAGCCTGAGGGTATATTTTTATAGCATTAAGTGCAATAGCCAAACTGATAGTGGATCGTGGTAACAACATTAGTCCAATCTCTGTGAAAAATTTTCCTAGCTTCAATAGGGGTTATAGTTGAAATCTCAACCTTGATCTTCTCCTCCTCTACCTTCTCAAACTCTTCTTGTTGAGAAGTCTCAACACTAGCCCTAGCCTGTTCAAGCCTTTCTTTTATCTCTTTGCTCCTTTTTTAAATCATGAATTCTTGAAATTCCTTACATTGTACAAAATTATAATCTGCAATGAATTCATTAAAATCCTTAATCCTAGGATCATCATCACTCTTCTCATCATAGTGCCACTAGATCATCTTATATTGTGGAACCTCAAAATCAACGGTATTTGTAGTACTATGGGGAGGGAATCTGTTCTCAACCTCTCCATCATGCAACACATGTTCAACCATTTTCTCTACCTCAATCTCTTGGACATTCTCCTTTTACGCATATGAAAACTATTCTGGAATATCCATAGTGTGGGGCTATTGTGCTAAGAGAACTTGTGCTCTCTCAGTAGCCACTTTCACCTTTGCTTTGAACTCACCATTTTAGTAATCCCCTAGGTTTGCAAAATCTCTTTTAAAATGATCTTCAATTTCATCATAAGGACTTACACAGAAGGCATTCCTCCTCTTAATTATCTCTTCACTGTCTATTATGAATGTCCATTCCATCTTTCTAGATATAATAGCCTCATCATTTGTAAAGTTACTCATTACATCATCTAAGTACAAGAACTGATGACCAATCCCAAATAAACTTTTCTCCCTTCTCTTTATACAAACAAAACCCTCTTGGTCAAAAAACCTAACCTCATCAATAGGTAGTCTAAGGTTATTCACCATGATTCCAAAATTTTCATACCCCTCCTAGGTAGTAACTACAAAGTAAGAAAAAGAGCATTGAAGGTTTACCACAGTACCCTTCCTAGGTTTTCTGAATATTTCATAATCCATAAAATTAATTTGCTACATCAACTCCATAAAATCCAATTGATTAGGAACGTATATAGGCAAGTGGTGTGGTGCCACCTTGGAGCCATAAGCTCTGATAAGAGTATACTCTTAGTGCAAAAACCAATCTACCCAATTATGATGCTTATGTAGCTCCATCACATCCTTTGGATGCATAAGCTACCTAATTGTTGGGAAAGTCTATGAATAGGTGCAACACCTAAAATTTATAGAATACCATACCTAATAATATTAGAAAACATTAAATAATTGGAATTGGTACAATCCTGGTCCCAAATTTATGTCCACATTTGGATAGGAAGAATAGTATTTTAATTGTCCCTCATCCTCAATTTCAACTTTATTTTCCAATTATAATCACCTTCAAACAACAAAATATGCATTACTAGGGAATAGTGTTGAAAACATAAAGGGAAAACCTACCTCTATAAATTGATGAAATCCTAATGCATTTGATCTGTAACAAAAGAAGCATAATCAGAACTAGTGTTCTGATTGTGGCCTTATATATCTGCAACCATTACCAACAAGTCAGGAGCTATCCCTGCCTCAAAACATTTTGCTGGAACTTGATTTAGGTAATGATATGTGTTCTTAAAGTAATCCACAAACTCTTCACATTCAAAGGGCTCAATATCTTTGGGGAGAAATTTCTCCTTTATTTTTCTATGTCAAACTAGCTGTCTATTTCTGTATGTAAATTTATTACTTTCATATTCACCAAATAGTTTAGCTCACTTGATTTCTATAGTAGAATTGGGATTCAACTAAAATATATCTATCATTTTATCCCAAGTTGTTACTTCAAGGATTACATTTCCATCTTCACTTTTGATTTTTCTATCCATAGGATCATAATGCTTGGCCAATTCCATCATTACATCCACCTCTACAAACACATTTGATACCACCAACATCCCAAGGTTGAGTCCCCATAAGTAACATGTTGGCTTTCTAGAATACCTCCTATTAAAAGCATATATGAACAACTACCACCCACTCTGGGGTTCAGCCAACTATCCAATCTCACCAATAGTGTCAATTAGTCAGCTTTTCATAGCAACATGGCCCATGGATCTCTTACCAATTCGTGACCCACCCAATTTTACCTCTCCAACTACACTTTCGATAATTCTCTCCTCAGTACTATCTAAACCTCTTGACATTGAAGACACGTCAAGGGTACTTGGTGTAGGGTTTATCACTAGAGGTTGCTCCAGCTTAGCCGTGGATGAAAAATATTGGGTTATGAGCCTTTTAACTCTCTTCTACTTTGTATTTCTCTTTGGCCTAATGTTGGATTCACTAGGCTCTGTCTCACTCATATTTTCAAGGTGCTGGAACTAGGGTTTATAGTTTTCTTAATTGAAAAGACCCACCTGGTTTTACTTATAACCCAAGAAACAAATTATAGAGTGAAATACTCCCAAATCCTCAACAATATATATCACATAAATTGAATATGCTCAAATAAATAAACTATAAGAAAATTATCTCTCAATTCCTTATGATAATTTAGGAAGCACAATTCAATACTTTTGATATCAAGATATACACAATTTTCTTAGTCGGGTGAATGATTGACATCAATGCTTCTAGAATTACCTTGTTGGAGCTTTTCGCACCATTTCTTCAACTTCTGGTTTTCTTCTCCACTCTTGAATAGCTTGAGATGTTTAGGAGACATGCCAACCACCTTCTTTATGGCTGAGAAATGGAACGTGTCACCATAAATGTTTGATAGAAATCTTGCATGAGTGAATTGACATGTAGACTTTCATATTTAAAAATTGGTCATTGATCATTATGTTTTAGAACCACATCAATGGTTCTCCTCGACCTCACTACTTTCTTTTATGCCTTAAAGGATGTCCTTAGGATGCTGTAACGTTGTCCTTCATTTGGGACCCATCACCCATCACCAATACATTTAACCTTTTATAAATCCTATCAGTGATGTGAACATCTATGTGATGAGATCTTAGCTATTGGATATAAGACCCATCCTTGATCACATTTCCCCTCCTCCATCATCCATCTCTAATTCATGCTTTGTTCTTCAGATCACATCAATGAAAGATGATAATGTAATGGAGCAAGATTAAGACACATGCACCTACATGAAAATCAAAGGCACAATATACATCACTCACAAGAACAACATGGATCAATGAAAGAAAGTTTGAAGAAAATACTTCATTTCTCATCATCAATTTGAATAGAACAATTAAGCAGCCATCCACAATGAGAAATGGAAAAAAATCAAAGAGCCCCAACGTCATCACTCATCACCCATTTGAAACTCAAAACATAAAATGGATTCGAGATGAGTGAAAAGAGAAAAATAAAGATTACCAAAGGCCATTGTGTATCACTAATTGATATCACAAAACATACGAACAATTAGTGATACAAGAGATACTAATGATAACACATAGAAAAAGCCCATCACACATTGCTAATATGACTTTGAACACAAAACAGATCCGCAATGTGCAAAATCAGAAAAACAAAACTCGTTTCCCATCACTCATTTGAGTTTACAAACTTGAAAACTATCAGCGATAAGCGATAGAGGAAGATGTTGAACGTGACTTTAAGTGAATAATTTAGCATGTGCTTGTAAGTTGTTTTAAAAAGGGGGAATCACCTTGGAAGACATAGAAAAGGCCTCAAGAACTTACAAAATAATATTATCAAAGGATGTAAAGGTCAAATAAGGTTAATTGATAAACCTTATAAAATACAAGAGTGTCAGACCTAGTTACGAGGGGATGGTCACCTGACGAGTGTTAATGACTCAAGATGTTTTAAGATGACTTGAAATGGGCTACAAAAGGTCAACGAGAATTAGAACCATTGTTAGGACACAAGTTTGAGAGTCATTGAAAAATTGTTTTAGGTAACGTAAAACCCCATAAGAGTGACAAATAGATAAAAGCCTAAGCTCCCAAGATAGATACATTAAAAAATTTCAAGACGGTAAATTGAACCATAACAATATTTAGGGGTTCCATCAAGCCCAAAATATCCCAATGCCTCACGTCATCCCTAAAAACAAAACACAAGACAACAAGATGTTTACAACATATAGAAGAATAAAGATATAAATAGATCAATGTCACAATAGATTTGTTTCCTTTGTATATTTTTTCCAAAAAGGAAAAGGGAAACCAAAACTCAAAGCACAACACAGAGATCACATGACATGCAAGAAAGAAAACTAAACACATAAAACATACACAAGCAGTACTACACATGCGGGTTGATCTAAAGTAAACCATCTACAACCCAATATTTCTCATCATATATGGATGGAAGATAACTAGCCAAAGGGACTAGAACAAGTTTCATACAAGGAGTATCACCAAGTTGAAAATGCAGTGAATCAATATCATCAGAAGGGTCATCATAGTTTCTTCCATCTAAACCCATAGATTTCAAGAATAAAAAAGATAATTCATTATGCATTTGTTTATTGATATTTGAATCTTCATCTTCACTATCCAAATTTATCACAATGGGTGGTTTAAGGATAATATTAGTCATTTGTTCATGTTTCATTATTTTTTTAGGTTGAGACATGTAAATTTCAATGGTATGGTTAGGTGAGAGTGGTGAAGTGAAGTTAGATAATGATGAGGATGGATGGGTGGGAAGTGATTCATAAGTGTTGGTTTTGATAGGTGGTTGGTAATTAGGTAATGTTATATTCTTTTTAGCCAATTAGTGTACAATGGAATGATGTCTATACTTATGCTCCTTATAACTTCTATTTCTTCTTAAATGGTTTTCATTTTGTGAAGGGGTAAGAGAGGATTTCTCCACCATCAATCTATTTTCTTCCTTTGGATGAGGAGCAAAGGACCAATAAGGATTGGGGAACTATTGTATCTTTAGGTTTATACATTTATTTTTCATTCATATGTACAAAGGTAGTCATATGGTTATCTCTTGGTATTTTATATGATATCAGAGTAGGAACCTCAACATTTATTCCTAGTGTACTTTGGTGAATATTCAATTTAGAGATATGTTAATCCACAACCTGTGGGGTGGAGGAACAACCATAAAGTCATCATAAACTGATCATCCTTGAGTGGGATACTACTAAGGGATAACTCAGCTATGCACTTAGCATTTAAAATTTGATATGATTCAAAAAAAAATATTCACAAGGCTTAATAGGTTCCATAGGTTGAGGTCAAAAATAATTTAGTGAAAATTTTCCATGGGAAGCCATAAGTTTAAATCCACTATGATGAATTGTATATATTTCATTTCTAAATGGAAAATTTATGCATTTTTGGATTATCGATAGTAGTACATTCATTGAGAATAGCCATGGATAACCTAACTTTACACAAAATTAATCCAACATTAGGATGATAGTGAATACAATATCCAATTTTTTTGGTCCAACTTTGAGTGAGAGAGTTATGAAAACTATTTTAGGGAAAGTGAAAACATCATGAGTTGTTATCCATGATTTTTATTGTTCAAAAGAGTCTTTATAAATATCATGCACAAATAATAATTCTTCAATGATCACATTCTTTATAAATACATGATCAATGAGTACCCCCTGTGTAAGTTTATCATTAATAAAAATGATGATACAAATTGGACCATCTGATGCATGTATGAATGCATAAATATGTGTAAAACTAATGTCATGTTTACAAACTAGTTTTAACCTTAGGAGGTTTAACTTCTATTGCATTAATAAAATTAGATATGTCATCTATATCATGTGCATAATCACTATCTTGCACAAATTTGGATGTATTATTTGTCATTGGTTTTATGAAAATTTATCAATTCTTGTTCGATGGAGCTACAAACCTATTTTCTTTATCATTAAAATCGATCAACTCGATGTGATTAGAATTGATAAGGTCATGCACTTGGTTTTTAAGATTAATACATAGTTTTGTATCTTGTGTAGGTGTATGATGTTATTGAAAAAATAATTTTGCATTTAATTTTGGAGGTAAAGGTTTAGTTATATCCATGGGTCTAATCTGAGGTAATTAGATTAATTTCTTACTTATTAATTGTAGCATTATCACATGAAGAGAATTAGGAAATTGGATGAATTATATATATCTCACCCTAAATTGATAAGGAGTTGTCCTTGCAATAGCAACATGTGTTTCAATATAATTAGCAAATTGAGAAGTGTTTATCTTGATGAAGTTTTTTTGTTTTTTGTTTTTGAATGATTAGAAATTGTTTTGAGTTATGTATTTAGACTGATCAGTATGATTTAATGAAGGAATGCCCTCATATTGAAAAACCAATATTTTATAATGACGAAGAGCCATACATATGTGTTCAAAGGATGGATATTTTATCAACAATATCTTATCTCAAATATTTGGTTGTAAATTCCATATAAACACCCTTTGAACATCGACATCAAGAAGAGTATAGTAGATTTTTGAAAATATCAATTGGTATCATCTTATTAAATATATAAATTTTTCCTTAGGTCATTACTTACAATGCACTAAGTTAGTGAGCATCACTTAATGGCCAATGTTTTCTTATAAATGTTTGAGAAATGCACTAACAAGTTTGGTGAAAGAGTTCATTAAGTTATTTAGTAATGAGAAAAATATTTCCAAGCCCATGTCTGTCAATGATCTAGGAAATAGCTTAGCTAGGATCTTATCTTGAAAAATTAAGTCATTGCACAATACAGGGTGATCCCACAATAATGATTTACAATGTTTGGCCAAACTAGACATTGAACTGATTTTTTTAACTAAATCTTCACTTTCGAGAACCTATAGCAGCTAAACTTTGAGGAATTTGAAGATGATGCAAACTAATGATTTGTGAAATTTTGTCTATAGATTCTAAATATATTTTTTTCAATTTTTTTGGAATCAAATTGCACTTCTTTTTCCATCTCCTTTGAAAACTAGTTTTTAACAATAAACACCATTTTTAAAGAGTAATGTTACTAGATTAGACATAATTTTTTTTCTATGAACGATAATTTTTTATTTTTTTTAAATTTATATTTGTAACTATGATATCTAGTGCATGGAATTAGTTTCATAGCATTTCATGGAATTTTTTTTTCTTAATTAAGTTTCAAAGTAAAACTAGTTATATTTTAGACATGATTTGCTAGCTAAAACATGTAACTTTTTTGTATGTATCGAAATTCAATTTTATTTTTTTTGTTCGATCAAGGACATCAATATCTAGTGCATAGAGATTTTTTATATTTTTTTATGATAATATACTATTTTTCCACATGTAAAGAATAGAGAGATTGATTTTCGGTGAAAAACCTACATTCACAAGAAATAAAAATAAATATAATAATCAAATTAAATTATTTAAAATTATAATTTTTGGGAAGCTTATCATAAGGAATACATACTTACAAAAAATAAATTTTAAATGAATTAATTTGATCCCACAAAAGTTAAATCAAAAGTGGTTTTTTATCAACATTTTGATAGGTATAAAGGAGACTATGCTATATGTATGATTTAAAACTAGCGGGCTTCTATCCAAGGGGGTTTTATATAAGGTGGTTTGATCAAAAACTCTTCAATTGGAATCCTTTAAATGAAAATTTTCAAGGCTTAAATAATTATATTTTCTAAAAATATGTGATTTTAGAAAAAATCAGGACCTCCCAGAAAGTGTAACCACTATTGTGGGATCACCCTACAATAAAAGTTAATATGTATTTTTTAGGATCTTCATTACCATTGTATTTCTCAAATAAGGGTATTTCCATATTTTGAGGTATAGATTTTTTGAGGATAGCGATTTACAATAGGTTTTGTGTGAGATATTATGGCAATTTACCATTTTGATTTCGACTTAATGTAGAAATTTGTTTTTGAAGTGATGACACATTTTGTAAAAGTTAGTTTATGACTAGATCATTTTTTGACACATTTTGAGAGTTTGTTGAATATGGTGAATTTGTATAAGTGATTGATGGGCTTCTATGTTGCATGTTTATGATGGGTGATGACTATGGAGGTGTTATAGGTGAGGTGACAAAACTATAAGAATTCTCACTAGGAAGCCCTAAGATTGAAGTTAGGTCATTGGTGTATTTTGTAGTTGATGCTACTATGGGTGGTGTAAATGTCGAAATAGAAGGTATGGTTGTGGGAGAGAAACTTGTTTTCCTCCTTAGTTTTGAGCTTTTGTGAACGCTTGAGTGCAACTCACTATTGTAGGGATGTTAGCATCGACTATATGAGCTATACTATGTGCCAAGGTATGTCCAGGATCATGATGGGCCAAAAAGTGGTGATATGCAAGTGATATGATGGCCCATGTGGCTATCAAGTTTTTTTTACCCAAAATTGATCAAATGAAAAGGGTTTTTAAAGGAGATTCTCAGATTTCCACCAATATAAATTATGCTTTACTTTGAATTTAATAAATTATTATTATTCATTTTCTATTTTAACTACGACAAAAGTCCTTATTCATAGGCTGATTGAAAAACATCTAGATCTTTCAAACAGTATCATAGTTTTTGAATTTGAAACATGTGTCACATTCTATGCTTCACATACTATAGGACTAAAAAAAATTAAAAAATTCATGAAGTTTTTACCAAGTTAAGGTGGTTAGACATACAAGTTTTTATATTTTTAAAAAATTGTAATAAAAAATTCATAATTAATTATACCTGGAAACAAATTACAGAAAAATATGCATCACATTGAGACATGAGTCCTCTACTTATATCTAAGATCTTATAAAAAAATATTATCATTTTATTGTGGTTAGGGTGGTCAGACTGACACCTACTTCTTATTTTTTCCTTGAAATTTAAGTACTACTGCATTGAAATTTCAAATTTTCACCAAATAGATTTTTTTCTTAAATAAACCTAGTAGGTTATAAACTACATTAAATTTTCTATAGATTCTATTCTTACATATTTTTGAAATGATATAGATAACTTATTCAATTTTTTACGGCAAGTTGCCTAACTCTGATTTTCTGAATTTTCATCACCACTTAAGGGCCTATTTTTTCCATGATGATCTTGCACATACCCTAAAACACTTCTATTCCTTGAGTAGAATTTGTCAACTTTTTAAGGTTATCCACAATAGAAACTATTTCTTCCGCTAGAGATTTAGTGCCTAAATAATCTTGAAAATCCCGTAAATATTTTTCCAATTATTTTAGTTTATCTTTAGGAACATGGTTAATAATAGCTCCTAATTTGACACAAATGTTGAATTATGAGGTAGTTATGGGTAATATGTGGTTTGGAATGGAATCCAAAATGGATTGTGTTCAATACATACCTTATGTGAAAGTGTTAGAGGACTTAGGTTCCATAATTAACGTGGTTACAATACGAGATGACATGTAAGTTTGAAACTTAATCTCATAGGAGTATTAATAGTAGGACACTACGTCATGAAGCTACTATAATTTTCACAATGCTTGAGTAAGCCTACTATTTAGGAAAGGTTTAGGATGGTCACAAAAAACTACACAGAGTCCAAAAGTAGAGAGCAAGACCACATAGAAAACATAAAAACAAATACATGACCTAGATTTTGTTGGTCTAGGGCACAAGGATGTTGGGCTATACTGGAAACGTCTTTTATAAAAATAAGTTTTAACGTGTTGCATAGTGTTTAAGTGTCCAATTCTATGACTATTATACTCTGATACTAAATAAATTTCTAAAAACATTCAAATTTATTATTTTTGAAATTTAAAATGCATGTATGCAAGCAATTTTCAAAATTTTCAATCAATGAATGCAATTCAAATGCCATTTTAGATTATAAAATACAAAAATTTATTGAAATATATAAAAAAAAAAATTTGGCATCATTTTGCAACAATACGAATGCACTTTTGCACTTTCTTTTTACTATATGCATATACCTAAATGAATGCTTTGACCATTTTCAAAATTAAATTCATATCTTATGTCCTAATGTAGATTTTTAAATGTAATTATGATACAGATATAACTTATGATGAATTAAATTAATCCTTTTGAATTTTTAATGCAATATGTTATGCAATTTTTTTATTTTTTAATGGTTTTCATGGAATGATGGATGCCTAAAAGATTGATGTTGTAGTAACAGAAAAAGTAGCCTTTTCCCTTACTTGCTTTGGAATAATTGACATTAAAAATGAATTAGTGGTTTCTTGGAGTAGTGTTGTAATGTGTTGTACACATTCACATCATTCTATGACCTTTATTTGATTAAAATATGTCTTAATTGGTCCTTTGCATAGGTGTTGTGAAGTATTGCAACACACTTTAACACTTTGTTGCATAGCTGATGATCGAGATTTTGAGAGTGTAGAAATTAGGGAACATGATATTTATCTCAATTTCAAAAACCCTAAGAGGGACCCATTCAACATTGAAGGCGAATGAGTCCTCTATAGCCTAAAAACAATTTTTTGACAAGATACACAACTATTTATGCTCTAAAAACTTCCCTCATAGTTTCTATAATAGTTAGGTATCATTTTTTATTGTTATTTTCTTCTTTTAGCTCTCATAATTTAGTGTTTTAATAAGGAAAATACTTAGTGGATTATCATCTTGCTCATTCATGGTGGTAAACCTTAGTTTTTCTATTAAACATTAATGGTGAGTCTGACATATTGAGCATTATAATTTTCCAAATTTTGAAGTATCTTTTGCATCTTAGGTTAGATCTTTCATTCATTATCATTGAATTAAGATCTCATTTAGGATTACTTGTTAAGCATTGAAATCTTGCATCTCATCGAAGGTTTAGAATTGCATTGTTTTGCATCTCTCTAAATCTATAAAATACAAATTAAAATCAGTCATTTTGCATGTTAGTTAGATCCCATACAATTGCATCTAAAATTTTTTAAAAACTGCATTTCAATTTAGACCTTGCATTTCATCTTTTCATTGCATATTTAAGGAACTAAAAGATATATGATGCAAGAGAATCTAACAAACATCAAACCAACCAAGGGTACTTCTGACCCAAACTCAAATGGAGAAGATAAAATTAAACAATCACCCACAATTCCTTTATCTTTTCATCAAAATCATATCATTTCACTATTCACCAAATTACTCTTTGTTTTGACAAGGCAAAGAGACTACAAATCATCCATTTTGTATTCCAAGTTATACCGATCCACAAAATTCTTTGAACATATCATCTTGATAGAATAAAAAAAAAAACCACATTAGCAGACCCCAAATCAATCCACATAATCAACTTACATACCAAGATACCTCAATTCCACCATACTAGAAAGCATCAAACCATCAAAGTCTGAACATATTCTTGACTAAACTTATCCAAACCCTGAGACATATCAAACAACATCATTAAGACAAAATAAAATCAAATTCCTCAACTCAAATCACTATTTTAGTATATTTCAACTTTCTAGGCAGTCAAACACCATTTTACTCAGAGTTAACTTTGCTCAAATCAAAAAAATAAAAAAAAAATCCTTCTAGGATTTTCCCAAAAATGAATAACACTTAAACATCATTTCTTAAGTAGTTTTAAACAAGAAACAATCACTTGTATCTCTGATTTCATAGAATTTTCCTTTACCTACAGTCATAGACCCAAAACCCTAGTAGCATTAGCAAATAGAAAAAATGGGTATACCAAACAACCCATACTAAATCTCCTCGGATCTAAGACATAATTTGAAACCCATTTTGATCCACTATAACATTTCAAAAGCTTAGACTAGATTGTTGAAAGGAATTTACCAAGTTTATTGATTGTCCATTGGAAAGAGCCTTAAATTAGGCCAAATTTACAAAGAAGGTGCTCTTAGATCATCACCAAAACACCAAAGGACTTAAAAAAATGTTTTATCATGTATCAAAACTCAAGGTTCATCAACATTTAGAAGTAGAAAGGCTCAAATAAACACTAATATATAAAACCCTTATTTTATGTACCAAAACAATCTTCACAAGTGAGGGTTTATTAGAAAAGTGTGCTCCAAACCTTCTCATGCTCTACCACAACTTGAATTATTTCTAGAAATTTCTTCCCATTCTTTAGGAACAAAATTATAACCTCATTGAATTAACCTTCCTCAATCACCAACTTGTAACCTTCCACTTTCGTTAGAAAAACTCTATATTTCCTAAGAGGACAACAACCAAATGATGGACTCTTGTTTTCCCTGCACAAGAAAACTTGCACACACTATACACATCTTAAAACTAACCTAATCCACAGAACTACAAATCCTAAATCGGTGGATTAGTCATAATGAACCTAATTAGACTCTCAAACCCTTATATTGGGTTGCAAACCAATATGCAAAATTAGACTCAAAGTAATGTTTTATTCAACCAGATCCCTTTAAGGTTGTATGGAATGAAAGTTAACACACTAATCTATTTAAAACAACAATTTTTAAAGCCTTAGAATTTTGTATAGGCTATACAACTGGTGAATAATAGAAGGAAAACACTAAATTTTACAAACAGGGTACTTAAATTATTGATATAATCTCTTCAAGAATACAAACTTCAATGTTGTCTCCATCTCACAATGCTCTTTTAAAGATATTTACAAAATTTACAGCTCCTACCTTTACATATTCAACCAAATAACCACCTTCTCCAATGAGATAACCCTTCAAATTCTTGTCTCTATTTGCATTTTGCAAGTTTTACATTTTTACAATTTGTGCAAGAAAACAACATTTTTTTGCAATTTAACTTAACCAACCCCCTAGTGAACTATTTAAGACTTTAAATACATAAAATATGACCCCGCATGCCCCTTTTACATTGAATCTCAATTAAAAATTCAAATTTTGCAACTTTTCCTTTTGAAGGCATTCTATGAATAAGCTGCACCTGCACCATACAACCAACCAACAAAAACTTCCCAAGTCCCTTGGAAACATGTTATATTAAACTTGTTTGTACTTTTAACCTTCAAAAAAACTTCAAATTTGTCTTGGACTGCTCCTTCTTTCTTTCTTTTGAATCTTCATCTATCTTGGTTCCAATCTTTCCTTAAGCTTTGTCTTCATCTCCACTTGTCTTTTGCCATCCCTCTTTTCTACCTATCAGGATCACAATCATCTTATCTTTCAAAATGACATAAGACAACCCTTTGAATTTTCTTTCTTAGAAATCTCCTCTTTTCCACAATTCATCCTTAACCTTCTATGACTAATCATATTTTCATCTACTCCCATCGGTGGAGTACTCTTTAGGCTGCAAACTCAAGTGATTCTTCAATCAGGTATCCATCTTTCTTTACTACCTCACCAAACAAAATAAAAAAATCTCTTTCCCTCACCTAGGTGTCTCCACTTTTCTCTCCCTAGTCTCTTGGAAACCAGTAACCAGGTTCTCTCTTAACCTACACAAAATCACCAAAACTTTCTCTTTGCAACTTAGATGGATCAAGCACCTACAACCAACCAACAACTCAACAAACCAACTTTAAAAAACTACCAATTCAACAAATCCTTAGAATCAGATAGCTCTGATACCAATTGATGCAAGAGAATCTACCAAAACCTCAAACCAACCAGGGGTACTTTTGACCCAAACTCAAACGAAGAAGATCAAATTAAACAATCACCCACAGTTCCTTTATCATTTGACTATTCACCGAATTACCCTTTGTTTTGACAAGGTAAAGAGAATACATATCATCCATTCTATATTCCAAGTTATACAAATCCATAACATGCTTTGAGCATCTTGTTTTGATAGAATAAAAAACAAAACCACATTGGTAGACCCCAAATCAATTTACATAATCAACTTGCATACCAAGATACCTTGATTTTGTCATGTTAGGAAGCATCAAACCATCAAATTATTCACATCTTCCTTAATAAACTTCTCCAAACCCTGAAACATCTCAAACAACATCATTAAGACATAATCAAACCAAATTCCTTCACTCAAATCACTGTTTTAGCAGATTTCAACTTTCTAGGTAGTGAAACACTATTTTACTCATAGAGTTCCCTTTGCTCAAATCATCAAAATAAGCAAATTTTCCTTCTAATATTTTCCCAAACATTGATAACACTTCAACATCATTTTTTAAGCATTTTTCAACACAAAAAAAACACTTGTATCTGTGATTTCACATAATTTTCCATTACTTGCAATCATAGACCCAAATCCCTAGTAGCATTGGCACATAGCAAAAATGGGTATACCAAACAACCCATACTAAATCTCTTTAGAGCCAAGACATAATCTGAAACCCATTTTGATCCACTATAACATGTCACAAGATTAGATTAGATTGTTTAAGGGAATTTACCTGATTTATTGACTGTCAACTAGAAAGAGCCTCAAATTAGGCCATTTACAAAGAAGTTACTCTTAGATCACCACCAAAATACCAAATTACTTTAAAAAATCTTTTATCATGTCTCAAAACTCAAGATTCATTAAATTTTAGAAGTAGAAAGGCTCAAATAAACATTGATCTATAAAACACTTATTTTATGTACCAAAAGAAGCTTCACAAGTGAGGGTTTATTAAAAAAGTTTGTTCCAAACCTTCTCATGCTCTACCACAAATTGAATCATGATTAAAAAAAATTTCCCATGCCTTAGGAATAAACTTGTAACCTCATTGAATTCACCTTCCTCAATCACCAACTTGTAACCTTCCACTTTCATGAGGTAAACTCTATATTTCTTGAGAGGACAACAACCAAATGATGGAATCTTGTTTTCCCCTTCATAAAACAACATGCGCACAATATAAAAATCCTAAAAACAACCTACTCCACTGAAATACAAAGCCTAAATCAGTGGAGCAGTCATAATGAACCTAATTAGACTCTCAAACCCTTATATTGGGTTGCAGACCGATATACAAAGATTAGACTCAAACTAATGTTTTATTCAGCCAAACCCCTTCAAAGTGGTATGGAATTAAAGGTAACACACTAAGATATTTAAAACAAATTTTTTTAAAACCTTAGACTTTTGTACAAGTAGTACAACTGGTGAATAACAAAAAGAAAACACTGAATTTTACAAATAGGGTACTTAAATTATTGATATAATCTCTTCAATAATACAAAATTCAATGTTGTCTCCACCTTAGAATGCTCTTTTAAAGAGATTATCAATAGCTATAGCTCCTACCTTTACATCTTAAACCAACTAACCACCTTGTCCAATGAGATGACCCTTCACATTCTTGTCTTTGTTTGCATTTTGCAAATTTTACATTTTTTGCAATTTGTGCAACAAAACAACATTTTTTTGAAAATTAATATAACCAACCCCCTAATGACCTTTTTAAGACTTTAAATACATAAAATGTGACCCCACATGCCCATTTTAAATAACTTTATAATTGAAAACTCAAATTTTTCATTTTTTCCTTTTGAAGGAATTCTATGAATAAGGTGCACTTGCACCATTCAACCAATAAACAAAAACTTTCCAAGTACCTTGGAAACATCTTTTATTAACCTTGTTTGTTCTTTCACCTACAAAATAGATTGAAATCTATCTTGGACTGCTCCTTCTTTATTTCTTTTGAATCTTTGTTTGTCTTGGTTCCAATATTTCCTTCACCTTTGTCTCCATCTCCACTTGTCTTTTTCCATCTCTCCTTTCTGCCTAGTAGGTTCACAATCATCTTATCTTTCAAAAGGATACATGACTGCCATTTCACTTTGCTTTCTCAACAATCTCTCCTCTTTTCCACAATTCCTCCTTGAACTTTTCTGACCAATCATCTTTTCATCTACTCCCATCTGTGGACTACTCTTCAGGCTGCAAACTCTAGTGCTTCTTTAATCAACTGTCCATCTTTCTTTACTGTCTCATAAAAAAAACTCAATAAACCTCTTTGCCTGACCTAGGTGTCTCAAATTTTCTCTCCCTATTCTTTTTGAAATCAGCAACCAAGTTCTCTATTAAGCTACAAAAACTCACCAACACTTTCTCTATGCAACTTAGATGGATCAAGCACCTCCAACCAGCCAACAACTGAACAAACCAACTTCAACAAACTACCAATTCAAAAAATCCTCAAAATCAACTAGCTTTGATACCAATTGATGCAAGATAATCTACAAAAACCTCAAATTATTGAGGGTTACTTATGACCCAAACTCAAATGGAGAAGATAAAATTAAACAATCACCCACAATTCCTTTATCTTTTCATCAAAATCATGTCATTTCGCTATTCATAATATTACTCTTTGTTTTGAAAAGGAAAAGAGACTACATATCATCCATTCTATATTTCAAGTTCTACCAATCCACAACATGGTTTGAACATCTTGTGTTGACAAAATAAAAAACAAAACCACATTGACAGACCCCAAATCAATTCGCATAATCAACTTGCATACCAAGATAGCTTGATTCTGCCATGCTAAAAAGCATCAAACCATCAAAGTCTACTTATCTTCCTAACTACACTTCACCAAACCATGAGACATCTCAAATAAAATTAATAATACAAAATCAAACCAAATTCCTTCACCCAAATCACTATTTTAGCAGATTTTTACTTTCTAGGCAGTCAAACACCATTTTACTCATATAGTTAACTTTGCTCAAATCATCAAAATTGACAAATTCACCTTCTAATATTTTCCCAAACATTGATAACACTTCAACATTATTTTTTAGGTAGTTTTCAAAACAAAAAAATCACTTATATCTCTGATTTCATAGAATTTTCCCTTACTTGCAATCATAAACCCAAAACCCTAGTAGCATTGGCACAATAAAAACACATATACCAAAACCCTATACTAAATATCCTTAGATCCAAGAAATAGTCTGAAACCCATTTTGATCCACTACAACATGTCAAAAGCTTAGATTAGATTATTTTAAGGAATTTGTCAGTTTATTGACTGTCCATTAGAAAGAGCCTCAAATTAGGCCAAATTTACAAAGAAGGTGCTCTTAGAATACCACCAAAAAACCAATGGACTTTAAACAGCCTTTTATCATTTCTTAAAACTCAAGATTCATCAACTTTTAGAAGTAGAAAGGCTCAAATAATCATCGATCTATAAAAGGTTCCTTATTTTATGTACTAAAACAAGCTTCACAAGTTAGGGTTTATTAGAAAAGTGTGCTCCAAATCTTCTCATGCTCTGCCATAGCTTGAATCATATTTAGAAATGTCTACCCATACCTTAGGAACAAACTTATAGCCTCATTGAATTCACCTTCCTCAATCACCAACTTGTAACCTTCCACTTTCATATTGAAAACTCTATATTTCTTGAGAGGACAATAACCAAATGATGGAATCTTGTTTTCCCCTACAAAGAACAACATGCACACACTATACACATCCTAAAACTAACCTACTCTACCGAAATACAAATCCTAAATCAGTGGAGTAGTCATAATGAACCTTATTAGACTCTCAAACTATTATATCGGGTTGTAGACCGATATGCAAAGATTAGACTCAAACTAATGTTTTATTCAACCAAATCCCTTAAAAGTGGTATGGAATGAAATGTAACACACTAATCTATTTAATTTTTTATTTATTAAATCCTTAAACTTTTGTACAGGTCGTACAACTGGTAAATAACATAAAGAAAACTTTAAATTTTACAAATAGGGTACTTTTATTGATATAATCTCTTCAAGAATACAAACTTGAATGCTGCCTCAACCTCAAAATTCTATTTTAAAGAGATTTACAATAGTTACAACTCTTTCCTTTACATCTTCAACTAACTAACCACCTTGTCCAATGAGATGACCCTTCACATTCTTGTCTTTGTTTGCAATTTGTGCAACAAAACAACATATTTTTGCAAATTAAATAACCAACCCCCTAGTGACCTTTTTAAGACTTTAAATACATAAAATTTCACCCCACATGCCCCTTTTACATTGATTTACAATTGAAAATTAAAAATTTTCAATCTAGCCTTTCGAAGGCATTCTGTGAATAAGGTGCACCTGCACCAATATCACTAGAAGCTTGCAAATCATTTAAAAATAGTTTAAAAACACCTAAGAAAGACCCATTCACCCTTTCTAGTGAATGATTCCTTGATTAGATATTTTTTGTACCTTATGGCAACTGAAAAAGCATCAAAATTCACTCCGAAATCCAAAAGAAATATCTCAGAAATCTCTAACTAGGACCCATTCACCCTAGTTGGTGAATGAGTCTTTGTTAGCTACTACTCTCCATTTCAAGAAATTAAAATCTTAGTTTCTAGATTTTGTTTGGTGTTTTTACTTTCTTGTTTAAGTTTCCTAATTTGTTGTTTCATCAAATTCTTTACATTTAGCTTAAATTGCTTCATTTCAATACATTGTTAAAAATTCAAAATTGCATTCAAACTTTTCATTTTCATCTGATTGCATTGTGTAATTAGTAAATTACATTTCTTAGAATCTAGAAATTGTATTTCATTCTAGGTTATTTCATTGCGCCTTAGTTATTCTAGGGTTTTCACACTAGGGTTGTAAAACTTGCATGAGATTTACAACTTGGTGTCCTATTAGCAATTCTATTGTAAGATTTAGTTCAAGGCTAATGCCATCCTATGATCTATCACTCGTCATGGATCTTGGGTGTTCTAACTCTCTTCCTAATAATGTTGATAACCAACCCTTCATGGCTCATAATTTGCATACTTCATTTCCCTTGACTTCACCTCTTACATTCAATGTGCATGATGTTATTGACAAGCTAGATTAACAACTAGAAAAATTACAAGATCATATCCTTAGTGAATGCATAGAAATTTACTTGGGTCACATCATAAAAAATCTAAGGAAAGCTCTTAAAACTTGAAATAAAACACAAAAAATCTATAGCCTTAGTTGCTTCCTTCATGAATACTTGAACAAACAAGACAATAGGAACCTACATGTCACAGTCAATCCTCCTACTAAAAATAAGAATTATGTTAAAATAGATGATGATCATATGAAGCCACATCCCATAGAGAAAGTAGTAGTATTTATCTAAGCTAGACCTCATAAGGGCTCGACTATATAACCTCTTGACATTTCTTTCTCACAAAATGACACACTTAAATGTGTACTTGATGGTCCTCTTTACATAGTTGGCTGAATTAATGACAAGCCCACTAATGGGATATTGATTGAGCCTATCTATGCAGAGAATGTGATCATCGAAGAATTCTTATATGTGCATCAACTATATCAAGATACATATGACAAACCAAAATCATGGATCAAGAAAAATAATGGATTTTCTTTCCCTATGATAGGCCCGATAGATCTTCCTCTAAAGTTTGGACCGAAACATTAATAGTCTCATTTTCCATCATTCCATAATTAGACCAATTTTGTGTGAAGCTAGGCTATCCATGGCTTTTCTCCATGAATATCATTCCTTCAGTTGTGCATAAATTTCTAAAGTTTCCATTTGACAATGATATCTTCACTATGCATCATAGTGGATTTATTAATGCCTTAGTAAAAGGGAAATTTTCACTAGATTACTTTTGGCCTAAGCCTATGGAACCTATCAAGCCTCGTGAAGATTTCTTTTTCAAAATATATCAAAAATTCAAGGCAAAGGAAATTGAAAAATTATCCCTTCATAGTATGCCTCAATCTATGACCGAACCAACTATCCTTGACAAAACAATGATTGAACCGAAAGCACTTATGAACATACAAGAACAACCTATAGAAAAATCTCCTGAAATTTCCTAGAAGAGACCATGAGATAACAACAGCAATCCTATTGTCCCTCCTAGAGTCAAAGAAGTTTACAAAGTCAAAGAGAAAGTAGTTCAACAATCTCTTGTTGTTTCTTATATTCCTCCCAAGGAAGAGAAGGAACCTATGATTTACAAAACCACTCTTACACAAAAATAACCTGAAAATATACTAAAAATAAATCAAGTACTAGAGATCATAGATGTAGATGTCATGCTATTGCTCATATATTACTGTAAACTAAAGAAAACAACAACAACAAAGAAAATCCAAATCCAAATTTACTTGAATCAATGGATGATGACTCTCAACCCTCATTGAAACATAGACAAGAATATTTCATTTAATTTTTTATTCAACCTCTTGTTGTAATTTGTAACTAAGGTGAAAATCTAGTGTTAGCATAAAACATAATGCATAAAAAAAACCCTAGATAAACAATGAATCACAAAGGAGGAAAATAACATAAAGAAAAAGAAAGCTTCATCAAATAGCCTTCATTCCCTCCATGATTCACCTTCATTTCCCTTCTACATTTTTTGTAACATGATATTTGCCCTCAGATTTTGAAGAGCAACTATGACCTATGACAAAGACTCGAGAGAATATTGAAGGATTTCCAAATTAGGCAAGGTTGCAAGATTTTAAGAGATGTAAGATGTCTAAATGAGGTTGTCAAAGCCTTTTTAAAGACTTTATTTTTTTGGAAGAGTGGCCAAGATTGAAAGTTTACAAAGCCCCAAGATCAAAGACTGAAATTGCATGTGACAACTAGCAATTAGGGTTACAGAAAGCTTAAGTTAAAATTTGAGATGAAGGGCTTAGATTTGATTTTTTATTAAAATCAAATCAAGGGTCAAGAATGCATGTGACAAGGAGATATTGGGAACAAAAAAAGAAGTTGGTGGAGAATCAAATAGGAATTTAAAACTATTTGACCCAAGAGGTGATGTTGACCTTTTGAATTAAAAAAAAAATTAATTCAAAAGTGGTGAGGCCATGTGATAGTAAATAATTATTTCAAATTATTTACTTGGTGGGAAAATATAAAGTGGGAAATTTTAATAAATGGCTTTATTTAAATTTAGGGAAAAGGTCAATAAGATAATCAAATAATTAATAATAATTATTTAATTGTGGAGAAAATGGACAAGGTGGACAATAATTAAATAAAACATAGCAATTTATTTAATTAGAAGAAGGCATAAGGAAATTAATGACATTTAAATAAATAAATAAAACTTATTTATTTAAATAATCAAAGGAAATAAATAGATAAATGATAATCAAATAAATTTAGGAATTTATTTAATTATAGAGAGACATAGGAAATTAGCGATGTATTTAAATAAAATAAATGTAATATATTTATTTAAATAGTCAGGAGGAATAACAAATATGAATTAAGTAAATAATTAAGAATTATTTAATTAATAGTTGAATTTGGACTATATGACATAATTAAATATTTTAATTATGCTAAGAAGAAATATGGAAAAATAAAGTTCGCAAGCCTAGGTCAATTTTATATGTCTACATTTTTCCCCTCTTTGTCATAATTCAGTTCATCACATTGTGACAAAGAAAAATTAGTTCAAGATATGCCCTAGCAAAGATATTGAGTACCTATGCGACCTCAAAAAAATTGTGAATTTTGGCTAGGTGCCCAAATTTTTTTGAAAGTGTCTTGATAAGTCAATTGGATGAGCAGAAAAACAATGGCGTAGTCAGTTTCAAATTTCAACAAGTTTAAAGCAGTCAAAAGGGCATTTAAAACTGGCAAAAATTGCATCCAGTAATAAACCCTAGGGGAAACCCTAATTTTCCCCCCATAAATAGGGTTGAGGAGGGTAAAAAGGTAATTCATTTTAATCGTTTCCCATAGAAGATTCAGAGCTCCAAGTGAGGAGACCTTGTGCAAGAATGAAAATTCCAAAGGGATATCACCATGGATACCAAGTACAAACCTACTAATGACCAGAGGGCTCAAGAGCAGTGGTATGTACCCTTTACCTACTTGTGATTTTATCATTTTATGAGCTTTTTTAGGGCCTCGAAGTTAGGGTTTTAGATGTGTCATTCTACCATTTGACACATATGTGTACATAAAGCACATAAACATGTTCATGTTGCATGTGTTTGATGCATCACAATGCAAGTGCAAGGGGTAGGCTAGGATTAAGTTCAAATAGTGCAATCATGAACTGGTGCAATGCAAGTGCCAAAGAAAAACGTAAGCGCCAAGTCATGCAATGCAATTGATAGATTGCAATACAAAAGTGGGTTGATTCAACACATATGTGTAAAATAAGTGTAACTGATGGGGGAACAAAACAATTGTGATAAAATGGAACATTTGTATGGCTAAACAATGTAATCACGGTACCGTGACGCATCTGCGAGATGAAACAATGCATGTGATTTTCATAATGCAAATGAAGGGCAGAACGATGCAACTAAGTATGGATAAATTTCATTTGGTTTAGGTTCATTTTACTTGTGCACTATTGATTAGTTAGATGATAGGGATGATATGCAATGATGTGCTAACCTTTGTTTATGTGTGCAAAGATGATTACTACTGACATATACACGAGAGTTTTGGTTGGTGATATATGCATTCAGGGATCAGTTGAGGCTAGGTGAGTAGAGGTGACTGATGCACATGGGATTATTTCATGTGACTTATATTCCCATCATCTAGGAAAATAGGGGCTCTTGACAGCGTTGATGGAGAGATGGCACTCTAAGACACGTTCATTTCAATTTTCGACAGGGGAGAAAATAATGACATTGAGGATGTCTACAGGATCCTATGGATTCTAATTAGGGGAGAGCAGGTGTTATATGACCTATGACGGGTACTATAGGCCATCATTGAATACTATTAGCATGATGATGTAGCACAACTAGGCATTCATATATATGAGATTAGGTAGGAGTTCCTAGTTGAGCATTATGACTGATGGGAGTGTATGTTGTGCACTTTTAATAGTCAAGGTATTGATACCAGATTGCTGAGGTCATGGTTTCCCTATAGGATGGGGGGATTTATTGATCTAGATGATACAAAATAGGACAGTGTTTTCCTTGGGGTTGTGCTTGCTAGGGATGTTATGTCATCAACTTCATGATGTCGTCTACATGGATTCTACTAGTATCAGTTATGGGACCATACTCCTTATGATATGGGCATGGGAGCATATTGTAGTGTTTCAAGCACTGGTAAATAGGCATTTAGGTGAGGGGATGCCCTATGTGTAGAAGTATGCTTGATCACTGACATAGAATCAGGTGGGGGATACAGGGTATTGGGCTCATGTCATTGATACTTTGGTTGAGTTTGTGTGGAGGCCATATAGGTACTACGAATAGTGGCTGAGAGAGGATGAGAATCTATCACTTTATCAAAAATTTAGGTACCTTATTGGGTAGACAATGCAATCAGAACTCTTCATAGAGATGTAGCTTCCCTAGTGGGTACTAAGATAGTTTGGTGAATGGAAGGATGTACTCGTAGGCACTATAGAGTATGCACGATAGTATCGGTTGTCAGTGTGGGCACTACTGATATTAGTGATAGTGGTTGAGCAACATATTGATGGCTAGGTGGCTCAGCAGTGGGGATGGAGCGAAGGACCAACGAATGCAGGGATGAACCTGAAGTTTGATGCATGGTTTCTGATGCATAGGCCACTTCCTTTGATAGATCCTAATCAGCTAATGACATTTGATCGATGGGTAGTTGTTCCATGGGTGCACCCAATAGGGTGACTAGGAAAGTATGGCAGTAGGGGAAGAGGGAGGGATGGGGGTAGATGTGATGGTGAGGGTGATGGAATGGATGCGGGATATGGATGGAGAGGGGGAGAGTTTATGGTGGGGATGATGGAGGAGATGGGTGAGTAGGGGGGAGAGGTGATGGTGGAGATGATGGAGGAGTGGAGGAGATGGATGAGTAAGGGGAGGTTAGAGGCAAGCAAGGAGAGTGTGATAATGGGTCACATGAGAAAAACTATCACCTATTTGAGAGGTAGGTGAGGGAGGGGAGGAGGAGAGGGAGGTTAGAGCAGAGAGAGAGTAGCCAAAGGGACCTTAGTAGGAGGTAGAGCAGCCATAAATGGAGGTGGATGTGGCCAGGGAGGAGGATGTTGATATCAGTGGGGAGGAGGAGATAGGCGGGAAGATGGGGGGATGGATGATGAAGAGAGGAATATCAAAGATTAGATGGTGGAGGGAGAGGATGTTCCAGCCATTAGACCACCATTTCCTTAAGATGCAATAATCAATCAACGACTGACAAATATGTAGAGCATGATGGATGATGCCCTTGCCAGGATCAGGGCATTGGAGGTGACCCAGGTGGAGAGGGATCAGGTGGTGGTGAGGAAGCATTAGGCACACCTATGGTGCTCATAGTTTGTAGTGTTGTGTGCTAGGCCCATGGGATATGTGGCAAGAGAGCTAGTGAGGGTGAGTGCTAGCCGACAGTAATAAAGGGGATTTTATGAGAGAGCCATGCTAGCAGAGTGATGAGAGTTGAGCTTCACTCAATCGTGGAGTGAGACAGGAAGTGGGTCCAATGACAGGAGTCATAGTTGCAAGATCCATAACAATGTGAGACCTTCCTCTTCCTCTGGTCAGTCACCAGGACATAGGTCATCACATAGCCAAAGATACTCATTAGGGCATAGATCTAGTCACAACCATGGATCATCAGGACACATATCTCACCATATTCAACCATAGGTCACCACTATTTTGAGATCATCAAAGAGGCAAATGACTGTGTCTGAGCAGATATTATCAACTCCAAAGAGGGAGCATTAGTCACCTCATCCCTCATCCATGATGGGATGAGGAGAGCAGTAGTTAGGGCATATCATTTTGTTATTATGTTGAGAAACTATTATATATTGACCATTGAGCCTACAAGGTGTATTTTTGTGATTCCTCAAGACTCTATCCTATGACATTATTTTGAGATTATTATATATATGATGTAGTTTTGGTGCAGATGCTATGCTATGTGTTGTGTTATTAAGTATTACGATTTTATTGTGTTCATGTGATGTGATTTGTGTTATGACTCCTATGATGATGGATTATATGTTATGTGATGTATATATTTATGATTGTAATTTATGATGAGATGCATTAATACCACTGATGATGTTACTTTATGTAGTATGGTTACTTTATGATGATAATGATATATATGCATAATTTTTTAACCCTATGGATGTCATGTTTATGATTATGAGTGCTTTGATGGATGATAGTGTATATATGGATATGATGCTTTATGCTATGCTTTATTAATTAATGGATGATCATGTATGCAATTATATTTTTGTAATATACATGTCACATGATATCATCAGGGGATATAAGAAGATAGATCATCAAATGAAAGGAGATGGACGTTAGCGGAGAGAAATAATCCCTCAATATATTGCCAAAGTACTAATAGGTGTTGTATTAATCATCATTGGGTGGATTGAAATTTCCAATAAACACCATGATATGACATAAATCAATGGTGTGCATAGTCGCACCATCACAAAGAAAAAGGAGTCATAGACAGGGATGATTATGACTCAATCTAGGAATGCAATTTCCCTAGTACTTTTGTCACAACCAAACTCAAATAGATAAGTCATAAAATGTCATTGCTCCTCTAAATCCTATGTAGGACATACTCGAGGAACTAGTGACATGACAAATTTAAAAAGATAAGACAATCATCATGATAGGTCATTTCTCCTCTAAATCCTAATGTCAGGACATCCTCGAGGAACTAGTAGCATGATGAAAAATGAAATGACAAGTGCTTAAAGATAGTGTTTGCAAAGTGTTTTCCAAGTATGTTCGAATATCAAATTTATTGATGTCGGGATGCTGAGTTTGACAATTCCTAGGCTTATGTTGAGTAGGCCAATGTTTCAGGTAATGTCGAGTTCAGGAAGGACACATCCTAAATGATGTCAATGTCAAGAGGATCAATTCTCTAATGTCAAGAGAATTCTTCGAAATACCAGATGACAATGTCGATGCTTAGGAAAGACATATCCTAAAGCATTAAATAAATGACAAGGATTGTTCCTTAAAAAGATGTATCTGAAGAATAACCAAGAGTTGATAGGGTGACCTGTTATGATAGTTTGACCAAGGTGGACTAGATGATCGAATTGACCACATGTCGGTGTTGACATGCCAATTTACATGAAATTCCTATTAGATGATTGTCAAGGTTTGTTGAAGAGTCATCTAATTTAGGATATTCATGAGAAGAGAATAATTGACTCCATCAAACCCTAAGGGACTTAACCTAGGGGGCCTTGGGGGCTCATCTATGATGGCCTTGCCTATGCCATACACTTAGAGACCATGTAGTTTGATAGAGACAGGACATGATTATCTGCTTATTAAAGACTAACTGACATGTCTTAACTTGACTAAACGAGCCCTAAATGAATGACCTAAGAGGGCATCAGGGGTTCATCAATGATGGCCTTTCCTACATAGAAAATGCACAAAGACCTTGTTTCAAGTGACAAAGGATGTTATCATGATTTTTATTCTGAAAAACCTATAAGGATTGACTTAATGCCTTGTGGGCACATCGACAAATGGCCTTGCCTATGTTGAGTCGCAGAGACAACGTAGTTCGACGATGACGAAGACTGACATAACTGACATGATGAGCATTGAATCTATTTTTGGGATTCTTTTTGCAAGTTATTTGAATGTTTTTTTAATTTTTGACATGTTTTTATTTTTAATATTTTTGATGGATATTTGGGTTATGTGCAGGATCGTGAAAAAAATAGGCCCTTAAGTGGCGATGAAAATTCAAAAAATCAGAGTTAGGCAATTTGACATAAAAATTTGAATAAGTTATCTATATAATTTCAAAAATATGTAAGAATACAATATGTACAAAATTGAATGTAGTTTCTAAACTACCAGGTTTTTTGTTTTTTTTTATCTATTTGGTAAAAATTTCAAATTTCAATGCAGTAGTACTTAAATTTCAAGGAAAAAATAAGTAGGTGTCTGTCTGACCATCCTAACCACAATAAAATGATAATACTTTTTTTTAATATTTTAGATATAAGTAGAGGACTCATGTCTTGATGTGATGCAGATTTTTTTGTTATTTTTTTCCAAGTAAATAATTAACTATAAATTTTGAATTACAACTTTTAAAAAATATAAAAACTTTAATGTTTGACCACCTTAACTTGGTCAAAACTTCATGAAATTCAATTTTTTTTTAATCCTATAGTATGTGAAGCATATAATGTGATACATGTTTTAGATTCAAAAAATGTGACGCCGTTTGAAAGCTAATTATGTTTTTCAATCAGCCTATCAATAAGAACTTTAGTCGTAATTCAAATAGAAAATGAATAATAATTATTTATTAAATTCAAAGTAAAGCATAATTTATATTGGTGGAAAGTTGAGAATCTCCTTTAAAAATGCTTTTCATTTTATCAATTTTGGGTAAAAAAAAAGTCGCCAGCCACATGGGCCATCATATCACTTACATATCACCACATTTTGGCCCATCATGATCCTTCACATACCCTTTGATTTTCTTGGATTTTTTTCGGACATTTTATGATTTTTAGGGATTTTCTGAATATACAAGACCATATGTGATATCCACTACAGTTTGATGATAAATGTCATTGCCCCTAGTTAGCCTATGGATATATGTATCTCATGAGCTACCTAGAATAACAGAACTTTCTATCCTACATGATTTATGGTATTTTTTATTTAAAATATCCATGGTCACCTAGCATAACATAACTTGCTAGCTTGTGATCCATGGGGAATTTTTAATGTGCATGATATTTCTTTGAATTCCTCTATGTGTTTGTGCTTTGGAGAAATGATGCTTCATATTCTGACAAACTTTGACACTAAGTCCTCCTTACCATGTTAACTCAAATATTTATTTTTATATAATGTGTAATAACATTTTGTTGTTATATTATGTATGCTTCATGTTTACTCTTTCCTTATCTCATGTGTGTGTTATGTTTTCTTCATGTGTGTATCAAGTATGGCTCATGTATTTCACATGATTGCCTCATGTATTATGGATTTTTATCTTGTGTAATTCATTTGTTTTCCTCATATTTTTTTCATGTTCACTTCATGTATATTCAACATTCTTTCTTCATGTATGCCATGTGGTTTGTTCGCTATTCCTTGTATGCTCCATGTTTTCTCCTTGTATACTTCATGTATTCCTTCTATGCTTCATATTTGATTAATGTATGATTTGTGTATGCTTTTATGTGTAATACACTATTTTCACAATGTATGCCTTATTTATGACCAAATTCCACCTTGTTTTTCTAAAGATATAGATGTCTTGTGTGCATGCAACATATTTATCTTGATATTACGAATCAATGTGATCCTATGTTTGTAGGCTATTTTATCTCTCTACTTAGTTTTATTCTATCTCCTTAATATTTTGATAAATAAATATATATTGTCCATTTTTTTAGTGTGAGTATGAACATAAGATCATACTGTCACTAAAGTGGGGGATAAATTTAGTATTGTAAATTGTTAGCCTTCAAAATTTTACACTATATTAACACCATATTTTTCATATAAAATTAATTATATTCATAATTTGGTGATTTTAAGTCAAAATTAGGAAAATAAATTTAATTCCTTGACATCCTTAGTTTTTGGGACCAAAATATCTTAGACACTAGTGGGGGTTCCCTAGACCTAAGGATGTTCTTTCTAAACGTTATCACTTTGAGTGTCACACTTGGGTATTTTAAAATGACCCCAAGTCTGACTATGTCCAATAGAATTAATTGTGATGCATACATAAATTTTTTTTTTTGGATTTTGTGGTTGTATTACTGATATGTGGTTGTCATTGATGTCAACACTATTAGAATTGAATGTCTCTAAGACTGTATATGTCGAGGATATTGAGAAAATTGTAATAAAATATGTTACAAGATGTCTATGGAACAGTACAGATTAGTGTGTTGGAAAGCTCAGTATGTTGATAGTGAGAAGTTGTGGATTAAAGGGTTTGTTGAAAAGCCTATATAGTTTTTACTCTATATATTTCAGAGGTGCACATGAAGATTTGAGCAAGTTATGAATTTTTGTGTTTCGATAGTTATTCTATTACTAGAAATGGTGTTCATGAAAGAAGATAATGTGATTCTGGTAATATGAGTTGTTGCGTATGTTCCTGTGATGTTTGTGGATGTTTCTAGAATGTGTTTTATCTATGTTTCACATCTGCACTAGTCATTGTGCTGATGATTTGAGAATTTCTCTTGCGTGTGCATGTTTTTCATGTTCATGGACGACAAGGTGATTGAAGCGTGTTGTGGATCTTCAACGAAGCATATTTTAAGTTGTTTTGTGTTCGAGGACATTTTTTTGGGTCTCTACTATGTTGTGGCTCACCTTGGTGGATTCACATTGATAATATTTATGATTTTGGGTTGAACGTTTGTATTCATTCTATTATTTTGTTGATGCCGACATCAAGCAATGTAATTTCTTGTTGCGGATGTATAAGAGTGATTTTTTTATCTCATTTGAGAGATGCATGAGGTGTGTAAGTACGAAGTGTATGAGTGCTATGTGTGAACAAGGTTCAGATCATTAGAAAGAAAAGCAAAGTGTGAAGAAGAGTGAAGAAGTGTTCATGTGCTTAACCAGAACTGTACTCAGGCATTGGAGGATGCTAGTTTCTCAGTTCAAATTCTTTAGATGGATTTAGTCTGAATATTTTAGTAAGACAGTAAGTCTTCCTTTATAATTGAGAAGTGAGCTCTAGAAAGTGTGCCTAAATGCATGTGTATTCCTAATTTATTCATCTTATACTTTTAACAGGGTATAGCTTGTGAATTAACCTCCACCGTTGTTTTTTCCCTTAACAAGGTTTCCACGCAAAAAAATTCTTGGTGTTATGTGTGTTTCTGATGTATTGTTGATCTATTCTTTCATGGTTATTAATCAGATCTAAGATTAAGGGTTAATAAGTTTAAAAGTTTTTAAATTTTGTAAAAACTAATTCACCCCCCCTCTCAGTTGTCTGCCCTTGTGTTGCCAACAATTGGTATCAAAGCAGGTTCCTTGGAAGAAGTTTTATAGCTTGAGGCGATCCAAGATGGTGACATATAAGAAAGATAGTTTGAGATTTGATGGAAAAAAATATTCTCTATGGAAGAATTGAATGGAGTTTCATCTAAGACATAGAGACAACAAATAAGTTAGAAGTTCAAAATGCTAAAAATATAAATGCACATGTTGAAAACAACTAAATTTAAATTTTTCACTATCACCC
The DNA here is from genome assembly GCA_007115665.2 of Sequoiadendron giganteum. Taxonomy (NCBI): domain Eukaryota; kingdom Viridiplantae; phylum Streptophyta; class Pinopsida; order Cupressales; family Cupressaceae; genus Sequoiadendron; species Sequoiadendron giganteum. The sequence continues at coordinate 566,120,660 of CM021106.1, read as the reverse complement.
AAAGTCTCAATTAGTAGAAGAAGTGCAGTTTAGAAATTCTACGGTGCTATATAGCACCGCACCCAAGCTGAGTGCAACATTCTACAAAAGACAAAGAGCACAAATGCGGCATTGTTTTAGCATGTAGTGCAGTTTGGGATTAAGATCTATCCACGATGAAGTTTGAAAATTTGAAATTCCTAGGTAGGAACATAGGTGCGTTGAAGTTTGAAGTGTAGAGCAGTGCAATATATTGCCGCTTGTCTGAAAGTGATGCGATATGGCGTCACATGACTGTATGCGGTGCAATTTCCTATAAGCAAAAAAAAATGTCAAAAAGTCACGAAATTTTGGAAAAACATGATGAATTTCTCCAATCAGGCCCTGCTTCTAGTGCCAAAATGTGAATCCCAATCCTATTCCTACATAAACACAACAAAAAAATACATAGTTAGGTTCATATGCAAGATAAAATAAGGATTCCCCATAAAATCCATTTACAATGCTCAAAATAAGAAAAACAAGAACAAAACATGAAAAGCTAAAGCATTCCTAATTAGGCAAGCAAACTCTTGATCCCATGGGGGAATTGGTGCCAATTGGTGTGTCCAAATTGGCCTTTTCCCGAGTCCGTTATAAGCTTTGTGATAATTTTTGGATGATCGAATCTCCTTGATGAGATTTTGGCATAACCTAGATATGAAATGGACAAAATTAGCTCTCAATGTGAAGAGAGTAACTTTTCTCTAAGTGTGGATAAGGATGAAGTTGAGTATAGTGAGTTTACTCAAATTGTGGATGTTAGAATGAGAGGAAGAGTCTCCTATTTATAGATTTCCAAATGGAAGAGAGAGTGGAATTGAGCAATGTGGGATCATTTAACATCCAATGGCCATGTGCCACTTGTCAAGATGTGAATGGTTGAGGAATGAGCACATTTTGGTCAATGTGCATGGTAAATACCATTAGGTGGAATTTAAAATTGTTGAAATGACATGTGAGAGGGAAAAATGAATGAAATAAATGCCACTTGGCTCAATGCACAAGGACATGTAAGAGGAGTGAATGCTTTGTTGGATGTACAAATCCACTTGGATTTTGAATTCAAATTTAAAGGAATATTCCTCCTTTAATCCATGTTGAGAGAAAGTAGGCAGTTAAATAAATCAAAGTAATTGATTTATTGTGCAAGTTGCATTCTCTAGAGTATTTTAGTGATTGAGATTAAATTAATCAAGATTTGATCAATTTAATGAGAGATTAGGTGATTTGATAATTTTGACTTAGATTTATGAGTTAATTTAAATTAGAATTGAGAGGAAATTGATTAATTAAATAATTTTTATTTATTTATTTAACTAAAGGGGATAAGGTTTAATTTATTCAATTTAATGAGGACTTTAGGGATTTAATCAAATAAGATGAATTATTTAATTCAAAAGAGATTTAGGGTTAATTAAATTAAATTGATTAATTTAATCAATAGAGGAGAAAGACCTAATTAAATAAATAATGATTTATCTAATTAAGAGATGAAAGGTGATGATAAGCCAAGAGTGTAATTCAGGAAGAAATAATGTTAGTAATCAGGATCAAGTGTGTTGGATCGAATTGTATATTTTCCATGTTTACATTTTTCCCCTCTTTCAAGCAATGTACTTGTTGCATTGATTGAAAGAATAAACTGCTATGATCAAAGCTCAAAATTTTTCACATTTTTTGAATGCCCCATTGTTGCCCAGGCAGAAGGATTATGTTGATATATTGCCCCCTCGAGAGATCAGATGAAATTTTTTGATTTTTGGATGATCTCACAAAAAATGAGGACAAGGTGCCCGACAGGTCCAAAACTGCCCAAGGATGCCAAAAAACATGTTAAAACGTCAAAAAAGATTGAAAATGGTCCTCAGTTGGACAAAAATATGATTGAGGGACCAAACCCCAAGCCGGACAGCCAAATTAAGTCAAAAAAACCCTAATTTGTAGGCTCAAATAGAACTTGAGGGGTCACTTTCAATACATTTGCATACTTTTCTTTTATAATTTTTTGCACTTTCAGCTCCGATCCCTGATCAAGATGGCTCAATGATAGCCTCCCAGGTACATGTCAGAGAAAGTACGAGTGCACTGGTGGCCAGTCGACACAGGACTGGTGGTATGTACTCCCATCCCGCATTTTAATTTTATCATTTTTCATGCATTAAATAGGGTGAAAACCATCTTCAAGCTAAGCAACGCTATATAACATCGCTACAAATGCTTAGTCGGCACTGCGCAGTCGTAAATTATGTCAGATATGAAAATAGTGTCGTGCGGCACAGTTAGGAGATTAAGGTTCTTCTACCAAACTTAGTCGCATGCAAAAATAGCATCACGCAACGTAGTTAGGGATTTAGGTTTTTTCAAAGTCCACCATGCGACATAGTTTAGAACTTCACAAACTACGCTGCATTTATTGTTTGAAATGCGAAAAATCCAACGCGAGAGGCAATTTTTCTTTTTTATGAGACTTGATGCGGTGGATTTCCTTGTGTAGGAGGAGCTCAATATACTTCACTCAAGGGAGCATAGATGGTCGGTGCTCCACATATTGTAAGATATGCATATGTACCTTTAGGAGCAACTTGGTATTCTTGGCTTGTGGTTCATTGTGTATGACCCTCCTTTTTGGACGCACTTGGGTATGATGAAAACTTTGGCCGAGCGATGGCACAGTGAGACCTCTTCCTTCCATCTTCCTACCGGTGAGGCTACCATCACTCTTGAGGATGTCTGGCACATTCTTCAATTGCCTATCCACATAGCCAGAGTGATTTATGATCCAGAGGAGGACAACGAGGCTTGCTTTGATGTTATGGGTGTTAACAAGTTCATCCTTTCTAATGGACAAATTGACTTGGAGTGATATCAACGCAGAATGCCCACCTACAGGCTGATAATTGTGGCTATCATTTCTGGTCTTGCAAAACTAGATCGGCGGGGCCAGTACTTCAGTCTAGGCTCGAGACTGGCATGGGAGCATATATGTGTCTGTCTTGAGTGCTTTGCTTAGGGTTCAGTGATGTTGGCTTCCTTATATAGGGATTTACATGAGTTTGCATACCTAGATAGTCGGGCCCTCAGGGCCGAAGTTACTTTGTTACACATCTAGGCATGGGAGCAGATTCTAGTGCTCTATCCAGATGTTACACTGATCATCCTTGATATTGATGACCCTATTGTTTGGTGGTATGGTGGGGCATAAATCCATTTTACTCACACTGGCATAGGTGGGCTCGCCCACTCGCAGTGGGTTCTTAATGAGATGAGAGAGTTCATCAGGGGCTGACAGATGCAGGAGTGACCTAGGCGTATATAGATTGGTTTAGGCCTCCCTTGAGATTTAAATTTCCAGGTGTGACACTCCCATGATAGAGGCCTAGAGGCAGATCAACCAATAGAGGTAGAGGACAGGGGGCAGAGGCGACAAAGATGGGGATGGGGATAGAGGAGGAGGTGGACCACCTCCTTATCAGACACCTCCTCATGATCGGGTACAGTAGGCATCTCTATGGGTAGGGGCACAGGATGATCAACCCAGAGATGGGGACAAGGCAGTCCCACAGTAGCAGCTAGATCATAGAGACACACTGATCCAGCAGTTGCAGGGTTCGATTTAGTTATTGATTGTGGAGAGGGATCGGGCTCAGCAACAGGTTTCGACAATCACTACTGAGAGCGATCAGGAGATTGGTTAGTAGAGATAGCTAGAGGGTATTGCCTTATCATCCTAGGGTCGCTTAGTTTCCTTATGGGCTTACAAAGAGGTAGTCAGAGAGGCCGAGTATTATCGGTAACATTATAGACATGCACTGCTAGTAGCAAGTCAAATTCCAAACTTCTCTCAGTAGACAAGGATGAGGACTCCAGAGGATCACGACAAGAGGCAGGTGGGAGAGGGCAGCAGCCAATAGGGCTAGCCCTTTGATCACAGACAATTTCCATTTTTTATTCATGGGCTCTGATTATTTCCCTTATTGTATCATTTATTTTGATGTACACTTGATCCAATTTTGTACCATGATAGTATATTTTTGATGATATATATGAGATGGTTCGATTTATGATGTGTTCTATGATGTATGATGCATTTTAATTTTTTTATGAGATGTTATGAGATGCTTCTATTTTATGCCTATGTGATATGATGTATGCTTCTATATGATGGATGTATTTCTTTTTGTATCTTTGCTATGCATTTTGATGATTACATGGATGCAATGTATGCTACTGATGATGTATCGATATACAAATGATAAATGATATGGAAATTATTAATGATGATGATGAATGCTAATGATAATGGATGCTAATGATTTCTACTATGCTCGTAATGATTTATGTAATGTAATGAATTCTTAAGATGCTTAGAATAACAAATCTATATTATTCCTCATAACTTAAGATGATAATGATGTGGTATGATATGATATGATATGGACTTATGTTGATGATTTGGTGGATGTAGGGTGTATACATTGGCGATGTTCTGATTAACTATCATGATACCATGTTAGTATGGAACAAAGATGGAAGAAAAAGAGATCCCACAAGTTATTATAATGATGGTGATTTTCTTACCAAGAGTCAGGGTTTTCAAAGGGATAATTACGTTATGTTTGATAACACACATAGGTCTGATGCATCAAGGTATAAAGAACCAAGATGGTGTTGTACCTAGTTTGATGGACTTTGAATTGACAATTAGATAGGAGTATTCATGTTCACACTTAGAATACATAACCTCATTTAGGATGTAGTTTAGATATTCCAAACATCTCAGACCAAAATATAGAAAAAAAAGATTTCCTATGTGGTCAACAAGATATCTAAAACATCCTCTCCACACACAAAATAAAGTATGTATGACTAATTTATTTTACAAGTGTATCCCACAAGCATAGTAGATGAAAATATAATGATCTTTGCCCCATTCCATTCTCTCTAAACCTATTTTGTTTAGGCATCATCGAGAGGTCCTTGGAATGAGCGAAAAATATGACAAGTCTAAAAGACTAAGATAAAGTAAACAAATAAGCCAATATTCTTCATACCGCTAACCAATGCTAAACTAAGATGAGATACCTGATGCTTATGTCCATCATGGGAAGGGTTCATCCTAGGACATTTTTTATCAGGGTTTTGATGAGATTGATTGGGTGATAAGCTATTGATACTCCGAGTTGATCAAATTTCTTGCTTACTAACCTAGACTTGAGACTTTGACGATTAAGTGTTCATTTGAACCTGCTAAACTTGCTTCTGACTGACTCACCAAAATATGAAGGTGATGATTGGTTTATTATGAGTGATGATAACTGTGGGTGAAAGCGAGATGAGATGAAAGCACCATTTTGGATTTTTGTAGATATTTTGAGGCTATTTTTTTATTTTTCGGATTTTTCAATGATTTTGGTATTTTTGAGATTTATGATGAAGAGACTAACCTAAAGACCCATCCTATGGGTCTCAGGAGCTGATCCATAGATTAGCCTTCCATACGTTATACACACAGAGACCAAGTAGTTCTACCGAAGACAGACTTGATTCAATGATGAGATTGAAAGGCAAATAGATTGCTAGATTGCAACGAACACTTAAGGACTGACCTAAAGTGTCTCGGGGGATGATCAAAGTTCAAACTTGCCTAAATTCAAGATCAAAGATGGTATAGTTTGATGAGGTGATAGATTGACAAGAATTAATGGTGAATTTTAGAATATTTTTGAGATTTTTCTGATGTTTTTGGATTTTTGAGAGTTTTCTGAATGTTTTGGTATTTTTCAATTCTAAGGAAGATCCCAAAAATATACACGAATCCAATCCAATGCAGGTGTAGGAAAATTCCATAGGTCTAATGTGATAGACTACTTTGATAAAGGTAGGACAAACTGACCCTAGGAATATGCTAAGTAGTACTATGGTGGAACATGATATGAGCACAAGATCAGGCTATGGTATAGATGCAAATAGATGGTGGGAGGATAGATGGAATGTGATAAATGAGTGCATCGAATAGGTTGTGAAGATCCTGGTGGGTGCAAAGTGCTTTATCTATGCTTGGCACCTGCTTTCCAAGTTTTCACTAAGGTACTTGCCCACAGCGCCACTGAGGTGGTTTTCACTAGAGGACGAATTTTTCTTTACTATTTTTAATCATTCTTTTCATTTTTGTATTTTTGTATTTTTTTGTTGTCACCAACATGCCTTTTTACCAGGTTTTCATCAGGGTGACCTATTTTTATGACATTTTTCTAACTTTTTTTTTTGTATTTTTGGTTCTATACCTTGCAATATTTTAGGCATAATTTTTTTGGAGATGGGAACTGTTTAGGGGCTCTTGCAGAGGCTCACCTTCTGCCGTTGATAGGTGATATGCCCCTGATTTATAACTTTCCATGATGATGAAAGGTCCCAACCAGTTCGGTTCAAATTTTCCTTTGCTTTCTAGATTTCGCACGTTCTTCTAGTTCTCTTTCAGCACAAGTTCATAGACTTGGAATGTACGTCTCATGATCTTCTTGTTGTAGCTGTGCTTTAGGCAGTTCTGATAGACATGTAGATGGTTGAGGGAATCCATGCATCATTCATATAATCACTCTAGCTCATTTAACCTCGAAACCTGATATTCCTCATCTGCAATGAGTTTTTGTAGTGATATCCATAATGATGGGAGCTTGATCTCGATTGGGAGGATGGCTTCTCATCTATAGACCAAGGAGAATGGGGTGGCACCTGTTGGCATGCGAATGTGGGTGTGGTAGGCCCATAGGCATGACTTAGCTATAGATTTCATTCATGACAAGAGTCATTGACTATCTTTTTAAGGATTTTAAGAATGGTTTTGTTGGTAGCTTTTGATTGGCCATTGCATTGGGGATAGTATGGAGTGGAAAAGCGATGTTGGATTTTGAATTTGTCACATAAGTCACAAACATTCTGATTCTTGAAAGGTGTGCCATTATCAAAGATAATGGATTAGGGGACACCATATTAGCAAATGAGATAGTTCGGGATGAACTTGGAAATCTGCTTTTCCATTATGTAGGTCATGGGAATCGCTTTGACCCACTTTGTGAAATACTCTATAGTGGTGATGATGAATTTGTGGCCATTGGATGAGGTGGTTGTGATTTTTCCTATGAGATCAAGCCCCCACTATGAAAAGGGCCAAGGTGTAACAATATGATGAAGCTCTTGAGCTAGTGCATGAAAAAGGTCTCCATGCTACTGGCACTATTATCACTTTCTGATATATTCATTTCCCTCTCTTTCCATTGTTGGCGAATAGTACCCAGTTCTTAACAACTTTTTGGCCAAGGTCATACCGCTCGAGTGTGAACTGCAAGTTCCATTATCAACCTCAGTTAAAGCAGTCAAGGCCTCCTCATGATTTAAGCGACGTAAAAGGGTTCCCTCAATGCTCCTATGATAGAGGGTTTCTTGTAGGATGAAAAAACATAATGATTTTTTTATAAAGGCTCGTTTAGGGGTGGGGTTATGTCAGCTGGGAGGACTCCTATTTATAGGTAGGTATAGATGTCGTGATACCAAGGATCATCAGGACCAATGATTTCACACACATATTCTGACTCTGGTACCTTGACTGTGGGTATGAGAAGCTGCTCTACCAAGAATTAGTCTTTTGAGAGATTGCGAGGGATATCCAGTAAGGATCCAATTATTTCCATGGTGTCAGCTACTCTGTTATTAGCCCTCGGTGTCTGTTCAAAGGTGATATCAATAAATTATTCTTTGAGGCTCTCTACTAACTTCTTGTATGGTGTCAGCTTATAATCCTTAGTTTGGTACTTCCCATTGACTTGGTTGATAATAAGCTGTGAATCTCCATAAACCTTTAGTGCCATCATCCACCACTATGCCACAATCTTGAGACCTATGGTTAAAGCCTCGTATTCTACAATGTTGTTAGTTAGGGGAGTGCCAATTTGTAGGATCTAGGTATACAATCCCCCTATGGGGTGATGAAGAAAAAAATTGGCTCTTGATCCATGTTGTGTGTATGAACCGTCAAAGTAGAGTTTCTAGTGATCGGTTATGTTGAGATTAAAGATGGATTCATCTACAAATTCTGATATGAGTGAATTCTCTGAATAGATTGGAGCCTTTTCTAGTTGGTCTGTAATTTCTTTCCCCTTGATAGCCTTGTGCTCTACATATTCAATATCATAACCCATTTTGATGTTTGTCCTATAAGAGTGGCTTTAGAGAGAAGATATTTTAGTGGATCTATCTTTGCAATCAACTTGATCTAATGAACTAACATGTAGTGTCTGAACTTCTGGGCTACAAACACAACTACCACGAAATATTTTTCTATTGGTCTGTAGTTGAGCTCATGCCCTACCATTGTCTTGTTGATTTATTATATCACTCTCTCTCTTCCATTTTCATCATGTTGGGCTAACAAAGCATTGAGAGCTTCCATGGTTGCTGAAATATATAGAGTCAGTGGTTTTCCTAGTATAGGTGGCATTAACACTAGTCGTGTAAGTAGATATTCTTTGATTTTACCAAATGCTTGATCACACTTTTCATCCTACTTTTATGCTACTTCCTTGTGGAATAGATTTGAATATGCATTCTTTTTATCCGCCGGTTGCGCTATGAATCTTCAGATGGATTGGAGTCTTCGTTGCAGACCTCTGAGTTGTTTTAGTGTCCTGGGTGCTTCCATGTTGAGGATTTCTTTGACCTTGGTGGGATCCACCTCTGTTCCTCTCATTGATACTATGTATCCCAAAATTTTACTTGATTGCACCCCAAAGACACATTTCTTGGGGTTGAGTTTGACCTTGTACTTCTCTAGTCTATTGAAAATGGCACTTAGGGATGCTATGTGATCCTGTCTTTTCTTTGATTTAGCCAATATATCATCCATGTAATCTTCAATAGTTTTGTGTATCATCTCATGAAATATTAGTGTCATGGCCTTTTAATATGTCACCCCTATATTTTCTAGCCCAAATGGCATCATGTTCCAATAGCAGGTGCCCCATGGACATGTAAATGTTGTCTTATGCTAGTCCTATTTTGTGATCATTATCTAGTTGTACCCCAAGAAGCCATCCATCAATGATAGCATCTCATGTCCGGTCATCATTTCCACTATCATATCAATGTTAGGTGGTGTTAAATCATCCTTGGGACACACTTTGTTGAGGTCTCTAAAGTCAGTGTAGATACAAATGCCCCCATTTGGCTTTAAAACTGGCACAAGATTGGATACCCATTCTATATAATCAATTAGGCATATAAATCCAACATCCAAGAGTCTATGTAATTCCACCTTGACTAGAAAGGCTATCTGAGGGTACATTTTTCTGAGTTTTTGTCTTATTGGATTTGCTCCAGGGTAAACAACCAAGTGATGAACCATAACTTATGGATCAAGACTCGACATATCGAAATAGGTCCACACAAATTTCACCTTTATTTCTTTTACAAATACAACCAACAGTTCTTATTCTTCTATTAGAAGTGATTCAGCACAGAAGGTGATCTGCGATGTTGCTTTTATTCCCAGATTGACAAGATTGCGCTATTCTGCCAAGACTATCGATTTCTCCTAATGAAGTATAGTAGGGGGGAGATTGAATCCCTCATCCTCATGCACCTCAGAGAGTTTTTCATCATTGGATGTGTCCTTTATTTTTACTATTATTTGGTTAGAGAGTGCCACAGTGTGGTTTTCACTCAATAACCCTCAGCTTATTCTCATTCTTTTTCTATTGTGACTGAAGGAGTCAATCGTCTCCCCATAATAGGCATGGATGTCTAGTGTGATGTCGAAACCAACCTTGTGATCTCCACATGGAACCATATTCCTTAGTCTCATGAATTTAGAGAGTGCCTAATCATTTTGAATGTGTCTAGAACTGGTGGTCCTCGTTGGTCATAGTCAATGAGTTGTGGGTAAGCTAGGATTATTTTGTAAGTTTGGCGGTCTAACTCAATGAGTGAGGCATTAATCATCAGTAAGGAGGAATCCTCAAAAAGCATGGGAAGGCCTATTATGGTATCATCATCATCATCACAATTGGTGTAGACATCAGTTATGTCAAAATTGAAATTATCTAGGGGTAGACCTATGGATACGGGTAGTTGAAGGGCGGTTGTCATCAATTGAGGAGGAGACCTAACTGCTCTACTATGAGTACCTCTACCATGTACAATTATACTTGGAGGGGTACATCTGAGGCCAAGGATTCTCATTCATCTTTCTACAATGATGGGCTCCAGTCGTCCATCGCTATTCCTTACAAGGATTTCATTTTTGTTGTAGCCCATACCAAGCATTATTTGCAATCATTTGCTAGTTTCATCCATGGGTAGAGTGGGTGTGGGTCTTTCATCATGGTATAGCATGCTTGAAATGTCTCCCTCATTCACATTTTCCAGACTTAGGTCCCCCTAACTGCGAAATCTAGAAGGATCTTCCCTAAAAGTGTGGACAGGTGTTTCAACTGATTGAGGTTGCCCATGTGACCTAGGAGATTGTGGTAACTCTCCTACAACAAACACATTTTTCTTCATTATGTAATATTTGCACCCATTCTCCTAGATCACAAGATTGATGTTGGATATATCAGGGATGGAGGATGTCTCTATCGCAGAAGTGGAGGCAAGGTTAGATGGATCTATAAAGGGAGTGGATGGGCCTTCATCATTTTTTGGTACTTTGGGAATTTTGTAAAACTTGGCTTCCAAGTTTTTGCAATGGGCGAATGGCTCCAGATCACCATGTATATTGACCTCCTCATTTTGGTATAAAAATTTGACACACTACTGGAATGTTGAGGAGACCACCTTCATTCCATGGATCCATGGGCATCCTAGGAGGATGCTGTAGGGAAAGTCAAGGTCAAGAACCTGAAATGTAGTTTCCATGGTAGCTGGCCCCATTTGGATTGGGATCCTGATGGTGCCTTGAGACACTCTTTCTTGGTCCTCATATGCTCTGATGGTGATGCCTTTTTTTTCTTCGATGGACTCCTCTGAGATTCCTAAGTTTTTTATGAGTTTGAGTGAACAAATATTGAGGCCTGTGCCTCCATCCACCAGGACCCTTTTGACTTTCTTCTTGTGAACCAACACTTGAAGGTGAAGTGAATGATTGTGAGATGGTTGGGCGAGGAAGTCTTGATCGGAGAAGGTGAGGAGATTTGGGGTAATGATGTTACCAACCATAGCCTAGAATTGTTCTGTATCAAGGGTAGCAGAGACAGTGGATGCACTAATGCTTCATCAAGGATTTTCCTATGGGCGGTAGAAATTTTCAATAACTCCGTGATGGAGATTTGAGCGGGGGTTCTTTTTAGCTGGTCAATGACACTATAATCATAGGGAATGACTTTTGGATTTGAGATGGGGGTCTTAGATGGCTATGATGCCCCTACAATAGTAACCTTGCTGCCACGTGTGGTGACTCCACAATCAACATTGGCTCCTTTGACACTAATGACAGTGACCATTTTGTCTATCCATGCGACAATGTATTGGTATACAAGGTTTGCACTAGCATACTTTTGTTTCCCTTTTTTTTTTCCCCTAGTTATTTCCTTGATTATTTCCCTGATTATGATTTGGCATCGGATTTTTGTATATTTTGAGGTTCTGATTTCCAATTCGTTTTTTGACATTTATGATCTTGTCCTCAATGAGGTCCTGAATGATGTTTTTCAACCTCATACAATTTACAATTGTGTGCCCTTTGATTTTGTGAAAATCACAAAGGATATTTTCATTCTACCATGGTGGTTTTGTCATGGGTTCCACATATTGCTCAGATTTGGAAATTTTGATAAGGTTTTCCTTAACCAGCTTCTTCATTATGGATTCAATTGATTCTCGAAGGAATGTGAACTTATACTTGGTAGGATACTTGTTTTGGGGAGGTGCTCAAGTTATTGATTTGTTTGTTAGGAAGCAATTGTTGTTGTGCCACCATATTAGTTTCCACAATATTGTGACTATGATTCAATGGTTGGTGGTGGGTCTGGATGTTCTGCTTAGGGGCACTAATGACCACCTTAGCATCAACCACTCTGCCATTTGTGATATTTTTTGTTCCTCGACCATGTTCGAGGTTTATCATTATAATTGGTGGATGGGTGGTTATCTTGTTGTGTAGAAAATATCAATGCGCCTCCTCGCGTAGTAAGGTATCTTTCAATATTGAGCACCTCTGGGATCATTTGATCATACGGTGTGATGCATTGCATTTTTAGGTAGAATGCCAAGTTTTCATGTATATTGTCTATGATTGTGCAAATTTTTTGTTCTTCTAGCATGGTCCACTTGCTCTGATTGGCCTTGGATCACCATCTTTGCAAGAAGGATGCATATAACTCTCTTCTTTGTTTGAGCCTTGATAGTTCCTCCAAACTAACTTTTGCACCCATGTTGAATGCATAGTTTTTAAGGAATGCTTCCATGATTTCTCTGAATTTTTTGATGCCTATTGGTAAGTTAGAGAACCATTCCATGGCAGGAGCAGTCAGACGTCAAGGGAAAAGTCACATTAGATATGTGTCATTGTATGCAACCTCCATGTAATGCACTTGAAATTCCCTTACATGATTTTCAGGGTTTCCCATCCCATTATATTTATCAAATTTGGGGATCTCAAATCCCTTTAGGAATGGTACCAATGTAATACTTTCATCAAATGGATAGGGGCACAAGTTTCCCAATATTCTAGTTGTTTTTCTTGATTGGAGGTCCAACACTTGCTATGAGAGCAATTTGATTTATGTTGCAACATCGTTTTTCAAATCAGGAGGTGGGATGAAAGTGTTTTGAGGTGTTTGTGAAGTTTGATTGATGAGATCAGTATTGGTGGGGGTTTTCTGCAAGCTCTTCTATGCATTTAAGGCTTGTTGATATGCCTACATTTGTGCCAACAATGCTTGTTGATCTTGTTGTTGTTGGTCTAGCTACTGTTGTTCCCATAAAGCTTGTTGTTGATCTAGCTTATTGTTGGTATAGCTGTTGGTCCACCAATAAATCTTATTGTTGGTCTAGCTACTGTTGCACAAACAAAGCTTGTTGTTTAGCTTGTTGTTGTGCCTGAAAATATTGCAGGGCTTGTTGGTATGCTTGTTGATGAATTGCTTGTAGTTGTGCATGGTAATATGCTTGCGCTTGTTGAGCCTAGTGTCGAGCTTGATCTTGAGCTTGTGCTTGTTGGGCTGCTTCTACCACTTGTGCAACTTGCTGGTTTTGTTGAAGTACCCTTTGGTGGGTGGCCTTTTGGACTGCCTGAATCATGGCGATGAATGAATTCTTCACTTTAGGTTTTGGTTGGATTGGTGGTGGATTGGGGACCGTGCTGACCAGTTTGGTGAGTGGAGGGGTGGTGTTGGTAGCCGATACTTAGGTTGTTGGTGGTGTGATTGAGATGCTTGGTCCCTAAGAAGCCATTCTTTGAGGGATTTTGGGACTAGTTGATGTATTGACCATGGTAGCTTGAATGGTTGCAACCTATTGTTGCAATACTGCTGGAAAAGGAGAGGATTTGATGCAATGCTCAGATTGCCTTAATTTGAGAAACTAGTAATGGGTAGGGGGGAAAATCCAACCCAAGAGGTGATATGGATGTGAGAAGTAATGGAGGAAATGATGGTATGTTCCCTTGAAAATTTGAGGATGAGAATAGGTCAATGACTCCCCATTTTTCTGAACAAACCACCTTCTCCTTGCGAAATCATGGGGAGAGAAGTTTGTATGTTCAACGGATAGGTTGGTGTTTCACCAAATGAGGATGAGTCCACATGATTATGGAAAGTAAGTGGTAAATTCAGATGTAATAAATTTATCAAGACAAAGTTATCCAATGTGGTGTTGATATTTACCTCTTTGTTGTTTACAAGGTGATGCTTTTTTAATTCATGGAACATGGTGCTTCCCTTGTTAACAATTGGTGGGGTTGATGTGATTATTGATGTGGTTTGGGGAATCTCCTGAGTGATGCTTGGAATTGACATTGGGGGTATGCTTGCAAGAGGCCTTTCTATATTGGTACTTACGTCAAGGTCAGAAGGGAGTTTGGCCCCTCCTTCCATTAATGCACGCATATATAAAGAGGGATTAAGTTTTAACATGGAATTGACAATTCTATGATTCTTTGGATTTTGAATCATGTCAGTTATTTCATTTTGTTTCATTCCCAAGTCCTCATCGATGGTGTCCTCTTCATAGCCTTCCACTTGAGGGTTTTATGTTGGTAGAGAGGATTTGTTTGGAGGATTGCTTGATCCTATAAGGTTTACTTCAAAAGTTGATTGACATAGGTCACTTGAAGTTGATGTTTCCTTAGTGATTTCCATGTTCCTCTTGTGTTGTGATCTTCTTTGGACCATAAAATATAGATTGTTTGATCTTAATATTTAGGCACAAAAGGGAGAAGAAATAGGAGAGTCCAAGGATCAAAAAGTGATGATGGGGATGAGATAAATGGAATATGGATGATGCGGATGAGTGAAACTCTTGAAAAAATTTTAGGGGGGTGATGCTAAAAATTTTAGGGCTTGAATTTATTTGATTTCGATAGTTTGACTAGGTGTGTTAAGCCAAACAAGATGATAATGAACTTGTAAACCCTAGGAAGTTGTGTTATCCTACATAAAACTCATACAAGAGAATAAATTGACTAAGTGTGTTAAGCCAATCAAAGTGATTATGAACTAGTAAACCTTAGGAAGCTACGTTATCCTAAAGGTAAATTCATTCAAGGGGATTGACAGTTTGACTAGGTGTGTTAAGTCAAACAAGGTGATGTTGTTTTTTCCTTTAAGTTTAGCATGGATGATGTTTCAAAGTTCTCAAGAGTTTGTTGGTGAGATGAGATTTGATTCTAATGATGGGGAGGTGAATGAGAGTATTGATTTTGATCCTAGACTTGACCTATACAAGACTCTTTCTTACAAGACCTCGATATTGAAGAACATGCCATACTTCCTATGTGAGAGAAGAAAACCTTTGAAAAAGAGTTGGATTCTATTGATAATAGAACTTATACAAAATTGAGTTGTTCTTTGAAGCCTTCTTGTAGAAATTGTATACCAATCTTTCTCTAACTTCAAAAATCCTTTCGAGACACTCCTCATAAGCTTTTAGACTAAGCTTCTTGAACCTTGGTTTTTGGATTTTGATTTTACTGAAAATCATTTAAGAGAACACATGTGAAGTCCAATTGTCCTTATCTTTTCTTAATGAGTTCCTTTTACTAAACAATCTTCTTGATTATAATTTCAAACTAAATGTTTGTGTCTCAATTCCTTTTCATTCCACAAGGTCCATTATGTGAAAATCAAGGTTTCAAGAGCATAGTTTCTTAGGTTGACTCTAGTGAAAACAAATGATGATTAAACCCAAGCACTTAGAAACCTCTAAGGAAAAAATCCCTAGGGTAAGCAAGAGCACATGGATTTGTCTAGGGTATTTGTTTCCTCCAAAGTGTTTGAAATTTTGAAGATTTCGTGAATGTTTGTTTCTCAATGTTTTAGATCTAAGCAAGGTGTTTTAATTTCAAGAATATATAAAATCCCTAGGCTGAAAAGACAATATTTATTGGGTTACCACTTGGATGAATCTAGCTATGAATATTTTGTGCAGATGATTAGATGCTTGACCACATTGGATCCCCCTTACAGTGCACTCACTTCTTAGGTCCATCAAGCATCAGTACCCATGAATCTCCCATGGCATACTTTTCATCTCTATAATAGAACCACATGTGTACGTAGGGTGGCTTCAAAGGACATGACCTTTTGTACCAACAAATAGATAGGATTTTGGCCTTGCTAAACAAGGGGTTTTAATGCGAGCATTCCGTTCATAGGGAACTATCCAGTACAGTGAGAGACCATTGTTTCCCTTCTCATCAGAGTAATCCTCATGATATTGGCCTTTGTTCCAATATCCTCACTTATATCCTAGGTGGAAGTCGCTTAGCTTTAGTGTGTTCTTGATTGGGTCACTCCCTTGGGTGATTACATTTTCCCACAAGGCAGGCCAGCTAAGATAAAGAAAAAAAAGCAAGCATATCCTATAGTTCAATCAACCTTCATTGAAAAAAAAGGGAGAACACTCGAAACATACCATGCTCACACTCACATGATTGGTTCAATTTTAATCAAAAAAATGAAATGTGGAGGCAATTATTTTACTCAACTTAAGATCACCAAAAGAGATTTTGATTCTGAAGATCGTTGTGAGGCACAAGAGAAGTGCATACGCCCTTTTGATGATATTATTTTGAATAAATAATTACAAAACAAAACAACACTTGTTCACTTTAAGCCCACAAAGAAAAAGTGAATTCTTTTTAAAGCACCAAATCAAATATGGAATTTTCCTTCTTCAATTATTAAACTCCAACCAAATCTAATAAATTATTTCTAAGGTTCATTTTAAGCCTTTTTCTTGCAAACTTTGAAAGGAAATTTGTGTTGTTATTTTTAGAGCCCAAAAGAAAATTTATTGTTCCCTAAAGCATGAAAGATAACAAATTTCTTAAAAGGAGATTGAAAATCCTCTAAAAGTGTTAAACAACACTATAGTGTTCAAAAACACTTTCTATAGTATGAGAATGATGTCACAATGGAGCCCTCCATTTTAATTCCTTCCTTGCCCTAACCTACAAAATGATTAAAACTAGTAGATGTAGAGACAACAAATAAGTTAGAAGTTCAGAAAGCTAAAAATAAAAAAGCACATGTTGAAAAGAACTAAATTAAAAAATTTCACTGTCACCCAGTGGCACAATCAGTAGATGTGGTGTAGTTTATAAATTCCACGATGCTATATAGTGTCGCATCTAGACTGATTGTAGCATTCTGTAAAAGACATAAAGTGCAAATGCGACATTGTTTTAGTATGCGATGGAGTTTGAAGTGTGAGTCGTGCAATATAGAGCCACTTGTCTGAAAGTAATGCAATATGGCATCACATGACTGTATGTGGCATAGTTTCCTATAAGCAAAAAAAAAGTCAAAAAGTCACAGAATTTTGGAAAAATGTGATGAATTTCTCCAATGAGGCCCTCCTTCTAGCACCAAAATCTGAATCCCAATCCTATTCCTACACAAAAATAATAAAAAAATACATAGTTAGGTTCATATGCAAGATAAAATAAGGATCCCCATGAAATCCATTTACAATGCTTAAAATAGGAAAAACAAGAACAAAACATGAAAAGCAAAAGCAATCCTGATTAAGCAAGAAAACTCTTGATCCCATGGGGGAATTGGTGCCAATTGGTGTGTCGAAATTTCCCCTTTCCCAACTCCTTTGTAAGCTTTGTGATAATTTGTGGATGATTGAATCTGCTCGATGATATTTTGGCATAAACTATCTATGAAATGGACAAAATTAGCTCTCAATGTGAAGAGAGTAACTTTTCTCTAAGTGTGGATGAGGAAGAATTTGAGTATAGTAAGTTTACTCAAATTGTGGATGTTAGAATGAGAGGAAGAGTCTCTCATTTATAGATTTCCAAATAGAAGATAGAGTGGAATTGGGCAATGTGAGATCATTTAACATACAATGGCTAAGTGCCACTTGTCAATATGTGAATGGTTGATGAATGAGCACATTTTGGTCAATTTGCATGATAAATGCCATTAGGTGGAATTTGAAATTGGGGAAACGACATGTGAGAGGGAAAAATGAATGAAATAAATGCCACTTGGCTCAATGCACAAGGACATGTAAGAGGAGTGAATGCTTTGTTGGATGTACAAATCCATTTGGATTTTGAATTCAAATTTGAGGGAATATTCCTCCTTTATTCCATGTCGAGAGAAAATAGGCAATTAAATAAATCAAAGTAATTGATTTATTATGCAAGTTGCATTATTTAGAGGATTTTAGTGATTGAGATTGAATTCATCAAGATTTGATCAAATTAATGAGAGATTAGGTGATTTGACATTTTTTACTTAGATTTATGAGTTAATTTAAAAAAGAATTGAGTGGAAAGTGATTAATTAAATAAATGTTTTTTATTTATTTAACTAAAGGGGATAATGTTTAATTTATTCAATTTAATGAGAGGACTTTATGGATTTAATCAAATAAGATGAATTATTTAATTAAAAAGGGATTTAGGGTTAATTAAATTAAATTGATTAATTTAATCAACAGAGTAGAAAGAGCTAATTAAATAAATAATGATTTATCTAATTAAGAGACGGAAGGTGATGTTAAGCTGAGAGTGTGATTTAGGAAGAAATGACGTTAGTAATCAAGATCAAGTGTGTTGGATCGAAATGTATATTTTCCATGTCTATAGGATGATTCAAAGCCAGTCGGTACACCCATGGTGACTAGATGCAAGTTGACAACAAATGATGATTCTCCAGAGGAAAATTAGACTAGATACATAGCAATGATTGGTGGATTTCTTTATTTGACTCAAACTAGACCTGATATTATGAATATTGTATGTATTGTTACAATATTTCAAGCCGATCCTAAGGAAACTCATGTAATTATTGTGAAGAGAATTTTCAAATACTTGAAGGGAATAGTTGATTTTGGCCTATGGTATCCTAAAGATGATAATCTTACTTTGAGTGCCTTTACTGATGTCGATTGGGTAGGAGATTTGAATGACGGGAAAAGTACTAGTGGTGGCACATTTTGCTTGGGAAAGAAGTTGATTTCATTGATAAGTAAAAAGAAGAATGTTGTTTCTTTGTCTACTACAGAGGAATAATACATTGTTTTTGCTAACAATTGTACTCAAGTATTGTGGATGAAGAAGATGTTGAAAGATATCAGATTTGTGTATGATGAACCTATTTTCATATTTTGTGATAACTAAAATTCTATAAACATTTCTAAGAATCTGGTGCTACATTCAAAGACCAAGCATATATCTATCAAATATCACTTTTTGAGAGACAAGTTGAGTGATAAAGAAGTCATACTGGAGTATGTGTCTACTAAGGAATAAATTGCGAAACATATTTACTAAGACTTTTCCTAAGGATAGTTTTAAGTATCTTAGAGGGAAGTTAGGGGTGATTACCCCTCCTAATTAGAACTAAGATGCAAGTCTTTGCATCAATCCACACATTTCACAGTCATATCTTGATTCAGATTGATGTTATGGTGGTTGCTACTTAGTGGGAGTAGTCAGATGATTCAAATATGTGGTTCAGAGCTTGTGTGTATCTTTGTCATTGATGTCGAAGGGGGAGAAAATTAATGTGAAAAACTTTGGAAGAGTTAAAGAGTCAGAACCTACGGAGGAGTAAGTGTTGGAGTTAGTTGTGTTGATGGTATTTTTCACATCATGTGTTGCCATCAATACCAAAGGGGGAGATTTTTGGATGTTGTGGTTGTATTTTTGATATTTGGTTGTCATTGATGTCAAAACTATTAGCATTTAATGTCTCTAAGACTTTATATGCCAAGGATCTTGAGAAAATTTTAATAAAATATGTTACAGGTTGTCTATGGAGTAGTAAAGATCAGTGTGTTGGAAAGCTCAGTATGTTGATAGTGAGATTTGGGGATTAAACGGTTTGTTCACAACCCTATTTAGTTTTTACTCTATAAGTTTCAAAGGTGTGCATGAAAATTTGAGCGAGTTATGAATTTATGTGTTCTCATAGTTATTCTGTTACTACAAATGGTGTTCATGGAAGAAGATAATGTAATTTTTGTAATCTAAGTTGTTGCATATGTTCCTATGATGTTTTTTGATGTTTCTAGAATTTGTTCGATCTATGTTACACATTTGCATTGATCAGTGTGCTCATGATAGGAGATTTTTTCTTACATGTTCATGGCTTACAAGATGATTGAAGCATGTTGTGGATCTTTGAGGAAGAATATCTTAAGGTGTTTTGTGTTTGAGGACATTTTTTTGGTTCTCTATTATGTTTTTTCCAACCTTGGTGGATTCACATTGATAATATTTATTATTGTGGGTCGACAGTTTGTATTCATTCTATTATTTTGTTGATGCTGACATCAAGCAATGTAATTTCTTGTTGCAGATATATAAGAGTGATTGTTTATCTCAATTGAGAGATACATGAGGTGTGTAAGTGTGAAGTGTGCAAGTGCTATGTGTGAATAGGGTTCAAATAATTCAAAAGTAGAGTAGAGTGTGAAGAAGAGTGAAGAAGTGTTCATGTGCTTAACCTGAATTGTACTCAAGCACTAGTAGATGCTACTTTCTTAGTTCAAATTCTTCTAATGGATTTAATCTAAATATTTTTGTAAGACAATGAGTCTTCCTTTGTAATTGAGCAGTGAGCTCTAGGCCGTGTGCCTAAATGCATTTGCATTCCTCGTTTATTCATCTTATACTTTTAATAGGGTATAACTTGTGGTTTTTTTCCCTAACAGGGTTACCACACAAAAAAATTATTGGTTTTATGTGTGTTTTTGATATATTGTTGATCTACGCTTTCATGGTTATTAATCAAATCCGAGATTAAGGGTTCACAAGTTTTAAAGGTTTTCAATTTTGTGACAACTGATTCATCCCCTGTCCCTCTTAGTTGTCTACCCTTGTGTTTACAACACATTTCCCTATCATTTGAACATTAAGAAAAGAAAGAACACTCTTATGAACTATGAGATATTACTATGTGCAAACTATGAAGATACATACAATTTATTCTCTACATGGTTCCTACAATAATATATTGTGTTACGTGACCAACAATTGCAAGTGTTCAAGGAAATTCATGCATTATTCATCAAATATTTATAGAATCCTATGGTGTGACATCACTTCAATAAGGGTTTAATGCCTAAGGTAACATTGTCTTATGTTATTCCTTTATTGCAGTCATTTATTATTTGCTTTTCCTCTACCTAATCAAGAGCATACACTCTATACCATAATTATCATTGATTTTTTGGAGGTGGTGTTTGGTATGGATGAGGATGAATGTCCTCTTCCCTAATGGATTAATTGGATTAAATATGACCTCAAGAGGAACTTAACTACAAAACTCTCGGGGAGAGCCAAAATTATAGATCAAAGATTTAATCCAACTATTTAGGGGTGTGTGTGTGTGTTTGGTGGATGTTAATTTGAATGAATAATTTCTAAATGCTTTGATCTAACTATGAAAACTATGTAAATTCAATGATTAATTATGATTTTTGACAAACAAAATGCGGATAGATAAATTTCATTTTGAGAGATGAGGAAGGCTAACGCACATGCACTTGTCTTATAAATTTCATTTGGATCTTGCTGGTCTCATGTGCAAGGATCCCCTAGACTATCTTTTTCCTTTCTTAGATATAAAATTGTAGGCTTCAAGAAACTATTTTGTAGATTCTATCTTCCTGGTTTTGTTGTTAGAACTTCATTTGTTGATGAGAAAAAGTAGATTATCTAACTTGTCAACATGTAGGGTTGGATTTCATGAATGAACAAGTAGCCTTCAATATTCCTTCAACTCAGATCAAATGTGCAACATACACACATGAGAGGAGAGGAAGGTTTGTGGCATATAGGGGATTGTCTTTGTCAAACCCTATGTTGGTATTTCTACCTCCATAATGGAAAATTATAATAAAAAGAGAGTGTATTCTTGGATGGATAGACGATAATTGACAAATAAAAAATAAATTGAAAACTTTCTAAAACTAACCATTCAGATTTGATCTCCTTGATGGATTGAAGTCACACTCAGGGTGTGTGCAATAAGTTGAGTCTACTTTTGGCCAAAAAATGAAAGTGGTTTCCTCGATTTTTAGAGTTTTTCACATTTGACCTTAAAATTTGAAGCACTTAGAGATGAAACCTTAAAAATTCACTAATCATAAAATGTAGTACTTGAAGTATAGTTCCGAAATATGTAATTTATTTTAAAACCTAGATGATACAAATTGATTTTTAATAGGCATGTCTAAAAACCATTTTTTAAAAGTCACCTTTTTTTACCATACCATGTATGTGTGCATCATCCTATTTTGACCTAAATAGTCATATTTTTTCGAATCCTTTTTGGAAAAGATTTGTACACAGTAAAGAATTCTCACAGTATTTTTTTGTAATTTTTTTTTAATATTTTTTTCTTAATTTTTAATTTGTCATATTTGTTGTTTTGAAAAATCCTCGTGTACATCATGCATAACATGACCTAAAACTACCAATTTTTAATTGTTTTTCAATTTGAAAATAATTTTCTGAATATTTCCTATTTTGTAATTTAATTTCAAAAAAATCATTTTAATAACAAGTTATTAAAATACTAAAAAATCTATATATTTCAAGTTTATGGACTAGTTTCATCAAAAAAATATTTGAAAAAGAGAAAAAATTATCCAATTGTAAAAAAAATTCCATATTTGGAATCTACACAGTCTCATCTATATTGGGTTTTAATTTCGTCAAAAAATTATTCAAAAATATTATACAGAAATATGTCCAAAGTTGCTCTTTTCTACTAACACTGACATGACCTTCAAGTTGCAGGTCAAATCAGGTCCAAAGCTAAGGGTTAGATCCTAAAGCCTTTCTTTTGACCCAAAACCCATAGAAAAAAATAGCCCAAAAATTTAAATTTTTAGAAGCGAGATCCCGTTTTATTTTTTATTTTTAATTTTAAGCCTTTACGAAACGAGATCCTATATCAAAATGAGATCTCATTTTTCTTTTTTAAAATTTTAAGCATTTACAAAATGGGATTCCATTTTGATTTTTTAAAATTTTAATCCTTTACGAAATAGGATCCCATTTCAAAATGGGATCCCACTTTTGGCCCTGGTCCCTGAAGCGAAACAGGATCTTGTTTGCTAAATAACAAGATCCCATTTCATTTTACCTAATTTCAGTTTTTTTCTAAGTCCAAAAATTTGAGGAGAAGTGGACTCATCTTCTTGCATTTACCCCTCATCAGCTTCAAGGATCAAATTTTTATTTAATTTATTTAATTTGATGACCTACTGTAGACATGCAAAATTGACATCATGCATCTAATGTTCCTCGTATTTAATCAGTATTGTTCATCTTTTAATTAAATAAATTAAATTTATTTAATTAAATCATAAATCAATCTTATTTAATTAACATCTAAAGTTCTTCATTTAGTTAAATAAATCAAATTTATTTAATTAAAATCACTAACATTGCCCTCTTTGATTAAATAAATCAAATCTTTGTTTAATTAAATCTAAAATAATTTCCCTCTCACTTTGATTTATTTAAATCCAAATATTTAAGTTGAATTGTCAAATCACCTAACATCATCATAATTAATCAAATCTTGATTAATGCTAACTCTAATCCATGTCCCATCCTATAGCTTTTTCCACTTGCACAAATAAATCAATTTAAATAATTTATCAAATCTTTATTTTCTCTCAACAAGGCATAAAAGTGGAATATTCCTCCATTTCAAATCTCCCTCCAAATGAGATTGGTCCTTCCAACAAGGAATTTATTTCATCTTGCAAGTCCTTTTTCCTTGAGCCAAGTGGCCATAAATCCATTTGACTCTCCCTCCACCTTGTTATTTCACTAATTTCAAATTTTAACTAATTGCATTTATGCACACATTCATCAAAATATGCACATCCTCGACCCATTCACATGATGACAAGTGGATTATTCCTATCGGTTGGGTTTTTAATTCCACATTCACCCCTTTTTCCTCTTCTCTCATCAAATTATTCTATAAATAGAGAGGCTATATCCTTCATTTTGATCACCCACAATTTATAGCAAAGTTACTCTCTTCACATTGAGAGCTAATTTTATCCACTTCATAACATAGCATCTTCAAGGATTTGGAAAGGGCTCCTTTACATATCAAGGGTTCACCAATCCACTATGGAATAGGAAAGAGCAACTTCGTTTACACAAGGGACTTGCGACATTGAAAAATAAGAAGCGATCTTTGAAGAATCTTGGAGTTGAAGAGAATTGATCATTAAATTTGGAATTCACAAAGCATTTTTAAATTCTTAGAGCTTCCATTTTATGCTAGTGTTTTCGATTTTACACCAACTCACTTATTTTTGGATTCTAAAAAGAGCACTACAAAAGTTTTCATTTTTTGCTAGAAAGGGCTTAAAAGTACTTTAGGACAAACTCACTAGATTTGGTTTGAGGATTAACAACTGAACAAGAAAAATTCAATATTTCATTTTGGTGCACTAAAAATAATCAAATCATTGCTTTGTGGACTTAAAATGAACAAGTGCTTCTTTGTTTTGTAATTACTTACCCAAAGTAATATCATTAAAAGGACATATGCAGTTCTCTCACATTTCACAGTGATCTTAAGAATCAAAAGGCCTTTTGGTGACATTAAGTTGCATAAGTAATTTCCCAAAAAATTCAATTTGGATTTTAAAATTGAACAAATCTTGTGAGTGTGAGTGCAGCATATTGCGTACATTCTCTCTCTTTGGTTCACAACAAAGATTGATCGAGTTACGAATATGTTCACTTTCTTTTGTTTATCTTCGAGGGCCTACCTATTGGGAAAAAGTAATCACCCTAGGTAACGACCCAACTGGGAACACGCTAGAGGAAAGTGACTTCCAACCAGTATATAAGTGTGGATTCTTGAGGAAAGATTGAGAATCATGAGGATTATTCAGATGAGAAGGGAAATAATGGTCTCTTGCTGCATGGATGGTCCCCCACGAATGAAATTCCCACATTAAAACCCCCTGTTTAGAAAGACCAAAATCCTTTTCTATTTTTTGGTAGAAAAGGCCATGTCCTTTGAAGCCACCCCACGTAACATGTGGTTGTGTTGTAGAGATGAAAAGTATGTCATGGGAGTTTCATGGGTACTGATGCTTGGATGACCCAAGAAGCGAGCACACTATAAGGGGGAGCTTGTGTGGTCAAGCATCTAGTTATCCACACTAAATATGCATAGGTAGATTTATCCAAGTGGGAACCAAACAAGTATTATCTTTTCATCCTAGGATTGTGCATCCTCTTGGAATCGAAAACACTTTGCTTCGGTCTCAATATTTTTGAAAACATTCACAAAAGCTTCAAAATTTCAAACCCTTTTGAGGAAACAAATATCTTTGACAAATCCAAGTGCTCTTGCTTGCCCTAGAGATTCTATCCTTAGAGGCATCTAAGTACTTGGGTTTTAGCATCATTTGTTTTTACTAAAGTCAAAAATAGGAAACTTTTACCTTAATTTCCTCGATTTTCCACATAATAGATTTTTCGGGATGAGAAAATATTAGGACATTAGACATCTAGTTTGAAAATTTAATCAAAGAATTGTTTGTGGTAAAAGAACTCATTAAGAAAATTTAAGAGAAATTGGATCACACACATTTTTTTTTCTAAATTATTTCCCGCAAAATCAAAACCCAAAAACATAAGTTCAAAAGTCAGTCTAAAAGCTCACGAGGAGCGTCTTAAAAGACTTCTTGAAGTTAGAGAAAGGTTGGTCTATAATTTTTACAAGAAAGCTTCGGAGAAAAATACAAAATTGTATGACGTTTATTACCAACAAAATCCTAGTCTCTTCCAAAGGTTTGCATTTCTCACATAGGAAGTATTGCATGTTCTTGAAAATGAGGTCTTGTTAAAAGAAGTTTCATCTAGGTTTAATTCTAGGATCAAAATCAATCACTCTCAATCATCCTTCAAGCATCAAACTCAAATCATCTCACCAACAACTCTTGAAAATATTAAAAACATCATCCATACTAGACTTTTGGAAAATAAAAATCATGTTGTTTGGTTAGATATGTGTGGATGAATCCTTCTTCACATATTTAATCAAATTATCAATCCTTGTGAACTAATTTAACCCTTGATAAAATCCAACATCTTGGGGTCTAGGAGTTCATTATCGAAAATCATCTTGTTTGACTAGGGGCGTCTTGATGAATCTTTCTTTACACCTTTATTCAAGTTATCATCTTGTGTACAAGTCTACCCTAAGACAAAATCCAACCTCTTAGAGTTTACAAGTGCACTATGTCAAATCAATCAATCTAAAATAAAACCCTAAAGTCTAGTATCACCTGGAGGATTTCTCAAGAGTTCAATCATCCACACCAACCATCCTCCGTGTATCTCATCCCCATCCTTTGATCCTGAAAGAAAACTTGGTTTCTCTTATTTGAGCCTAAAGTTTAGACCAATATAAGGTGTTAGAGGTTCATCTCTTACACTCCTAAAAACTGATCCTTTGTTTATGGTTCAATCACGATCTCAATATAAGAAAAACATTGAGAAAAATAAAGAAACATCCACTTCGAGTGATCTAAGTCAAACTGAAACATAATTCAACCCTACAATATCCATTAACCTCCCAATCAATCTTCCTCAAATACCTCAAAATCCTCAAGAGGAAGGTCAAGTGGAAGACATCACCAACAACATCTTAGGGATGACACAAGATGAAATCCTTGAGATGGTCCAAAATCTTGAAAATCATCGAATCGTTGATGCCATGATGAGGTTGTATCCCTCCCAATATATGCTTGAATTAGAAAAAGAAGGGGCTAAAATCGCTTCTGACTATGATGTAAGCACCCTTGTGGAAAGAAATCTTGAGATCATGCCTCTGAATCCACCCATACCTCCATGTGAAAAAATCACCCAAAGCATCCTGCAAAGCACATCATCCATCACTCCAACCCTGCCAATTGTTAGCAAGGGAAGCTCATTGCTTCATGCCCTTCAAACACATCCCCTTGTGAGCAACTGAGATTTGATTGCAAACACCACATCCGATCAATCTATCCTGGTGAATCCATTACACCCATATGTCCCTCACATTTCATAATCATACCAATTCATCCTCATTTCATGCAACACCAGTCTATCCTCTGGAAACGCAAACCTCTCTCCCTATGACCTCACAAGGAGAAGGTGATTTTTTCGAAGCAGGGGGAGTCTTTGATCCCTCGTCATCATCCCTTCAAGAGAATGCATCACCCAACTTTCCACTATTTCCACCTCTACCAGTTACATACACATCACCCATTGGGTTGGGTCTTCCTCCTTTACCCTCCATCAATAAACCAAATCAAAGCAACCCCCTATCATAAATCCTCCCATCATAGCATCGATATCACAACAACAGATGGAAACCATCCAAACAAACCCAACAATCAACACATCCACTATTCCCCAAGTCTCTCAAAGCATGGTTTCCTAAAGACCAAGCATCTCAATCACACCATCCACCACTCAAACCCTGATCATCAACATGACCATTCCTCTCATCACAATGGTCAACACCATTCCCAATCCCCTGCCACCACCGCCAAAACACAACATGGAAAATTCATTCAGCATCATGTTGCGAGAAGCTTGGCAAGTTGCCTATCAAAAGGTGCTCCAAAACCAACAAGCTAGACAGTTGGCTGCTTAGTAGATGCAAGCACAATTAGTGGCACAACAAGTGCAACAAGATGCACAAACTACACAAGCCACACAAGCTTCTCAAGCAGCTCAAGCTACACAAGCCACACAAGTTTCTCAAATTGCATGAGAAATCCAACAAGCGCATGCTCAAGCCCAAGCCCAATATCAAGCTTAGCAAGCACAAGTGCAAGCACAATACCAGGCACAATTGCAAGCAACCCAAAAATAAGCATATCAAAAAGCCTTGAAAGATTAGCAAGCACCATAGCAAGCAGCTCAACAACACGCCCAACAACAAGCCTTGCTGGCATAGTAACATTATAAAAAACAACAAGTATTGTTGGTATACCAGCAACACGACCAACAAAAAGTGTTGTTGGCTCAAAAAAAATGAAAGAATTGCTCACTCAACAAAGCTTGCAACAAAATCACACCAACATCCCACCCGCCAATCGAACACCTCAAAGCATGTTCACCCCACCTCCTGATCCATAAGGATATGTGACAACACTAATCAAACTGCTCTTGCAACAAGTGATTGATCTTCAATCAACAAAAACAACAAGGACACCCAACAATCTATGTCCCTATCCTTTGAACCGAAGCTTAGCAATGGTATGATTCCCAAATTGATTCAAAATCCCTAAACTTGAAAAATATCATGGGATAGGAAACCCTAAAGATCACATCAAGGAGTTCCAGGTACACAATGACACATATCTAATGCGGTCGTTTCCTTGAAGCTTGGTTCGTCCTACTATATAGTGGTCCTCTCATCTGCCTACTAGCATTAGAACATTCTAAGAAATCAAAGATGCATTCCTCTAGAATTATGCATTCAACATTGGTGTGGATGTTAGTTTAGAGGAACTTTTGGTGCTCAAATAGGGAAAGGGGGAATCATTCACCTCCTTGCTTCAATGATGGCGATCAAAGGCCAATCACAACAAGTGGGTCATGCTAGAGGAACAATAAAATCTGCACTATCATTGCTAATCTGGAAAAGACCTTGGCATTCTATCTGAAGATGCAATGAATCACCACATACAACCAATTAATCCCCAAGGTACTTAACATCGAAAGAGTCGTTATTTCACAAGGGGGCACACTTACCTATCCTAAACATCAAGATAGCTGCCCATCTACCAGTTAGAATGAGAAACCTCACAAATGGGCAAAGAATAGGAATGTCACCAACAATGGAGTGGTCGATGCCAAGATCGTTATCAGTCATCCAAAGAAAATTACCCAAACACATCATCAATTGTAGAAAAATAATCACAATAACATGCAATCCAATATGGTAAACCAACAACCACCTCACAATCAAGTCAACAACTTGAATAATCAAGGAGGATCACCTCTATAAAAAAAGTATCCCCCCAAGAATAAATTCATAGCCATTGGGTAATCAATCGAATCCATCATGAAAAAGTTGGTCAATGAGTACCTCATCAAGATCCCCACCTATGATAATTACCAAGAACCCTAGGTGAAACCACCCTGGTAGAACAAAAATTTCTTTTGCGATTATCATAAGCTCAAGGGACATATGACTTCCAAGTGCATGAAACTAAAGAATTTCATCCAGGATCTAATTGATTACAAAATCATAAATATTGAGCAACTGACTGGTAACCAAGATCTGAAAATATACACGAATTCGATGCCCAATCACAACCAGGGAAACAACAAAGGGAAGCAAAAGTATTGAAATGTAAATCATGTGTATGATGAATTTTTTGCCTCCCTAGATGAATTAGTCACTATTATTAGCATCAAGGGAGCCAACACTAATTGTGGAGTCACCACACGCAGCGGAAAGGTCACTATTGCCAAGGCACCACAACCAACTAAGACCCCCACCTCAAAAAAGGGATCCATCCCTAATGGTTACAACATCCTTGATCAGTTAAAAATAATCCTTGTTCGAATCTCCATCATGTATTTACTGAAGATTTTAGCTTCCCAAAGATAAATCCTTCAAGAAGTGTTGGCTTCATCTACCATCTCTGCCAACCTTGATATGGAGAAATTCCAAGCTATGGTCGAAAAAATCACCACTCTGAATCTCCTCACATTCTTCGATCATGACTTTCTCGCCCAGCCATCTTAGAACTGTGCACACCACCTTGAAGTCCTAGTTCATAAAAATAAGGTCAAAAGGGTCTTGGTGGATGGGGGTGTAGGTCTCAAAAAATTTTCACTAAAGCTTATCAAGAATCTGGGAATCTCTGAAAATTCCATTGAAAAAGGTAAGGGTATCACAATCAGGGCTTATGATGATTAAGAAAGAGTGTCTTAGGGAACTATTCAACTCCCTATTCAAGTAGGGCCAGATGTTATGGAAACTAGTTGTCAGGTGGTTGACCTTGACCTACCATATAACACCCTCCTAGGGCACCCATGGATCCATGGGATGCAAGAAGTTGCATTGAATTTCCATCAATGCATCAAGTTTTCATGCCAAAACTAAGAGATCACAATCTATGGTGATCCTGAACCCTTTGCCTATTGCAAGAACCTGGAATCCAAGTACTATAAAGCTCCCCAAGTCCCAAAGAATGATGAAGGCCCATCAACTCCATATATATACCCATCCAGGTTCACCTCCACTTCTGGGACAAAGACACTTGTAATCCCCAACATATCTAACATCAAGCTTATAATCCAAGACAATGGGTGTGGGGAATACAGATTGAAGAAAGAAGCCTTTGTAGTCGGGGAGTTACCTCAATCTCCTAGATCCCATGGATAGCCACAACCCCCTAATACAACATCTCAAACCTTCGCAGTGGATCCCTCCTGATTCAGGTGTTGGGAAGATCTAGGTCGAGAAGTGGTGGATGACCGAGACGTATCCAGTCTCCTCTATCAAAAAGAAAGGCCTGCATCGTATCTTCCCATGGATGAAAGAAGCAAAGGATTGAAAATGATGTTGGCTATGGGTTACAATAAGAATGCAAGTCTTGGATAAAACAACACCGACCGATTGAAACCCATCATTGCTGAGAAACGAATGAAAAATATTGGCCTTGGGTGAAACCCCTTCGAGTATAACCATACATGGCCATAGTCCCCCAGTTAACGTAGTCAAAAATCCACCTTAGCAAATGACATCCACACTACGACTACCAGTATGTACTGGTATACCCTTAGACAACTTCACTTTTGATGTGACCAATGTTTGTAGTAGTAGTGATGATGAGGATACCATAACTAGTCTACCCATTATTTTTGAAGACTCTCCCCTACTCATGATTAGCACCCTATCTTTTGATTCAAACCACCAAACCCATAAAATAAGCCTGGTCTACCCCCAACTCATCAATTACGACCAATGAGGACCATTGATTCTAGAAACATTCAAGACTGATGAGGTGCTCTTAGAGTTCATGGGATTGTGGGATATAGTACCATATGGATATCATAAGGCTAGATTTGACATAATAGTGGAAACTCAAGCCTATAATGGGGAGGCGATTGAATCTTTTAGTCGTAAAAGTGAGAAATTGAGAATAATCTCAAGGTCCTTGAGTGAAAACCACACTATGGCATTCTCTGACCATAAAATAGTTAAAATAAAGGATGCATCCAATGGTGAAAAAATCTTTGAGGCGCCAAAGGATGAAGGATTCAATCTTCCCCTCACTTCACTTCATCAACAAATATTAGTAGTCCTAGTAGAACAGTGTAACCACGTCAATCTAGGAATAAAAGAAATACTGCACATAACCTTCTATGCTAAATCACTTCTCATGGAAGAACAAGAACTATTAGCTCGATTCCTCAAAGAAAGAAAGGAAACTTTTTCATGGAATTATGTTGATATGTTGGGGCTTGATCCAGAGGTAGTAGTTCATCACTTGGCTGTATATCCTGAAGAAAAACCTGTGAGATAAAAGATCAGAAAGATGCATCCCCAAATAGCCTTGCTAATCAAAATGGAATTGCAGAAACTCCTGGATGTAGGTTTCATACGCCTGATTGATTATCCAGAGTGGGTATCCAACCTAGTACATATTTCAAAACCCACTAGGGGCATCTGTATCTACACCGATTTTAGAGACTTAAACAAAGCATGTCCTAAGGATGACTTTCCACTACCCAACATTGACATGATAGTGGATATGACAACCACACACAAGATGCTATCACTAATGGATGATTTTTCTAGATATAATCAGATCATGATAGCAAAGGAGGACCAACACAAGACAACATTCACATGTCCGTGGGGAACCTACTACTGGAATATGATGCCATTTGGGCTAAAGAATGCAGGAGCAACTTATCAGAGAGAAATGAAATTGATCTATCATAACATGATTCATAAGGCAGAGGAAGAATACATGGATTACATATTGTCTCAATCAACAAAAAGATGGGACCACATATTAGCTTTGAGCTCCATTTTGATAGGTTGGAAAAGTACAAGGTTTGTCTCAACCCAAAGAAGTGCGTGATCAGAGTGCAATTAGGCAAGCTCCTAGGTTATATCATGTCAATGAGAGGAATCAAGGTAGATCCTACCAAATTCAAGGTGATCATCAAAATGGAAGCACCCAGGACACTAAAATGGTTGAGGGGTCTACAAGGTAGGCTCGAGTCTATCTATAGATTCATAGTACAGTTGGCAGACAAACAAATCCCATATTCTCATGTACTCCACAAGGGGGTAGCATACAAATGGGAAGAAAAATGCGACCATGAATTTGACAAAATAAAGGAATACCTACTCACGCCACCAGTTCTAATGCCACTAATTCTTGACAAACCATTGATCCTATACATTTCAGTAACAATGGTAGGTCTTGATGCTCTCTTAGCTCAACATGACGAAAATGGAAGGGAGAGAGAAATATACTATATCAGTAGAACTATTGTAGGACATGAGCTAAATTACACACCTATTGAGAAATCTTGTTTAGCAGTCATATTTTAAGCTCAAAAGTTCAGACACTACATGCTGGTGCATCAGATCAAGCTAATCGCAAAGATAGATCCGCTCAAATACTTACTCTCTAAAGAACATCTCATAGGATGGATTGCCAAGTGGGTTATGATATTAATAGAGAATGATATTGAATATCTAGATCGCAAGGCCATCAAGGGGTAATCATTTGTGGATCAACTAGCAGAAGCATCGATGTATGCCGATAATCTATTAGTATCAGAGGTCCCCAATGAATCCATCTTCAACATAAATGTAGTAGACCATTGTAAAATGTACTTTGATGGATCTCACACACAACATGGTTTAGGCACTAGAATCTTCTTCATAATGCCATAAGGTCATTGTATACCCAAATCTTATAAGTTGTCCTTTGCTTGCATAAGCAACATCGTCGAATATGAGGCTCTCGTTATAGGATTAAGAATTGTTGTACAATGGCAGATCATGGCACTCAAGGTCTTTGGAGATTCATAGCTTATCATTAACCAAGTCAATGGTGAATACCAAACAAAGGACGACAAGATGACACCAGACAAGAAACTAGTGGAGAGCCTTAAAGAATCCTTTATTGATGTCATCTATGAGTAGATATCCAAGAGCTAACAATAGGGAAGCACATGCTATGGCCACAATCGAATCACTCTTAGAAATCCCACACAACATCCCAAAGTGGGAACTCCTTGTAGAGCAACTTCTCGTACCAGCATTTGAGGTACTAGAGTCCAAATTCGTGTGTGAAATCATTGGTCCCAGTGATCCTTGGTATCATGACATTTACAATTATATAAGAATAGGAGTCCTTCCTGCCGACATAACCCTGAACCTTAAACGAGCCTCCATTAAGAAGTCAACCCGCTTTGTTATCCTAGGAGAAACCTTCTATTTAGGGAGCATTGAAGCGACCCTATTGTGTTGCCTAAATATTGAGGAATCCCTAACTGCTTTAACCAAGGTACACAATGACATTTGTGGTTCACACTCAAGCAGTATGAATTTGGCTAAGAAATTGCTCAGGACCAGATATAATTGGCCCACAATGGAAAGAGACGCACATGACTTTGTCAGAAGATGTTTGCAATGTCAGTAACATGGGGACCTCATCCATGCACTAGCTCAAGAACTTCATCCCATTGTTACACCTTGGCCCTTTTCACAGTGGGGGTTCGATCTCATCAATAAAATCACCCCCACCTCATCCAATGACCATAAATTCATCATCAACACCATCGAGTACTTTGTGAAGTGGGTCGAAGCCATTCCCATGACCTACATAACTAGAAAGCAGATATCTAATTTCATCCTCAACTACCTTATTTTTCGATATGGTGTCCCTCAGGCCATTATCTCATATAATGGGACACCTTTCAAAAATTAGTATGTCCGTGACCTTTTCCAAAAAATCAACATCCAACATCACTTTTCCACTCTGTATTACCCTCCAGGCAATGGCTAAGAAGAAGCCACCAATAAAACCATCTTAAAAATCCTTAAGAAAACAATCAATGTTGTTGGTCGTGACTGGCATTTATAGCTAAATCCCGCCTTATGGGCCTATCACAAAATAATATTCACACCAATAGGTGCCACCCCCTTCTCCCTGGTCTACGGATCATAAGTGATTCTCCCCATTGGGATCGAGGTCTCATCCCTAAGGATATCACTACAAAATCTCATTACAGATGAAGAATACTGGGTCCCGCGACGGAATGAGTTGGAGCTACTGGATGAGCAGTGCATGGATGCCCTAAATCATCTACAAGTCTATCATAATTGCCTCAAATGCAGCTACAACAAAAAAATTAGGAGGAATACCTTCCAATTCGAAGAGCTAGTATTGAAGGAGAATCAAAACAATGTGCCAAATCTGAATAGTAAGGGAAAATTTGAGCCCAACTAGTTGGGACCTTTCATCAACATAGTGAGCTACAAGTCAAGGGCATATCAGTTATCAACATCAGAAGGCGAACCTCTGTAGGAGCCCTGAACAACTCCCATCTTAAAAAAATTAGGCTCAAAATATTTGAGGGTATATTACCAAAGAAATACAAACAAATATCAGAAAATGTCTTGAAAAAATTGTCACCTTGATGAAAACCTAGTAAGCAGGCCTCTTGGTGACAACAAAAAAAGAAAAAAAAAAAAAAATCCATAAAAAAGTTGAAAAATGATTGAAAACAGTATAGAAAAAAAATCGGCCTGTAGTGAAAACCACTTCGGTGGCACTTTGGACAAGTACCTTGGTGAAAACCTACAAAATAGGCGCCAAGCATAAATAAAGCACTCTCCATCCACCAGGATCTTTGTGGCTTAATTTTCACACTCACTTATCAATTACATCTTACCATTCATCCATCATTAATCTCCCATCCATCCATCTGCATTCATACCATAGCTTGATCTTGTGTTTGTATCATGTTCCACCGTGGTACTACTTGGCACATTCCTATGGTCATATTGTCCTACCTTTATCAAAGTAGTATATCACATCATGTTGGGGGCATGTCCCTGTACCTGTATCAGATCAGGTTCATGTATATTCTTGTCATCTTCCTTAAAATCCAAAAACATAAAATAATCAAAAAATCAAAAAAATCCAAATCATATCAAAATCCAAAACATATCAAAAAAAAATAAAAAATAAAAAATAGAGTCGTCAACTGAACTACATCATCTTTGAGCTTGAATGTAGGCAAGGTTGATCTTTAATCATCCCCCGAGACACCTTAGGCCAATCCTCTAGGAGTCTATCATAGTAAACTAGCAATTAATCATTTGTTTATATCTTCATCTTGTAAATTGGTCAAGTCATCAATAAAACTACGTGGTCTCTACATATATAACGTAGGAAAGGCTAATCTGTTGATCAACTCCCGAGACCCCTAGGATAGGTCTTTAGGTTAGTCTCTTGGTCACAAATATTGAAAATACCAGAAACATTGAAAAATCTCAAAATCCTAAAAATAGCCTCAAAACATTTTAAAAACACCAAAAACATCCAAATATTTGAAAAAACCAAAATGGTGCACCTGTCTCATCTTGCTTTCATCTGAAGTAATCATCAGTAATAAAAACTCATCATCATCTTCATCCTTTGGTAAGTCAATCAGAAGCAAGTCTAGTAGGTTTAAAGGTAAAAGCTCAATCGTCAAAGTCATGGGTCTAGGTTAGTAAGTCAACAAGTCGGTCAACTCGAAGTATCAATAGCTTCTCACCCAATCAACCTCATCATCACCTAGTCACAACATGTCCTAGGATGAATCCTTCCTACAATGGACATCAACATCAGGCATATCATAGTTTAGTATTGGCTAGTGGTACGAATAACATTAGCTTGTTTGTTTATCTTATCTTTGTCTTTTTGACTTATCTTATTTTGTGCTCATTGCAATGACCCCTCGATGATGCCTAATCAAAACGGTTTAGAGAGAAAGGAATGGGGCAACAATCATTATATTCTTATTTACTGTGCTTGTTGGATGTTCGTGTAATATAACTTGGTCATGTGTGCTTTGCTTGGTTTGTAGGGAAGGTGTTTTAGATGTCTTGTTGACCACATAGGAAGGCTTGCTTTTCTATGTTCTAGTCTGAGATGTTTAGAATATTTGAATTGCACTCTGAATAAGGTTCTGTATGTTAGGTGTGAACAAGAGTACTCCTATCTAATTATCAATTCAAAGTCCATCACACTAGGTGCAATGTCATCCTGGTTCTTTATACCTTGATGCATCGTACCTATGTGTTTTATCAAAACTAAGGAAATTTATGCTCTTTATCTCTCCCATCCTTGGTTAAGAAATAAATCATCATCATTCATCATCATATCTAATAAATTCTCAATGACTAATAGACTTGTTGGACTTCTACATCTTCTTGGATTCAAGGGTTGATCCCTCTCATTCTTCTATCCTCTTTCATGCTAACATAGTATTATTTCATCATCTTGCATAATTAGGTCATATCACCATAGGACAACATCATCCATCTCATCCACCTTACATGCATTGCATCATCATTTAAGTTGTTTAGGATAATATAAATTTGTTATTTTAAGCATCTTACAAACATCTCATTTGCATCATCATTATCATATAGATCTGTTAGTATAACCATCTATACATCCATCTTGAACCTCTTTGTCACGAGATTGACCCTCAAATTGAAATTTTTGCTAAATCTCTTGAGGGGGAAATGTACTAATGTACTGCTTTCCCCTGGGGCATCTGAAAAAAATAAATAAAAATTTAATTTTAATGTCAGTGGCAGCATTCTTTTAATCAATGCAACAAGTACATTGCTTCAAAGAGTAGCAAAATGTAGACATGTAAAATTGGCATCATGCATCTAATGTTCCTCGTATTTAATCGCTAATTTTCATCTTTTAATTAAATAAATAAATTTTATTTAATTAAATCATAAATCAATCCTAAAGGCCCCCTTTAATTAAATAAATCAATCTTATTTATTTCACTTCTAAAGTTCTTCATTTAATTAAATAAATCAAATTTATTTAATTAAAATCACTAACATCACCCTCTTTGATTAAATAAATCAAATCTTTATTTAATTAAATCTAATATCATTTTCCTCTCACTTTCATTTATTTAAATCTAAATATTTATGTTGAACTGTCAAATCACCTAACATCATCATAATTAATCAAATAATGATTAATGCTAACTCTAATCCATGTCCCATCCTCTAACTTTTTCCACTTGCACAAATAAATCAATTTAAATAATTTATTAAATCTTCATTTTCTCTCAACAAGGCATAAAAGTGGAATATTCCTCCATTTCAAATCTCCCTCCAAATGAGAAATTTCCTTCCAACAAGGCATTAATTTCATCTTGCAAGTCCTTTTTCCTTGAGCCATGTGGCCATAACTCCATTTGACTCTCCCCCCACCTTGTCATTTCACTAATTTCAAATTTCAACTAATTGCATTTATGGGCACATTCATCAAAATATGCATATCCTTGACCCTGTCACATGATGACAAGTAGCTTATTCCTATTGGTTGGGGTTTCTATCCCACATTCACCCCTTTTTCCTCTTCTCTCATCAAATTATTCTATAAATAAAGAGGTTATCCTTCATTTTGATCATCCACAATTTAGATCAAAGATACTCTCCTCAAATTAAGAGCTAATTTTATCCAGTTCTTAGCATAGCATCTTCAAGGAATTTTATCATTGAGCCTGTCAAGGATTGGGAAAGGGCTCCTTTACATATCAAGGGTGCACTAATCCACTATTGAATAGGTATCCACTACTCTTTTTATGCTTTCAATTAGTTTAGTTTTTTATTTTATTTATCAAGAATGTTGGAGTATTTCATAGAGATGTTGATTATTTTCTTTGTTCTAAAATACTAACCATGCTAAGAGTGTGTGTTGAATGTTTTTAGCAATTTGTAGATTTCACCATCAACACCTAGAAGTGAACATGCTACTCATAAAACAATGCATATAAAACATATGCAAAACTTACATAAGAAATGGCAAGATGCTTGAATGATGAAATTTTGTAATAATCTTGATAATTCATCTTTTGAATTCTCTTGAATTCTTTTAGGGCACTTCAATTTTTCTCAATAATCATGCCTGAATTAAAATGGTGAAAATAAGTTGTATTTATATGCAATTCTTCTAATTTATATAAAATCAAATACCAATAAATGACATTTCCATTTTAAAATCAAAATAATAAACTAACGACAACAACATATTCAAATTTTGGTCCAACTTAAGTGGTCTAGGGCGTAGGATACCCTAGACTAGATGCCTCATTTTTGGGGATCAAAAGTGTCGAGGAAAATATTAAATATAGACTTTGATTTCCCATGTTTGATTTTCCAACAATAATCATAAAGGTGGGAAATTAAATCATAATATGCCCAAGCACATAGAGGATTGAAAAACCTAGTGTGAAATTGTCAATGGTGGCAATTTTGGATGCTACATTTAGCCCCCACTCTAGT
Source organism: Sequoiadendron giganteum (assembly GCA_007115665.2). Classification (NCBI taxonomy): domain Eukaryota; kingdom Viridiplantae; phylum Streptophyta; class Pinopsida; order Cupressales; family Cupressaceae; genus Sequoiadendron; species Sequoiadendron giganteum. The sequence continues at coordinate 566,082,336 of CM021106.1, read as the reverse complement.
GAGTGTGTGAACTTATGTTGTGACTCAAACTAAAGTATAGATATGTCAAGAGGGGTTTAAATTTCCAAATATCGAGAAGATAGTACGACATTCAATCTAGGGGATGTGGTAGCCCCAAGGATTCAAAATCCTACGGAAAGAAAATACAAGGACAAAGGAATACAGATGCTTGAAATGTGATGCAAAACAAAAAACATGCAAAAAGAAAATACAACATAAAATATAAAATAAAAACGAAAAAATATAAATGAAGATGCAAACACAATGCACCTAAGCGAATGAGGGTATGATAATAATGGACTATTAAGCTTCACATAATTATTACTAGGATCCATACCAAAGGAATTCATGATTCACATGCTAACAAAGTTTGGTATTTGCTAGGTGATCCATGAACCAAAGCACCGAATTCTAGTTCAGTCTAATATTCACTAGGTGATATTTCTAAAAGTAGAAAGGTGAGAAACACACAAGGACTAGTGAGGATTGTTTTTCACTATGCGTGATCCCATGTCATCCATACCAAGAGTTATAGTCCCAATAACTCTAATAAGGTGCTAATTTTTTTTTATCGAAATTCCAATCCAACACATCACTAACTCTAGAATGTGTGGACAAAGTGAATTACATAATGGAATGCATGCCCCCAACTTAAAGTAATTCTAAACCCCAACTATGAGAATTTTATTTAAGGTAGAAGTAGGATGATAAGTGCAATACGAAAAACGAAAGTTATGAGATCTTATTTGAAAACCTTATGCCAATGATATGTTCCCAATAATGCTAACTGATGACAAGGGGTTGCCTCCAAAGGTAAATTCACATAACAAGAAAAAAATTCACACATAAGGGATCAATAGATCTAGGGTTACTATAAGTATCTACTAATATATAATATGTTTAAGCTCAGAATTGGAATCATTCCAAAAGATACTCATGGTCCAACTACAAACATGATGGAAGAAACACATGCATAGATATTACGAAACAAACCTTTTGGGTCAATATGGAACAGACATAAATATCTCAATGTCTTACATTGAACCAAAAAGGAAGACACAAGATAGTAAAAAATGCTTATGACATAAAGAAGAATAGACATAAAAATGGATATATTTTATGAGAATTATTTTCTTTGGTTTTTTGTGCCAACAAGAACAACAATGTCCATCTAAAGAAAAATAAAAAACATTAAGAAAAATTCAGAAGGAAATCATGACATATTACATCACGTGCAAGAAAAATAAATAAATACAAAAGCATACTCAAAGGGTACCACACATGCGATTTGATCTAAATAAAATTGTCTACATCCCAATATTTCTCATCATAAATGGAAGGAACACGCTATGCCAAAGGGATTGTAACAAGTGTCATAAAGGAGTATTGCCATGTTCAACACATGGTAGATCCCTCTCATCAAGAGGATTATCATGGTTGCCCTCATCTGAATGCATAGCCTTGGAGAACAAAATAGATTCATTATGCACTTGTTCCTCTATCTTGGCTTCTTCATCTTCACTATCCATTTTTATCACAATAGGTGGCTTATGAATAATATCAACCATATAATTACTCTTCATTCTCTATTTAGGTTGAGAAATCTAAGGTTTAATTGCATGGTTTTTTGAGGGTGGTAGAGTGGATTCAAGTGATGATGAGGATGTATGGGTAGGAGGTAATTCATCTAAGTTGGTTTGGATCTATAGATCATAATTTTTATTATTTTTAGAAAGCTCATGAGATATGGAATAAAATCTACACTTATGCTCCTTAGCACTTCTATTTCTTCTCACACAAATTTTAGCTTTCAGAGGACTACCAAGTTATCTTCCAATATAGGTATCTTTTCTTCCATTAGACGAGGAAGAAAAGGGACCTCTATGGGTTGGGAGATCAATATGCTCTTAGGTACGCAAACTTTTGTTTCTTTCAAAGGCACAAAATTTATTATATGATTATCCCTCCATCTTTTATACGATGGTGGAGGTGGAACCATATCATACATGCTTGGTGATCAATGGAGGAAAAATGATTCAATCTTATGTTCCTCCACTGCCTGTGTGGTAGGAGAAACATACATTAGAGTCTCAATAGACCTAGGAACCTCAGGTGGGATATTACTAAGAGACATATTTGCTAATATAGATTTAGCTTTAAATTTTTTATATGCTATGAAAAAATGATCTTCTCAAGCTTTTACAAGTTCAATAGGTTGAGGCAAAAAATAATCTAATGAAAATTTTCCTCAAGAGGATAAAGGTAAGAATTCACAATGAAAATTTGTATGTATTTCATTTTTAAATGAAAGTTTTATGCATTTGTGTATAACTGATGGGACATCATTCATTGAGCACAATTATGAATAGCCTAACTTCAAATGAAATTGGTTTGGAATCAAGATAATGGTGAATGAGACATCCAACTATTTTGGTCCAAATTTGAGTGGTAAAGTTATCAAACCTATCATATGGCAAACATAACCTTCATAAGTCTCTAGCCATTCTTTTGATTGCTCATAATTGTCTTTGTAAAATTTATGCACAAATAAAATTATTAAGTTATCATCTTCTCTAAACACACAAGATAAATGAGTATTCCCCTTATGATTTTATCATAAATATGATTGGTGATGTAGAGGGGACCATCAAGTTCTTGTATGGATGCATAACTACAAGTAAAATTAATGTCTTGAAACAAAGTGATTTGATCCCTATGAGGTTGAAATTAAATTAAATTTATATTAATATTGGACACATCATAATCTTAAATACTATCACTACATTGCACAAAGTTGGATGAATCACTTAGTAATGAATTGGTGAATATTTGTAAGTTTTTGTTAGGTGACTAGACTGATTTATTTCGTTTATCATTGATACCACCCAACTAGATTTGATTAGAATCAATGAGGTCTTGTACTTGGTTCATAAGACATATACATCATTCCATATCATGTCCTGGTTTACAATGATACTAAAAGAATACTTTGGAATTAATGTATGGTGGTAAAGGTTTACTTATTTAAATTGGACCAATTACAGGGAGTTGTATTATATTCTTTCTTAATAGCTATAACATTATCACATGAAAAGAATCAAACAATTGTTATAAATTTTGTCTCTCTTTGCTGAAATTGATAAGGAGTGTTACTTGTGGTGGAAACTTGTGTTTCAATGTAATTTGCAATTTGAGGAGTATTTATTTTAATGAAGTTTTTATTTTTATTTTTGAATGATTGGAAATTTTTTTTGAGCTAGGGATTTAGATTGACCAGTAGGGGTTGATGAAGGTGTTTGTTCTCAATGAGGAACTAATATCTAGTAATCATGAAGATCACTACACAAGTGTTGAAATGATGGATACTTCATCAACAACATATTTTCTAAAATGTTAGGTTGAAAATTTCCTATAAAAACCCTTTGAATATCAACATTAGGAAGACTACAAAAGATTTGTGAGTAAATCAATTAACATTATCCTATAAAACTAATTACATTTTCCTTAGGCCCTTGGTTACAATACACTAAGTCAATTAATGTCAAGTTTGAGGAGTGATGTTTGCTTAAAAACATTGGATAAATATACTAACAAGTTGGGTGAACAAGTCTACAGAATTATTTAGTAATGAGAAAAACCATTCCAAGGCCATATCTTTCAATGATCTAGGAAAGAGTTTAGCTAGGAGCTTGTGCTCAAAGATAAAGTCACTACACAATGTATTAAAATTTGATACATGTTTACATCTAAGATATTATGGAGGATTACCATTTTTATTTTTATTCAATCTTGGAATTGTTGCTGAAGTGATTTCACATTTTGTAATAGTTGGTTTATCATATGATCATTAGGGTGACATGTTGTGAGAGGTTGTTGATTAGGGTGAACTAGACTAAGTGAACAATGGGTTACTATGTTGCATTTTAATGAAATGTGATGAATACAATGGTGTCAAATCCAGTGTAACAAAGCTATAAAAACTCACATTAAAGGTATTAAAGGTATGGTTGTAACAAAATCTGAGGGTTTACTTTTCTGTTTCATTTTTATGAAACGTGATGAACATGATGGCATGCCTTCTTCATCGATCCCACTCCTTATCTCTTTGACTCTTTTACTTACCATTTTCCCCTAAGTGTTTTAGGTTTCAACCATCAACCTTACTCTTTAAACCTTACCATCCCTTCTTCTTAAAACTTAAGCCTCCCACCTGACCATCAAAGTATGATTTGCATCCTCAAAAAGTTGACTAAGTCTCTAATTTTTAGACTTAAGGAGTTGAGCTTCCCTCTTATCTCACTTCATATTTTCAATTTAGGTATTAAGCCTTTCTCTTGAACCGTGGTCCCAAATATTCACTTCAAATTACAGAGATGAGGCCTTCCTTCTATTGTTTATCTTATCTTTATGATAGGACAGAAACCCCTTCTTTGATCTTGAAGTCTCGATGGACCTTTTGAGATTTGTCTAAGAGTCAACCTTTTAAACTTAGGCATTTTCCTCCCCTATTAAATATTAATTTTTGTGGCAAGAGGTAGAGCTTCCTCCTAAACCCAAATCCTCAAAACCTCTTTTGGCCTTTGGTGATCGAGCCTTCTCCTTCCATATTTCATTCATCTGATTCCTTCCTTCAAAAATTCAGTGAATTGAGTTTTAGAGTTTTGGGAGCCAGTATTCTCCTTTACCTCTTACCTCTCTTTGGTAAGAGTTGGCTCATCCATTTTACCTCCAATGAATCCCTTTAGAAATAAGGCTTTGGTCTCCCCCTTTACTCTTTTCACATCTATGGAAAGGTGTAAGCATTCTCTTTGACTTTCGATGTCTCACAATTGTGACCTTTTCAAACTTCGAGGTTTGATCCTTCAACCTTCTCTCTTCCTTTCTTCTAAAAGAAGTATGGTGAATTCCTAGAGAATGACCCCCAATGGTTTGATACTAATGAAGAATAAATTATGAAGAAGACCCAACACCCACTCCTCGATGAAGGTGCTCTTTTTCATAGCTCAAAACCATTTATTGCATAGAAAAGGTTTCCTATTAAACCCAACATCCCAACCTTTGTGTGGATTTTTTGCATATTTTCTAGGAAATGACATTAATGCTCAAGCCACCCTTTTGTGTGGCTTCTTTCAATTTTTGGGCTTCAAGTATGACATTTATTTCTCCCTTGGCTTATGTAGGTGGATTTTATGGACACCCATGCTCATTTATTATCGATTGTTGGCTATTCTGATAGATCCATGCCCTAATCATGAATTTAATGGGAGGGATCCATTCTTTCATGCACAAACTTCATTACTAACCATAGATTGGTTAGAGTTTGGTTTGTAGTTATCTAAGTTATGCCTAATCTATAAATAAAAGAATTGTATGGGTATGTGCAGGATCATGATGGGCCAAAAAGTGGCGATATGTAGGCCATATGATGGCCCATGTGGCTGAAATTTTTTATTTTTTTACCCAAAATTAATGAAATGAAAATTGTATTTAGAAGAGATTCTCAGCTTTCCATTATTCATTTTCTATTAGAATTACGAATAAAGTCCTGCTTGATAGGTTGATTGAAAAATATCTATAACTTTCAAATGGTATCACATTTTTTGAATCTGAAACATGCGTCACATTCTATGCTTCCCATACTATAGGATTAATAAAATAAAAAAATAATTTCATGAATTTTTGACCAAGTTAATTTTGTTAGAAAAATGAACTTTTATATTTTTCAAAATTTGTAATAAAAAATTTATAATTAATTATTTACATGGAAAAAAATTATAAAAGAATATGCATCACATCGGGACATGAGTCCTCTACTTATAGCTAAAATCTTATAAAAAAATATTATCATTTTATTATGGTTAGGGTGGTCAGACAGACACCTGCTTCTTATTTTTACCCTGAAATTTAAATACTACTACATTGAAATTTCAAATTTTCACCAAATAGATTTTTAAAAAAAAATAAAGGTCTAGTATTTTAGAAACTACATTCAATTTTCTATTGATTCTATTTCGTCATATTTTTGAAATAATATAGATAACTTATTCAAATGTTTACGTCGAGTTGTCTAATTCTGATTTTTTGTCTTTTTATTGCCACTTAAGGGCTTGTTTTTCCCATGATGATCCTGCACATACCCGTATTAATTTTATGGCTTCTTCCTCTAGCTCCTCCAAGGTTTTTATTTGTTAGACTTATGCATTTTACATCTCTATAATTGTAAATATTGGCCTTTCCCCCTACAACAATGAAAGTGATTAACCTTGCTTCTTCTCAACTTGTTTATGTTTGTGTAAGTTCATTACCTGCATATCCAAGTGTTTATTCTCTCTTTCCATGCATGTATGTTTGAGTTAAATTATTTATAGTTACTGCTTGAAAATATCTCTATCCTTCCACCACCTTGTCAATGCCTAACCTCCATGCTTTTCTCTAGGAATTGACCAAACACATATTTGTGTGAGTCGCTTGGTCCCTCTTTAATAGCATTGTTGTGCAATATTAGCCAAGAAGAAACAATTTTTTTTTATCTCGGTGTACCACCTCCCATTTTCCTTTCATGCATTCCTTCTAACCCTTATCCCCTATGAGTTGTTAGAGTAGGGTAGTGGTAGGATTAAATGTGCTAGGTTGGACCAACATATTGCACTTGGATTGAAAGAGGAAGGTGACCTTCTCTAGATATTTGGCCTTATACAAGCAAGGTCCGACACCTTGAGGTCATTTCCATTGGGTCATTGGAATGATGAACCTCATGTTTAGTAGGGTTCAATTTCCCGTGACAATAGTTTTTGGCATGATCAGTGGGACCACTTTCTCTCGGTTGAAGAATTTGGTGTTTTCTCCAATGTTTTTGGAGTTTAGAGGAATATCTTCAAACACCATAGAAACTCCATTTAAATCTACCAATTCAATCATTGATGGTTTTACTTCATTCTATTGAGTAAGTGGTGATTTCTTCAAAATTTCAGCCTTTGGAGGTAGTTCTTCAAGCATCTAGTAACTTTGTAAATATCCATTTTGGGTGACTATATGGGTATGTACCCAAGATCTTTGGTTGGGCAGTCTTCTACTGTTATTTTATAATCATCAAAGTGTTTCCTATTGTTTCCATGCTTAAATAATGTCAAACTATTATGGAAAAAATATGTATGATTCCCTATATCATGAGGGTGCCAACTTTGCATCTCTCAATCAACAATATCAAGCTAGTTATGCCTTTCCATTCATTTCACAAAATCCTATTGTTGTGGGTTTTAAACCTTCTTAAAATTTAGTCTCCAAGATAGCCCCAAATTTTTTGTAATATGAGTTCAAGTGAAATTACAAGCACATCTCTAGATTTCAATAGGTGTCTAGATGATATTCAAAGGAAACAAGAGTTTGACCAAATGAGACAGAGTGCGATAATCAAGCCTATCAGAGGTAGCAAGATCATTTCCCACAACAAGATGAGCTTGTCCATCAAGTTCACTATTCTTAATAGTGAAAGATGAAAGCTTAGTGTAGGTATTAGCAGTAGTTGGAGGTATGGAGAAGGCAACAACAAGAGTAGTAAATATAGAAAAGGACACTACTACTAGGCAAGAGCAACTCAAACTTTCCCTTTCTCTAGCACAAATTCTTGAAACTCGAGCAACCCTTTGTATGCCCAGTTTCAAAAAAACACCTCCATCAGTTCTAGAGCAACCTATTAAGGAGGAGGTATAAAAGTGTAAGTTTTTGGGTTTAAAGAATCCTAATCAACCTTTTGAAACCCCTATTCAACCTCTTGAGCCATAAAGAAGATATTCTAGGTTGGAAATCCCAAGTTTAGAGAGCCCTCCATTCTTTGCAAGAACCTATTCATGAGGAGACTCATCATTTTACTCCTATTTAAAAACCCACTCTAGAGCTTCAACGGAATTTTTAGTGTCTTTCTAACTATTTTTCTCCCCCCATTTCTATTTCACTTTGTAAAGGTGGACCGGTTGTAAGGGATCCAAGTTGGTCAAAAGAATAGATAAGGGATTTGTTCCAATTTAGGGGTGGGGAGGCTATTCCAAAAGAGCCTTATTATGCTCTAGACAATGAGTTTCTTCATTTGTATAAGAAATAGTTGAAGATGATTAGTTGCAGCAACAAGGCACTAAATACATAGAGATAGTTTATGTATTAGAGGAATAAGTCATCACATTTGATGGCCTCCCTTATTTTGTTTAAAATCAAGAGGAATGATCACCTATACCTACACTAGTAGAGGCCTTTGAGAAAATTGGGTCTGGCTTGATGGATGAAGACAACTCTAAGGTTTTGGAGTAGCAACAACAAACATGTTTAGCCCTTTTTATAGTGGAGAAAACTCCCCTATCAATTGAGTTATGCATTTCTGAGGTGGATGACCTCTTGACTATAATGATTATGAAGCATTTTTTTCAAGCTTGTATGTTCAATATTCATCCCCAAAAGAGAAGCTATATGGGAAGCTTATGAGTAAGGAGACAAGAGAGGATGTGGCAAGTATTCTATGCTAGGATTTTATTTTTGTTGCAACTAGTTTCCAAGAAGAAATAGACATGGAGAGACAATTTGAAGAATTTAGTTCTTCACCTGAAATATCTCACAAATCTAAGGTATGTATTGATGAAGTGTGCATCAATACAAGCAGTTATGATGTATGTTGTCTTTTTGCTATCCCCGAAGGTAGAAATGTTGAGTATGAGGTAGATGCATTCAAGATGAAGATGTGACCTTTTAAATTAGGGATACTGTGAATACATTATAATGCTTCACATGAGACCAACTTGCTAAAATTCCACCATTGAGTAGCCACACATCTTCCTAGAGAGTGATTCTCCCATTTCTCAATTTGATATTATGTTTTGAGTTTGAAAGCTTATCATTTGAGGTTCCTGGGGAAGAGATTCCTTGTGTAAATAAAAGAAAAGGCTTAGCATATTTTGCATCACCATCTGTACTGGAAAATTTCCCTTCCTATTTTACTTCATGCAATGAGGAGGTCAATAGTCATGGTATTGGCCTATCATTTTGTGAGGAGAGTTCTCTTCCCTCTTTAGAAGGTTTACGTTTGAATGTTGACCTATCTTACAAAAATTTCACCCCTACGATTGTATGTTCACCTGAGGAACCAGTGTTCGATGAGTTTGGCACTTGCATCATATGGTTCCCCTGCAATGGAAAATTTTACAGTGAAGTGATCCTTCACCTTCTAGGCATCTTGTGCAGATTTATGCATGCTAGTATTTGTTTTCAATGGTTCTAGCTAGGAGAGGACTACAACTATGGTCTGAGGGAGATCAACTCCTTCAAAAGGTTCATCTTTGACAAAGTAAAATTTCCATTTTTATCCTATTAGTTTCATGTACATTTTAGTTAGTGGTTTTTCTTTCTATAAAGTGTCTTTGCACACCCTGCATTCTCCTTAAGTGAATGTATGTTCCTAGTTTCCAATATTTTCTCCAAGTGCAACCTGCACATATTTTTTCTACTCTGAGGAGGCCTAGTTTTTTAATTCTCCATGAATATTTTCCCAATGGTTTGATAAGGCCCCTAGATTCCATTATTAGTAGGAAATCATCCCACATAAGTCACCATAAATGTTGACATTTCATGGGCCCTCCAGGTTAGATGGCCCATCATTAATAACGGATTTGAGAGATCTCATATGGGTCATTTCTACATAAATTCTTCTTGAAGAGGTTCCTAAAAGTGGCTATCCTAGGTTTTTGTGCTTTTGAGTTTTCACATACCAATCCATCAGTATGCCTTCTTCATCACTCCTGCTTTCTTTCTCTTTCACCCTTCCGCCTATCATTTTCCCCTAAGTGTTTTGAGTTTCAACCATCAACCTTACCCTTTAAACCTTACCTTACCTTCTTCTTAAACCTTAAGACTCCCACCTGACCATCGAAATCCAATCTCGGTCCTCAAAAATTTGATTAAGTCTCAAATTTTCAGACCATGGGGGTTGAGCTTCCCTCTTATCTCCTTCCATATTTTAAATTTAGGCATTAAGCTTTTCTCTCAAACCCCAATCCCTAATGTTCCCTTTGAATTTCAGAGATTGAGACTTCCTTCTACTATTTGTCTTATCTTTGTGATAGGATGTAAACCCCTTCTCTAATCCCAAAAGTCCCAATGGACCTTTTGCGATTTGTCTAAGTGTCAACTTCTCAAACTTGAGGCATTGTCATTCCCTCTTAAGTCTTACTTTTTATAGTAAGAGGTCGAGCTTCCTTTCGAACCTTAATCCCTAAAACCTCTTTTGGCCTTTCCTGATTTGGCCTTCTCTTTCCATATTTCCTTCCCCAGACTTCTTCCTTTCAAAATTCAGCTAGGCGTTAGGTTTTTTGGGTTTTGAGAGTCAGTCTTCTCCTTTACCTCTTACTTGTCTTTGGTAAGAGGTAGCTTTTCCATCTAACCTTTGATGACTAGATTCATACATCAAAATTTTCTATTCTCCTTTACTCTTTTCACATCTACAGAAAGGCGTAAGCCTTCTCCTTGACTTCCGACATCTGACAAGGGTGACCTTTTTCAGACTACATAGTTCACTCCTTTGACCTTCTCTCTTCCTTTCTTCTGCAAGTTATATGGTGAATGTCTAAAGCCTAATCCCCAATGGTCTGATACCAATGAAGCTTAAAGTATAAAGCGGGATCAATGCTCAATCGTCGATGAAGGTCCTCTTTTTCATGACTCCAAACCATTTAATGCATAACTTGAAGGTTTTCTTTCAAGGTCAATGCCTTGACCTTTCCACATATTTTGGCATGTTTTCTAGGCGATGCCATTAATGCTCAGTCCACCTTTTTGAGTACCCTATTTCAATTTCTAGACTTCAAGGATGACATTTATTGCCCCCCCTAGTTTTTGTAGGTGGATTCTATGGGTTCCCATGCTCATTTATTGTTGATTTTTGGTCATTTTGATGGATCCATGCCATGATCTTGATTTTCATGGGAGGGCTCCTTTCTTTAATGCACAAACTTCATTTCTAAAACTAGCTAGGTTAGTGTTTGGTCTGTAGTTATCTAAGTTATGTATGATCTATAAATGAGAGAATTGTATTCATTTTATGGGTTTTTCATTTGGCTCCTCTAGGGTTTTACTTTGGCCGACTAATGCATTTTTCATCTTTGGAATTGTAAAGATTGTTCTTTTGCCTCTAAATCAAGGAAATTGATTAAGCTTGCCTCTTCTCAACTTTTTTATGTTTGCATAAGTCCATTACCTACATATCTAAGTGTTTGTTCTCACTTTTCATGCATGTATGTTTTAGTAAAATTGATTACAGTTGCTACTTGAGAATATTTATTTCCTTCCAACACCTTATCAAACCCTAACCTCCATGTAAATGCCTTAGGGAATTGATCAAAAAGTATTTTTGTGATTCCCTTAGTCCCTCTTCAATTGTATTGTTATGCAATCTCAACCAGGAAGAAACAATTTTTTATCTTTGCGTACCTCCTCCCATTTCCCTTTCATGCATTCCTTTTTACCATTTTCTCCTATGAGTTGTTAGAGTAGGGTAGTGGTAGGATTTCATGTGTTGGGTTTGACCAACACATTGCACTTGGATCGAAAGAGGAAGTCGACCTTCTCTAAAGATTTGACCTCATACATGCAAGGTCCCACACTTTGAGGTCGTTTCCATTATGTGATTGGAATGTTGAACCCCATGTTTAACAAGGTGCAATTTCAGGTGACAACAACCTCTTCCCTAATGGATTATTTGGATGAATGATGACCGAGCAAGATCCACTTGGCTACAAACCTCTCGAGGAGAGCCAAAATGATATATCAAAGATTTAATACAATTGTTTAAGCATGTTTGTGTGTGTGGTGGATATGAATTTGAATGAATAATTTCTAAATAGAAGGATCTAACTATGACAACTAAGAAAATATAGCGATCTATTATAATTTTTGACAAATTGAATGCAGATAGATAAATTTTAGTTCCAAAAATAAGGAAGGTAGATACACATGTGCATATATCCTATAAATTTTAGCTAGATCTTGTTGGTCTAGGGCATAAGGACACCCATCTATAGCTTCTATATTTTAAGATTTTTTGTCAAAACTTTGTGTGTTGATGAGCAAATACAAATTCTATGACTTATCAACTTGCAGCCCGTTGGAGTGAATGAATGAATAAGTCGCCTTCTATCTTCCTCCAACTTACTTTAGATCTACAAATTGCACACATGAGAGGAGAGAAAGGGTTATCCCATATAGGGGTTTGCCTCAATCAACCCTATGTTGGTATTTCTATCTCCAAAATGGTAAATTATGAAAAAAAAAGTGAGCATATTCTTAGATGGATAGAGGTAAATTGACAAATAAGTAATGAATTGACAACTTGTTGCAACTCACCACTCAGATGTAATCTCCTTGATGGACTAAAATCACACTCATCACCTTCAAGGATCAATTGTTGCTTGATTTGATTTGATTTGATGACCTAAAATTGTGAGTACTCATAAACAAAATGCATGTAAAACATATGACAAACTTATATAATGCATGAAAGGACACTTGAAAGATGAAATATTGTAACAATCTTGATAATTCTACTCTTGAATGCTTTTAGGATACTTTAGATTTGCTCAATAATCATGCTTGAATTAAAATGGTGAAAATACTTTGTATTTTTATGCAATTCTTCTAATTTCCCAAAAATCAAATACCGATAGCGGAAATTTAAAATTGGAAATCAAAATAATAATTATCGACACCAACATATTCAAATTTGGGACCAACTTAAGTGGTCTAGGGTGTAGGAATCCTTGGAATAGACCCCTCCTTTTTTCGAGATCAAAAGTGTCTGAAGAAAAATATTAAATATATATTTTGGTTTCCCATGTTTAATTTTTCAATAATGTTTATAAAAGTGGGAAATTAAAGCATAATAGGTCCAAACACATAGGGGGGAGAAAAACTTAGTGTGAAATTGTCAAGGGTGACAATTTTTTATGCTACAAGCATTATTCTCAAGTTTCTTAATACATAGCTCATGGTTGTGTTGTCAATTGACCTTTAACTACCTCGTAATACTAATATGACTAATGTGCCTTAGGTTGATGAGATAGTAGGAGGTTTTCTCCACATGCATTGACCATTTCTCCTCCTAGAGTTGTTTAGTCTATTGAGGATGTATTAGATGGACAAAGGATGTATAGGATTGACAAAGTAATTATGGTGCTCTTATTAGATAGGAGATCATAAAAAAGATGAAAAAATCTTAATGTATGGAAACCAAATAATTGTAACCTACTTCCTACTAGTTCAATAAACCTTGCTACTTCAAAACTTATTATATTTTCTTTTAATATCTTATTTAATGCAATATCTTGCACACACTATGAAATATGACCTTTTCTACGTACCGTTTTATCATATATTTTTAAAACCTTCAAAAATTAATATAATTACACTATTTCAAACAAAATCAAATTGATAAAAAAAATGGGTAGACATCATCCAAAACTGACCAAATCTTTGCACGCTAGTAGACCATTTATAAATTTACAAAGTTCATAACACGTTTAGAATCTTCTGTTTCTGAAAGTGAGAAGACCATTAGAAGATTCAAAATGCAATTTATTATAAACTTCTTGCCATGCTTAAAAAGAAGGGAATTTTCAAAACGTTAATGTTCAATATGAGTCTATTCACATTAAAAGAAACAATGGAGCGTACGACTTTTCAAAACGAAATATTGACTAATTGGATTTTTTACTAATTGGTTGATTTCAGAAGCTAGAGTGAAACTACGAAATATTATTAAATAAGACCATGACCTAATCAAGATGATAATAAAATGTGAGAATTGACAAAACAAAAAGTTAGTTCATCGTTGTTTGATTTATTTATATTTGGTTTAAATGGCTGTGCGGAAATTTTATGTATTCTCTTTCCATAGACAACTGGTCACGCCTCACAGCTATTCCACAGAGACTTGCATTTATAATTAGGTTTTGGTAAGTTTGTTCTTCAGGTCGCCATAGAGACATTTTCAAAAAGACCTTGAAGAAGTGAAGATAACTCTGAGAAGGACAATTGCCGTAACGAAAGTCTACGGGATGAATATAAAATACGAAGCCAGCAGGACATTATTCAGAACAATTCTTCGGATGACGTGGGCAAGAATTATTCAAAATAATATCAATTCCATTCGACCGGATTTCATGCTGCTAATTCACCTTGTCTGCGCATTGAGCGCTATATTTTCTACCATTATTTTATCTTATTCCGAAATATGAAAAAAATCTACCACCTTAATTGCAATTACTTATATATCGTTTTCTTTTATTGTAATATTGCTGGTGTTAAGATTGTAATTAATGACAATGATATATAACTGTATACAAGTTGTAGAACATATCAACTAATTAAGCTCAGTGCTGTAAAAAGAATATGGACATTAACTGCCACAAATGCTTCAAAAATAATGACGACATATAAACTTCAATATCGACGGAGATCATTGTCTTATCTCACATATTTAATAGAATTTAATTATATATTAAAAATGTTCAATTTATTTTGAAAGGCTTTTTCTTAGTGAGGAATATCATATGAAACTCATTTCTTAAGTGATTTTTTTTTTAATATATTAGAATTGGTGATGAAGTGTATGATGTGTGTTTCTTATTAGAATAAGATAGAATTTTGACAGCACCCAATCTTATTACAAAAGAAAAACAAAGGAAACTCAAGGTGTAGCAAATAAGCTATTCAAGAAGAATGAAAGAAATCAAACCAAACCAGTGCTTGATCCCACTCTATGCACTTTCGCATCCAAAGTCTTGGCATGTGAAATAGAGTTTACCTTAGCAATGTGTGTTGTCATTGAAAATTTGATTATTTTTACATTATCTAGGATTGATAGGGCTTGAGCAAGCTTATTATTAATTTTTTTAGTCTCATGTTGTCAAGGGTACCTACTGCTATGTAAAGTACATAAATTATGTGGTTCTATCTTATCAATATGATTTACTAGATGAAGGCATCAAAATCTTAAATAAGGTTTCATGTATGAGAGAAGTGGTTAGATATTTTTTTGTCACATGGAATGAATTATATGACAACAATATATTTATGATGCAAGGGCTTCACACTTCAAACAATTTTTTTATTGTTCCCCCACCACCATCGTATTGAGTCGTTAAGTTGTAAAATTTTAAAATTGATTTTGTTTGTTTTTGGGGAAACAAATATTTACCCAAGAGCTCATTAATGAGTAGTAGTAAGAGAAATGACATAGGCCAAGCCTAAGTAGGAAATTTGAACTCAAACAAAAGTAGTTGCACATTTATGATATATTTTTTTAACACCGCATCAAATTTGTTAGGATTTTGGGGAAGGAAAATTGTAGATTTTGTGGTTCTAGAGAACAAGAAAACATAGGAAAAGGGGAGATGAGAAGAGTAGCAAGAAGAACAAAGAGGACAATAGGAGAATAAAAGGATAAGATCCTAGAATAAAAAAGGACAACAAGAGAGAAAAAGAGGAAGACTCAGAAGGGTACACATATACCTAGAGGGGAGAGAAAGAGGAAACATAGAATCTCAGTTATGCCCAATGCTTTTAACTGGTAATATCTATTTTTGTTGTTCTTGTAGCATTTGCTTACACATCTACACATTGATAGCAATAAATAATTACCTATAACACCTATTTCTAGTTTAGCTGCAACATAGTTCTTTGTCCTTACTATTGGCAAGAGACACTGTGGTATCACCTGATGTTGTCATTGATGGAAACTCAAATCAATGATCACATGCACACACTATCATTTGATCACACCGGTAGACAGATTGAAGATTAATCAGGTAGAACAAAGTATCCAGTAGCACAGTGTTCATCGATCTATATGAATATTTCATGTTATTATTTTGTGTTTTGCATCTCAAGAAATGATTATTGGCATATTATATTTGATGTACTACTGAAGTGCATTGGCTCGTATCAATTCATGTGGAAGTTAGAAGATTTGGTTGGCTTATTCTCCATCTTTCTTGTATTAGACCCAACTTCATAAATGCATTATGTCATAGATGTATAAGGAGTAATTAACTAAATGTTTTCATGTTGATAATGTTTGTTTGGGTACCCTCTATGTCTTAACCAACTTTGGAGGATTCCATAAAGATTTAATTAAGGATCTAGCCAACGGTGGTAATTACTTTTGTGTTCTATTGAAGCCGACAAAGTGTAATTGAATTTTATGTTGCGTATATATATATATAAGATCATCTGTATCATTTTGTATGAGGTATGAAATGTGTTGATATGTGAATTGTGAGTTAGAATACAATAGAAGAGTGATAAAGAGTAGTTTCACTTGCGCATAAAGAATTTATTGTGTGTGTGAGCAAAATAGAGTAGAAGTACATAATCAATCTACAAGACAAAAGATTATATATTGAGCCTAAATGAAACTGTAATCAGGCATATTTAGATTCTATCTATTTCAGTTCAAACTCTCAAATGGTTTTAATCTAACTATCTTTGGTAAGGAAATGAGTCTTCCCTTTGAGTAGTGAGCTTTAGGAAATTTTCCTGAATGCAAGTGCATTCCCCTTATTGTAATCCTCATTTGAGTATACTCAGATTAACTTGTGGATTGGCCATCCACCGTGGTTTTACCCCTAATAGGGTTTCCATGTAAAAATCCTCGTGTTATGGTGTTGTGTTCATTTTCTTTATGTTTATGCATTATGGTTTAATGTTGTTAATGGTTTGAAGTTAAAGGTTTATAAAGTTAATTTTTGCACAACACTAATTCATCCCCCCTCTCAGTGTAGCTTGTTTCCAACAATTGGTATCAGAGCTAGTTCCTCTGAAAGAAGTCTAAACAACTTGGGGAGATCTTGGAAGGTGTTCCAATAGATACACGCAGTCTTCAACAATGACTTTTGGTGGCCCTGGATGATCTTGATCAATCAAAGGCTGAAGTTCAAAACTTGCAAGAAAATATCTCAGATGTTGACAAATTCATGAAATATTTGAAAGAAAAAATCAATAAGTCCAGAGAGAAGAGAAAGGAACTCTGTGATCAGATTAAGTAGAATGACCGTAAGAGCATTGAAGAAGAAAAACTCAGTGATGAACTGAAAGAAAAGACAAAAGAGTGTGAAAATCTTACCAAAGATAATACAGTTCTAAAGCATGAGATGGAATCTATCATGATGAAGTTGACCAAGGAGATTGAAGACAGGAAAAGGAATGAAGAAAATATAGCACAGTCCTTGAAAGAAAAATATGAAGTATGTAGCCGATTGGATGATGAATTGGAACAATCTAAAAATAGTGAAGAAGCACTTGAAAAGTAGATGGATGATCTAAGAAATGAACTTGCTACAAAAAATGAGTATAAATAAAAGTTCAGATCCAGCTCAAGCATGCTTGATGAGCTAATTAGTAGTTAGAGGACTCATGGTGACAAGCGAGGTCTTGGATATGAAGAAGGAGAAAGTTCCAGATCCAGACAAGGAAATCAAATGAATAAATCTGGAAGGTATCTGGTAAGGAAACCTAATGCTCAAAGATTTAATGGATACTATTTTAGTTGTAACAAATTTGGACACATGGCTACTCAATGTAGAAGTAGAATGAATCAAAGTGATCCATCTTTATCAGGTCAATTTTTTAATTGTCACAAGGTTGGTCATAATTCAAGTGAATGCATAAATGTGATGAATCAATTTAATAGAAATATTAGATGCTATATACATGCAATACACTTGGCCATATTGCTAACCAATGTAGATCAAGAGGAAATCAGCGAAACAACTACAACAAAACTAGACACATTGCTACATTATGTTGGAACAAAATAGGTCTGGTAAATTAAAGGAAGAACATGATGAAGGATATCAAGGGAAAAGGTAAATTCACTGCAGATGTAGTCAGAAAGAAGATGAAGAAGAAATGGGTGAAGAAAGATCCCTCTGTTACTGTTGAAGAAAGTGTGACAGCACTAGAACTTGCTTCTGGTAATTCCTTCGGGAATTAGTCTCAGGGCTCTGGCCTAGGGGGAGCAGTCAAGAAAATAATTTAACCCCCTAACTGGTAAGTGACACTGGATGTGAATGTGTAAAGTAGATGCTTAATAAATCTTGTTGAACTCATTCGAGGAAGTGGTATGTCATACTAGAGGTCACCAAAATTTTTACCCATCTTAGCGCACAAAAATAGAGTAATCAGATGTATTAGGGTTAAAGAATTTATTGCGACAAAAGGGTTAGGTATACAAGTGATAAAAAGTCATTTCTACTCTTTAATTTTCACTTTTCATTTGGAAGAAAATAAGCTTATAGAGCTCATAGGCGAACTTGGCGAATTAAGGCAAAATTCAAGCATGAAAGTGATTCGACAATCAAGTTCTGATCTAGCGAAAAATGTCGGAGTGGGTTTGTTATGTTTTAAGTCGAGTGCATGACGAATTTATGTGGCTTATCATTCCATTCAAAATTACAAAGGAATTTATCAATGCAGTAATCGGTCTAAACTCTTTGGTGGTCTAACAATTTTGAAGCCTATGAAAAACCAAACCATCACTGATACTACAGGATCAACATATGATATAAGATCAATGACTATTGAAAACATTGTCGATATAGATGTCAAATTTGAATCTATGGTAATTGGATACAAGATTTATCACTCTAGCCCAGACAACTCTATGTCCAACACAACAATCTATGTCGCCTATGAAATGGTGAAGGAAAATGTTGATTATGATCTATGTGAATTGTTGAGAATTCAGCTAATGGAGAATCTACCAAAGATAAAGAAAGAAAAGAAAAACTCTTTCAAATATGGTAACTTGATTTTGTGTTTATTCTATTATTTCTTGGGTGAAGTATCGAGAGTTGGAAAAGTTCAGTGGCAAAAGGACAAGCTAGTAGTTGCATAGATCAAAGATCTATTGTACAACTTTGTAGATACCAAAACAAAGAATGCAACTATGTGGGGGTATTTTAAAAGCTTTTAGATTATGATGCAAGAAAGGGTGAGGATTTCTACCTCTATTGTAGAGAAGTAAAAAGATTTAATTTGCTTCATGATGGATGTTGATTAGTGTATGATAGAAGTTGTTGATCCAAGAACTATCTAGATCATGCCTATGGGATATGAGGTTCAAGAGAACATTTTGGAGATTAATGCTCAACACTTTTTGTGTAAACCTTTGGATCCGATAGAAGAAAGGTTCAACACCTATGTCGAGAAGTACATATAGGTTCATAATGAACTCAATAAACCTTTGGTTACCAAAAATGTTAGAAAATAAGTGGAAGTTCTTGTAGAGTATGGGTATATCTACAAATCTATTAAAAGAAGGTAGATAGAAAAGGGAAGAAGCTGAAGCAGCAAAGCAAGCAGAAAAGGAGGCAGCTAAGGCTCAATCAGCTAGTCCGGCAACATAATCTGCTCGAGTTAGAACAAATAGAAGTTCTACATCTCATTCAAATCTTGCAGCAATGTCCATCGCTATAAAAATTGAAGCCAAGGGATCCAGCAAGGAAGGAAAAAAGAAGAGCAACAAAGTTTATATAAAAGTTTCTGATGATGAGGAAACTGAGTCTGATGAAGGTATCAAAGAAATTAAACATCAAGGCACTAATTAAGAAACTGTCACAAAGGGAAAACCCTCTGGTGAAGATGTTCAAGCGAAGAAAAAGACAAAGACTGATAGTTCAAGTATGCTAGTTGCACAAGCTGTAAAGGCATTTGTCAAAGATGGTAATATGAAACCTCTTTGAAAATGGTATGAGTCTTTTGATGATTCTAATAAAAGAATTCTTCAAGAAGCAATAATAAAACATATGAATGTTTTTCAATAAAGTTTTGATTGAGATTATGCATAGTGTTCCAAAAAGTCTATATGACATTCTGGAAATAAGGAGACTTAAAGCCAAAACAAAGGATGAATAGATGATAGAAATAATTCTTGCAGAATTATGTCTAGTGATGTCTATGGATGACATGAAGGCACTTTTGAAAATGGCCCAAAATAAATTCAAATGAAAAACAAGGGCTAACAAGCTAATGATTGGTCTAACTGATGAAGTCATAAAAGGAAAAAAGAAAATTTTGAGAGAAATACTATTGAATGAGAGAATTGATGTCGTAGCTGAGAAAACTCATGTTGATGATGCCCCATCAGGTCCAGAAAAGGAAACAAAAGAAGAAAATTGTGGTACAACTAAGGATTTTTAGATTCCTCTTGCAGAGGATAACACAGGAATTCCCATGGAAGTTGAAATACCTAGAAATGTACCAGATGAAGTCACCGAAGGTAAACTAGATCCTACAATAATGGATGTAACAACTGAAGAAAAGAAAGATGATGTAAAGCAAATCCTAGTTGAGGCAAGAGACACTACTAAGGCAATGAAGAAATGTTTGGTTTAACATAAAGAGGAATTGGATCTGGAATTGATTGAAAGTCCCATTGACTTGTCCACTTTAAGTTCAATCCAAAAGATGAAAGTAGCTTCATTTTCTCAAGCACAATCCAAAGAAGAGCTACTAAAGTCACACATTAAATATAGTGAACTGCTAAATCTTACATATGAGTATTGGAGAAGATAATTCCATACTATGTGTAAGATTTGACTAGTTCCTCCTCTAATGAACTGAACAATCTTATCAACTCGGTTAGTACTCATTTTGTGTCACTAGAAAAATATGCTATGGTGAAAGTACAAAAATAATTTGATGTCAAAAGGTTCAATGGATTGAAGGTATTTATTGGTAAAGATAAAATGGTTTTAGCAACTTGTGTAAAGAATGTACAAAATGCTTTATCAAAAGGTGGTAAGATCTACAAATCATGTTTGTGTTTTTCAAAATTCATTGAAGTTAATTAGAAGAAGATCAAAGATCTGGTTAATAAGCTAAGTACTATTTTTTATGCTTTTAATCCTCTAACTGATGGTGTTGGGAAGACAAAAGGCGAAGTGATGTCTTTGCTCGCCAAAATAAAAATATTAAAGCATGAAAATGATAAGATTATTTCTAGATCATGTGAACTCAGAAGCATAATTTGTCCTAAAATTGAGATAATGTCAAGCATCCTAAAGGAAGGGGAGGACACTATGGATGTTCATGATCCAACCACCTTGGAATTGGAAGAGATATAGTCCTACCTAATCTGTGGACACATAACAATCATGGAGAGTCTCAAAAGTGTTTGGGATGTAAATCTGATGCAGCTAAAGAAAGCTTTTGCAGATATTTTTCAGTTTATGTAAGTTTAAGAAGAATTTTTGTATAACAGTTTTGTTTGATCCATTTTTGGTATGCGCACCCCTCCCTTTTCCATTGATGTCAAAGGGGGAGAAGAGTGGAGTGAAAAATACTTAATCATCTTAGGGGGAGAACTATATTTTTGGAATTTTGGAGATGGCACTGTAGTCTATCTTGGTACTGATCCGACAGTTAGTCATTTTTCACTAAGTGTTGCCATCAATGCCAAAGGGGGAGATTATTTACAAGACACATTGCAGTATCACCTAATTTTTTCATTGATGGAAACTCAAATCAATGATCAGATACACACACTATCATTCGATCACACTGATAGATAGATTGAAGATTAATCAGGAAGAACAAAGTATCCGATAGCACAATGTTCATCAATCTATATGAAGATTTCATGTTATTATTTTGTGTTGCGCATATTAGGGAATGATTATTGGCATAATATCTCTATTACCACTAAAGCGCATTGGCTCGTATCAATTCGTGTGGAAGTTAGAAGATCCGGTTGGCTTATTCTCAATCTTTCTTGTATTGGAGTCAACTTCATGAATGCATTATGTCGTGGATGTATAAGGAGTAATTAACTATATGTTTTCATGCTTGATCATGTTTGTTTGGTTCCCCTCTATCTTAAACATCTTTGCAGGATGTGCATAAATATTTAATTAAGGATCTAGCCAATGGTGGAAATTACTTTTGTGTTCTATTGAAGCCGACAAAGTGTAATTAAATTCTATGTTGTAGATATATATATAAGATTGTTTGTATCATTTTCTATGAGGTATGAAATGTGTTTATATGTGAATTGTGAGTTATAATAGAGAAGAAGAGTGATAAAGTGCAATTTCACTTCTGGATAAAGAATTTGTTGTGCGAGTGTGACGAGAACAGAGTAGAAGTACAAAACTAGTGTATAGGATAAAATATTGTATATTGTGCCTAATTGGAACTGTAATCAGGAATATTTAGATGTTATCTATCTCAGTTCAAAATCTCATATGGTTTTAATCTAATTGTCTTTTGTAAGGAAATGAGCCTTCCCTTTGAGTAGTGAGCTCTAGGTAGTGTGCATGAATGCAAGTGCATTCCCCTTATTGTAATCTTCATTTGAGTATACTCATATTAACTTGTGGATTGGCCATCCACCATGGTTTTTCCCCTAACAGGGTTTCCATGTAAAAATACTTGTGTTATGGTGTTGTGTTCATTTGATTTATGTTTATGCACTATGGTTGAATGTTGTTAATGCTTTGAAGTTAAAGGTTTATAAAGTTAATTTTTGCACAGCACTGATTCATCCCCCCCTCTTAGTGTAGCTTGTTTCCAACACCTACAACTTATTTTGTGTCCCCTTTGACCTAGATTTAGCTTGCAACAAGTATTCAAACATAATAAAGTACCTTGTGTGAGTCACTTCCAACAACAAAAACTCCATTCTCTACCCATGAGCTCTCATTTATTTGGGTTTTTAGGTGCCTACTATAAGGGGTGCCATCATTGTGTTACCAAATCATATCTACAACTCTAGAAAGGAAGATAATGACTTGAGATTGGGGATAGATGAAGCCATGTAATTTGTGACTATGGGTGTGTCCCCACAATAAGGGATATTGTGACTAGAAAATTTTTAGTAAGAAGGAAAAGGAAAGAAAGGAGATTTAGGGTTAAAAAATTCCACCAAAAGAAAGATGGTAAATCTTGTAATTACAGAAGTAGCATTAAGGATAAATGAGGCAGTAGAGGCTCTAAGGGGAGTGTAGAAAAAAATGACTAGAATACAATATGGAATGAGAAGAGGTAGGCATATAAAGTCATTGATAGTGAAAATGATGAAGAAGGATGGTTACAAGTGCACACATAGCCAAAGAGGGTACTAATTCTACAAGTTTTGTTAGTCAACTAGATGAACTAGAGATAGGAGAATAACTTATGATGAAGACGACACCATTGAAGCTAGCCAAAAGAGAAGATGAACATTTCCAAATAAAAATATTTGTTAAGATTATATGCATTTCAAGTGGAAAATGTTCCAACATCATAGTAGATAGTGATAACATTGACAATTTAGTTTTAGTTGAAATGGTTGATAAGTTGGAGTTAAAGAGGAAAAATCAAGCTATCCATTAGAAGGTTGTTCCAAGTATGAAAGTGTTTTCATTAATGTCACTAGGAAGTCTAGTGACTGGTGTTGTCATTGATAGCAACTATGTGTTAAGGAAGTTTGATTCATGTCAAGGATATTGAGAAAACTGTGAAAAAGAGGAAAACATATTGTTGCAGGTTGTGCATGTGTAGTTGAGTTATTGAGGAAGTGTTGTGATTATATGGAGATATATTTTTGTTGCATTGTTTGAAGATAAGTTGGAATGAAATAATGAGATGAGATGATGTCTTTGGTAATTGGTTTCCAAGTGCTTTTGAATTTTTTTGATAAATAAAGTAAATTGTGTTGTGCAAGTTGTCAAGGTGTGCTCTGGTATTGTGCTCCATGTTTCTTCTGTGTTGAGGCTATGCCTTTGTGAATCTGATATGTTGTTCATGGTTATTATGGGTTTTTGTATTCAAAATTTGGGTTTTTGGATTGTTGTATTTAGTGCGAGATATGTTCACTAGTATGCGAACTAGTCATTTAGTTATTGTTTTTGTGGCCTAGAGAAATATATTTTCTCCGCGTTTCACCACCATATAGCTTCAGGTTGTGTGGATTTAGGAAGTTTCTTATAATGCTTGTATCTTTGTGTATTCAATATTTTACTTGATTGGTGTAGTACAGAGTGAGTTTCATTTATCAATATGTAAATAATGTTTACCAGTTGTTTTGAGATAAAGAATTTATATGATGCAAGCTTGGATGAAATTTTTGATGAATCTTAAGTAGTTCATAAATTATTCTAGAATTTTCTCAAGTTAATTATGTTTTTTGAAAGTTACCGATTGATTTAAGAAATATTGTACTTAATGATTATGGTGTTTAACATGGGTATTGGACAACCTTGTGTTAACACTACATGTGAGGCTTGTGAAAGTGTGTTGAGGTGTGTTTGGATCTATTTGGGTCCTAATTAAAGATTTATGTAGGTCACCTTCATTCATATCCACCATGGGAATGTTTAAGTGTCGACCTGTTTTAAATTTGTAAGCATAGCGAATAGTTTCCGACCTTATAGAAGGATTTTGGGGAAGCAATTGATATAAATAAGTGTAATGGTGTTGTGAGATGCAAGACAAAATAAATATAGATGTGAGTGATGTGTATTTTAGCAAATCAGTGCAAATTTCAGTGTAAGGGTTCGTGAAGGCAATGTGTTGAAGGCATATGAAATATTTCATGAGAGAATATGAAAGTGTGTGAGAAATTTTGATGGACACCTCATTGCATTGAGAAGTATTGTATGTGTAACATTTCTCCTCTATCTTCTTGTATTATTTCTATGGCACTGAGCCTTGGCTATGAGCCTTTTTGTATAGTGTGTCCTATTCTGGTAGTGAGCCCTTTTGTACTAGTTTTCCTATTACTTATATTGTGAGCTAATCCTCACATTTTTTTTTCCCTCATTAGGTTTTAAACATAAATTTGGTGGTCTCTTGTGTATGGTATTGTTATTTTAGTTTATGTTATCTATATTTCATGTTTAATCATACTAACAAAATCAGGGTTTAATGAATGCATGTAGATATAATTATTGTTGAGGCTTTTGAAGGTTTAATATTCTACAATTGATTCATGCCCATCCTCTTAGTTTTTTTGTTCATTCAACAATTGGTAATAGAGAAAGGTTCCTTGGAAAAGAGCTTAATTGCTTGAGGTAGATCTAGATGGGGAAAAAAGTTGCTTTGGAATTCCCTAGACTCGATGGAATAGATTATACATTTTGGAAGAAAAATATGTAAGGATGTGTCGTTTCTCAAGGATATGAGATTGAAAAGGCTTATACGGTTGCATCTACTCCACCTCAAAATACTCTAAGTACAAGTGCAGAGATCAAGGCACATGAAATGAATGCTTAGGTAAGATTTATTATTGTGAAGTCTTTCAAATATTGAATTAGTAAAAGTTATGAGTTTGAAGTCTCTTAAAGAGGTTTAGGATACTCTAGAAAGCATTTATGAAGGATATCCAAAGGTCAAACAAGTAAAGTTGTAGAATTTGAAGGTACGATTTGAAATTATGTGAATGTCTCAAGATGAAATAATTAAAGTCTACATACAAAGAGTTGATGAGTCATTCAATATTATGAGAGGTTTTGGTGTAACTATTGATCATAAAAGCTTATGCCTCTCTAAACAACCTTATGGGAAATTCAATGAGTGGGGCACCAAATTGAGCCTCACTGAATGAATTCTATGATTTTTATAGAAATTTGACTCTTCTTCCCATTTTGGGAAAGGGGTAGAGAAAAAGAGGAAAAAATACATAAAGATGGCGATGTGCCAAAGATTTTACAACACTTCAAACATTAACTATTTCTTACTCCTGATCAGATGGACACAAAATGCCATAGACCCTTCATTGTTGGGAAGAGAATGAATGACAAAGGCTAAGGAAAGGCATAGTGCATGTAGACACTCAAAATTTTCCCTATCATAACATTACCTAGTCGATACATGACCTTGAAAAACATTTTTAATATTTTACCCTAGGTCATTACATTATCTCACTTATCCCATTTATCCCACTTAATCACCTTCCCAATTAATTAAATAAATCTCATTTATTTAATTAATTCCCCTTTCACATGTCTCAAAATAATTCAAATTAAATATTTGAATCAATCCCTCTTATTGTCATATTGCAACATGTGTCACGTGACTACAACTCTTCACATGCATAAATAATTTCAATAATTTAATTATTTAAATTATGAGATTCCCACTCACATCCTATTTTTACCCTCATTCATTGTGTGTCATAAGCATCTTTTCTTCTAAAATAAATAAAAGAATCTCCATTATTTCCTCACATCCTAATTTGAGTGTCATGTCATAAGCCACTTAATGTGCATCATAGGCACTAAAATAAACTTTTAATCCTAGCTAACATATCACAAATTTGACTTTTAATTTGGCCATTGAATCAAATCAGCGTTCTCCTATAAATCAAGCCTTTCACAGGCCATTTTGGGGAATCTTCTTCTAGCATCCTTACTCTGCCAAAATTTCTTCTTATCTATCTATCTATCTATTCTTCTATCATATTCATCTTATCATTATGCTGCGAAAATGAGCAATCAACATATCAAATCATTCAAACCTTCAAAATCATTGCATTCTCATGCAGGTGGAGAAGAGCAATGGAGATAAATCAAATCTAGCTTGGAGCATTTGCTTGTTATTTTGATTTTCATGCTTGTTGTACTCTATTGTGCTAATTAGGGTTTTGATATCTTGTTGTTTTAGTTTTATATCTTATTTTCCCTAATTACATTTGGTGAACCTGACGTGAATCCTTTGATCTAGCTTGCTTTTTGCAGGTTTTATTGTTTTTTTGTTGCAGATTTACCAGTTTTTGGATGAAACCCGAGGTTTTACAAATTCCATCATATCTTTCAAATGGCTACGTATTTCTCTACAAGATTTTCACAAAAGCTTAAAAATCATCTCAGGACTACAGAGAGTTTATCATTTTGTAGGCGTTATCACTATTTTTTTTTTTCATAAAATTTACTTTTTGAATGCAAATCACCGAATTTTTCCAAAATGTTTATATTTCCGGAAAGCTCTTGTAATTTTAATAGGGGTCTTTGTTTTACAGATTTAATTTATAGGTCAAATACAATGCGAAATAATCCGATCTTTGTTTTCTGTATGTTTTTCACAAATCCGCATTTCTGAGTGCAAAACAGGGAATTTTTCTAACTTCTTTACATTTCTGAAAATTTCTCATAAAATTAGCAGGGGTTCCTTCTTTGAGTTTTTATTTTTCAGATAAATAATATCTTCAAATAATCGAATCTAATTCGTTATGTTAAAAATGTGTATCTGAAATTGAAATTTCCTGATGAACTTTTTGTTTTGGCTGCATTATAATATCATTTTTTTATTTTGCAGATGATCATAAGGAGCTGTAGTAGTAGCAATATCAGTCATACACATAAAATTGGAAAGCAAAAATTTTTGGGTGCACTCATTCTATCATCTTTATCTCTCATTTAATCAATCAATTTTGTTTGCAAAACACTTCAATTTGGGGCTTTAAAACAAACATCTTGTTTGCAATCACACTTTAAAATTGGGCTTAAAAAGAACCATTGTCTTTCATCACACATTTTGACTTGGGTTAAAAATAACAAGTGTTTGAATTGTTTTACACACATTTCAATTTTCTAAAGGGAAATTAACAATTGCGAGTGTGAATCAAGTGTGTGTGATCAAAAACACTTCACTTGGTTTGCTTTTGTCATACCCTTCATAGGAGGCCTATTAGGGGATTTCATCACCCCTAGGGACGACCTCAATCAAGGTGTGAATCGAAAGACACGCTTCTTTGAGAGTTAAAATCTTGTCACTCTTGGCTAAGCCCCAAAGAACTTTATACCTTTGGGAAGTGAAGGTGAAGGGTGGGTTACCCCTTTCTCCCGGCTGTGTGGTAGGATTTTTCTTTCAAATTATCCCTAGTCAACCTCGTGCATCCTAGCTTAAAACCTAATTGGCCATACCCACTTGACTATTTCTAGGACTTGTTGATGTGTCTTCTCCAAGTGTGTCCTTAATCATCACATTCATAATTTCAAATTCAAACTTGCTTATGTGTCTTGTGTGTGTGATTCATGTGTGTACATGTGTAATCATTTATTTGCAAATGGTCATATCAAGCTATAAACACAAACACATAAACATATCATTCTAATCATCCTAATCATCATTTTTCTAATCACATTCAAATCAATTTCATCCTAATCAATCCAAGTCATCCAATCTAATCATTCCACATCATCATCGCCTTAATCCTAAGGAAGCACTTGCTAAAATGGTCCTAATCCTTAATGATCTTAGTCACAAGCCCAAGTTCATATATCGAGAAGCCCGTTCACCTAATTATGAAGATAATCCAAAACCATATATCCTCTAAGGTGGGTCAAACTTTGCTCCTAGTGATGATGAAAACTTTGTAGATCTTGGTGATGAAAACTTTGTTGAAATCTTAGGTCAGCTTAATGATACTTTTGACAAGGGAAATACCACTATAATTTTGGAATCATACACCATTCCATTTACTAGTCCTCCAACTCCATCTAATAAAACTCCTATCTCAAAGCACACTAGTCCTACACCAACACCACCATCCAACTTCTCAAGCTCAAATCCATCAACCAAAGAATCCTTTAATGGTTTTCTCTAGAGACTACTTGCACGAAATAGACCATCCCCATGTCAAGCACTCATTAATGAGCTTACCAACGAACCTTTTAATGTCATGTCTATTCTTCCAACTCCATCATGTGGTCCACAACCTATTGATCTTATATGTCTAAGTCAAATACCATCATGCCTTCATGTTGTTGATCATAAAGAGCATGCCAAGCCTCTTCTAGAGCCTTCCACTTCCATTTCCACTCAAACCCAAGAGCTATTTCAAGAACATTATCCTAAGCATGAGGAAACATTAAACTCTCATTCTAATCAAGAACTACGCCTTTCTAATGATCCCACTCATAAAATACTTGGTCCTATTCATGATGAAGCTTCCCTCTATGATCAAGAAGACCATGATGACCCTCTTAGCCAGCTCTATGCATTCCATGGTCAAGAGCCTATCACTTCACCTATCCATGAGCAAGAAACCTCCATTTCTCCTATAGACCCCTACCTTGTCCTATCCATGATCCCACATTATCCACTTGTCATGATGAGACACATGCCTCCCAAGTGAATGTAGAAGATCAAACCAATAGTGTGGATCTAAATGAGCATAATCAAGTTCCTAATGATCCTTCCACATCCACTATAAACCCCATTTCAAATCCACCAACATGTCCTATTGGTCTATCCATCTTTATTCATGAATGTTCCTCCTTAGAACAACAAAAACCTTTATCCACTTCACCTTCTTCATCTAATAATGAACTCAAGTCTAGTGTCCAAAACACACCTAGTCGCATTGTCCACTGTATGCTTCAAAACATGAACTACCAAGGTAAAGGTTTAGGCCTTCATGAACAAGGTATTTTGGAGCCAATCCATGTCAAGGTCCCTCCACGCTCTTATGGCCTTGGTTATACACCCCAAGGACACCAATATAAAGATGTTGGTACTTCCTCCACCCATCCTAAGTCCTCTTTCCACCATAAATCCTATCATATGCCAAAAACATATGTTTCCATCCCTCATCCATCATCCTACAAATGTCAAAAGCATGTGACCGTACACCTTCCACCATCAACTTTGCCACCATTGCTTCCAACTCCTAATATCCATCCATCTAATCTACCTCCACTACTCCCAACACCTAATATCCCCATTATCCAATCCCTTATCCACCTATCCATAAATCCTCTAAAAATCCTAATCATGACCAATCAATGCACACATTGTCTAAACATGAAGCTTTCACTCATTCCACCATACCCATGGGATTCAAAAGAAAAAAAATTGATGCCTCTATCTATAAATCAAAAAATATGAAGGGTCCCCATGCCCTAGAA
This sequence comes from Sequoiadendron giganteum, assembly GCA_007115665.2. Taxonomy (NCBI): domain Eukaryota; kingdom Viridiplantae; phylum Streptophyta; class Pinopsida; order Cupressales; family Cupressaceae; genus Sequoiadendron; species Sequoiadendron giganteum. The sequence continues at coordinate 566,052,415 of CM021106.1, read as the reverse complement.
CACAAAAGCAAAGAACCAAAGAAAAATCCATCCAAAAAGCAATATAAGCTCATACTTTCAAAAGAAAAGTCTAAAAACAAAATGGTTTGGGTACCTAAGAAAAAGGAAAACAAGTCAAATGAGGCATCTACATCTCAAAAATCCCAACCATCCACTTCCACCTCACATTCCCACTCTATTCAAGAATCTCATATTCCATCCCACAAGAAAAATAAAAGTCATAAAAATACTAAGTCTATGTGGGTACCTAAAGCACTTCATCACCCATCTCCTAAGAAAACATCTCCATTGCTTCCTACACCCCTCCACATCAAAAGCTTCAACGTTTATCACAATGTGTGCAACCATTGGTCATGGTTCCCTTCCATTTCACAACAATTCCACATACCTCCATCTCCTCACCCTTCACTCATTATCCTACATATCTCCCCCATCACATTCCTATGGTCCATGCTTTTGGCTAAGCCTCCCATCCATCTTCCCTAGATAATCCACATCATAATCCACCAATCCCTCCATAATCCACATCATAATCCATCATCTACCTACTCCATCTCCCTTTCATGTCATCCCTTACCAACATCTATGAGCATAATGACATTTGACATGGTCCATGCGATGACATCCATCTCTAATGGGACTATCATCTTTCATGGAACTAGAAACTTGAGTCCCTCCTATCCATATTCCCCTTCTCTTATCCAAAAATCAAAAAAAAAAGAAAAAAAGAAAAAAGTAAAGAGAAATCCCTTCATCCAATGGTGAAAACCTGGTAAACAAGGCACCCTGGATAAGTACCATGATGAAAACCTGGCAAACAGGCATCATGTGTAGGTTGATCTTCTATGTCACTTACACTTGGGGGCACTTTGTCTCATCTGCACTATCTATCCTATCATGTCATTTCTTATCATATCATGTCCATCCTACCTACCATATTTATCCATCATACCCATATACTTATCATATTGAGTCCATTCATCCTCTCTTCCTCTTTTTGATCTTGATAAAAATATGGGGCAAAATGTTGAAACATGCTTTGGATATCTTTTGATATACCTCATCCTTCCAAACAAGCCTATCATTATCCTAGTGTCATAAGCTTTGTCATGAAGAATCCTAAGTATTGTACCTAGAATGGGGCATTTTATTCCTATGCGACATAGTCTTTGGAGATCACATCCTTTCCCTCTTATGATGCATACATCCATTTCATTCACTATGACCTATCCTTTTTTATCCATCCATATATCATGAGCCTTTTGTCCCTTATCCTATCACCCACCCTTTCATCCATCAATCCCATCTATCTCCTTGCACCTAGACTTGGTTTTCCCTTGTCATTGGTATCTAGCAAAAAGGCTACCCAAATTGTCATCCATTGACATCTCAAAACATTTCAAAAATCCAAAAAAATCACATAGGCCAAAAATCCAAAAAAAATCAAATATTCCAAAAATCCAAAAAAATCAAAACATTTCGAAAAAATCTAAAAAAAAATATCAAAACTTTTCAAAAATCCAAAAAATCAAAACATTTCAAGAATCCAAGCAATAAAATCAATCAAATCAAGTCAACTTCAAATCAATTTTTTCATCAAATTATCTAATCACATCGCTTCTTCTAATCAAATTCATTCTTCTAATCGATCACATCACTTCTTCTAATCAAACCCATTCTTCTAATCAATCTAATCATTATCATCAAATCAAATCATTTCTTCATCAATCCAATCAATCAAAATCATTCCAAGTAAATTATTCCTCAATTTAATTCAACAATCATCATCCAAATCTTCAAATCAAGCACCTTCAATCCTTCCAAGCAATAATCCAAATGCAAGTCAATCCTTAATCCATACCAACGAAACTAATCAATCGTGCCAAATTACCCAATCAATCAGTCAATCATCCTTGTGTTGATCTAGGGATATATCGTTCCTCGCAATGACAACACTATCATCATCATCAATCAATCAATCAATTAACCTCGTGTTGATATAGGGATATATTGTTCCCCACAATGACAACACTATCATCATCATCAGTCAATCACTTAATCATTGGTTTATAGCTTGACAGGGGCAATGCCTTGTTTTTATTTGTATCATTTGTGCATGCTTGCTTGCTTGCTTGTGTGTGTTATCATTTTAATTTGCAGTTGCATCAAATCTGAATCACTCCCAACTAATATTCATATCTTGTATCTATACAAGGTTGTATTATGTTGGGACATGAGACACAACATCACCTTGGTCTTTTATACCTTGGTGCATAACATCTAGTGCTATATCAAACATATGATTGCTCACTTTATTGAAGCATAATGTGTCATTTTTCTTTTTCATCTACTTCTTATCTTGTATCATTCATCTTATCCCTCCTTTATCATTTCATTCATTTTGAGAGAATATCCATGTTTATGCAACCCGCCTATCCTCTCAAGGGGGCATCATCATCACTATCATATCCTATATCATAATTCCATTTCTTCATATCTTTTGCATCATCATATTCTTCTATCATCCCTTTTCTTCATTCATCTTATTCCTTACTTCCTTAAGTGGTTGGGGCATCACTTTTTTTTCCTCTATCCATACCTTAACTTCTTCAAAATGATGTTACTCAACATAAATCTCACCATCTCAAACATCATCTCAAAGAGGGGCAAAATGTAGACACTCAAAATTGTCCCTATCATAATATTACCTAGTCGATACATGACCTTGAAAAACATTTTTAATATTTTACCCTAGGTCATTACATTATCTCACTTATCTCATTTATCTCACTTAATCACCTTCCCAATTAATTAAATAAATCTCATTTATTTAATTAATTCCCCTTTCACATGTCTCAAAATAATTTAAATTAAATATTTGAATTAATCCCTCTTATTGTCACATTGTAACATGTGTCACATGACTACAACTCTTCACATGCATAAATAATTTAAATAATTTAATAATTTAAATTATGAGATTCCCACTCACATCCTATTTTTACCCTCATTCATTATGTGTCATAAGCATCTTTTCTTCTAAAATAAATAAAAGAATCTCCATTATTTGCTCACATCCTAATTTGAGTGTCATGTCATAAGCCACTTAATGTGCATCATAGGCACTAAAATAAACTTTTAATCCTAGCCACACATATCACAAATTTGACTTTTAATCTTGGCCATCGAATCAAATCAGTGTTCTCCTATAAATCAAGTCTTTCATAGGCCATTTGGGGAAATCTTAAGCTAGCATCATTACTCTGCCAAAATTTCTTCTTATTTATCTGTTTTCTTCTATTATCTTTCATCTTATCATTATGCTGCAAAAATGAGCAATCAACATATCAAATCATTCAAACCTTCAAAATCATGCATTCTCATGCAGGCAGAGAAGAGCAATGGAGATAAATCAATTCAAGCTTGGAGATTGGTTTGCATTTGCTTGTTATTTTGATTTTCATGCTTGCTTGTACTCTATTGTGCTAATTACGGTTTTGATATCTTGTTGTTTTAGTTTTATATCTTATTTTTCCTAATTACAGTGCAATCATTCAAATTTACCCATGGGAAACATCCATTAAGGTCCGACAGAAACAAGAAACCTCAAAGATTTAATAAGAATATTAAGATATTCACAAGATGGCCCTTGCTCTTATAGCATAATACTTTTTTCAGCATTATTGTTTACAGAGAAGGAAAGAGTATGATAACATGATTCACTTTATCAAAGATGAATTTTAAATACAAAAGATAATAACATGTAAAATAATTATCTTGACTATCTACGCAAAAATTTCGACATAGAGATTTCAGCATAAATGATATGAGGAAAGGCAATTTATTATAAAGGCCATAAAATGAACAATTTCAAAGAAAAATCTCCTTAATAATATTTGTTTTGTAATAAGCGAACTGAAAAAAAAGGTTGCATGTCAATTCAATTAATATTCTTGATAAATATTACATGCCAAAGAGTGTAAACAATGCTCTATAATATTATTCTTTTCCCAAGAACTAAATCTCTCTAAAATCTATAATTTTCTAAAGACTAAAAACCTCTTTTTTAAAACCTCAACTGCAAACCCCTTTATAGCCAAAAGAAACAAACACCACCATAACTACTAGAGATGAAAAAATACTATATGTCAGTATCTAACTGACTACAATCTGATTTAGGGCCTAATTGGATCATAATGATCTTCACTCATAAAGTCCTAAGCTACTTCATTAATGATTCTAAGATTTTGTAGAAGTTCCTTGAAGATATTCTACCAGAAAGTGATCAGATCCTAGATCAGATGTTTAAATATTATCTCATCAACTATGAGGAATGATAACACGGACTCAAAATTCTAACCCCAAAAGTAGGACCTTTTCCATACAATCTGACCAAATCTTCCCAAAAGAGATACATTTGTGGAGGACGTACTCTGCCCAGTGAAAACATTGAGATGGCAAGCTAGCAAACGATCTTTGAATTGGTCAGAACATTCTCGAGGAAAAAATTGCCAAGCAGATACGTGTCCTAGTCCGGGACTAAAAGGAAAATGGTATAAAGAAAATCTGCAAATCCACCATGTGGCACATTCTGTTCCTTTATGCAAGATTTTTTTTTTTACTTCAAGGTGTGGAGCCATCCTAAAGTGGGAAAAAAGTAAGGGCCAAAAACCAAAATGTTGAAGGAAAAAATTTCTCCATGGTTTCTAGCAACTCATAGGGGGGCGTCGCTTGTAGAGGCATGAACCTAGATCTCAAATAATCCTTAGAGTTTGAGGAAAGCAATGTACTAGGCCTCCCAATCTCCATCGATGGTTTGGATGAGGGTGTATAATGTTTCGTAGGCTTGATCAAGATCAAGGACCTATTTGAAATAAAATCCTCCCCATCTTGATAAAATAGCTCCAATTTGATAGTAAAGTTTTGGAAGGGGAAGAATTTCCTTCTTGATTTCTTTAACTACGGGTGATGAGCTCAAATTCTGGAGGATTGTGGAATCCTGGATCTTGAGCCTAATGACTTCTACAATCTATTCTACTATCAATACTCCTTCACCCAATGAGAATATGATGGGAAATCTGGATTGGATAAGAAATTTGAACTCTTCCTTTATCTCACCGACCTTATTCAACGCCCTCTAACAAGTTCTTCTTTTGACTGTGACCTAGTTGCAAATGATAAATTCATTTTCCTTTCTTCTAGTTGCTCTCCAATCGGGAACCCCAAAATTCATTAGAGCTTCCTTAGTTGCCTTATTTAGTTTCGAGATCAATGCTTCTTGATTATTTAGCTATTGGAGTTATGGTGTGCAAAATTTGGTCAACTATTGGGCCAACCTTTGCATTCAACTCTTGTGCATCTGCTAGAAACTGCAAAACTGGCTTCAAGGATACTACTTCAACTATGATACTCTCCCAATGAGTAGATAATTTTTTTAAGTACTAGGAGAAGTTCAGATCCCTTTGCTATAATCAATTCCTGATGAAATTGGGATTCCCTCACTCTCATGTATTCCTCTATTTGATTCTTCTCTTGGACAGAATTTGTAAGCTCAGAGCATAGCTCCTCCACCTCTTCATTGTGAGTCTACAAACAAGACTCGAGCTCTTTCTTTTCTCATTTCCCTTTCTTTGTTTCTTCTTGGGCCTTCTAAAGTTCGTTGAAGGCTTGAAATTAGAAGCTAGCCAAACCCTTCTGCATATGATCCTTTTTTTTAATCCATCTCCTGTAGCACCTTTTCCAGCTCATTATATATAGCATTCATTTTGGCTACTTCACCTTCCAAATTCTTTTTCCTTTGGCGATGCTCGATGGCTATTTGAAGTTCGACCATGATCTCATATTTTAATTTTTCTACCTCATAATGAAGTCAATACTTCTCACTCTGGACTCCTTCAAGAAACTTAGTTGCTTCACCTTGCAAACCCTATAATTGCGTCAAACAGGCCATCTCCAAATATTTTCATTTTATTTATGCATGTAGTCAGCCCACCTTGCCCTTCATGTTCACCAAATCTACCTCATGCTTCTTTAATTTCTTGTCAAGCTTTTCATAGTTAGTATAGACCAACTTCTGCGCTGCTTTAGCTAGGACCACTTTGTTGTGTGGGAGAGTTTCACTTGAATTTAGATCCACAACTTGGATGTCATAATCTTTGAACTTCATTTCTCCTTCCACTTTAGATGTATGTGGCCTCATAGCTGTGATCAACAAAGTGTTTTACTCCTCATTGAAATTTTTTTCCAACCTATGGGTAGCTAGATTTTCTATGGCTTTTCCTTGCAAATTATTCTTTTTTGCTTGTCGAGCTTGCCTTTTTACTTCAATATGAGTTTGAAGGCTCTATGGAGACTCAATACTTTGTGTGGCAAGTCAAACACTAGTAGGAAGACTAAAGAGGGTGACAGAAGGAGAGGCCTCAACCATCTAAGGTCGTGGAGAGGCAAAAGGAAGTGTTATCATTGAAAAGGGTGGGATGGCATGTATGGACTAAGAAGGAGAGACACCCATCAGAGTAAAAGGGGAAGCAAGTGGGAAAAGAGGCATTTTTCAAGAAGTAGATGTGGATGATGAAACTGGCAGGATGGACCAGTGTTTACAATGGGCTCCCTTAACAAGGTGATTAAAGAGTCAATTGCGGTCGAAGAAAAAGATGCTCATTCAGTGTGCGAGGTTTCTTCATGGGGTTCATTATCAAATATGGTCGAGGGTGTATTAAGGATGAGGACATTGGAACCCATAGAAAGATAATTTCTTTCTACAGATGGGAGGGCAGTAGCAACCAAAGATGTCGTAGAAGAAAAGAGGGCACACACAAGACTTACTTGGATTTTCGAAACTAAAAATCTTGGTGGAGTGAAGTGCACCTCTTGTTCTCCCTTATTTGATATGCTTAGTCTTCCTAAATATTGGACTCGCCTCCTATTCATAGGGGTTGCAGTAGTCGATTCAAACTCTCTAGCAAATGATCCTGTTGAAACTTGGGTCTTTGTAGTTGTGGCAGTTCTCTTTGGAGACTACTGGGTCCTCTTACCCTTTGTTAGGGTGTTGGATGAGGATGTGATCTATGATCCTTTGTGTTTCAACCCCTTCCCCTTTCCTCCATCAAGCACTTGAAGTGAAGGAGAAAAAACGGGTGTGTTCTATTCAATCTCTTGATCTAATTCAATATTAGTATTATTGGATCCAACCTCAGTGTCGTAGATCTTGTCAAACTTCTCATCGCTTGACTTAACTTCTCCATATAGAGTGCTCGGGCATTTAATTTACTACCATTATTTCCAAAAATCATCCTTCTTCCTTTCCAACCATCTTGATGGGAATTTCATTTTTAAGTGATGAGAGCTAGGGTTTTAGGGTTTCAAAGTTACCCATGGTAACTTTGATTATCGACTTTTGTAAACCCTCTTGTTATGTTCTAGCAGTGACTTATTACGAGCACAACCAATCACTTAAGTGAGGTTTTATCCCTCTCAGGTCATGCTTTACCAACCCAGTTTCACCTGATTTGCTAGTCTTTTTACCAAGACAACTTATGTTCTATATTGTTGGGAGTTTCAATGCAGGTCCCACTTGGATGTTTTATCTGAAATTCGATGAACCGTCTGATCACAGGATTGGATCTGGGCTACTTCTTGCTGACCTCACAGGTTTTCCTACTAGTGTCACCAAAGTGGTGCGATGTTCATGAGATGTCGCCATTTGGCATGAATGAATGAGTGGGTTTTCTTCCCAAGGTTTTGGCAGTGACATGTGGCCATCTTTTTATTGGCGATGGTAATTAATAACAGGGTTAATTATGGTTTCTCGCACACCTCGCATGAGTGGAGTAAATATCCTGAAGGGTGTTGCGAGGTCTGCGAGGGCATGGCATGTGGCTTTCCTTCTTCTACCAATAGGGCTATGTGGGTCCCACTGTGTGGTTCGGGTCTACTATCTTTGAGGGTTTTCATTGGATGTTTTTTCCTAGGCATTGAGGTGGATTGTCAATATCCATTGACTTGGTCACAACCCTCTATTTTGTGAAAGTGTGTTCTGAATCGGTGGTTCAATTTCAATGAGGGGGTGTGTGACTTGTCTACGTGGCATATATTGCCTGGTTGTTGCTCATATCATTAATGGCATGGGTTTTCCTTCTCCAGAGGATCTCCACCTGATTTTCTTTGGTGTGGAAATAGTCCCATCCTACTGAGAGTATTCATGGTTATCTTGGTTACTAATTGTTTGAGTGCTTGAATTGATTTCAAGCAATTGTACCCTACATGCTGGGCCATTCTATAAATGTTGACTAAGTTGTGTGCAATTACCATTGCATCTTCTTGTGTCTATGTGCAGGAAGGTTTCTTCTCCTGTGTGTTGTAGAGCTCTGTTTCTTTTATGGATAAATCAATTAAACGCAAGAGTGTGAGGCAAGGATCCTGAGGGTTGCCAGTCATGATGGAGCCTGTTACACCCATAGCGCCTAGGGGTGCTACAAGAAATACTGGAAAGAAGCCAGTGCACTATTCGTCCCAGGTGATCATTTCGGATTTTGATGAATCTGACACCTATTCAGACTATCGGTGTTACTTGGCCACTTTAACTGAACTCATGGGAGTAAATGAGGAGGCCATGGTAGTTGAACTGATAACTGCATTGGCACCAGGTCTAGTTGTTAGGGGTTGTGCTAGTAAGGCTGGTAGAGGAGAGGTGGTTTCATTGCTATCTTAGGTACGAACTCGAAGCGGTCACCTGTACCGGGGCCATGTGTTCTCTTGATGGTGACTGGTGGTGGGCTGGTTGGACATGTTTCCTCCTACTTTTTTTCTCCCGTGGATGTGGATGTGCGTGTGCTTTGCATAAAATTTTATTCTCCGATTGGTTACTGTATTTTTTGATTCCTTCGACCATACACGATGTTATCAAATCATAAGGAATGTGAATTTGAATTTCATTTTCAGTTGAAATTCAATTTTGTAATGACAATGTAGCCTAATACTTGTTGCTCTCCTAATATAAAAAGGAGATTTCATGGCTCATTGTGGGTCATAATTTTTGGGTCCAAGGCTTTGGAGTCTGTACAGATAGTTTTACGGTTGAAGTGTTATGAACATTTTGTTCAGGAAATCATCCTGAGTAGGGATTTGTATACAGTTAGTATGATATACTTTTTTAATTACTGATATTGAAACAAATCTATAAAATTAAGATGGTTTACTCTCTTGTGTGTGTGCCATGGATTATGAATGGAGTTATCAAGGGTTCATCTTTTCAGTTTCAACAATTAATTGAAAGTGTAGTTAGTTTTTCTTGCTTTAACTTAAGGAGTTAATAAAATGCTTAAAGAGTCAATTACATGTTCATGGTTGTATATGCTCCGGATTCCTGAAGAAGTACTATTTTAATGTATTGAAGTATCTCATGATAGTAATGCTATATGAAGATAAGTTCACAGTATCAGAATTATACTCTGTATGACTTCGTTGCCCGGTGGATGAGGCACTAAACAATGTTTTTAGCCTTCTCTTTGGTGTAATACTATAAGCTCTAAGCATGGTAATTCAAATATTGAACATAAAGACTTATTAAAACTTTTTCTTTCTTCAGGAGGTATTTCCTTATTGTTAGTTGGTCAATTTCGTTGCTCTTCGGTGCTAGTAATCATTCTCTCATCTACCAATACCAAGAATGGTGACTATCCCCTTGAGTGTGTAGGGATTATGATCTGTATGCAGAAGGTGTTCTGAGCAGTTATATGGCATTCTTATGAACACATGTAGGTTTACCCACCTTGTTCCTACAGAGCCAAAAGTGTATGAGAGAATCAGTTTCTAACTGACTCTCGTTAGTTGGCCACTAGTTGTTGCAGTCATCCTTGATAGGGTTGGCTACCTCTTAGAGAACTGCAATCGCTATGTGGGTTGCATTTTTAAATGCCAATAGAATGGCGACTCTGCTGGGGAAAAACTTAGTAGGTTTGGTTGCAGACGGTGCTGATATATAGTCATATTAAATGATATGTTGTTCTGAATTTACACAATGAATGTTTTCAAACTAAACGAAAGAAGGTAGTTCAAAATAATCTTGGTAATCTTATGGTCTATGGTTTCTTATAAGCAAAGGATTCAGGAGTTCTAGAGTTATTGAAGGATGATTTTATTTGGGAGAACTTTTGAGAAATTTAAAGAAAAATACGAGTGAGAAGAAAGATTAAGGAACCATAGGGGTTGGAGTTGCTTATCCAGAATCTATTGTCAAAAAATAAAGATAAATATTAGACTTCCATGGAAATAGATTATGATTGTGGAAGATATTGCTGATGGTATGGTGTGACTCTGTAATGGGTAATGAAACCCATAATCTGACAAAACCTAGAAAACAAGCTCTGAAAGGCTTTGAAATATTGTCCTCTGAAAGGAGGTGGTGACTCTGTCTGAAGAACCAGTGAATACATGAATAAATAGTTCCAGATTTGTGCTATTTATAGTCTAGAAAAGAGGTTGATACATGTTGCAAACAACTACAAGGTATTTCACCAAAACTAAAACAGTTCACTACTTCTAATGATAATGGGTGTTTTTGATTAAGGATAAAAATGGTTCCAAATTTATATTTCAAGCATATACAAGGGAACAAGGATTGGTTTTACCATACTTCTAGTAATACAATATGTAAAAGGATTTATGAAACACATTTGTATTGCATAAAATCTTGGAAAGTAAGGAATACTTTTTTCAATCATTAACAAACTCTTGGTTGAGCTAATAAGTGGCGTGCCTGATAGTTATATGCTATTGAGAAGTCTCCCATGTGTAAGGTCAAACATAAATATGCTAGAAGAACACGTTCTATTAAGCCCTTTGGGGAGTTTTGTAACTCAAAGGTATATGCCTTTTATGTTTAGTGGTATTAGTAATTACCCTAATTCAATTCCTAAGAAAATTAGGAAGTATTTACCTCAATATACAGGGCAAGTTGCAGAATCGGCTTCAAAGCATTTACAACATTTTGTAGATGTAATGGGTGATTATGAAATTGATCATGAGGATGTTGTCATGAAACTATTTGTGCAATCCTTAAAAGGTGATGCTAGGGATTGGTTTTCGTATCTGCCCGCTTTTTCTGTTAACTCATGGAATCAGTTGGTGATTGCTTTTATGGAACAATTCAATGAAAGAGTCAATCCCAACACATTGAGAAAAGGATTTATGGGAATTCACATACAAGAGAAGGAATTAGTCCTGAATTTTAATCTCAGGTTTTCAAGAGCTATAAGGGAGATCCCTAAAGAAATAAGACCAAATGAGGCTGAAAGCTTGGTTGTGTATCTAGGTGCTTTCAACAAGAGGATGAGTTTTTTATTAAGGGATAAAGAACCTACTACTCTGCCTCAAGCATACCAGCTAGCTATGGAAATTGAAAATAATATGAAATATTCAATGATGAAGAGGTATCCGGCTACAGGTATTGGTTACCCTAGCCTAACTAATGCTAATAGAATGTCTGAGCCAACTATTCAAAAAATTGATGATAAAATTCTTGCTAGAATTGTTATAAGTCTAGGAATGCAGTTTGATGATAATGAGTTCCAAGTTGAAACCTAGTCCGATTTGAGTGAAGATGATCAGGTTTCTTGTGTATCAGAACTGTATGATATGAGAAAGCAAGAAAAGGAATCATCATATGAGTTTTTTTTGAGATTTTTTGGAATCTTAATACAAATTTCTATAGATCAAAGACCTAATGATTATGAGTGCATTGATTTCTTTTGTGAACTATATGAATCAGGACTAAGTTCCTTACTAGAGGAATTGAAACCTGCTAATTTCACTCAAGTGATTCAATGGATAGAGATTGAAGAGTCGGCCAGGAATGCATCTACACAAAATTAAGGTAGTGCTCATTCATTACAGAATGTTTGCATAGGTAATGACAAAATTGAGAGGCAAAATGATGTAGGATTGTATGAGACACCTATTGTGTTTCCTAATCCTAATTGTGATTCTAATGTTATTGAGATTCTATTGCAAGCTAGTGATTATGATTGTAGGGGTAATGATTGCAGTACTGAGAATGCAGCAGAAATGTTATTTTTACCAGAGTTGTGTGGGGATGAAGAGCCCCATGTTTGTTCCCAAGTGAAGGAACAATTGTCAGATGATGTATATATGGAATGTACCTCAGATATATTAGCATTGGAACAAGGAATTTGTATAAATGTTGAACAATCTTAGGATATTGATATTTGTGATCAGAAGAATGCCATTGGAGGTAGCCAGTATTGTGATGAATACATTGGCTCTATGGTTTTTCCTGACTATCTATGTAAAGTGGAGATGGAGGTGTTACTGCCCTCTAGCATTGATGTAGTCAGTAAGGGGTTTTTAGATTGTACTGAATTATTCACTTATAAATCAACATATTCAATAGATAGTGTTGAGTACAATGAAGCCAATATGTATTGCTCTATTTTTTCTGATCAAAGTGAAGTTGATGTTTTTAAAACTATCTCTGAGGGTTTTTATATTGAGATGAATGAAGAGGTACAAGAAAGGATGTGTATGGAGTGGTCGAAGATGAATGTGTTTGTGCATTCCATGAAGAATGATGTAGCCAATACTGCTAACTTCTGTAATGCCCTGGTGTACTCCCAGTTGATTGATTTCATAGAATGACAACTAAGCTCGAATAGGAAGGGCCAGGAGAAAATTTCCTCGAGCTATGTATCATCTTGGTTAGGTAATGGAAATAAGGGTACTTTGCATACTGTTCTATATGACAACTTTCAGTTTAATATGCAAATTGATGATACTAAATGGATGAAGTTATAGACCAAGTAAGTTATGAAAGTTTCCATTTCCTGGTACAATTAAGCCAACATCCTATGAAATATGACCGGGAGTAGGATGAGATGAATTATTATCCTTGTCAAATTTATTTAATGAGTGTGTTGTAATGTTGATTTAAGTTCATGATCATATGTCACTCTTAAAATGGTGGGGCAAAGCATTGGTTAGACTAGTACAGGGGCCAAGTGTGGATAGCCACCATAGTAGTTGCAAAGGCATTGGTTATCGCATGCACTTTGAAACATCAAATAGTGAATGTTGCAAGCTTTTTTTCTATCAGGAAACAAAAAGTTTTTTTTTGATAGAGGTAAACCTTGATTTCTCTTGTTTGGTACCTAGGGGCTACCATGTTTGTGTACATAGGTCATGTTGACAGAACAAGGCAATATATTTATTGGAGGGCTTGTGCAATTCGCTAATCTTGTCTGCGAAACTAGAGGTTCTAGATTCTTGCTATGCCCATAGGGGGAATACATCCCCAGTTGGAGCCACTAATGGGAATTTCATTTTTAAGTGATGAGAGCTGGGGTTTTAGGGTTTCAAAGTTACCCATGGTAACTTTGATTATCGAATTTTGTAAACCCTCTTGTTATGGTCCAGCAATAACTTATTACGGGGGCAACCGGTCACTTAAGTGAGGTTTTATCCCTCTCGGGTCATGCTTTATTAGCCCCGTTTCACCTGATTTGCCAGTCCTTTTACCAAGACGACTTATGTTCTATACCGTTGGGAGTTGCAATGCGGGTCCCACTTGAATGTTTTATCTGAAGTCTGATTGAAATGCCCGATTGCAGGATTGGATCTGGGTTGCTTCTCGCCAACCTCGCAGGTTTTCCTACTGGTGTCAACAAAGTGGTACGAGGTTCGCGAGATGTCACCATCTAGCATGAACGGATGAGTGGGTTTTCTTCCCGAGGTGTTGGCAGTGATGTGTGGCCGTCTTTTCATTGGTGATGGTCATTAATAAAAAGGTTAATTATGGTTTGTCGCACACCTCACATGAGCAGAGTAAATATCCTAAAGGGTGTTGCGAGGTCTACGAGGGTGTGGCACACGACTTTTCTTCTTCTGCCAATAGGGCTATGTGGGTCCTACTGTGTGGTTTGGATCTGCTATCTTTAAGGGTTTTGATTGGATGTGTTTTCCTAGGCATCAAGGAGGATTATCAATATCCATTGACTTGGTCTCAACCCTTTGTTTTTTCAAAGTGTGTTCCGAATCGGTTGTTCAATTTCAATGAGGGGGTGTGTGACTTCTCTGCGTGGCATATATTGCCTGGTTATTGCTCGTATCATTAATGACAAGGGTTTTCCTTCTCTAGAAGATCTCCAGCTGATTTTATCTGGCCTGCGAACAGTGCCATCCTACTGAGAGTATTCATGGTTATCTTAGTCACTAATTGTTCGAGTGCTTGAATTTCTTTCAAGAAATTGTACCTTACATGATGGGCCATTCTATAAATGCTGACTAAGTTGTGTGCAATTAGCATTGCATCTTCTTATGTCTATGTGCAGGAAGGTTTCTTCTCATGTGTGTTGCAGAGCTCTATTTCTTTTATGGATAAATCAATTAAATGCAGGAGTGTGAGATTGGGATCCTGAGGGTTGTGAGTCATGATGGAGCCTATTACACCCACAGCACCCAGGGCTGCTACAATAAATACTAGAAAGAAGCTAGGTCACTGTTCCTCCCTGGTGATCATTTTGGATTCTGATGAATCTGACACCGATTCGGACTACTAGTGTTACTTGGCCACTTTAGCTAAACTCATGGGAGTAAATGAGGAGGCCATGGCAGTGGAACCGATAGCTACATTGGCACCTGGTCTAGTTGTTAGGGGTTGTGTTGGCAAGGCTAGTAAAGGAGAGGTGGTTCCGTCGCTGTCTCAGGCACTGACTCGAAGAGGTCGCCTGTACCAGGGTTGTGTGTTCCCTTGATGGTGACTAGTGGTGGGTTGGTTGGACGTGTTTGCTCCTAATTTTTTTCTCCTATAGACATGGATGTGCATGTGCTTTGCACAAATTTTTTTTATCCGACTGGTTACTATGTAACCATTTTTTGATTCCTTCAATCATACACGATGTTATTGAATGATAAGGAATGTGAATTTGAATTTCATTTTGAGTTGAAATTCAAGTTTGTATTGAAAATGTAGCCTAATGCTTGTTTCTCTCCTAATATGAAAAGGAGATTTCATGGCTCATTATGGGTCAGAATTTTTGGGTCCAAGGCTTTGGAGTCTGTACATATAGTTTTACGGTTGAAGTGTTATGAACATTTTGTTCAGGAAATCATCTCGAGTAGGGATTTGTATACAATTAGTATGATATGCTTTTTTAATTACTAATATAAAAAAAAATCTATAAAATTAAGATGGTTTACTCTCTTATGTGTGTGCCATGGATTATGAATGGAGTTATCAAGGGTTCCTCTTTTCAGTTTCAATAATTAATTGAAAGTGTAGTTAGTTTTTATTGCTTTAAGTTAAGGAGTTAATCAAATGCTTGAGGAGTCAATTACATGTTCATGGTTGTATATGCTCGGGATTCCTAAAGAAGTATTGTTTTAATGTATTGAAGTATCTCATGATAGTAATGCTATACGAAGATAAGTTCACGGTATCAAAATTATACTCTGTATGACTTTGTTGCCTGATGGATGAGGCACTAAACAATGTTTGTAGCCTTATCTTTGGTATAAGATTGTAAGCTCTAAGCATGGTAATCCAAATACTGAACATAAACACTTATTAAAACTTTCTCTTCCTTCAGGAGTTATTTCCTTATTGTTAGTGGGTCAATTTCGTTGCTCTTCATTGTTGGTAATCATTCTCTGGTCTACCAATACCAAGAATGTTGACTATCCCCATGAATGTCTAGGGATTGTGATCTGTATGTAGAAGGTGTTCTGATCAGTTATATGGAATTCTTATGAACACATGTAGGTTTACCCACCTGGGTCCTACAGAGCCAAAAGTGTTGGAGAGAATAACTTTCTAACTGACTCTCGTTAGTTGGCCACTAGTTGTTGCAGTCATCCTTGATAGGGGTTGGCTACCTCTTAGAGAACTGCAATCGCCATGTGGGTTGCATTTTTAAACACCAACACTTGAAGCAAAGGAGAAAAAACAGGTGTGTTCTCCTATTCAATCTCTTGATCTAATTCAATATTAGTATTATTGGATCCAACCTCAATGTCATAGATCTTGTCAAACTTCTCATCGCCTAACTTAACTTCTCCATATAGAGTGCTCGGGCATTTAATTTACTACCATTATTTCTAAAAATCATCATTCTTCCTTTCCGACCATCCTAAATTTTTTATCTATGTCTTGACGGACTAGCCCATTTAGATGCTTTTCTAGAACTCTGCCACCTAAGGATAAAATTCAAGCCATGAGGGCTATTCAAATGATATAAAGGCTAGATTAATGTAGCCCTCTGCCCTCTTCTCAGTTAGATTCTTCCTTGACTCAAAATACTCCCACACTTCATGTTTGATAGTTAGAAGAAATCCAATAGGATTGTATTTCCACATATCACAAATAAGGACTAGCCTTAGGTAGGCCGAATTGTTGGTTAGCGCCTCTTGTTTGTCCTACTTTAGAAGTGTCATCTTACTTTTGGTGATGGCAAAGGGAAGTGCATAGAGTGTATTTTTATGTCTCCCACCATCATAAATTTTGTCGACAATGGATGCCTAATGGAATACCTCTAAGGAAAGGGTCTTGTCTATTACAAATTTACGAAACCTAAAAGGCTCCTCATTAAAACCATGAAATTTGATGAAGAAAACTCTACTCTAAAAAATAATCCACCGGGGTCTACTGGTTTTTCATCCAATCCAAACTTTTAAGGGAAAACCTGCTTGGAGAGCATAGAGACAGATCTAAGAGTACTGATTGCAAGAAATAATAAACAAACAAATAATAATCCCATGTTTTGGAAAGCACATGAGTCCAGGCTGAAACTATCTTGTATGACTTGGTTGCATCAAATTTACTGAGAGATAAATAACCACTAAAGATTTCAAGATTCTGGTTCAAAATCAAGTGTACCAGAAAAGAGGAATACCTAAACTTAAAGGCAATGCTATAATTTTTTAATTTCTCTAGCATTCCCTCGGTAATTACTTCAGTAAAATCAAAACACTTCTAGCTCCTTTCTTTCTTGAGCATGAAGGCCAAACCCTTTTGGAAGTTAGTGCTATTAAACATCTCCATATTTTCCCTTGATATGCATGCTATTTTTCATTCAACAAGATCTCTTTTATATAATCTCCTATTCAAACTATAATTAGATAACAAAGTCTTATCCCTACCAACTAAGGCCTTAGGCAATCAAGATTTGATATTAAATAAAAGGGTGTAGAGATGTAGATAAAAAATTCTATATTAATTTATGAGGAGGTATGTGTGAATACTATATTGCACATAGTTACAAAAATAATAATACCATATATGATAATGGTCTCCATGGATATATAAGCCTTTTAGGAGAAAATTTCACACTCCAAACTATAATTGATTATATTATGTAACAACTAGCAAGTTACAAATGACTTCCAAGCTATAGCTTTATAGGAGTATCAATAATATTCATTTTTGGAGAAATTTTAATAGCATAATGGTCCTTTCAACTGTCCCATCAAAAATGAATCTAAGAACTTCATTGATAGAACATGAGGAAAAAAAAAATCACAAATAGTTTTATAAAATCATGTATCAAATCCATGAGCTAGAAAGTGATGCCTAAATTTGTGAAAATTCTAACTCGCTCTTATTATTTAGAATATATTTAAAATATTCCTTACATCTATCATAACTATCATAACTTTGTTATAGTTGATCACCTAACTTTGACACCCCATTTTGTTAGGTTTTGTATTCTTAGATTCTCTATGACATGCACCATAGAATCTTGATCAAGATTTTATTACTTAAATCCCCTATAATAATTCTTTAATGTGTGATATAATATATCATAGCTAACTCTCATCTCATAATGCAATAGGATGATTTTAAATATCATAATGAAATTAGATGATCTTACAACATTGCATATACTTTCCAAAGTAACCAACATGTGGTAAATAATTCCTCACACATAGTGGCATGGCTTATTTCTAAATATGAAGTCAAAATAATAAAAACATGCAAATAATTAATAAATTAGAACATTAGGATGGAAGGTTGAGACACATTTCTCAACAATATCCACTCTTTTAGCATATATTCATTCATGAGATTGTGAACTTTTGGTTCATGTAATTTACATTGAGTCATCTTATTGTCTTCAAATTTTTAGTGTGTATTAGAAGTAAAATGTATATTTTTTTTGCTTTTGGCATATTCTAGCACCTCTCCCCTTTTCATATTCATGTCTAAAAATGAGGGATAAACTCTAGTCTAGTTATAGTTGTTTTTAAAGAAATACCTTGATAAATATAATAAAAATGATATATGTATGGATGCCAAATTTTACAAGTAAACACTCTTAAAACTTTAATTTGTCTTGATATATAAGAGATTGAGGTTCTATTTAAATAATAAAATAATATGTTATATTAAATTTGTGATGTGACATGATGTATTTATTATCTATTTATGAAAATATTTAATTGCCTTATATTTACCTCATCTTTCTAAAATCAATAATTTATTTATGTTGAAAAATAAAAATAAAAATAAAATATTTGATATGGTTCATGATTAAATTTATTTCTATAAATCTATACATAGATTTGTTTCCAAACAGACAATCCACAAATCTCCTAAAATTGATGTTATATAATGATTTAAATTACGACCTATACGAAACTGATGAGATCTTCACTTCTCATCATCCATATTCTTTATCTAATATCAAGGATCTCATTTCTTTATACTGAAAGGAATACACAATGTCGCTGTAATAACAACATACAACAACTGTTATTTGGCTCGCGTCCATGAGACGAATAGTATTTTCCAACCTTTTTTTTTCAATGCAACACTCTATTGATTGTGTAATCAAGGCTCGATTCCCCCAGATATATGAATAACTGACGTAATTAAGCACAATAAACTAATTCAATAAAATATCCAAGAAACTTTTTAATACTGAATAAATCCCTCCATATTTCTACATGAAGAAAACGGAAAACATTAATAAAGTATGAATAGTGAAAACAATAATCTTATCATCTCTGCGAAGAGGGATGTAATAAACGCATTGGTTAACCAATGTCCTTCCATCAACTAAGGGAGCAAACAACAATGGTATTTTCCTCCGAGACGAGCGAGAAGTATTGGCCATGGCTTTCTCCTTATTACCTACAGAAAGCACTATTGCAGATATCAGATGTAACATGATTCCGCTTGTATCAGAGCAAATTCTGACAGCGTTTTCAATCTTTATTTGATGATAGTCATATCACCGATGCCAAAATACTGGCCAAGTAGATTGAGAACCAAATACTGCTGGAGTTCTGCTTACACACAAGTAAAAGAAAAGGAAAAGGAACTTTAGCTCTTTATAACATATTTTTTCTGAATGTCAAGATATGTCTGGATTGAATGGAAATACTGCATATCAGATTTGATAGATTTTGACGAAAAAATGGTACAAGGTAAGTACCAAGAAACAATAAGATATGTAAGAATTTTACCTCTCAGAATTTATTTTCAGAATCAATCAATTAATATGTGGGTGGTGGAGGGGATTTATAGTAGTATGTTGGAGGTGGAGAAGGAGATGGTGGAGGTGGGGACTTGTAGTAGTATGGGGGAGGAGGAGATGGAGATGGCGGAGGTGGAGACTTGTAGTAATATGGGGGTGGAGGAGATGGAGATGGAGGTGGTGGGGATTTATAGTAGTATGGTGGTGGAGGTGAAGGGGATGGCGGAGGAGGGGACTTGTAATAGTATGGAGGAGGAGGAGATGGAGATGGAGGTGGTGGGATTTATAGTAGTATGGTGGTGGAGGTGAGGGAGATGGCGGTGGAGGGGATTTGTAGTAATATGGAGGAGGAGGTGAAGGAGATGGGGGAGGTGGGGACTTGTAGTAATATGGAGGAGGAGGAGATGGAGAAGGTGGTGGTGGGGACATGTAGTAGTATGGGGGAGGAGGAGATGGAGATGGTGGAGGTGGGGACTTGTAGTAATATGGAGGTGGAGGAGATGGAGATGGAGGTGGTGGGGATTTGTAGTAGTATGGTGGTGGAGGTGAAGGGGATGGTGGAGGAGGGGACTTGTAGTAATATGGGGGAGGAGGAGATGGAGATGGAGGTAGAGGAGATTTATAATAGTACGGTGGTGGAGGTGAACGAGATGGCGGTGGAGGGGATTTGTAGTAATATGGAGGAGGAGGTGAAGGAGATGGGGGAGGTGGGGACTTGTAGTAATATGGAGGAGGAGGAGATGGGGAAGGTGGTGGTGAGGACTTGTAATAGTATGGGGGAGGAGGAGATGAAGATGGTGGAGGTGGAGACTTGTAATAATATGGGGGTGGAGGAGATGGAGATGGAGGTGGTGGAGTTTTGTAGTAATATGGTGGAGGTGGAGATTTATAATAATATGGAAGAGGAGATGGAGATGGAGGTGGAGGGGATTTATAGTCATATGGAGGAGGCAGTGAAGGAGAGGGAGGTGGTGGTGATTTGTAATAATAGGGAGGTGGGGAAGGTGGAGGGAGTGAGGGAGATGGAGGAGGAGGAGATTTATAATAGTATGGAGGAGGAGGAGATTGATAATAATAAAGAGGAGGAGATGAATAATGATCGTATTCAGCTGCCGCCAAGGCCACCATAGAGAGCACCAAAGCAATTAGAAACGCCATAGTATCCAAATATCGTGGCCTGCAAAAAAACCCTTCCTGCCAGTGGAGTGCACTGTTTGCCTGTTATTCCAGGAGGTTGTTCAGTGTATTTATATGCGATAATCTGTAAATACAAGGGCATACTTTTCCGCGTGAGCGACCGAGTCATGCGGTAGGTATCCAAACAGCTATGCAAGTCTTGCGTCAGATATAATTGTTCATTGATCAGTCATCAACATATTTGAACAATTCATTGAGAATAAGAGACACAGTTGTTTCACGTTGATTAATATGTATTTATTTCCAGTGGAGTTGGTGAAGATGCCATCGGTGCTACATCTCTCCTTGAAATTGTCTTGATTCGGAGAAGCAGCCTCCGAGCATTGACTTTAATAGATATTAAATGGTGCAACATACATATAAAAAATTTACTAGATGACCAACTTGTGTGTAAACTCATGTCTTTCAATTCAGACTACAAAATTTACAGGATGACAGGTAGATGTTGGTGATCTTATACTGAGGAAATATTTGAACTCTTCAATAGATTTGATTGGTTGCACAGGTTTTAAAATTTGTTTTATTACTGAGGAATTAGAAATCTTATGCAAATAATGGATACCACACGTTGGGGTGTCGTCATTACCTTCTTGACAGTTGGAATACACTCGTGGCGCAGTTAAAATATGCTTGGGGTGTTTTGCAACGCGAATACACATTTTTCAAAAATCCAACATCATTGAAGAATTTAAAGAAAAAAACAACTTTGTGTCTACTAGTCCCTATAGCCATATGTCTATATTTAGATATTTATACGGTGAATACAGTTTGTTTTAGAAATTGTATGTATGTATATATAAATATATTTTAACTGAAAATTTTGTTGTGTTAAATTTTTTTCAGATTTTAAAAAATAATCTAAATATTCTATTCTTTAATACAAAGTTTCATTGGTTTAAATTTTAGATTTAAAAAATGACAATTTTTTTAATCTTTTGTTTACAACAATTTTTATGTAAATAACAATTTCTTTATGCTTAGCTGAAAATTAAAAACTGGCCCTGCAAAGTAAGATGGATGAAATGGGTGCTAAGATTGCTAAGATGGATAAGAAAGATGTGGCTCATAGTATCGGGAACATTGACACCGAAGCTGAGAGTTTAAGGAATACCATCAGAACTGTCGTGGAACAAAACAACTATATAGCAAGACATAATGCTATAATTATTAATGCGATGACTGAAAAGCTTGACAAAGCCCAGCAAGGATCTCTGGTGGTTGATTTGGAAGATACAGAAGATAAAAGCCAGGACATGGAAGCTGGCATTTCCAAAAGAACCCGTGCCAACTTGAAGCACAAGACCCCCCTTACTCCGAAAATGGTTCAAACCTTTAAAAAGTTGGTTAAAGATATGCAGGACATGGAAGCGGAGACAGAGACTGTCCTTAGGTCTCTGAAGTAATGGTTGGGCTTCCTCTGTGCTTTCTCGGCTGTCCTTTCTTTCCTGACCCTTCTGGTCCTTTTTGTTTGGTTGCTGCTGGTTTTTTCTCGGGCAGCTATTTTTTTTGGTGGAACTTTGGTGTTCTTTTTGCTATTTTGTAAACTTTGTGGTTTCGGGTCCTTGTAAAACCCATTTTACCTTTTTATCAAAAACAATTTCTTTATGCTTTCAATAGTTTAGACATTTAATTTTTTATCTATATCAGATTTATGCATTTTAGAACAAGCTACGAAGTATTTGACATTTGTTCTATTAATCTAATTTATATGTAGCATTTGGTTGATGATTAGAACCCTACCTTATATAAAGCTATAGGTTGTCAATTAGTGAACAAGATGAAAACAATCAAAAAAATTTTAACAAAAGAGAAAGAAACTACAACTTATTAAGAAAAAACGTAGCCATAATTAATCATCTCTTAACACCGAGTCTCTTTCATAAAAACATTAAAAATATATACTTGTTGATTCATTAATTATGCTTCTTGATGCGAAGGAAGTGAGTACATTGATGATTTTGTAGAGACCATACGTGACCACATGAATTTTTCCATTGATATTGCACAATCGATCTTTAATAATGTACATGCCTATTTGTTTTTCTAGATCATCTTCAAATAATTTAATTTTTCATTTATATTGTATATTTTATTTTTATGGATATATATGTTTACCTACTTTTATCATACTGAAATCACTTAAATATTGGTCATTGATATTATGCAATTTGTTTTAAATTACATTAATGTTTGTCTCTTTTGGATATATTTGGGAGAGAGTGTAGAAGATAATATTTATGTTTCACTACAATTACCAAAATATGATGCTTCAAGAGATTTGACTTATTGGATATTCACAAAATATATGTGTGAATACAATTGACATTCTATATCTATTGACTATGGTTGAAGATATTACATAACTTGTAATGTTATCAAATATATTTATCGTACAAAATTTGAATTGTAATAAAAATTATTAACTATCATATAAATAATGAAGACTAAGGCATATAACATAATTTTCTTGATGGATAAGGTAGACCATCAAATTTAAGCTTCTCCTATAATAGGAAGGGAAGGTAATATGTTTGCATGAACTTCATTTCATATTAATTTATTTTTATGAATTAACTTTTTTTTAAAATATACATTCATGTCATAATATTTTCATATTGTTTGATTTTATTTTTCTATTAGATCACATTTATCTATTTATTTAAATTAAGAAAGTAAGGATCTAATATGTTAAAATTAAAACCAAAGTAATTTATTAAGTTTTTTTAGAAGAATATTTGTAAAATTAATCATTATTCTTATGAATATTTAAATTCTATTAATCTAAAATAATAAGCATTCCTAAAAAATATGACGATTAGTTGATTGTGATGTGTATATATATATATATATATATATATATATATATATATATATATATATATATATTCATTCATTATCTATGCAATGACTCACTGTACACTGTACTAGTAAAAACACCATTGTCTGCATACCTATCTCAAAAATACACATTTCTTTCTATAATTTATATTTTTCTAGGTTATCTAATCCTACACACTTCCATTTAAATTCTATTTGTACATCTCATTTCTTTTAATATTTCAAAAAATATTATTTTATTGATTGTAGATCTCCTTTCTTTATAGAAGGGTAACATATTTATGTAATTGATATATACATTTATTTATCTTGTTGAAGAAGCCAAGATGTCCTCAAGATATATAATATTTTAATAATTATTTTAGTAACTATAAAAAAATTGAAGAATAAACAAGAGCTTTAAATATGCAATAAGCTATTTTTTTGAAAGTGAGAATAATTGAGAACATTTTTATCTACAACATATTTATTCATAAACTTTTGTTATGTCAATATGTTCTTTGGTGTGTGATTTATTACCTTACTATTGTAGTATTTCATTTTTATTTATTATTTCATATATACACTAGTACTTTCTTTTATTCTAACAAATTCAAATTTGATTTTTGTTTGTTTATAAATGAAGATTTATTCTTCTTTGGTTCATTAGAACTTAGTTATATGGGTCAAATTTAATTAAAAAAAATAAGCTTTATAGTTAATAGTTAACATATTTCAAGAAAATGTTGGGATATTTTCTTGGTGTGTTTGAGAAATTCCTACTAATAGCAACATGTATCCAAAAATTCCATTTTAATATAAATAAGTATTATCATTAGATTATTAAAATGAAAATCCCTTTTCTCTCTAGATATGTGAGATTTGGTTGAAAATATGTTCACTAAACTAGCTATAAAAATGACAAACAATGTATTGACATATGTAGAGAAATATTTTTTGAGGGAATAAAAATGACATGAAATAATTGTACTATATTTATAGGTCATGGATGAATTCATCTTCTCCATATTTTTAGTAGTAACCATATCTAAACAAGCATGAGTGATCTTACAAACAACATATTAAGTACAAGGTTAAAATATATAAGTTACAAATGGTTATACAACAATAAAAAATTAACATATTGAAGGTTTAGAATATATATGTGTATCTTTAACCCATGAAATAAATGTAGTTAAATAAATTAGGTCACATGATGAGACACTAGAGCATTAAAGGGCAGTAGAAAAATTCATAGAAATTGTCCTACTAGGTTTGAATCTATTATAGATGTATTCAAAGATTCAAAATAATTATAAAATACTTTTATATTAATAAGTTTTAGTTGAAAAACTAGCTCTGATCCTTAGCATTCCTTTAAATCACAAGGTTTTTTTGGAAAACATAATATTCAATATTTGTATTCTATGAAGTAGCATACAAAATCACTTTAAATTAGATAGTGAAATAAAGCTAAGTCTCCTCTTGAGATTGTCCATTTAAGAATATGTGGAGATATGCACAAAAATTCTATTGGTGGAAACCTATATTTATTAATGTTAATTCAGATTTTACTTGAAATACTGTTGTTATATGAGTAATATTTTTTTAATATTCGAAGTGTTTAAAGATATTATTGAAAAGAAAAATAAATTATCTATAAAATGATTTATTAGTTCCCCAAAAATGGTGTAAATTATAGCTCGTACATCAAGAATTGTGGAGTGGAAAGATGCATATTATTTCTCATTTAATTTTTTCTAGTGTCGGATATGGTAAGATGCTAGAGGAAGAAAGGGACAAACTAGATGATAAGGGATAAATATTATTTGTTGTTCAGTATAATGAGAAAAGAAAAAGATACAAATTATACAATCCCATCATAATGAAAGTGATAATCAATAGATATGTTGAGTTCCTTAGAGAAGAAGAATGGGATGGAAGTATTAAAAGTTATACAACTATCATGTGATAGTGATACATCTAAATCAAGAGGAATCATTAAATGATAATATGCTCTCACATACTCATCTTTCTCCATAAGGTCTCTCTAACAAGACCTTCTACAAGTGGAAGCCATTTTTATCAAAGTATTTTCATAATGAAATGTCCTACTACATAGATAAATCTCCTATTGGTGATACCTTTGAAGTTATTTTAATATATCATTATTTAAAATAATAAGGTCATGAAGAACCTAAAATTATTCAAGATATTACATTGAAAAAAATTCATATCCAACTCTAACATCACTATTATGATATTAAAAAGAATGAATTTTTATGGATAATTATGATGGAATTCAAGAAAGGGAAATTTATTATTTATTCATCCTCATTTTGCATTATTTTCTCAAATATAAATGGTTAAAAATGAAATGAAAATATAAATGATTAAAAATGATGTATAATGAAATTGATTCAATTATGAAGAATCATACTTGGGATCTTGAAAATATTTTGTTAGAGAAAAACACCAAGTAAAATCAACTGCAAAATAAACCTTCATGAGATAGATACAAGCACTATGCTACTTCACCAGAGATAAATGTATTCAAAATGTGATGATAAAAATACATATGATACAGGCTTTTAAATTTGTCAAATAGGTGACGGGTGGGAAAACTACCTGTGTGGGAAAAACCACCCAGTAGATTAAATGAAAACTATTTTAAATGCAGTATCCCTAAGTAAGCTTAAGTGGGCAAATGGTAAAAACCATTTACTCCAACACCCACCCCCCTTTAAGTGCAACTTAGGGAGAATGAAAATGAAAAAAATTAGATGTAGTATGGGTCCCGAATACATAAACATGTGAGGTACCCATTTACAATGCAAAAAGAAATCTCTCACAATCGGAGAAAAGGAGAAAAACCCTATGGTAAAAAACCCCTCTCCGAAAGAAAGAAAACAAAAAAAAAATGATGCATGGATGGATGAATCAATCACACCCCAAAGGACTACATACATCATATATATACATTCAATGAACCCCCCATAAGAGGGAAAGAGAGACACTATATAGGCCCCCCACAATGTGTAATCACCTACAAAAATGCTAAGTGCCTGAAGATAAAACATGATCTAGTGTCGACAAATAACTTGTCTCTATTTCAGAAGAAACAAAACCAAATAAAAATGTAGGTATGCTTCCCATTCAGGATAGGAATCAACAAGTGAAATTCAAATGTAGGATTAAAATATCTCTGAAATAAGCTCATGTGTCACGATGACCTTGGAAGATGATGCCACGAACCAATCAGGAACATGCCCAATCATAACAAAAGGTGAAAAACTAGGTACCACTGGAAATTAATCCAGAACACTCTCTAGAGAGTGAGATGGAGTGACAACAGTTCTAATACAACTATCATCAAATAGGAGGGATATACCCTCAAATGTGTCTTCCAATTTAGAAATGTGAGATTCCATGAACAAAGAACCAATGTTCGACAAATAGGAATGCCAATAAAGAAGACAATAAGATACTAGTTGTGATGAATCACTTGACATACCCAATGAATCATTGACAAAAGATGCACACAACCCTGCTGAATAGGAATGATAGGAGCCTCAATCAATGACTTTGCACAATGAATCATTGAAGGTGAAGGTACATCAACTATCCTTGATGGAGAAGAAGGAGCTTATGAAGAACCCTCATCATCCTCATCTGAAGAATCAAAGTATTACGAAACTTCAAACTTGTGCATAGTAGCATGATTATAGTGTATCAGGTCTAAAAAAATGAAGAGGCGCAAGACAATCTGAAACAAGATCATCTAAGAGTAGTTGACTATCAGGATCTCCATGTATCTCCCAAATTTTATTTCGAAGAATATGAGGACACTCAAAATGATCAATAGGATTCAATGTTGCATCATCAATATTTATTGCAATAACTCCTAGCGCGATCCTTTTTGCAATTCCATGCAAATTTTTTACTAAGTACTAGGAAGGGGAACTAGATTATACAAATGTGGCAACAAATGAAGCCATCTAAGATTTTTGATGATACCATCTCTCCATTGTTTATATTTTCCCCTTTCTAACATAATCAAATCAGGATGAAGTGAAAACCCCATAACCAACTATGACAAAACTCCAAAAATACAAAGACATTAACCTTCAACAACAATTAGAAACTCCCAAATACTCCAAATAAAGTGAAACCAATATCGAAATTCAACAGATTAAAAGAACCATCGAATAGAAAAATATAAGAGAAATTCCTCAACCACTGCAAAGGTGATGAAAATACCTTTCCATTGATATGTGGTTTGCAAAAAATGACATCCATTTGCAAAAGATATGCAACAATTAAAAAGGCCTATAAGGGCACTTTGGAATCTTCTAGAGCTCCCAGTCACACAAAACGACCACCTATAGAAATGAGCGAGAAAACATGATTTGTTGCAAAATATGATGGAAATTGTGCAAATAAATCACCAAGCATGCATACCAAGCATGGATCCTAAAGTTTCCCACAATCACCTCACAAGTAGAATATGAGTGCCCAAATGTAAAAGGGGAAAAAGAGGCTACTATGGGGAAAATGTGGGATTAATGATCCCAAATAACACTTCAGAAAAGCTATGCATGAGCCCACCTCCAAAACCTAACCAAATATTTCTTGTAGAACTTTATAATGTATAAAGTTTGAGAAATTCACTACACACAAGGGCTTAATGCACTTAGCAAAGGATTTGTGGCTTCTCAAGAATTTGTTCCTCTCAAAATGTTTTGCACCCTAGAGGAAACTTGCAGCCACCAGGAGGGTAATCAAACAAAGATTTCTCTTCTATGACAAATAGCTTCTTTTGTTTCTCAAAAAAAAAAAAAGTGACACCTCTTCAAATAGAAAATCAATGCCAGTACGACTCCAACATATTCTATAAGGAAATGATGCAATTCATGTAAATTAGGTTTACAAGATGAAATTCAGTAGAGATATAAATGCTTAAAACCATATTGAAAGGTTTCTTGGAAAGCAGTTTTCACAACAATCTAGAATTGATTACAATATGAATTTTAATCTAGTGGCTAGATTATATAACTTTTATGAATTATTGTAGCCATATAAATTTATAAAAATAGAAAATATTTTAAATAAATGTTAAATTTACAATTTTTAGTGGAGTAATAGAAGAATTTTACATGGTGGCCACTAGAAATGAAATTTTTTGGTTAAGAGAACAAAGTTTATAGATTTAGCAACCCCCTCCTGATGAGTCTATGTCGAAGGAAACTTGTAGCGATGAACCTCCTGTGAAAAAATTGGTCGCTTTTTCGGAGGACTCGTTGGATGAGAATATTTTCAAACCTGTTAAAATTTTTTTCTCATCTGCCTCTTTCTAGTTTGTCGGTAGAGATGGAAGAGTCAGACATCATTTGGACCTAAACCCTAATGACCCTATTTTTGAACCTGATAGGGAATATCATGGGGATATTCTGTCTCTTGCTAGAAATAGAGCTATTGATAATTTTAAAATTCTGAAGTGGGCCTTTCATGAAATAAAGGACCTAAAATTGAAAAATAGAGCTCTGACCAGCAAATTGGAAACTCTGGAAACCAAAATGGTGAAGCAGAACCTGGGTGAGCCTGTGTGGACGACGAAAGAGAAGATGGCCATGGTGGACTATATCCATGAAGAGGTGGAATTTACCAAAGGCCTTAAGAAGGATGGGGAGATCTTGGGTAGAGAGGTTGAGAATATTAAGGAAGCCCTGAAGGCTACGGTTGAACACAATCATAGAATTGTCAAGAATAACACCATTTCCCTAAGAGCTATTGCAGAAAAAATGAAGAATGTTTAGCAAAGAATCTTAATTGTTGATTTGGACACGAAGAAGAACAAAAACAAGGATGGTGATTTGGGCCCTTCTAAGAGAACTAGAGCCAACATGAAGAAAATACTAGATGTTGCACTTCTAGAGACTCAAGATCTTAGGATGGTTGTCCAGGATATGGATATCCTGGAAATGGATGTGGCTGAGACCACGAAATCTCTGGGTTAGTTTTGGTTCTATTTTAGTTGGTCTTTTGTTGTCCTTTTAGTGATTTTTTGATGTTGGCTTTTGGTCTTTTTTGTTTGTCATTTTTTGCAGGCTTTATTTTCTAGGATTGTCTTATGGTCAATCTTTTCTTGTTATGTAAACTTTGTGGTTTCAGGTCCCTGTAAAACCTATTTTTTCCTCTCTCAAAAACAAAGTTTATAGATTTAGGAAAGTCTTCCATGGACTTAAAGATGCTCTAATTTTCATAGAGTCACCAAAGGATTCTCATTGAAAAGATGGGGAAATAATATTTAGATATGTTATTGGAATAAAAGACTATGGAATTTTATATAAAAAACCAATTAAATGTAGGTTAGTTTGTTACATGGTTGATTAGTTACACAAGTAACATGATTGTGTACAAAGAATTCGTGACAAAAAGAGAACACCTAATTAAATTTTCATTTGAAAGTACATGAAATTTATTGGTGTTTCAATGTGCATCCCACTATCACTCTTTCATCAAAAGAATGAAAAATGTAGCAGCAAAAATTGTAATATTTCAATTAGTGTGAATGACAAGAACAATGTTAGAATATGAGAATGAATAGTGGGAAGAAAAAAATTATTTTCTGATAAAATTTCATACATAACATTATGAAATAATCATATTTTTCACAACAGTAGCAAGTATATTGATACATGATATTACTACATTTGGGAGCTATTCAATAATGCATAATTTTTGTTTTCTTTATATATTTGAATATTAGCATGTTGATATCCTCAAAAAAACCATAATCGAATATCAAGACATTATCAAATAATAGTTTTGAGCATCCTAGAGAAAATTTTGGCATCACTAACATATTTATCTATGAAGACATTGATATTAAAGATTATGGGGGTATTCAAAATGTATAATCCTTCCTAGTTGCACTTAAACTATCATTGTAATTTTCTATCATATCACAATTTAAATAACATCCCCTTAATGATTGTTTTTCTCCTCTCTTTGAAATATAACATCATATTTATTAATTTGTGTGTACTTTTATTTAGCTTGTTGAATAATCGAAGTTGTCTCTATTATTTCTAATATTTTCAGATATATTTAAAGAAAATTGTAGAAAGTTCAAGAGTGAAGGATAAAATCTATATGTAATAGTCTCAATTTATACTTTTTTTAAGAAGAATAAAGAGTTGTATTATGTTGGAATATTCTCACCAGTTAAATTATATTACATGCATATCGATTTTGGTGTGTGATTTTTACCTTAGTACAAAAGTGTTTCATTTATGTTTATTATTTCACACACAAGTGATATTTATATTCTTTCTAGAGAATGTGGGACAATGAGATACATATAAACCATAGATGGAATAGTCACAACTAGCCCAATCACTTAGTGGTAGAGAACCTTGGTAGTAAATGGGTGGTATTAAGTTCAACTCCTATTTGAACCATGCAAAATATTAAACATAGTATCAGAGGTAGAGTAAAACTAGGGGCATCAATCATTTACAATGCAACTCTATGTGGCATTGGAGAATGAGCCCCACCTAGATTGTAGATGGAATAGTCACAAGTGGAATAGTAGCTTAGTTGTAGAGGAACATAGTATCTAATAGATATTCCTAGATTTGAGTTTTGACTAGTCCATGAAAAAGGTTTGATAAATTTGAAAAATTACATAGTAAAGTAGAGATAAAATTAATTCTACAATAGAAGAAGTGGATGCAAGTAAAGCTTACATAGTAGAATTGAGATATAAAAAAAAATATACACAATGTAGATATGTCATTAAACAAAACCATCAAATTAAGATACAAATGTACATGTACATGTTCATGTTCCTTACACCAACCAAATTCATCTATTTAAATTACAATAATGATTTCAAAGTCTAACCTTTAATGCATATCAATATATATTACCATTACAATGTCAAAGCTTACTAAATGGGGTATTTAGTAACTTGCCTGATTGTGATAATCAATGAATATTTTCCTTAAATTATTCCTAAGAAATCATAAAAACTCATGTAGGCATTCATCCCTTTAGTATATAAGACTTAAAATGATTCACACAAAAAAATTAAGTTAGTGGAATATAGGAAAGATTCCAAATAAAATAAAATTAACTATTCTTCTCCATCAAAGATAAATATGTTCTTTTTTGAATTATTTCAATAGATCATTATTTTTTGGTGTATAGAATACAATTGCCAACATCAAGATAGTTACTAAAAGAAAATGGGCTACGTTAGAATTTTAACTCCTAGTATTTACTATTGGAAGGAATCAATCGAGAAATATGTATTTGGTGGAGGTTTGATGGGGGGGGCATTATAGTAGTGTGATGGTGGCAATGATGTAGATGCTGATAGAGGGGAGTTTTAGTAGAATGAGAAAGGAAAGGATCTATAATAATATGGTGGAGGAGGAGATGGAGATGGTGGAATGGGAGACTTATAGTAATATGGGGGTTGAGGAGATTGAGATGGAGGCGATAGGGATTCATAATAGTATGGAAGTAGAGGTTAACGGCACAAAGTCTCCAACAAGATTAGTTTATTAATATTACTTATAATTTATATTATTATATTAACATAATTAATAATATATAATAATGTATATTATTATAATTATACTATATATTAATATTATTGTATTATATATATATTGTAAAAATTATTATTATAATATATATTAAAAAATCATTATTATAATATTATACTATATATTAATATATATTATAATAATAATTTTTACAATATAACATAACTATAGTATATTATAATTATCTTATGTTATAAAAACTATTATTATTAATATAATATTATAGTGTAGTTGTATGGATGGAGTGAGAGACTTATAGTAATATGGGGGTGGAGTAGATTGAGATGGAGGTGGAGGTGAAGGGATGGTAGTGGATGGGACTTGTAGTTGTATGGAGGGGAAGAAAGAGGAGGAGGGGACTTGTCGTAGTATGGGGGAGGAGGTGATAGAGATGGAGGTTGTGGATATTTATAGTGGTCTGGGGGAGGATGTGGTGGAAATTTGTAGTAGTATGGATGGAGAGAGATTTTGGAGGTGGGGACTGTATTAGTATAGGTGTGGTGGAGGGGGGGTGGTGGCAGAGGAGATTGTATGCAAGAAGAGGAAATGGGGAAGAGGGTGAGGGGATTTATACTAGTATGGGGTGGTGAAGAAGAGGATGGTCATGGAGGAGACTTGTAGTAGTATGGAGTACAAGATGGAGATGGTGGTGGCGGAGATTTATAGTAGTATGGTGGAGTAGGTTGTGGAAAAGGTGGTGTTTAGGACATATAGTAATATTAAGGTCATTGAGACTTGTACTAGCATTGAGGAGGAGGAGATGCAGATGATGGTTATGGAGATTTATAATAATTTGGTGGAGGAGGTGTAGGAGATGGTGAAAGTAGGGACTTGTAATAGTAAGTAGGAGGAGGAGATGAGAATGGTGGTGGTGGAGGTGAAGGGCATGGTGAAGGTGAGAACTTATAGC
Organism: Sequoiadendron giganteum; assembly: GCA_007115665.2. Lineage (NCBI taxonomy): Eukaryota > Viridiplantae > Streptophyta > Pinopsida > Cupressales > Cupressaceae > Sequoiadendron > Sequoiadendron giganteum. The sequence goes on along the minus strand of CM021106.1, from coordinate 566,019,386 downwards.
AGAATGGAGGAGGAGGTGATGCAGATGGATTTGTAATAATTTGGAAGAGGGGTTGAAAAAGAAAAAGATTTTGTATATTATACAAATGGAGGAGGTCAATATTGCTCGTATTCAGCTGTAACTAAGGTTGCCATAGAAAGCATCAGAGCAATTAAAAAAAACTATGGTATCTAATTTTTGTGCCATGCTTTTATCTGTACGCATGTATTAAAAAAGGTTTATTTTTCCGGGTGAGCAACCGAGTCAAGTGGAAGGCGTCCAAACCGTCTTATCATTTTTTAACAATTCTTAATTAATAATTCGTCTGCCGTTTGGAAGAATTCTCTGAAATTGAACGGTAAAGCTGGTAATGCACCAAGAGTCGTCAAGTCTGTCGTGGAGATGTGCAAGACTTGAAGCTGAAGTCAACAAAAACCTATTTACATTGACTTTAGTTTTATTTTAAGATGGACCAGAACTTTTTAATCCATATTAAAATTAATACTGAACAATTTAAATCTTCTAATTTGTACTACGAAGTATGTAAACCTGCTGTTAATTTGTTAGATTTATGTCGTCACAACCAGTACGACACTGATCAAAGGCCAGCACCGTGCAACTAAATCTTGAACAATTTTTTTACAACAGCCACAACAACAATCCGTACCCACTATAACAATCCATACCCACTACTGTGGTGCCTATATTTAGACTTGGTCAGCGAAAACTGTATGTTCGCAAACGGGAGGGTAGTAGGAAGGGCGTATGCCAGATTTTAAGTTTAATTATTATTATTTTCTAAAAAAATATTAATGTTCACTATTTGATAAGATAAATTTGAGGTAGAAAAAAATGGAGAAAGCTAATTCCTAGACAAAAAAAACCTATGTATGTAACATGATATCGTACCTCGCATCCTCCATCCCCCACGGTAAAAAAAACGACTCTGACAGAAAAGGTAGCCGAATAGACAAATAGATGTGACCAAAAAACTTGACTATCAGACGTAAACTCCGTTGTGTCGTTGCCTATCTTGTTGCTAGGAAAACGTGTCAGCGCCAACAAGTTTTTTTAAATCTTATTTCGGGATGGACAAAAACCCAAAAAAACGTGGCATTCGAAACCATTATTTGCTAATATCAAAAAGCCGAGACGAGGTCCCATTTTCTACAGCGACGTTTTGGTGGGGAGCAACGGGAAGGAGTTGTAGGCATTCAGAGCTAGCAGGTATGTATATCTGCTTGAAATAATTGCCATTTTGCCATTCTGCCTAGGAACTTTGAAGAAACAAATGACTATTTGTTGTGAGGTTATGGTTTATGTGATTTTTTGTTGAGAGTTTTCTAATTTTTGTTTCCTCTCGTCAGCTGGTGTTGAAATTTTGCACTTGACGAATGAAATAGCTGACAACCCATTGTGGAAATATGAGTGAAATAAGTGAATAACATTTACAATTCAACCACAAATCATGCAGAATATATCACGAGGTTGGAAAACGCAACATGGGTTCTGCAATGAAATGGTATATTGTGAAAACCATATAAAGCCTAGAACGTCGCCATTGTTGACATTCTTATTTTGAACATTGCAGAGTTTTCATTGGGGAAAGGGGTATTTATTTGAAATGCAAGGTTGTTAATGCTTTTTTGTGTCGAGGGTTTTTAATTTTTGTTTCCTTTCCTCCCATATGCTAGTTTTTGAATTTTTCCATTGTCGAATGAAATAAATGACAACCCATTGTGGAAATATTAGTGAAATTACTGAATAACATTTATAGAAAGCATAAACCATGCAAAATATATTATGAAGTTTGAAAATGCAACATGGATTATGCAATGAAATGATATATTTTTTAAACCACATAAAACGTAGAATGTCGCCATTTTCACATTCTTATTTGGAGTGGACAAAAAACTGCAAAATGTGGCATTCGAAATCATAATTTGCAAATAGTGAAAAACCCAAACGAGATCACATTTTTTCTGCCATTTTATATAGTGTCATTTTGGAAAACACATTGTCCCTTAAAACTCTAATTGTTCTAAAACCCTTTAGAAGTAACAACTTGATTGGTTACTCACCCTTGACCTCAATTTGGTATGTTTTGTGATTGTCTGGAGAACCTTTTTTATTTAGATAGTAAGAATGTAATGAAACTGAAAAACAATAAGTTTTATGAAACCTACAAGGTACAATGTTATAGATTGTTTGTAGTGTTGGAAAACACACTGTCCCATGTCAGTTAACTCCTACCTACCTTTCTTGGATGTTTGGTCCTATCTGCCGATACAGTCTACTTTGGTACAGTCCAAATGCCACTTCACTCTCTTCATCTGATTGAAACAAAATTCCCTAATGGAAAAGAAGGTCGGATGGACAAATTACACCAATGGAAACACTTAATGGTCATACGTTAACTCCGAACTGTAGTAGCCTATCCTATAGATAGGAAAATGTGTCAGTGTTGGTGGGTTTTAAAAATCATATTTTGGAATGGACAAAAACCCAAAAAATGTGGCATTAGAAATAATTATTTGCAAATGGAAAAACGAGGTGCCAAGAATGCAATGAAATTTGAAAATAGTAGGTATTATGAAACCTGGAAGGCACATTGTTGTTATAGATTGTTTGCAGTATTGGAAAACACACTATCCCATTTGAGTTATTTTGATATGAAGAGTTTTATTTCTTTATGCTCCAAGAATGCAATGAAGTCCACTTAAAAAAAATTGAACAACTCTTTGGTCAGTCCAAATGTCATTTCTCTTTGTTTATCTGATTGGAACAAATAAAATGCTCACATTCTTTGCAGTGTTGGAAAACACATTTTCTCCTCTCAATTGGTGGGAAAACTGACTTCACGACACCATTAACCCCTACCTACCATTTCTCTGACATTTGGTGTCGTTTGCTAGTTTTGTCACTTTCATCCCCTGTCTGGTGGGCCCTCCACTAGGACATCTCATCATGTTATATATGTTTCAATGTATGTTGTTATGTATGTTTTTCATGTGTTTTTGTATGTAGATAGGTGTTTTTTGTCTAGGAGTTAGCTGACTCCTATGCTCCAAGAATGATGAAGTCCACTTTCAAATTTTTGAACAACTATTTGGTATAGTCCAAATGTCATTTCACTTTCTTTATTTGATTGGAACAAATAAATTGCTCACATTATTTGCAGAGTTGGAAAACACACTATTTTTTCTCACCTCCAAAGGGTTTTACAACACTATATGGGTTTCTTGTTTCTTAATACCTTATATGGAGACAACATGTTTTCCAACACTGCAAATAATGTGAGCATTTATTTGGTCGAATCAAATGAGGAAAGTGAAAAACCATTTTGATCTCATGTTACCTACATAGGTGCTTTTTGTCTACGAGTTAGCTTTCTTCTGATTGGAAAAAATAAATTCCTCGCATTAGTTGCATAGTTGGAAAACACACTGTCTCCTCTCAGTTGTAGAGGGTTTTACAACACTATATGGGTTGCTTTTTTCTTAACACCTTATACGGAGATAGTGTGTTTTCTAACACTATAAATAATGTGAGCATTTATTTGGTCGAATTAGATGAGGAAAATGAAATTCCATTTGGATCTCATGTTACATACATCGGTTCTTTTTATTTACGAGTTAGCTTTCTCCTGATTAGAAGAAATAAGTTTCTTGCATTATTTGCATTGTTCGAAAACACACTGTCTCCTCTCAGTTGCAGAGGGTTTTACAACACTATATGGGTTGCTTGTTTCTTAACACCTTATATGGAGACAATGTGTTTTCCAACACTACAAATAATGGGAGCATTGTTTTATTTGGTTGAATCAGATGAGGAAAGTGAAATACCATTTTGATTGTACCAATTAGAAGAGAAAATAAACAAAAATAAAATGCTCACATTGTTTGCAGTGGTGGAAAACACACTGTCTCTTCATAGTTGTTCCCTCATGAGAAGTGTTAGTTTTGTATGCTCCAAAAATGTAGTGAATTCCACCTTGATCTTTTAGATCAATTATTTGGTGACGTGAATATGGTATTTCCCTTTTTTCATCTGATTGGAACAAATAAAATGCTCCCATCATTTACAGTGTTGGAAAACACATTGTCCCATGTTAATTAGTTTGTTATGAAAAGTTTTGTTTCATTATGCTCGAAGAATATAATGAGGACCACTTTGAAGTTTTTGAATAACTCTTTTCTACAGTCCAAATGTCATTTCACTTTTCTTCATCTGATTGGAAAAAATAAATAAAATTGCATTATTTATAGTGTTGGAAAACACACTATATCCTCTCAATTATTTCATCATGATATTTTTTTGTTTTGTACACTTGAAAAATGTAATGAAGTCTACCTTCATATTTTAGAACAACTCTTTGATGACGTAAATATGTCATTTCCCTTTGTTCATCTAATTGGAACAAATAAAATGCTCACATTATTTGGAGTGTTGGAAAACACACTATCGCATGCCAGTTAATTTGTTATGGAAAGATTTGTTCAAGTAATTTAGAGATAAAAAAAAATTCTATTTAGATAACTCACTCTCGTGTGTCAAAATTATTATTTATTATTTGTTGGAAACATATATATATATATATAATATGCATTGTTGGAAAGCATAGTGTCTCATGTCAGTTACTTTAGTGAGAGCATATTTTTTGTTCAAAATTACTTTATGCATTTATTTTTAAAATCATATGAGGAAATTGAAATCCAAATTTTAGTGTAAGTAAGAGTTGCTTTAAGTTGTGAATGCCAATGGACTTGAATACATTCTTATTGTCTACAAAACTAAAGGTTTTCATTACACTCATGTTGTCTATGTGCAATTTTGTGAAACTAATAACTTCTAATTTTCCTGGGACACAGAGCACCCAGGTTGTCTTGTCAATAAAATCTTTTTCAAGAACTTCCCTAATATTATTGTACTTTTTAGAGAGAGTAGAAAATTAATTTCAATAATCCTGCTCTTCAAGCGCAACTTTTAATACACTTCCAATCAATGTTGACAATAGTTTGGTTAACTCCTCTTTTATCTCGCTGAATTGAAATTACAAAAGTGGAGTTATCAAAGGTGTGTTCGTAATTGAGTGGAATGCATTAAAATTTGCTTGAAGAGCAAGAATATTAAAATTCCTATGTACTAGTTTTGAAAAGGATAATAAGTTAGGGAAGTTCAAGATTTTTTTTGATGGACAAGACAATTTTGTGCAATGTGTCACAGGAAAATTACAAGTTATTACTCTGGGAAGTGCCACTAATGAGGAAGCTTCATAACTAGTAAATAAAATAGTTATTACAGTTCATAGTGGAAAATATGTTGTACTGTAGAAGTTATTCATGATAGAATTTACTTGTTCAACTCCATCCATAACAACATCTCTGAATTTCTTTGCGTGCAAAAATTATCAAGCAATAGGAAACCTCTTTAGTTTTTCCACTTGTGCATTGCCATTTTCCCTTTGCTTATATTGCGCATGTACCTTCGTCAACTTCTCAAGAGCATGGAGGATCTTTTCAGTCAGTACATTATGTATCTTACTCAACCGCTTTGCTTCTTTTCAAGTGTTTTTAGAGAAGATTCATTTTCCATTCCATGCATTCTATTACTTTCTACCTCTAATTTTGTGTTGCCATTTTCCCATTTCACATAGTGCACATGCTCATTCGTCAACTTATGAAGAGGAGGAACAATCTCTTCAATGAATACATTGTCTATCTCATTCACTTTGGTTTGCTTCTTTTCAAGTGTTTTTAGAGTAGATTCCTTTTTTCTTACATACTATGTACTACCTGCTTGTCGAGTTCCACATTGCCATTTTCTAATTGCGCATATTGCACATGCACCTTCCAAAAAAATTTAATAGTAGGAAGAATCTCTTCACTCAATACATTATCTTTTATCTATCTCATTCAATTTGGTTTGCATACATTTCTAAGGCAATCTTCACTACATTCTTATTATGTACTAAATAAATATTTTTCATTATGTTCATATAGTGTATATATAACTTCATGTTGGAAACCATTGATTGTGATAAAATTGAGGTGAGAGGTCAAAACCAATTGTGTTGTTATTGCATTAATTAGAGAAGGTTTCAATTACATTCTTACCATTTTCTAAAATTCCTGGTTGGAAAACACTGGGTGTTATAAAACCTGCAACCCGCATACTATTCTAAAACCCTTTACAAGTAGCAACGTAATTGCTTAGTCACCCCTCACCTCAATTTGGTATGTTTTTTGTATTCCCCACCTACAACTCCTCCCCATGCCTATGCATACCATGGGGCCTAGTTTTCTTGGCCGATAGGAGACCAGGTAGTGTCTTTATCTCCTTCCTACTATTTCTCTAATATTTTATCTCGTACACTAGTTTTATTAGTTCTATCCTTTATTCGGTGGGCTCCACACTATGACATCTTATCATGTTTTCTATGCTTCAATGTATGGTTTCATGCATTTTTGTATGTACATTAGTGTGTTTTGTGCAAATATTAGTTGCATCCCATTTCATTCTTACTGTGTACTAAAACATTATTTTCATTACATTCTTACTATCTATATATAAGTGCATGTTGGAAAATAGTAGGTGTGTAATACAATCGAGTCGAGGGGTGACACACCAATTGGGTTGTTACTATGTTGAACAATATTTTTTGAATACATTCTTACTGTTTTCTAAAAATTTGGGTTGGGAAACGTTGGGTGTTATACACGCTATAACCCACATACTATTCTAAAACCATTTACAAGTAGCCACCCAAATTCTTACTCACTCTGACCTCAATTTGGTAACATTTGTGGCTTTCCCACATGGAAATCCTTGCTACGCTCTTCACCATCTAGGTTTGAGCATGGAGATTGAACCATAGAGTGTTATCCAACATGTAATTATGATGTGCATTATCATATTTAACCAATGCAGTCACCTACTATTTTTTCGTCAATTAACATGATCACCAAGTTTTTCATTGAATTCTTAACGTTTATTCTCGAATAGATGATGCACATTGTGCTTTGCAACCATAGTGTCTAGCAATAATCTATATTTTTTCAGTTATTTGTACAAGTAATGAAATAAACAAAATTTTGATAGTGGTACATGGTATGTTTCTTGTGTGTCTTGTCTACCCTTTTTTTATTATGCAAGTGATGGCCTCTTTCATATACTAGGAGAGATGAGTTTGAGATATATCTAAATGAACGTTCATTGCTTCACAGTTCCAGTAGGATGGAAAAATTGCAAATATAATTGCTGATATATATTAGAAGTGTTAGTGATAGGTTAAATTGGAAATTAATTTCCCATCGTACAAATTGATATGTTTGTTTATTGACTATACAAGCAAGCATGTTGTAGTCAACACAACATATAATCCAATATCAGTGAAGTTGTGAATGAAGTGAATTCTTTGTAGCACCAAATGTCTTTAATTTTCCAATTTAATCGATCGCTAACACTTTTCTCTCTTTGAGGTGGTTGATATAGGTGAGGAAATAAAATTGAATAAAACAAGTGTAGGTGGATTGAGAAGGATTCTTCAAGAGACTTGAAGCTTCTAGAGTAAATACAAGTGATTTTGGCAACCATAGCTTAAATTGCAAGTGTACTGGATAGTTAAATTTCCAAATAAAAAAATTCATGTATAAGTTCTGATTTATATAGAGATGGGATGCTTATTATGAGGAATGCAAACAATTTGCACTTTAATTTAAATAAAATAAATGTTGCATTATTGTGTGTGTATTATATCCCAAAATTTTATGTGAATCATGTTTCCTCGTTGAAGATTCAGTGTTGCATAGGAAATGTTTAAACCATCAATGAAGGGTGATACTTCATCCTTTCAATTATCCTTCTCATAATTGATATTTGCTAATTTTAGGTTGATTTCTACAACACTACATTAGTATCATTTATCTCCCAAAATAGAACATGAACCTTTGGATCCTTGGTAATTAGATCAGATATATTTTGAAAATAACATAATATTTATGATTTTACATTAGAATAATTCTCCTTTTAAATCATGCACATTTTTTTAGTTGTGAAGCATTGTTGCATAGTTGTGTTTCATAAGGTTGTGAATAGGGAACATTTTTATTCTAATTGTTTTTACTCAGTATAATATACCATACAAACTACAAAGGCGAGGCCATAATAACACAAAAATGTCCATTAGGCTTCCCAAATTTTGTAATGGAATTTCTCTTCCGTAACACAATGCAAAACTTCTAAAAACCCAATGTGTTTTGTAATGTAGAGCCTCTTTACAAAATTTTCCCCAAAAATTGTATACCTTCGAAGAAAAGGAAAATTTTGTGCCTAATTTGGTCCTAATCTAGGTAACCTTGCATAAATCACCCTCCTAAAACAACATTTATAGGCCCCTAAGAGTCTTAATTTTTGACTTTGAGGCCTATTTTACCTAAAGAATCATACAAGCCCTGATAAACAACACCAAAATCACTCAAATATCATCAATACCAACTCAAAAACCCCTGGTGGGACTAGGTCGCCCAAGGTGGTGACTTAGTCCTTTTTACAATTATTTGCATTTTTGAGGGGAAAAATGTCTTACTTGCTAAAAATTTCTAATGGGTGTCGGCCTCTTAGATCAAAATAACTGACAATTAGGTATTTTTGCTTATAAATATGTTTTTTTAGGTTACTTTTGACTCTCTCTTGGATCTTTAAGTCATTTTTCACAAGGCTATCTCAAGAATCAAGCATTGAACATCTTCCACAAGAAGATTCATCTATCTTTCTATAGCGAATTTGAAGCTTAGGATTAACAAACTATGGTTTTTTCAAGTCTTCAAGCTCACTTCTCACTCAACATACCACATTTCAAAGGGTCGATCATGCATTCCTATGGAGAATCATGGAGAGATCTAGGTTTGAGGAGGTGCAACTAGCTACCAAATCACACCTAAAGACTTATTTTCAAAGTGATTCCATCTTCCATTTTCTCTATATCTTTACATTTAAGGTTTGCATTCTATTTAATTTTCACTTACATTCATTTTTAATGTTGTAGGGTTTTTTTGGAATGAAGTCTTACATCATTCAAATTTTATGCATGCATCTTATTCTAGCACATTAGAATAGGGTTTTGTCTTATTTTAGATTTTCCTAGTTCTAGACACACTTAGGGCTAGGGTTTATGTAGATTTCTTGTCTCTTTGAAATTATAAATAAAAACTAGGGGTTTTACTAAGGAAAAACCCACATTAGAAACCAAAATATATTCTAGTTTGCAGGTGATTTTGTGGATCTAAACCTGGATTTTGGTGAAAAAGCATAGTGCAGAATATAGGCTTCTGACTCCACTTTCAGATTTCCTAGAAAGCTAAAAGGGAATAAGACGCCAATAGTGGGAACTTAGTCCCACTACAAGATTTTGTCAAGGATTTTGGTATATTTGAGTACCCAATTAGCTGAAACAAAGCTCGAAGCATTTTGCTAGAATTGGGACTAAGTCGCCCAATTTGGCGTGAGTGTCCTAGTGGGCATAAAAGTCAGATTTTCTAGATTTCCAAAAGCTTCTACAATCTCCACTTCAATCCTCATTAGTTTCTAGATGCACTTGTTTTATTTATTTTGTCATTTTATCTTATATAGTTCTTAGTTTATCTATATGCATAACATCACGTGTTTTCAAATAATGTAGATTTCATTAGTTTGTATGCAATAGTTAGCTTTATTTATCAAACTCTTGCATTTAGAATACTCTATATAAGCATTTCAATCATATCCAACCCTAATATTGAATCAATCCCAAGATATATATACATAAAGGAAATTCCCCTTTCTTTCTAGGAGAAAACCCTAGGAAGCCTTGGCAAACCATCCTTTAATGACATAAATTTAGTGGTTCATTTTGGTGAACTTGCATTTAGAAACATCTTACTTCTGATTTAGCCTGCATTGCATTTTATGTTGCATTGTTTAATGTTACATCCTATGCTTTCATAATTTGCATTAGTGAAAATTTTCATTCTTGCATCTCATTTACTTCAACAATAGAGACATTCTGCGTATATACCTCAAATCTACACTTTACAGTCCATAATACATCATTTTTCATCAAAAAAAAGTTAAAAATACCCCTACTGGGACTAATTCGCCACCTTGGGCAACCTAGTCCTAGTGCTTTTTGCATTTACTTGCCAGTTTCAGAAGTTTTTGTTTGCTTCAGTTCATTCTCTTTTTACATTCAATTACTTTCTATTATATGGTTACCATTAGCATAAACATATTTTACTTTGATGGCATTTATGAATAGCATTAGATATTTGCAAGTTTCCTTTTAAAAAAACTTCATTAGAACATGAAAACAAAACCATATAAACATGACATGAACCAATGCACATAGTTCTTCACTATAGGAAAACCATATCATCTAAACCTTTTAGTAGTGATGACTTAAAGATAAGTTAGATGAAGCTCTACAAGGCTTCCTCTCACTAAGTTCATCCACTAAGGTTTGTGATGACAAACCCAAAGCTACCACTGATAACCTATCTCCTTGACCTATTAGCTATGATGATATGGGTGTCCTAGATGAAGTTCTTCAAAACTTTATCTCACCTAATTCATCCTCTAAGGTTTGTTGTGAGCAACCTCAAACAAAAGATGTTAATGTAATTCAACGTCAACTTGTTCTCTACACACCTTCCCATAAACCTCAAGCCCCATCAACACCTGAATTTACCCTTTACCCACCCAAGCCTCATGTTGTTGCTCTACTCATTATACTCAAAATAACCCACATCCCCAACAACCTAACTCAACACCCTTACCATTACCCAACCCCATCTTACCTATGGCCCGTTGTCTCAATTCACAACTTAGGGAATATGATCTTGTTGAACAACTTAAGAATTATCCTCCGAAGATATCCCTTTGGGATCTTCTCCAAAACTCCCCCAACTATCATTCTATGCTTCAAATGACATTGCAACAGATAGTGGTCCCTCTTGGTACAAATAATAATGATGTGGAAACTCTCCTATAAGAAATGAATATAGTCAATTTAGACATTACTTTCTACCACCATAAGCTCCCTCCATTAGAATTATGAAAGAAAAATGAAGCCTTTATGATAATAACCTAGTATGATCGGATACACATCAAACAAACCCTCATTGACATTGGTTCTTCCCTTAACGTGTGCAATGTGAAGCTTCTTTATAGATTGTGTGTGGATAAATAATAAATCAAATCTGATTCCTTATCCATTAGAGGATTTGACAATGTTACGAAGCAACCCCTTGGTGTCATCACTTTACCTATTACTGTCGAAACGGTTACGTTGCAAACTCCTATTGATGTCATTCCCTATGACCTTTCATTTAATATCCTCTTGGGAAGACCATGGATTCATGAGATGCATGCAGTACCCTCGACCCTTCATCGAAAAATAAAATATGCCTATAATAACAAAGTTTATGAAATTGACATAAACCCCGAGCCTAAAAGTTGCTTGAAACTTGAAAACTGAACAACCAATCCTCTTAACACATTAATTCCCACATCCAACATAGAACCTCTTGAGATGAACCAACACGAATAAGAATTAAAGTCTAACTTACTTGGTGATGATTGGGGATCATTAGAATTCACACCTTCATTGATGGATGAGTACATAATCACACAAAAATAGGATGAAAAACACACACAACCAACAATCCTCTCTACCCAGAATGAAGAAACACCATCTCCCACATCTATCTTATAGCCTTTGGTAGAAAATGCAACATATACAACAATTTTTGATGAGGTACATTATCAAAAACCACCCAACCCATAGGAAATGGAAAGATGTTATGGACAAGGATATGATCTTGTGAAACAATTAGGTTATAATGATAAAAGATGTGGAAAGCATGACCAAGGAATTCAAGTTCCCATTGAACCTAATATACAAGATACTAAGAATGGTTTAGGGTTTTCCTTTTCTAAATATATAAAAGAAAATCAATGGCCATCACTCAACATAAACACTATCACATGCGCACCAAGAAACAACCTTATGCTCAAACATCCTGAATTCCTTGATATGGATTCCCCACCATTCACCTATGTTAATGATGATGAAGCTTTGAAACACCTGTTAGGTGCTTTGGATATGAATTCTATCTCCAAGAGAAATGCCTCCTGTGCTATGATAAGTTTTGAGCTCAACATTATTGACATTAATGAGACTCCTACAAGCATAGAACCATAAGATCTTGAATTTCCTAAGTCAAATGCACTCCCTTTAGGGGATACCCTTGACATACCCATGGACACAGATGATAAAAAAAATGTTATTAAAATTCGGAAGTGCCTTGATGATGAAGAGGATCTTGCAACCTTTCTTCATGCTTTTCCCAAACTCTTTTCCTGGAAATATTCTGATATGCCCAAAATAGATCCAAAAATAGTTACTCATAACATTGTTCTTGCTAAAAATGCTAAGCCTGTTTGCCGAAAGATACGAAAAATGAACCCTAAGATAGCCTTGCATGTTAAAGGAGAACTTGAAAAACTCCTTGATGCAAATTTTATTCAACCTATTGATTATTATCCTTGAATATCAAACATTGTCACAATTGCTAAACCTGATAATCGTTCTAGGATATGCACAGATTTTGGAGACTTGAACAAAGCCTTTTTAAAAGATGATTTTCCTCTTCTTAATATTGACACGATCATGGATTCAACTACTAGACATGATTTGTTATCCTTTATGGATGGATTTTTTGGATATAATCAAATCCTCATCAACCCACAAGATCAATACAAGATGGCATTTACATCCACTTGGGGAACATTTTGTTGGGTTATGATTCCTTTTGGCTTAAAGAACACTGACACAACTTATCAACGAGCAATGACAATAATATTTCATGATTATATACATAAAAGATTAGAAGATTATGTTGATGGAATTCTAGCCAAATCCTTAACCCGACAAGATAATGTGAATGTTCTTTGATAAATCTTCAAGCACATGCATAAGTATAACATGCGCTTAAACCTGAAAAAGTGGTTTGGAGTAGATAGTGGTAAGATTTTAGGGTTTACCATGTCTCACAAAGGAATTGAGGTGAACACGAAGAAAATTGACACTATAATTAACATGCCACATCCTCACAACATCTCCCAATTACACACATTGCAAGGAAGGATTCAAGCCATTTGTCATTTTGTCACATCCCTAGCTGATCAAACATTGCCTTTTACTCACCTCCTCAAAAATGACGTGATTATTGATTGGAATGACGATTGTAAACATGCCTTCAAGGGTTTAAAAGAGTACCTTGCAACTCCACCTATTTTACAACCTTCTATACAAAACAAACCCTTCATCCTTTACATCATCGCTTCTATCCACACTCTGGCTACATTTTTGGCTCAACAAGACGACAATGGTAAAGAGCATCCTGTTTATTACATAAGTCAAACTCTTATTGATTATGAAATGTGCTACACCACCATCGAATTTTTTTTTGGCTCTTGTATTCGCTACTAGTAAGATGTGACACTATTTACTAAATGCAAAAATACAAGTGATGACCAGATTTGATCCTCTTGAATATCTTTGTAGTAAAATAAACCTTTTAGGATGTCTTGCTAGATGGGTAATGTTGTTAATTGAATTTGACCTTAAGTTTTATTCCCAAAAAGAAATCAAAGGCCATGACTTAACCAATCACTTAGTCGATGCTCCTTCTCCTCTTGCATTACCTACTAATGAATCTTTTCCCGATGACAGTGTGTTGACCAGAGATCTTGCTACATGGGAATTATACTTTGATGGATCCAAGTATCGAATAGGCTTTGGCGATGGAGTTATATTAATTTCACTCATAGGCAAGCCTATTTCCTTGTAGTATTATCTAAATTTCCTATGTATGAATAACACAACCAAGTATGAAGCATTAATTATTGGATTGCATGCTATCTTAGTCATGGACGTTAAAGATATTAAGATCTATGGTGATTCACAATTAGTGATAAAAAAAAATCAACAGTCTCTATCAAACTAAAGATGATAAATTATCACAATATAAGGATCTTGTACTGATCTTGCTAGAGTAGTTTGCATTGTTGACCATTCATAACATCCCTTGAAAAGATAATTGACATGTGGATGCAATGGCTAGTGCAGATTCTCTCATCTCTCCTTTAGATCCTTCCAAAAATTTCATATTTACTATCGACCAAATCATGAAACACTCCATCAGTGATAAATCTGACGATGTCCTTCCCACATTCCTAGATAATTCATGTGAATGGTATGATGCTATATATAACTATTTGAAACATGGTACCATTCCTGAGCCTATAACTAGAAATACTCGCATTCATCTCAAAAAATTAGCCATGAAGTACGTAATCCTTACTGATACATTGTATAGAAGATCCTTTGATGTAATTCTCCTACGTTGTCTCAAGGATTCTGAAACTCATATTTCCCTTGAACAAGCCCATTCTTGCACTTGTGGAGGTCATTTTGGAGGAAAAACCTTAGTGCAAAAACTCCTTCGCATGGGCTACTACTTGAAAAATATGGAAAAATATTGTTGTGTATGTTAAAACGATGTCACAAATGCCAAGAACAAAGATATTTGATTCATCCTCCTACTTCTGATTTGTATGCGTAAATCCCTATTTTACTATTCTCTATGTGGTGATTGGATCTAATTTTAAGAATTTCACCACCTTCTTCCATTGGACATACATTTATCATCATCGTAACTAACTATTTCACCAAATGGGTAGAATTTATTTCTCTCCAGTCCACGACTACTAATGTGATATGTCGTTTCTTATTGGAACACATCATCACTCACTCTAGACTTCCTTCTACATTAGTTTCAGACAATGGAACACCATTTAAAAATAATGATGTGCAGAAGTTCTTGGATACCTTTCATATTCAACATCGCTTTTCAACACCTTACTACCCACAATCTAATGACCAAGATGAAAGCACTAATAAAATCCTCAAACAAATCCTTAAGAAAACTATTAATCTCAATAAAAAAGATTGGCACACAAAATTTTAATATGCATTATGGGCCTATCACACAAGTGTTCACTCCTCTATGGTAAATACAGCTTTCAACCTTGTTTATGGTACCGAGGCTATCATGGGTATGTGTAGGATCATCATGGAAAAAACAGACGCTTAAGTGGTGATGAAAATTCAGAAAATCAAAGTTAGGCAACTTGACATCAAAATTTTAATGTTATCTATATTATTTAAAAATTATGTAAGAATAGAATCTATAGAAAATTGAATGTAGTTTCTAGACTACTAGGTTTATTTTAAAAAAAATCTATTTGATGAAAATTTGAAATTTGAATGTTGTAGTATTTAAATTTTAGGGGAAAAATAAGAAGTAGGTGTCTATTTGACTACCCTAACCACAATAAAATGGTAATTTTTTTTATAAGATTTTAGATATAAGTAGAGGACTCGTGTCTCTATGTGATTCACATTTTTATGTAATTTTTTTCCAAGTAAATAATTAATTATGATTTTTTTATTACAACTTTTAAAAAATGTAAAAACTCATATGTCTGACCACCTTAAGTTGATCAAAACTTAATGAAATTCAATTTCTTTTTCCTAAATCCTATCATACACAAATCATAAAATGTGATGCATGTTTTGGATTCAAAAAATGTGATATCGTTTGAAAGCTATAGATGTTTTTCAATTAGCCTATCAATTAGGACTTTAGCTATAATTGAAATAGAAAATGAATAATAATTATTTATTAAATTCAAAGTAAATAATAATTTATATTGGTGGAAATATGAGAATCTCCTTTGAAAACCCTTTTTGTTTCTTCAATTTTGGGTAACAAAAAATTCGCCAGCCACATGGGCCATCATATCGCTTACATATCACCACTTTTTGGTGCATAATGATCTCGCAGATACCCTCATACCTTTAGAGTTAGAAATCCCCAAATTGTAGATTTCTTTTCAAGGTCTTGTCGAAAATGATACCTATAAGCAACAACAAGTACATCAACTTGAAATGTTTGATGAACTTCGCATTAACACTGTCGAGAATCTTCAGGCTTACACTAAACAATTACAATGAAAACACGATACTGGTGTCATCCCTCAGACATTTAACAAGGGTGATTTAGTTTTATATGAAAACTAAAGGAGCACTACTATTGACTTCACATAAAGAGGCAAGTTTAGTCCTAATTGGTTGGGCCACTATGTGGTCAATACAAATTATGGATCTGGAACTTACACGTTAACCGAGTGAGATGGCACTCCTCTTACAAACCCTATTAATTCCATGCATATGCGTCGGTATTATGTCTAATCCCTTTGAATGGTATGGATAATAGAGCAGTGTTGTTAGAGCTATTGGATTATGTCCTCTATGCTCTCACATTGCTTCATTCTTGACAAGCAAATTATGTGTGTGTCTTGAAGACTAAAGTGATTATTTAATTTATTTTTATAATTGCTTTAGGTTTCATACCATTCAAAAATTCCTCTTGTGTGTTATGTTAATTTAAATCATAAGTGAATTTAACATACTTAATATTTATGTTGTATCGAAAAGAAGCTCTACCAAGTTTTAATTTAGATCACATAGGTTTTGTTAAATCATGAAGACAATAATTAAGTAATCTTATAAAGGGTATTTAATTAAACACATTGTCATTTAACATTCACATATATTACACCAAAACATATAACATCAAAATGCTCGTATATATATCAAATTGTTTTTGTACATGTCATAAAAATATACAAAATCACTAAGGACTGTGATTACCAAATCCCGTAGGATCTGGTACTCACGATGCATCTATAGCCAGATGTTGGGAGACAGTAATTCATGATTGTGATTGTGATCCACTGAATCTGATCGTAAACTCCATTCCCTCCATCCATGCAAGTGCCACCCAATGCTCTCTTGCTATCTAATCCCTCTCTACCTATAGATATGTCACCTTTTTCTCTAGTCTCTCAAACTTTGTCGTAGTCTATGATGACTGTTCATGTGATGTCATACTAGCTCGAATGGACCTATCCACTCAAGCCCTCATACACTACTCGTAGTCTCATAAAGGGTCTTAGTGACTCTGGATCTCACTCCATAATAGGTGGGGGCACATAATCTGAGTCCATCTCCTCCTCATCGAAGGATGATCGCACTATCGTTGTAGCTTCCTGATGGTAGAGATCCCAAAAAATCGTCTATGGGCCCTACAAGATAGAAACAAAATATAATCAATACACATCATGATATATATATATGCATAAAGTAATACATCAAATAAAAAATTAAGTTCATCAAAAAATTAAATATCATCACCTATATCTCTAGTGCGATGAGCAATCTAAACCTCATCGAGTACAGGGGGCATGTATGTTGTGCTAGGCTCTCCCCATTTGTGAGTACTTGTGCCTACTACTGCTGGTACTCGGGATCTAGTCATATGAATGGGTGAGGTCTCTCCCCACTCATGTCGATCCTCAACTACTACCTCATCATCCTGAATCAGAGGTGGCTCGTCATCCTCATCCTCCTCCTCTCCCTCTTGTCCATCATAGTTTGGATCTGCACTCTCATCATACTCCTCATCAATAATGTCGGTAAATATTTCCACAACCCTGTAGCATGTCTCCTCAGCTCTATCCTCTCTCTCATCTCCCTCATATGGTACTTGTATTACATCCCCTACAGGATCATCAATCGAAAACATAAGAGCTGGTCGTGATGTTTTTGACCACTCCTCATGATCCCATGTGGCATCGACGTCAACTGCATCGAGGACCAACGAGTGATCATGATCAAAGTAATCATAGTCACTCTAGACAACATCCTATAGAGTGAATCATGTTGTATCACTTGGAATCTATGCAGTCCACATTAACCTCCTAAAAGATGATTGTGCCCTAGGTGGTCTTTGAATCTACTCGAACTGATGCATGACTTGATCTTAGTTAAAAGAATGTGCTATGTGATCATGCCATCTAACAAAAAATATATCTAACTAAAGTCTCCTCATCTATGTTGTATGGTCTGAACACTATAGTACAAGCTTGTAAGGTCTCCGCAAGATCTCATCCTCCTCCAGTCGATCGAACCTCACTCTCTAACAGTGAAAATATCCATACTACCATAACTGTCGAAGAGAATAGCCAAAGGCCAAAGGGTACCCCATTATTGTAGGACACAAGAAGCTAGTATGCCTAGTTCACATGATATGCTCCAGGAACCAAACCTATAGTAGCATACAATGCACCATACTATCTAACTCCCAAAATACAAAACACCCCAAATCATAGTATAAGTGTGCAAGGATGTAACATCACCAGACATATATTGTGTTGTGCTCTGCTATCCGCCATATCAAATTCCCTAGCCCACCCTCAAAGTGTGGTGCTCATCCATCTGGGATGAGTACCAATGCGATGATACACATCATAATTTGTCTCACCGCTGACGCTCGTAAATAAAGTAACACTACCAGGTCAATCTGTCCTGCAACCCTATCATCATGAACTGGTCCATCAATGTAGTAATGCATGTCCTATTTCTACTCATGAAAGATACAAAATCTATGGAGGCACACTCTCTCCCCTCGAATAGGAACTCAGAGTATTTGGTGCACGTCCTCTAGCATGACTATCATATCTCCAGTGGGTAGGTGGAATGTGCATGTATCTGCATTCCATCGCTCACACAATGCCATCAACATCTCATCATGATACCTCATGGGGGCATGAGGGGCTAGATCTCTCAAAAACCTTAGTTGTCTCTCACCTAGACACTGTCGTGATGAGGTAGGTACCTATCAAAACATTAAAATATTCTCTCTAATCATCTACCATCTTTAATCCTACTCTAATTCATCATGCAAGTGTAATAATTTTGTTATAGTGTGATTTCTCTAAGGCCCTAGACAGTTTAAAACCCTTTTGGGACACTTCATGAAGAAACATGACACTTTCAGAAAAAGTGGGACACTTTGCGAACAAAAGGCACACTTTGTGAACAAATGGGACACTTTGCAAAAAAAGGAGACACTTCGCGATTTTTTTTCCAATATCCTAAATTAACCTAAATATGCATATAAATCATCCCATAATTAAAAAATCACAAAGCACAGGTACCAAAATTGACTCACCTCATGATGTCACTCGTTGTAGGCCACCTAGTCTCGTAGCGTATACAATCTCGTAGGTGTAAAATCTCATGTGCTCGACATCTTTCACTATCTCCTCATCACTCTCAAGCTAGAATAAGGTAAAATGAACAATTAAGTGACAATTTGTATCATTTTAATTCTTTTAATCTTTCTCATTTTCATGTAAGCACATTTATACTTTTACCATTTTAGACATATTAGTGTGCTTTTCATTCAAACCAACATATCAGGTGCTACTGAACTTTGATTTTTATGCCATTTGTTACATTAGAATCTTGTTTCCACACCCTATATCATCACTCACCTATCATTATGTGGCATGGTACTCAGAAATTCCCTCTGATATGTGTGTCTTCATTCGATGTGGCTAGACTGCTACCTTGATTCCACCTACATAAAGCATGAAAAATCAAGGGGAGGCATACATCTACCTTCAAATTTGATCTCTAGAAATTAGATAAGAGGATTTTTGAATTACTAATGAACTTGTGTTGTAGGATGTGGTTCCTAACATTGTGGTTTTGTGGATAACTACATTGAGGGCTTCATTCTCCCACCTTTGAATGAGTATCCTTTTATGAAAGAAAAGTGCATTGTTTAGAGTCCTTTATCTTACATATGCATGTAGAGTATTATGGGTGCTAAAATTGGGGCTAAATGTGTTGCAAAAAACTATATACCTTTGAAGAAAAGGATAATTTTGTGCCTAATTTGGTCCTACTTTAGGTACCCTTGCATCAATCACCCTCCTAAAATAGCTTTTATAGGCCGCTAAGACTCGTAATTTTTGACTTTGAGGCCTATTTTACCTAAGGAATCATAGCACCAAAATCACTCAAATATCATCAATATCACCTAAAAAACCCTTGGTGGGACTAGGTCGCCCAAGGTGGTGACTTAGTCCTTTTTAGGGTTATTTGCATTTTTGAGCTAGAAAATGTTCGGCTTGCTAAAAATTCCTGATGGGTGTCAGCCTCTTAGGTCAAAATAACTGATAATTAGGTATTTTTTCTTATAGATACTTGTTTTTAGGTCATTTTTCACTCTCTATTGGATCTTTTAGTCATTTTTGACAAGCTAGTCTCAAGATTAAAACATTGAACATCTTCCACAAGAAGAGTCATCTATCTTTCTACAACAAAATTGAAGCTTAGGGAAGCAAACTAGGGTTTTTATAGGTCTTCAAGTGCACTTCTCACTCAAGATCTCACATTGTAAAGGGTTGATCATGGATTCCTATGAAGAATCTTGGAGAAATCTAGGTTGAGGGGGTGCAACTAGCCACCAAATCACACCTAAAGACTTTTTTTCAAAGTGATTATATCTTCCACATTCTCTCTATCTTCATATTTAAGGTTTTTATTTCTTTTACATTTCACTTACAGTCATTTGTAATGTTGTAGGGTTTCTTGGATTGAAGTATTACATGATTCAAATCTCATGCATGCGTCTTATTCTAGCATATTAGAATAGGGTTTCATCTTACATCAGATTTTCCTAGTTCTAGACACACTTAGGGCTAGGCTTTATGTAGATTTCTTGTCTCTTTAAAAGTTTAAACACAAACTAGGGGTTTGACCAAGGAAAACCCCACATTAGAAACCAAAATATATTCTATTTTGCAGGTGATTTTGTTGATCTAAACCCAAATTTTGGTGAAAAAGATGAGTGCAAACTATAGGCTTTGGACTCCACTTTCAGATTTCCTGAAAAGCTGAAAGAAACTAAGTCACCAATAGTGGTGACTTAGTCCCACTATAGGATTCTTTCAAGGATTTTTGGTAGATTTGAGTACCTAGTTGGCTGAAACGAAGCTTAGAGTAGTTTTCCAAAAATGGGACTGTGTCGCCCAGTTTTGCGTAAGTGTCCTAGTGGGCATAAAGGTCAGATTTTCTAGATTTTTAGAGGTTTCTACAATCTCCACTTCAATCCTCATCAATTTATACATGCACTTGTTTTATCTGTTGTGCCATTTTATCTTATATAGTTCTTAGTTTATCTTTATGCATAACATCATGTGTTTTAAAACAATGTAGATTTCATTAGTTTGTATGTAGTAGTTAGGTTCATTTATCATAATTTTACATTTAGAATACTCTATATAGGCATTTCAATCATATCCAACCCTAATATTGAATGAATCTAAAGATTTATGTACATAAAGGAAATCCCTTTTCTTCTTGGTGAAAACACTATGAAGCCTTGGGGAACCATCCTTTAACGACATAAATTTTGTGGTTCAACCAATATGATTTTTCCTTGTTGCCACTTTGGAGGTTTAGAAGCACAATGTATTGTTATTTGTACAGACACTTATGCTGAAAAGACACACTTGTGTGCATACAAAAAATGCATAAAACCATAAATAAAAGCATACATAACAACATACATGGAGACAAAAAGTGATGAAAGTGGTAGACGAGACCAAACATCTGGGAAATGGTAGGTAGGAGTTAACATCACCATCAAGTTAGTTTTTTCTGTCTCCTATCAATCGATAAACATGGGTGCATTAGCTTGGTCATGAAGTTTCACTTTGATTTGCTTTTTTCTGGTGTGGAAAAATTGGAGGTGGATTGACATAGGCCTTTTTGGTTTAGAGAAGGAAAGGTAAAAACATGATTTTTTTCTAGTCCATATGTTAAAAGTTGAAGGTTGGAATGCATGGGGGGGAATTGGAGGAGAAAACTGACCAAATTGAGGTGATGGGTACTATCCAATTGTGTTGCAAAGGGTTTTACAACACTATTTGGGCTGGTTTTTTCCTAACACCTAGGGTTTTACAACATCAATTTTTGCAAAGCAAAATGAAGTGCATACTATGAAGCACACTATGTGTTTATGGTTAATAGAGTCTCCCTTAAATGAGAGATGTTCTAATTGATAAAATAGAAAACCATCCATACGTTTGTATATTTGTATTTCAAGACAAACGTTGGGTATAAGTTAAGGTAGGCTTCAAAAACCATTATGTTTTCCAACATGCACTACACAACATCCACCACTTTCAATGAGTTTATTCATTATTGCCAATAACGAAAAGAAATTGGTGTTTTTGATATTTGTAATGCACACCTACATATACGGGTTTGAAAAGTATAAGGGCTTGGGTATGTTGTCATGTGGAGGTTAAAAAATGTAGTGTGTTATGAAGCATGCAATTTGTTATATACTTGAAACTTAAACACAACAATGGAAGGTGTGATTTTGAAGACATTTATACTATTTTGTAACATTCCATGCTGCAAAAATGTATGTGCTAAGAAGGAAGCAATCCACTATGAGACAACCCCTTAAATGTAAACAAGGATATTCAAACAACTGAAAACCCACATTATGTTTTCCAAAATACAACTATTTTGTGCACTTTCTTTTGAATCATCTGAAATTTAAACACAACAATGGAAGGTGTGATTTTGAAGACATTAATACTATTTTCTAAAAATCCATGTTGCAATTCCTTACGCGTTAAGAAGCAAGCAACCCACCATGAGACAACCCTTTACATTTAAACAAGGAGATTCAAATAATTGAAACCCAACATTGTGTTTTCCAAATTACAATTATTTTGTGCAGTTTTTTTTTCAGTTATGCAAAATTTAAATGCAATTTTTGCCCAAATTAAAAGTTCTTAAATTTTTTCAAAAAGGGATTTTCAATACATTCATAGTGTCTATATTATGAAAATTTTTTAAGGCATTCTTTCTATTTAGTAAGAATGCACATGTGTTGGAAAACCTTGGGTGTTAAGAAACAAACAATGCATATAGTGTTGTAAAATCATGTGCAACTGAGAAGAGACAATGTGTTTTCCAATAGTGCAAATAATGCAAGCATTTTATTTGTTCCAATCAAATAAAAAAGGGAAATGACATTTGGACTACACCAAATATTTGTTCAAAAATTTGAATGTGTACTTCATTACATTCTTGGAGAATAATGAAATCAAAGTGAAAGTCTTCATAACAAACTAACTGCAATGGGATAGTGTGTTTTCCAACACTGCAAACAATATATAACAATATCATGCCTTGCAGGTTTCATAATACCTAATGTTTTCAAATTTTATTATATTCTTGGAACCTAATTTAGCTATTTGCAAATAATGGTTTCAAATGCCATTTTTTTTTGGGTTTTTGTCCATTCCATAGTATGATTTTGAAATACCGTCGGTGTTGGCACATTTTATTGATGATGGGATAGGCCATGGCAGGTCAGAGTTAATGTCTGACCATCAAGTCTTTCTGTCGGTGCCATTTGTTTGTCCGACCTTATTTTCCATTGGGGTGTTTTGTTCCAATTAGATGAAGAAAGTGAAATGACATTTCAACTATAGAAATGTGTAATTTGAAAAAAAACTCTTACATATTCTACATGGTTTATGGTTTCTCTAAACATTATTCGGTTATTTCATTCATATTTCTAGAATGGGTTGTCAATTATTTCATTCAAAAATTGCAAAAGTTTATATTTCTCATTGCTCTCTAGCAACCTGGAAAATGTCATTGTGGAAAATGGAGGCAAAAATGGAACCTCCTCTAGGCTTTTTACTATTTGTAAATAATGGTTTTCAATGCAACATTTTGGGCTTTTTGTCCATTCCAAAATTTGATTTTTAAAACATGATGACTGTTATGATGCATGTGACATGCAATTTTTTAGGGAGAATAGCCTCATCCCAATTGTAGAAGGTGATCTCCTTACAACATGGCTTACACATTATAATGTATTTCCCTTCTTTAGGCATAAGACATGTCTAATTATTATTGCTAGTTTATTTATGCATTTGATTGTGTAATAAAGTTTGCATCAACATTTTAGATCAAACTTTGTGATCCATCATCAAGATGAAGAGAGCATAAGGGGTGACCCTGATAGTCTCTTCTTCATCCTGATCTTGGATTACTAAGTCTGATCTGAAATGTTGATGCGAAAATTCTTACACAATTGAATCAAAAAATCAACTAGCAATAATCAATATGGATTGTAGAAAATTGATATCATTTATGTCTAATTATGTTATCATTTCAAATACATTCTTTTTTAGGGATAATAGCTTGATTTTACTATATTTTTTAGGGATATTAGCTTATGCCTTGCAATTGGATGTAGCTGTTCTCCCTACAATAATTCATGTCAGAGGCATCATAACATACAAAAAAACATTAAAACATATAAAAATGCATACACTAGATGATGGGATAGCCTATTGTGGAAAATAATTGGAGGTTTGAAAAAACTATGTGTTGTGAGTTCTTTCATTATATATGTTGAAAGTTGAAGGTTTGAGAGCACGTGGTGGAGCTGTAGTTGCAGGGTATATAAATTCATCCAAATTCAACTAAGGGGTAAGTAACAAATTGGGATGTTACTTGTGAAGGGATCGTAAATGGTGTTTGTTTTGCAAGTTCAATAACACCTATTGTTTTCCAACCTTCAATTACACATTGTTGGCCTTTCCATTGTATGAAAAGGTCGACCTGTCAATGCTTGATACAAGCATTAGATAAGACCTCTATAAAGACATGACAACATTTCATGACAATTGGGAATCTTTGGATCTACTTTGCAATATTCACAAAACAATCTCTTCTCTCCAGCACACATCATGATCTCTTCCACAATCTCATCCACTGAGGTTGATGATGTCAAAATCTGTCATGGATGTATGATAAAGAGAAGTACATGTTTTGGAAATGAGAAAGGTATGCTTCAAATTTGTCCTGTTGTCATGAAATGTTGTTGCACTAGCGAAGGGGGTTGAGGGGACAACCCTGTGTGTTTTACATCACACAACCTTTTTTGTGCATCTTGTGTTCCAAATGTATAACGACATTGAAATGGAATGTTGTTATAAAATATGAAGCTGAAATTCAATATTATGTTTTGTTACAATTTGCATAATAGAAATTGTTGTCTTTGAACAAGATTTGAGAAGTGAGGGACAACCCCTCAGTGAGTGCTATCTATGTGATTCACGGTATGGTTTGACCACCTACCATGCATCTTATCTAACGCTTGTATGAGGCATTGAGAGGTCGATGTTTTCAAGGAACAACAAGGTCAACACAAATATAAAATATGAATGTAATGACAATGTTTTGGTCACTTACATAGTAAGAATCCAATTGGCTGGTTACTCCTCACATGAATTTGGATAGTATTATGTATGCTCCAGATGCAATTATATTGATATTATGAATGTCTTGGAAGCCTTTTGATTTGTCCATGCTAATAATGTAATGAAATTCACCTTCAAAATATATAATAACTCTTACTTATAGTATAAATTATATTTGAATTTATTAGTATAGTTGAAATAAATAAATGCACAAAATAATGGCAGATTGGAAAACACAATGTGGGTTGTCAATTTTTTCATTTTGCATATTTAAATCTAAACACTTGAGAGGATGGAGAGGACTTTCAGGTGCTAGATACATTTCATTGTAGGTTTCCTAATGCCCTGTGTTTTCTAATTTTATTACATTATTGCTATCTAGAAAGCTAAATATTCTCGAGACAATCACAAAACATACCAAATTGAGGTGGGGTGAGTAACCAATAGGGATGATACTTGTAAAGGGTTTTAGAAATGTTTGTGGGTTGTAGGATTTATAACAGCCTATGTTTTCCAACCTAAAATTTCACATAACACTTTGAATGTCTTGAGAAGCTTTTCTTATTTAGACAGTAGGAATGTAATAAAAGGGCACCTCCAAAAATTACAATTATTATTTATGGTATAAATTGCAATTCAGTATCCTCATGTGATTGAAAAAATTAAATGCACAAAATAATTGCATGATGAAAAATACAGTGGGTTACTTGTATAGCATTTTACAATACTATGGATTGTACATTTCATAATATCATCTCTTTTTGAGCCTTCAATTTTGTTGAGAGTAGGAATGTATTGAAAAACCATTTTTATTTAGAAACAAAGAATGTAATGAAAGGAACCTTCAAAATTTATCACAAGTCTTAGGTAGAGTAAAATATGTGTTTGAAATTCTTCTTATGATTGAAAAAAGATATGCTTCCTTACTGTGAATGGTGCAATAAATATTGGAACTTTTACTATCCATAACACTTGCAAATATTTTATAGTTTAAAAAAAATGAAGGATGCATTATGTAAAAGGGAATGTGCTTCATACAACGAAGAATTTCGTTGAGGTGGAAAACACACCTAAAAGGGTGTCTGGTGGTGCATCTCCTTTGGGGCAGTCACATTCCCTAAACGTACAAGTAAGATCAGGTAATTGAAAGATGCAATCAAATGTATAATTTTAATCTCACATAAGTGGTTATGATGTTAATTGGAAAGTGGGAATGTTTTAATTAGGAGGCAACAACCACGGTATAGAGGAAGTCCCCTCGTTTTAGGAAAAAATTGAACCTTGAGGCAACAACGTGTTCGTAATTGATTGTGAACTTTCAATTGTCCTTTCCTTCCAATGTGTGAATCAAAATGATTTGCAATTTTATTTAGAAAATATCAAGTCTGTTACAAATATGCTGATTTTGATAGTATATCATTCCTTTGATTTAGGAAGAGAATCAAGGAGATGATCACGCTCTTTCCATAGTCCATGACAATGAGGAAGAGCATGCAAAGGGAGACCCTAAGGATGGAGAGGGATACAATGAATCATGCGGTGATGTGGTGGATGGGAAGGTGGATATAATAACTCAATTATTGCATCATTTGGCTATGTGTATATGTTACATTCATTCAAATTATTTTAATATCAAATATATTAAGCAATTTGCTTTCCCAAATTTGTTGTGCAGGTTGTTGCTAAATACATAAGAGAAGTAGAGAATGTTAGATATGTATATTATTGTATTGTAGAAGAATGTACAAGAAATTATCATGATTGGAGAGTGTTCAACATGCATAGGAATTAGCATCACCACCTTCCTATTCTCGTAGCACCAAAGTGTGACTAAACTGTGTCAAGGGGGAAGAAAAATGCCCCCCTCCTCCCCTTGATAAATTGAAAGAGTACCTTGAAAAGAAGGTGGAAAATATGGAGTACCAAATGAATGTACAACAACATCTCCAGCATAAGCGTGTTCAATTTTTTTTTCAAAAGTATGGGAAACATAGCTTCCTTGAACTTCCCCAAGAAGGAAAGGATGAGGTGAAGAAGCGAATGGCATTGTAAAACAGCGAGGAGAAAAAGGAGTAGAGAAGTAAAAAATTATAATTGTAGGAGAGAAAGAGAAAGCGAGGAATGTTAATGTCGAATTGAACTATTAAATCTAAATTTTGGTTGGTTCATATTTTATGTTTTGATGCTTACAAGGTTCACTTAATGTTAACTTACATGACATGACATGGTGATGGTCGAGAAGTAGTTTCTACTACCCAGTAGATTAATGTTCATTCGATGGAGGAAGTTGTGCCCAGGAAAGGAAAAGATGATGTTGTTCCTCCCAGCCTGATATCTAACATTTAGAAGAAGCCTCATACATGGTTAAAGTTTTCAAGGCACCCTCTGAAGAAGAAACAAGAAGAAACAACAATCTCAATTTTTTTTTTTAGTGTTTGTTTTAATTATTTGAATGAATTGGTTGCATGCATCTGAGTTTGATGTGATGTTTCAATTCCTCTTATTATACAACAAGGATGAACAATGAAGTGCTGCCTTGAAGTAGTGCCCATGAAATTACAAGATGATGTTGTTCCTCCCAACCCTTTATCTAACATTGAGAAGAAGAAGAGGTGTGTACGGTTTAAAATATAATGACGCCCTCACAAGAAGAAATGAGTACAAACAGTGATTCAAAATCTTCTATTTGATGTTTTTTTTGTTTATTTCAATGAATTGGTTGCATGCATCTAAATTTGATGTGACATTTCAATTCCTTCTATTACAGGGTGACAATGAACAATGTAGTCCTACCCTTAAACGAGATACTCTTGATTTGGAAGACGAAGCGAACACCATGGAAGATCAAGATGGTGTTGTTCCTCCCAACCTATCGTACAACTTTGAGAAGAAGAATAAGAAGGAGCGTATACAGTTTAAAGTTTCCTCATGCACTCAGAAGAAGAAATGAGTAGAAATGGTGATTTCAAAATCTTTTATTTAATATTTTTTTTTATTATTTCAATGAAATGGTTGCATGCATCTGAATTTGATGTGATGTTTCAAATCCTACTATTATAGGGAAATGATGAATAATGGATTCCTTCCCTTGAACATGATACTCATGATTTGGAAGACGAAGTGGAGGCCATGGAAGAACAAGATGATGTTGTTCCTCCAAACCTCTAGTATAAAATTGAGAAGAAGGATTGTATACGGTTTATATTTTCCTCACACCCTCACAAGAAAAAATGAGAAGAAACAGTGATTTCAAAATATTCTATTTAATGTTTGTTTTGATTATTTCAATGAATTGGTTGCATGCATCTAAACTTGATGTGATGTTTCAATTCCTGCTATTATAGGGAAATGATGAAGAATGGATTCGTTCCCTCAAAAATGATACTCTTTATTTGGAAGATGAAGTGGATGCCATGGGAGAACAAGATGATGTTGTTCCTCCCAACCCACCATCTAACATTGACAAGAAGAAGGAGCATACATAGTCATAATTTTCAAGGTGCCTTGATATGGAGAAACTAGAAGAAATGGTGAATTCCAATTCTTCTATTTAATGTTTGTTTTGATTATTTCAATGAATTTGTTTCATGTAGCTCAATTTAAAGTGACATTTGAATTCTTGGTATTACAGGGCAAGGATGAACAATGGAATGTTCGGCTTGACCTAATTGACCATGTTGTTGCAATTGGAATTAGAGAGGCTAATAGTGATGGACAGGGGGATGGGGAGAGCATTGGCCTACAAATAGGGTAGGGAAATAAAGATGGACACATGGGGACGAGGAGAGCACTGGCCTGCAAGTGGGATAGGGTAACAACAATGGACATCAGGATGGGGAGAACATTGGATTGCAAGTTGAACAAGGTAACAAAGATGGGCATGGGGATGGGGAGAGAATTTTCTTGCAAGTGGGAGAGGGTAATAAAGATTGACATGGGGACGAGGAGAGCATTAGCTTGCAAGGGGGAGATGGCAATGAAGATGGACATGGGGAGAGGGTAATAAATATGGACATGGGGATGGAGAGATTAGTGGCTTGAAAGTGGGAGAGGGTAATAAATATGGACATGGGGATGGGGACATCACTTGCTTGCAAGTGGGAAAGGGTAATAAAGATGGACATGGGGATGAGGAGAGCAGTAGCCTGCAAAGGTGACAACAATAAATATGGACTTGGGGACTAGGAGAGCAACGACGTGCCATCTATATTGATAAAAAATCCAACACACTTCCATGCTTCTATTCTTATTTATTTATGAATGCTTTAATATTCCATCAATTATGATTCACGTCAATGAAATTTCCATTGTAGACAAATCATGTGGATGAACAGATGATAGAGTTCTAGGGCATCACTTTTAAGGTTGGTGATCATGTTGATCTCTGGAGGTAGTGTTAACAAGTTGCCAAAGGAATTGTACATGTTGTCGATAGAAAGGATAAAAACGACAAATTTATGCATCCAAAAAATTGTGTGAGAGTCAACATTATTGAGGCCATTGCTAGTGATCGTTATGTGCCTTTTTCATGTCTTGACACATAGACCATTGAAGAATGTGTGGGTGGCTTTCTGGTATGGAATCTCTTCAAGATGAATCATTCTATTCCACAAGTACACATAAAAAATATGTTTTTGTATATATAATATTACCTTAGATTGTTTCCATCCATATGCTAATTTTGATTAATTATTTGTTATAATATCAAGATGTTAAACATGCTAAGGAGAAAACACAACGAGTGAAGAAATCTATTGTTTCATGTTCATCTCTGCAAGGGTTTTTGCAATTGGAATAACCCCTCCTGAAATACACAAGAACCCTAAGAGACGTGCCATATATTACAAAGGAATGAACTTAATTACAAAGAATATGTAGCACAGGATATGATGAGATGGGCTTAGAATATTGATTCTTCCTTGTGGGTTTCATTATTTAATTATTGAACAATTATGGTGTAGAGATATACCATTATCATATGTTTAAACACTATTTTGTTACATATTTCATATCAAAATTTTCATGGCCCTCTATAATTATATAATTATTGAACAATTATGGTGAATAAATATATTATTTTCATATGTTTGAACACAATGTTGTTATCCACTTCATATCAAACTTTTCATAGCCCTGTAATTGTTTAGTTACAAGAAATAATGTAATGAAGTCCACTTTCAATTTCTATAACAAGTATTTCATTTACTATGTATGGAATATTTCCTTTTTCCATGTGATTGGAATACATAAAATGCTTGCAGTGTTGGAAAACACATTGTTCTCTATCAATTATTTTTTTATGATAAGTATTTGTTTCGTTACGACCAATAATGTAAATGAAGTCCACTTTGAAGTTTTAAAACAACGATTTGGTAGAGTGGAGATGGAATATTTCCCTTTCTCATGTAATTGTAACAAATAAAATGGTTTCATTGGTTACAGTGTTGGAAAACACACTGTCCCCTGTTAGTTATTTGCTTAACAAAAGTCTTTATTTTTCTTTGGCTCCCAAAATTAAAGGAAGTCCACTTTGAATTTTTTTAGAACGACTATTTAGTAGAGTGGAATTGGAATATTTTATTTTCCCATGTGATTGGAAACATAAAATGTGTGGATTGCTTGAAGTGTTGGAAAACACACTATCCCTTGTCAGTTATTTGATTACAAAAAGTTTTTATTTCTCACACTCCAAAAATGAAGTGAAGTCCACTTTGAATTTTAGAACAATGATTTGGTAGAGTGGAGATGGCAGATTTCCCTTTTTTCATGTGATTGGAACAAATAAAATGCTTTCATTGATTGTAGTGTTGGAAAAAACACTATCCCCTGTCAGTTATTTGGTTATGAATAGTCTTTATTTCATAGGCTACCAAAATGAAATCAAGTCCACTTTGAATTTTTGTAGAATTACTATTTAGTAGAGTGGAAATGGTATATTTCCTTTTTCCATGTGATTGGAACACATAAAATACTTTCATTCCTTGTAGTGCTACAAAACACACTATCCCTTTTCAGTTATTTTGTTAGGAAAAGTTTTTATTTCTCACACTCCAAAAAATGAAGTGAAGTCCACTTTGAATTTTAGAACAATGATTTGGTAGAGTGGAGATGGTATATTTTCCTTTTTCATGTGATTGTAACAAATAAAATGCTTGCATTGGTTAGAGTGTTGAAAAACACACTATCCCTTGTTAGTTATTTTCTTATGAAAAGCTTGTATTTCATAGGCTCCCAAAATGAAATGAAGTCCACTTTGATTGTTTGTAGAACAACTATTTACTAGAGTGGAAATGACATATTTCCTTTTTCCATGTGATTGGAACACATAAAATTCTTGCATTGCTTGTAGTGTTGGAAAACATATCATCCCTTGTCAATTATTTCACTACAAAAAGTATTTATTTCTCATGCTCAAAAAATGAAGTGAAGTCCACTTTGAATTTTAGAACAATGATTCGGTAGAGTGGAGATGGCAGATTTCCCTTTTTCATGTGATTGTAACAAATAAAATCCTTGCATTGGTTGTAGTGCTAGAAAATACACTATCCCCTATCAGTTATTTACTTATGAAAAGTCTTTATTTCGTAAGCTCCCAAAATGAAATGAAGTCCACTTTAAATTTTTGTAGAATGACTATTTGTTAGAGTGGAAATGGCATATTTCCTTTTTATATGTGATTGGAACACAAAATACTTGCATTTCTTGCACTATTGGAAAACAAACTATCCCCTGTAAGTTATTTCCTATTATATAAGAGGGATTCACTACACACGGGTCTCTTTATTCTCAAGAGATCACCAAGGAATGAACTACCCTTACACACCTCAACTTGGACAAATTGGAAAAAATGTAAAGGAAAGCAAGAAAGTAATCTCAGACCACAAGAGAGCAAGAATTTGAGATTTCTACCTCTAGATGGAAAGCTCTTGACCAAAATATGCCAGTGTAGTTTCACGATGCTAGCACGACGCACTATCATCTAAAATATGCACTGGAATCCTAAGCTGCGAGAAACTCAAGAGCTCAAGTGGGTAAAAATGAATCTCACCTCTAAACTCGAGTGAAAAGTGTATGAGGCTAAATAACCAATAGAAAGCTAGAATCTAAAGGAAAACACAAAGGAACTCGAAATAAGATTACCTTGTACTCTGCATTTTAATATTTGGTACAAGATTCACTTCATAACTTGAGCATAAAATATCGAAGGGAAAAGGTTGTGAGCTGTATAGGGGTCTGCCTTAGTCAGAACCTCATTTTGGTGTTCCCACCTCCACGGATAATCGAGTTTACAAAAGAGTGTAAAGGAAATAAATGAAAGGCATGGTGAAAGAAAAACCTACTTCAGAGTAGAGCCCGCACCATAAAGTAGTAAATGAACTAGTAAGAAAGAGTGATAGGGAGAGAGAGTGTTACTGATGGGTCAAAACCCTCTTCCGGAGGATACGAAGGCACCACTATGTGCCTACTTGAGAGCTAGTAGCTGCTTGAGAGATTGCAGCTGCTAGAGGGACCTCAGTCCGACATGGCTCCATCTGTAGAAGTGCTTCTATTCAAGGATAGAGCTTACCCAAGAGTAGAGAAAGAAATGATAGTGATTCAACTGATACCTTCCAACCCCAAAATGAGAGCCAAAAGGGGGTTTTCATGCATGCAAGCATGAAACAAATCCGTTTCAATCGAGACCTAACTACCAGGACACGTGTAATAAGGGTCAGAGCTCTAGATTCATTATTTCAAACACGAAAAACGACCAAGATGCTAGCGAGCCGTACAGACATCTGTGCACCTCATAGGAATCCAAAGCCTAGATTTTTGGGAAATCCCTTGTCAGGCTTCTACCATTTTTCCATGTGTCCACATGGAGTCAAAATTGTGAAATTCTGAGTCATGGGATTTTTCCATTAATATTTCTAAGGTGTCATAAATGCGAGGAAAGATGAAAAAATATGGAATTGCCCCTAGGTGCAATTCTGTGAAATTACATTTTACCCCCACTTTAGTGGGCTCGATTTTGGAGAAAATTAGCCTCACTAAAGTAGAAAAGAAGAATTTCATCAGAATTCTAAGTTTTACAAAACTGCGTGCCAAAAATCAAGACTGTAGAGGTCACCAAGGTTGATCTAATTGGTACTGAGGATGCTCCTAGCCTCCTAGATCAACAAACAACAATGAAACGGTCACAAAAAATGTTCAAAACTGTATCTTGCAAAATTAAATTTTTTGAGTAAATTTCAAAAAATTGGAAGAAACTACCACGAAGAGAAGAATGATCACGAAAAAGGTGTTGATTTAGAGGAAAAATATGATCAAGAGATGAATATATTCCCTCTCCTATTTTTTCCCCCAACATGGTGGGGTAAAGTCAGTAGAAACCGGGGAGCCACAATGTCTAGGAAAAATGGGCCCTGGGGGGGCTATATATACCTAGGTGGGCCCCTAGAAGGGTCATTTTCACTATTCACTACGAGCAAATTGTTGACTTTTGTGAGAAAAACATAAAAAAAATCGATCATGAGAGAGTATGAGGTGTGAGATTAGAGAAGCTACATGAGGAGATCATCGAGGGCCATGAGGTGGAACATGTAGGCCTCTAAGCCTTGTTCTTTGTGCATTTTAGTTATTTTTTTGCATATTTCTAATCATCAAGGTGTGCAAGAATCCTAATTTTTTGCTCATGTCCTCGATACATGTTGTCTTCCTCAACATGCGTTGGGGTCTCAGGTCTACATTTTGGTCACGAGGATGTGCTTGTGTCCTCCAGGTGACCATGGCGGTCCTGGACGCATACGCAACACACATATATCTGTGTGATGCACATTGCAAGAGTATTCAGAGATTGGGGAGCATCTCGAAGGGCGAGCATTCTGACTCATCCGTGAATAGAGTGATCACCTCTCACAAGATGAGATTACACATCTAGAGTAGGTCAATCTCTGACACGTGTTCACCATGCTAGAGATGTGATACCATGAGAGGATGCTCACCGCCCTAATGGAGCGGTGGGAATCTACCACTTCATATTTCTAGCTAGCCTATGGAGAGATGACTATCACCCTCGAGGACATCTATCGGATCCTCGGGCTACCCATCTGTAGATGATGGGTGGCCATAGATGACACCTGGTTGGCAAGGGAGAGGAGGGAGGGCATCCTCTAATACATAGGAAGGACAGACAACAGTGATGGTACTGGTCACATTTACATAAACTAGTATGACTAGGTGAGGACAACAAAACCATTGCTACGTTGGGTGATGGTTCTCATAGTAACCTTTCACATCACCATAGACGGGTGATGCTCACACCTTCACAAGGGCCTCATCAATTCTATTAGAGAGATGGTAGAGCATCAAACTATTTTTTCTTGGGGGCATAGCATGTTGGCACACCTTTATCAGGAGGTCGGGTGGTACGTGCACTATGAGTACTGCAGTCTCATAGTATGCACACTTTTGTAGGTGTGGGCTTTCACCCACATCATGTGCATCCAGGTAGTTTTTTTTCCCCAGTGGTTGCCATAAGAGGTTCCCATGGCCCACTAGTATGACATGACAAGCGAGTGGCACTTTGGGGATTTATAGTTTTGGAGTCTATAGTTTGATCCTATTGTCATGGGAGTGGTTTGATGGACACCCTACCAATAGTTTGATGCTATTTATTGATTGGTCACTGCAATTTTGTGATTATTCCCTACTACTGGAGTCAGGTCATGCAACAACATGGCCATATTTAAACCATACTGCTAGACGTGCCCACATACACCTGTTCACACCATAGTGCAGTGAGGGTAGGAGATCACCCCCACCCTACCATCATAGACATCGTCCCCTCAGATGATGATAAGCCCAACCATGATCTATCAGCCATGGCGGTGCAGATAATGTCAGGATGGCAGTGCATTTTATGCGGTGGTGGGAGACACATTGTCCTGCTCCAATTTTCAGTGAGGGTGCCCCAAGAGGGAATCTTGGTCCACAAGAGAACATGCCCAACAAGCCCCTGCAAGACAAGAGGAGAGGCTACCAGTAGGGTGGCATAGAGGAGGAACTGACATAGGAGGAGGAGACAACAACTATGAGGTCGAGGTGGCGAACAAGGTCAGATCCTCACGTGGATACCTCTGTGTCATTAGTGCCACTTGTCTCCACTATTCCAACAACAACATCTCTAGCATCACTAGGGTTGGCCATTGATACTAGTGGCACAGGCCCTAAAGTCGACCCACACCCCAATCCCATATGGATGCCATGGGATCCAGGTATACATAGTACATTAGTTTCATGTTTATGATATATTTATATTCACCATGTGATAGTGATTCCTATTTGTCTCTTTGTGGTTGTAGAGGATGCACATGGATGAAATGTAATTATATCTTAGTGTATTTTAGAGGTGGCCCCTACTATGCCTATCTAGCAGATAGTCCTCGAGGCCTACCGGACCATGTCACAAGGGAGGCATGGCCCCACTTTTGAGTATATAGCATGCTTGAGGACCACATACGAGGAGTGAAGCGTAGAGTCCATACAGCTGACTGTAGAGCTGATAGCCATCCGGGGACAACAAGATCAACTATTGGGAGAGCTATAGATAATGCTTGTTGAGTGAAACACAATAGTGAGGAGGGCTGATGTCACCGAGGCGACACATGAATCTCTTCAAACACACATAGATGAGCTCAATGAACAACTAGTAGTTGTGATCCTGACATATGTCCAGTGGCTACAATAGGAGCTAATCTAGGTGAAGATGGACATATGTTCACTGCAGGAAGAGCTGAGTGGGATGCAAGTGGGCCTATTTGCATCACACTCACACCAATCTCATTCGTAGATGATCATGCAACCTCCTCCTAGAGCACTAGAGCAGCCTCCAAAGCCAGAGGGCTTAGGGAGCCATGCACCGCAGGGATAGGAATCCCTCTTTTGTATATCATTTTTGTATTTGGATACATATACACATATATACTTGTAGATCTTTTTGTATAGACATATATTAGCAATCACTCATTTTTATAGTAGTGGCCTCATACATGTACATGACATTTGATTCATACATTGGACATATATATATCAGTTTCATATGTATTCCATTAGATGCTAATCATGATTTAATAAACTTGTGTTTTTACATGTTAATTAAATACAATGATGATCTAATTATTTAAAAGATGTAATGTGACGTATGGATACATAGCATAGTCGGACACATGTATGTATCTTTTATTTCACACACATGTGCATGATCATATCATAATTTTTTTTCATAATGTGGAAATGAGCAATGCCGATATATGCAGTATTACTACCTTTTAGGGAGAACACCACACATGTGACACATTAGGAAACTACACATAATATTGAAAAAAATGCATCACATTAATGGGTTCTTTTAAAGGTTTTCCATCCATACATGATAATCCATAGGCACCTGAACCATATAGATAAATCATGATGTAAGGACCTAACTAGTTAGGACTAAACTTCCCTTTCTGATCAGGTAGTGAATTTACATTTCATTGATTCTCACATAGAACCAGGTCTCCTAGCTAGAAGGTCCTAAGAAGCAAAAACTGATTTTCTTGCATTGATAATGACCAATAATAAACTTTAAAATGATCAAGGGCCTGTAAACAGAGCTCGTCGAGCATCTCTAGTTGATGCAAGCGGTTAGCTGGGTAGGTTCCTTCATCAATTACCCCTCTAAGGGAAACCCACAAGGATGGAATTTCTAACTCCAAGGGCATGATAGCTTTGGTGCCATACACAAGGTTACAAGGGTTTTTTCTCATTGCCATACAAACACTTGTGTGATAAGCCCACAAAGAGTATGTTAATTGAATATACCAGTCCTTATCATGTTTATTAACTATTTTACAAAGAATGAGCTCAAAAGTTTTATTAGAATATTTTTCTTGAACATTGGATTGTGGATACTATGGTGTAGAAAACTTGTGTTGAATATGAAATTTCTCCAAGAAATGCTTAACTTCCTTTTTTTTCAATGTTGTACCATTATTAGAGACAAGTGTAGCAGGCAACCCAAAATGAGAAATAATGTTGTTCATAAGAAATCTATAGATAGTTTTAGCATTCGTAGATCAGAGTGGAATAGGTTCAACCCATTTTTTGAAATAATCCATAGTGGTAATGATAAAGGTGTGTCCTTTGAAAGAAGGAGGTGATATTTTACCGATGATATCCAACCCCCATTTTGTAAATGACGAAGGAGAAGTCTGATTTTACAACTCTTGAGCAGGAGCATGGATAAGACCGCTACGCTATTGACATTGAAGGCACTTCTTGACAAA
Organism: Sequoiadendron giganteum; assembly: GCA_007115665.2. Classification (NCBI taxonomy): domain Eukaryota; kingdom Viridiplantae; phylum Streptophyta; class Pinopsida; order Cupressales; family Cupressaceae; genus Sequoiadendron; species Sequoiadendron giganteum. Next base: position 565,981,779 of record CM021106.1, on the reverse strand, counting down.
TTCAAAGGAAACTCGTTCCATCTTCTGCCAATAGTACCCCATGTGTATCAGTTTTCTTACCATGGATTTACCACCGAAATGTCCACCCCTAGAGCCCAAGTGTGCTTATATAAGGGCAAGGGGTATCTCCATTTTAGTGAGACACCTTAGAAACAATCCGTTATAATCTTTTCAATAAATAACATCAGATAGGATGACATAACAAGGTGAAATATTTCATGTACAAGTGCAATCTTGTTTCGTTGCATCACCGGGGAAGTTTCCAATCTTTAAGTAACTATAGATACTAGAGAACTAGTCTCCTAAGTCAGCATTAAAGCAAGCTAGAGAATTAGGTTTGGGTTGATTTGAAATTGTGAAGGTTTGCATGACCTGAACCATGAAGTGATATTACTTCATATCCTCTTCTAAAGGTACCAAAGAAGCAGTGCTTGCCATGGCATCTACATGTCTATTTTCTCTCCTAGGGAAACTATTTATTGTAAAAGAGGAAAATCTATTAAGGACAAAGTGAGGTCTCAATATTGTGAAAATATTCTTCATTTAGCTTGATAAATTCCCGTGATCTGATTCATAATAAATTAAAAGTCACCTAGTATACGAAGGTGTTTGATTTTCAGAACAATCGCGACACATAAGTCGACAATGAGAGATTATTACAAATATAATTTTGTTGGTACAAGGAAAATCTAATCAAAAGGATAGAGGGACCAATTTTCAATTGGGGGATATCAAGACAACACCCACTCTAGAACTATTCTAACACCCCGATCCATTGAAGTACATCTTCCATTAGAGATCATAGTTAATTGTACAAATATTCTCATCAAGAAATAGATCCAACTTAGGGAAAGAGCGAGTCGAGGGAGCGTTTGTTAATTGATTGGAAACCACTTGACCCTTTATCAATTTATGAGTGACAAACTTTATATTGAACTCAAAAATCTACATAACCCACTTTGCTAATCTACTAGCAAGGTTAGCGCTAGAGAACAAATATCTCAAAGTATTTTTTTTTATGATGACATGTGTTTTAGCATGAAGGAGCTAGTGCCTTAAATTCTCTGTAGTAAATACGAGGGAAAGGCATTGCTTCTCCATGGATGAATAATGATTTTCATAATCAACAAGGGTGAGACTAATGTAGTAGACCGATGTCTCTCTTCCTGTGTCATCATAATGAGCTAGCAGAGTTGCCAAAGCATATGGTGATGCAGCAAGGTAAAGAATGAAAGGTCTATCTTGCACAACTAGAATTAGTACATGAGGATTGGTCAAGTAATCCTTGATTGATTCAAAAGCTTTATGACACTCTTCATCCCATATGAAGAAAATATACTTTTTCAATAAGTGAGTGAAAGGGAGGGTATGATCAACCAATTGAGATATGAATCTACGAATCACCTGAATCTTCCCTTGTAAACTTTGCAACTTAGTAATAGTCCTTGGCGGAGGCATGTTAACAATAGCATCAATCTTATTCATCTCAAATTTGATTCCATGATAAGAGACTATAAACCCTAGAAGCTTGCCAGCATCTACACCGAAGACACACTTATGGGAATTGAGTCTCATCTTGTAAAGTCAAAGTATTTCAAAGATAAGATGAAGGTTTTTCACATGATCTTGACGATTTACCAACTTCACCAAGATTTAATGAGCATAGTCTTGTAATATTTTATGAATGAAGTCATGAAATATTAGGGTCATCACTCATGGGTAAGTCGCTCTTAAATTCTTTAGACCAAAGGGGATGACCACATAACAAAAAGTACCCAAATGGGTAGTGAAGGCTATCTTGTATTGATCATCCAGGTTAATACGGATCTGATTATAACCCAAGAATCCATCCATAGAAGATAACAACACATGCCCTGTAGTTGAGTCCACAATCATATCTATATTAGGTAACAAAAAATCATCCTTAAGAGAAGCCTTATTAAGGTCTTGAAAGTCAATGCATATATGAATATGGCCGTCAGGTCTACTAACAACAACTATATTTGAAATCTAGGCAGAATAGTCAATTGGATGGATAAATCTCACTTTCAGTAGCTTTTCTATCTCAGGCTTGACCATCAACGCTACCCTGGGATTGATCTTTCAAATTTTTTGCTTAACTGGCTTGTCATCGAGGCATAAAATGATATTATCGACCACTATGGATTCATCAATGTTGGGCATATCCTGATATCTCCAAGAGAAAATATCAGGTTGAGTACGCAAGAGATTAGAGCATTCATCTACTTCCTTAGGGGAGAGACATTTCTCAATCTTGATTACCTTTTCTGAAGATTTAAGGTCGACAGGGACTGTGACAGAGCTCCTTTAAGGAGAGAATTGTGGTCCTTGGGATGAGATATTAGCACATCATCACTGACGTTGGATAGAGGGTCTTTCTCATTGATGCTCAAAATGGATTCTCCAAAGTATGCTTGTTTATGCAAGTGATGCGGTAATCATTTCTTGTGATGATAAGGAGGCAATGGGGAATAAGCTCCTAGAAATTTACCTAATGCTTCATCTAAAGAGAAGACATTCAAAGGAACTCTCTTGGCCTATCCCATCTTTTCTATCAACTTAGGATGGTCCAAACATAATGGCTAAGCTAAAATCATATTAACACTCCACCAAGGTTTTTTTTAGATTGTTCAATAGAGCATCCCAAACCTAGATACCATTTTTGTTGCTTAAAATAGATAGGGATTTGGATTCCTTGCTCGATAATCCCAGGAATTTCTACCCATAGCTATATCAAGAAGTGAGTTTGTAACCAAATCCATAACGAGTTTGAAGAGTTTCAGGAGGAGGTGAATGCACGTAGATTTTCTCATTCTAACAATGGATGTTGAAAGTTTCTATGGGAGTGGTCCCACTTTCTTTACTTGGATTACAAACATCAACCTCCTTTATAGGAGTGGGGTCACTCTCATAGACCGAGGGAGGAGTAGTCTCCTAGAAAGGATGACACTTCTCTTCCACAACGAGAGGGTCACCCATCTTTATGTCAGCAGAACTTGGAAACTCAATATCAGAGGGGTCTGACTTATACTCCGCTATGAAGAACTTAGAGAAATTCAAGGAACCCCAATCATCACCTAAGAGAGCATTCTCTTGAGGAGATAAAGGAGATGATGGGGGGGACTTAGGATCTTCTACTTTAGGTGGTACGTCATAGTCGATAATCACTGAGGGAATAGCTTCCATAGAGGGTATCGATGAAGACTTTACATAGAATCAACAAATAAGGAAGGAATAGAATTATTGAGAGTGGATGCGGTTGAATTTTGACCAGCGATGACTAGCAAACAAAGGTGCACAGCCTCTAGTTATGCTTTAACCATAACCAACTAATTGTTAGCAACAAACTTCAAAGAGTGATGTATAGTATAAGTCATTGCACCCATAGCGTGAATCCAAGGTCTCCCTAAGAGAATATTCTATGGTAATGGTCCACACATCACATAGACCAGCATTAGCAAGGTAACTGGGCCTAGCTGCAAAGGTAGTATTATCATACCTAGTGCTTGGTGGCCAGTGTTATCAAACCCACAAATATACAAGGAAGAAGCTACTAAAGAAGATGAATCAAATTTAACTTTAGCCAATAGGTCTATAATGCAAATGTTAAGAGTTGAACCAGTGTCAATGAAGGTATGCCTAATACCGATGTTGCTAACATTCACTATAATCATCAAGGGCTCCACTTGTTTTTGCACATATAGAGGTGGGAGTTCTTGTGGGTGGAATGTAATATTTGGTGAATCCACTCAAATATGTGTCATCAACGCATCAATTTTCATAGGCCTAGCAGAGGTAGGAAAGAGGATCTTCTAATAAAGCTTCTTGCAACTTCTTGTGATAAACTAGAGTGGTCTAAAGCAAGTCACAAAGTGAGATCTTGGTTTCAGTAAATCACTTGGTGCTTTCATCGTGATTTTAGGAGCTCAAAGAAGGCTAGGTTCAAATGGTGATAAATAAGTAGTATTTTGAGTTGGTCACAATTTAGAAACATAAGCTTGTTATTCTAAGTTTTGTTTGTTTCTCCTTGTATTATACGTATGCCCGACAACAATATAAGAAGTAGAGTCTATAGCTTTTACAAACCTCGAATGTAAGTTTGATGGGTCGCTACGACATGAAATCCCATAGACATAATAGTCCTTTCTAGGGGATGGCTAAGCCGGGTTCACATAAATGAAAGGTTTCTTAGGGCTTGGAGGAGCCACAAGAACTACAACCACATGTACCGACTCCTCAGTTGGTGAAGAGAGTTTTTTTGTTAGAATATTTATAGATAGGGGAGAGTGATTATAAAAAAATCATTTAGAGGATCTTCTAATATATCAAAATCTTTCTTAGAAAGGGAGTTATTATAAATATGCGACATAATGAAAATGGATCTGACGGTTCACGTTCAGTTCACCAAAATGTGAAAGAAGAGGGATTTACTGTAGATGAGTCTCTTTATTCTCAAGAGATCACCAGGGAACAAATTTCCCTTATACACGTCAACCTAGATGAATCAATAAAAATGTAAAGGAAAGAAGGAAAGTAATCTCAAAGACCAAGAGAGCAAGACTTTGATATTTCTACCTCTGGTTTGGGATCTCTTAGCCAAAATATGTCAGCACAGTTTCAGGATGCTAGCATGGCATGCTATCATCTAAAATATGTGCTAGCATCCTGAGCTATTAGAAACTTAGGAACTCAAGCGGGTAAAACTCAATCTTGCCTCTAAACTCAGGTCAAAAGCATATGAGGCTAAATAACAAATAAAAAGCTAGAGTCTAAAGGAAAACATAAAGGAACTCCAAATAAGATTACATTCTACCATGTGTTTGAATCTTTTCTCCAATCTTCACATCATAACCTACACACAAAATATCAAATGGAAAATTTTGGGCATTGTATAGGGGTCTGCCTTAGTCATACCCTTATTTTGGTGTTCCCACCTTCATGGATAACTAGGTTTGGAGAAGAGTGTAAAGGAAATAAATTAAAGGAATGGTGAAAGAAAAACCCACTACGGAGTAGATCTTGCACCACAAATTAGTAAATGAAGTAGTAAGAGAGAGTGATAGGGAGAGAGAGCATTACCCATAGGTTAAGATCCTCTTTTGGAGCACATAGGCAGATCGCTATGTACTTGCTTGAGAGCTGGTAGCTACTTGAGAGCTTGTAGCTACTGGAGGGACCTTAATCCTGTATGGTTCACCTGTAGAAGTGTTGCTATTCAAGGATATAGCTTATCGAATATTAGAGAAAGTAGTGATAGTGCTTCAACTGATAGCTTCCAACCCCAAAATGAGAGCCAAAAGGGGGTTTTCAGGCATGAAATGGTGGCATAGAGCCGTTTCATTCGAGACCTAACCACTAGGACACGTTTTGCAAGGGTCAAAGTTCTAGATTCAGTATTTCAAACTCAAAAAACCGGTTAGGATGCTAGCGCACCATGTGAGCGTCTTTACGCCACAGACATCCAAAGCCTAGATTTTTGGGAAATGCCTTGTCATTCTTCTTCCATTTCATCATGTGTCCACATGGAGTCAAAATTGCAATATTTTGACTCATGATATTTTTCCATTAATGTTTCTAAGGTGTCATCAATGCTAGGCAAGGTGTGAAAATGTAGAATTGCCCATAGGTGTAATTCTACAAAATTACATTTTGTTGTGCAAAGTTTTTATTTCTCATGCTCCAAAAATGAATTGAACTCTACTTTGAATTTTAAAACAATGATTTGGTAGAGTGGCAATGATAGATTTCCCCTTTCCATGTGATTGTAACAAATAAAATACTTGGATTGGTTGCAGTATTGGAAAATACACTGGCCCCTGTTAGTTATTTTCTTATGAAAATTCTTTATTTTGTATGCTCCCAAATTGAAATGAAGTCCACCTGAATTTTTAGAATGACTATTTGGTAGAGTCAAAATGACATATTTCCTTTTTCCATGTGATCGGAACACATAAAATGCTTACATTGATTGCACTGTTGGAAAAAACACTATCCCCTATGGGTTATTTCCTTATGATAAGTATTTATTTTTGATGCTCCAAAAAATGAATTTAAGTCCACTTTCATATTTTATGAATTTTTATTTATTTTATACGCTCCAAAAATGTACTGAAGTCTACTTTCAAATTTTATAACTAGTTGGTTGAGTTAAAATGACATTTCCTTTTTTCATTTCATTGGAACAAATAGAATGCTCACATTATTTGGAACTTTGGACAACACATTCTCCTATGTCAGTTATGTCATTATGAAAAATTACTTATGTATGTGAACTTAATTACAAATGTAATCACATGCAATGAGCACTTTATATTCTGGAGACTGTATTAAAACAATGTATTGGAGTTCAACTTCATATTTTATAACAACCCTTAGTTTATGGAAACATTCCATTTCAATATCATCATACGTTTAGAACACAAGATGCATAAAAAAATTTATATGATGGAAAACACACATGGTTGTCACTCACTTCTCAATTCTTGTTCAAAGACAACAATTACTATTATGTAGACTGTAACAACACAATGTATTGAATTTCAGCTTCATATTTTATAACAACCCTTACTACTAGGAAACATTCCATTTTAGTATCGTCATACGTTTAGAACACAAGATGCACAAAAAAAATTGCATGATGGAAAACTCATAGGGTTGTCACTCACTTCTCAATTCTTGTTCAAAGACAACAATTTATGTTATGCAGATTGTAACAACACAATGTATTGAAGTTCAACTTCATATTTTATAACAACCCTTACTTGCAAAAATTTGTCTATTTCAATATCGTCATACATTTGGAAGACAAGATGCACAAAAAAACTTGCAGGATGGAAAAAACACAATGTTGTCCATTAGTTCTCAAATCTTGTTCAAAGACAACTATTTTTGTTATGTAGACTATAACAAAATAGTGTATTCAAGTTGACCTTCAGATTTTATAACAAGCCCTACTTATATAAAACACTCCATTTCAATATCATCATACGTTTGGAAGACAAGATGCACAAAAAAAGTTACAGGATGGAAAAAACACAGGGTTGTCCATCACAAGTCTCAAATATTTTTCAAAGACAACAATTTTTATTATGCAGACTATAAAAAAATAGTGTATTGAAGTTCACCTTCATATTTTATAACAACCCTTACTTGTCAAAAAATTCCATTTCAATGTCGTCACATGTTTGCAAGATAAGATGCACAAAAAAAGTTACAGGATGAAAAACACATAGGGTTGTACATCACTTCTAAAATCTTGTTCAAAGACAACAACTTCTATTATGTAGACTGTAACAAAATAGTGTATTAAATTTCACTTTCATATTTTATTACAACCCTTACTTGCAAAAAACATTTCATTTCAATATCATCATACGTTTGGAAGACAAGATGCAAAAAAAATGTTTTAGGATGGAAAATACACAAGGTTGTTCATCAATTCTCAAGTCTTGTTCAAAGATAATAGTTTCTATTATGAAGACTAACAAAAAAATTGTATTGAAGTTCACCTTCATATTTTATAACAACTCTTACTTGCAGAAAACATTCCATTTCAATATCATCATACGTTTGGAGGACAAGATGCATCAAAAAAGTTGTAGGATGGAAAACACACAGGGTTGTCCCTCACTTCTCAAATCTTGTTCAAAGATAACAGTTTTTGTTATGCAGACTATAAAAAACAACATATTGAAGTTCTCCTTCATATTTTATAACAACCCTTACTTGGAGCAAACATTCCATTTCAATATTTCCATACGTTTGGATGACAAGATGTACAAAAAGGTTGTAGGATGGAAAACACATAGGGTTGTCCCTCACTTCTCAAATCTTGTTCAAAGACAATAGTTTCTATTATGCATACTGTAGCAAAATAGTGTATTTAGGTTCACCTTCATATTTTATAATAACCCTTACTTGCAACAAACATTCCATTTCAATATCGTCATATGTTTGGAACACAAGATGCACAAAAAAACTTATAGGTTGGAAAACACACAGGGTGTCCCTCACTTCTCAAATCTCGTTCAAAGAAAAAAATTTATGTTATGCAGACTGTAGCAAAAAAATGTATTGAATTTCACCTTCATATTTTATAACAACCCTTGCAACAAACATTCCATTTCGATATCGTTAAACATTAGGAATACAAGATCCACAAAAAAAGTTGCATGATGGAAAAAACATAGGGTTGTCCCTCACTTCACAAATATTGTTGAAAGACAAAACTTTCTGTTATGGAGACTGTAACAACACAATACAATGATTGGAGAGAAAATAAGTAGCAAAAAAGATTCCTACAACTAGAACTTGCAACTTAATATAGAGCATATTTAGAAGTCCTTACTTCAAGAATCAATTTGTTTATAGATAAATTTATAATAGAATCACTGCATGCTTCTAAAACTTCTCATCGATTGATGATAATAATATCACCATGTATAGAATATTTGGTACCCCTTTGAAAAAAACTTTGTCCATCTCATAGCCGTTAAGCATTGATTTTTGGCTTTCATTACCCCTCATGACTATAGTTGTGACTGCCTTCTCAAACAAAATTAAAAAACATACTGTCACTGTCTTTCTTGATTTGGCATCATTGATTTTAGTCATACCTTTTCTTGTCATAGGTGGCCCATGGAAGAACATATTGTGAAAAGGAAATTTAGTAGACTTTGTATTTACAATTACTTTTCCAAGTTTTTGAGTTCTCTTCTAGAATGCTTCATCTATTTAATACAAATATCCATCCAACTCCTTCCATTGTACTGTGCAATTTAAAATCATCCCTTGTGTGTCGTGGATTAGAAAATATTTGTAAAGATGGCTTAAAAACCTAAGAAGAATACATTTTATCATCTAGTCACGTTGCAATAATAGAGGAAAGTTATATTAAAATAAAGATATTAAGGATCTTAGGACAATCATAGAGGCAAATTGCTGTTATTGAATTGGCAAGATTAATAAAGGCATCCTCAAAAAGGGTATTGAACTACTTAGATCTTTTATGCTTTTCCTTAATGACTATAATCTCTCTAAACAACAACGTGCATAAATATTCAACTTAAGCTTCTCATTTTATAAAAATATTAAGAAACACCTTTATATTTTATAACAATGCCAACTTGCAACAAACATTCCATTTCAATATCATAATACGGTGCCAATAGAAAATGCACAAAAAAGTTACAAGATGAACAAAACACAGGGTTGTGACAATGTTTTAAAAAAAAATCAGGTTTGATCTAAGATAAACAATTCCCATCACATAGTCAAATGTAAAAACATTTTGAGTCAATATTATTAATTGTGAATTAAATTACAAGCCATATTTAATATTGCTAACACTTAGAACTATGTCAACCATTTACGAATAGGTATAATTTTTGCATTCTTAGAATTTGAAAATATTTTCTTCACTTTGATTGTCAAGGTGGAATTGATAGCATACAACGTTGGCACCCCGTAATACACATGTAGCAGCCTAAATGATGCTCTGACATAGTGGATCTTGAACTTAACAATGTGGTTGAATTTGAAGACAACCAACAACCATTCCTCCATAGCACCCATGTGATTGCTAATTGGATATCCCCCCTTAAGGAATCTCATAAACCTCTTGCCCAGCTTATCCGTATGATTGTTCTTGTGTATGATTATAGTTGGTTGAATGCATACCTTCCAGATGCATCCAACTAGGAAAAGGTCTCAAATTTCTTGGTAAAGAGACATTGGCCAATAACATAAATTTACAATCTCTATTGCTAGATTGTAATATTGAACATCCATGCCCATTTTTTCCCATACACCAAATTTTTTTTTTAAAGAAGTGAGCATAATTGTGAGAGTTCAAATCAGTGTGGTTTGGCCCTTTTCTATCTATTCTCCTTAACATCTTTTCCTGCAACCTGTACGGGAGAATCAAATCTTCCATACTAGAAAGAATATTGCATGGAAGATAAGGGTGGTATTTGGTGAACCAACTAGCTACCCATTCTCTTGAAATTTGTGACATCTTCTATACGACTGGAGCAGTAGGTGGTGAAATGCTTGAAATGAAAGACAAAACAAATTTTCTTGAAGGTACAACTACATTCTCTAAGTAGAAAGAAATTGTCAATGCAATGGAAACACTAAAAAAGAAGCAAGAAAAGTGGAGAATATATAATTTTTTCACTGAATATATTGTACCTATTCTTCATAACTTAACGAAGCAACATGTGCAATATATCCAATGTGTGTTTGGTAATGTACGACTGCAACAATAGGAGCTAAAATGCCTAAAATGAAAGAGAACAATTTTTTTAGCAAATACAACAACATTATCTAATTATAAAGACACTCTGAATGTTGGCTTCTGTAAATCCAAATCAAGGCCTAATTCCTACACTGGTTATGATAGATAACAACATAAAGAAAAAAAACAAAGCTAATACTCAGGAAAAAAGAGAACAACAAATAACATCATAAAGTTTAATATTTTTTTTTTTTTCAAAAAATAGAGTACACTTGTATATTATATGGTCTACTAAACTTGTATGTTTATGCATACTTAAATAAATAATGGTTCCAATACGATGAAAGTATTTTCTAAACAAAAAGACACAAAGTAGTCTAAACATCTAAAACAACTGTTGCATGTAACATGCATTATTCTGACTAGCAAAGATTGACAAAAAAAGAAAGAAGAAGATGAAGAATAGAAGAAATGCACAGAGTAGCACAAAATCAATTGTCAAAAAATTCATTACATTTTTGGACTATAGGAAACATTAACATTTTTAGGACAAAATAGGTGATAGGGAACAATGTGTTTTCGAACATGGAAAATAATGTGAGCATTCTATTTGTTACAATCAGATGAAGAAAGGTAGAAAGGACATTTTGACTATATGAAATAGCTGCTCAAAAAATTTAAAGTGAAAAAAAACTTTTCATAATGAACTAACTATGTAGGGAGAGTGTGTTTTCCGACAGTGAAAAGACTATGACCATTTTCAGTGGTAATGCCACAAAACTTTTCACAAGGAAAAAAGTGACATGGGACAATGTGTTTCAAGCAACATAGATAGTATGACCATTTTCAGTGGTAATGAAACCAAATTGTTCATAAGGAACAAAGTGACAAGGGACAAGTGGAGCAGGATGTACTAGAATGCCTAGAATGAAGAAGGGAACTGCTATGAGAACACTTGGAAAGAAGTGAGTAATGTGAAAGAGATAGATAAAGTTTTTACTAAACAAATTCTTCTTGCTCTTCACAGGTTGAGGAAGAACTATGTGCACTAAGCTTACCTATAGATGAAGGTTCACTTAAGTATGATTGTGCAATCCTTAGTAGCTCTTGAAGAAGCAGCTGACTGAACATACATTGGCCGACATCAACTTGTCACCATAGCCAATTTTTTATAATGAACCATGGTATTGCATAATGTCATAAGAAAAATTTCTTACCCACACATAATCATTAAATTTGAACCATACCTACCATTGGGTTTACACTTGCAAAAGACTGCCGCTCATGAGGAATCCTTTCCCTAGATTAGAATGTTGAAGTGAACAAAAAGGCCAAAAAAGAAATCAGAAAGTTTATGACATGGTAGAAGCACATATTGGAAAAAAAAATATTCAATACTATTTCCTATTACAATATAGAAATTGAAATGGCTTTTCTCATAGTCAACTATATTAGATGTTGTATCCTCTACCACATCCATAGCAGTTGCTCCTAAAGTCTCACATTGCATATTGACATTCACATTGAAGCATACAAAGGAGTTTTTTGATCTAATTGTTCTATAACACACTTCATATGATAGGTTTCAGGTCGACGATGATCCTTCCTTGCACTAAACCATGGATGCATGCAATCAGTGATAGTTGTAGCTTCATCAAGATCGAGAATGAATTCAAATTATAATGCATTTGATTGTTGTAGATCCTATAGAAACCTCTCCATGTAGTGCATGTATGATTGCACCTATTGTAGACATTGTGGTAGTGTATGCATCACTTTGTTCAATATTTTAATTGTGTCATTCGAAATAGACATTTTGAGCACATGTTCATCATATACATGAGTGATATAAGGAGCTTTTGTAGGGGTGAGAAGATTAGGATTGTTTTCTTTAATGCCCCCTTGTGACAATGTCTCATTCAAATCTTTCCCTCTATCAATTGGTTGACCTCCCCCATCTAAATGACCACACAAAAGAAACTTGTATTAGGCAGTAGAAAATGAAAAACACAGTTGAATCCCATAAAGTAACACAATTAAAATTGAAATTCACTTAACATGGACTACACTTTCAATGGTAGATGATCATTTAATCAATTCAACAACATTCAAGACATGTTTGCAAGTGTTCCCCTGCAAACTCCAAGGGCACTCACAAACAAAAAGGTGCTCCTACATTTTTTGAACAAGGTAGTAGTTGGACCTACTTTGAATTTTCACCCAGTACCATCCAACATGTGTTTCATTGGGAAAAAAGTGACTGTCTAGAATTTCCTTGGCCCACTCCAAACTAGATCACATATTTAAAAACTTATAGTTTGTCAAAAAAACATAATATTGCAACTTTTCCTTTTTCCTATAGAATGGTTCCATTTTATACCCAAGCGTGTAATACAAATAGTCCATTCTCCTAGTGCATTTTTAACAATGATCACACAAGTACTGAGTTTTGATTGCACAATGGTATGACTCAGTGGCTACATTCATATCCTCATTGGCATGTGGGAATAGTTTCAATTTTTTTGCCCACATGGCTACGAAAAAAATCCAATAGTCAAGTAAACCATAATGTATTATACGTAACGCTGAAGAATGTGAATGGTGTGAATCCTATGAGGTGATGAAAATTTTCAATTCACTAATTTAACCTTCTCCTTCACACCATGTCTTGTTGAAGTTCTCTAAAAATTGGGGCTGATCATTGGAATCCTCAAAAAAAGAGTTCAATAGCTGAGTGACGCTATCTTTGCTATCACCAATTTCCATCATGATCATGCCAAGTCTGTGAAAGATGTCCATTTCCCTTTCCTTGGCGGCATACATATATACATTCTTCAACCAAGCCCTTTTAACATGCCAGAGGCATAGCAGTACATGACATTGAAAGACAACCCTAATAGAAAGTATAAATGATATCATTTACCACTCATCTGCAAGAGAAAGTGGCATTGAAAATAAATAACAAATGAGAAAGGTTCAAAAATGAACAAAGAGATGCCCATATTGTATGGCTTGGATTTCTGCAATGCAATATGTGGAGCTATGTGAATATGTCCTCAATCTTGTTTCATGTGGAGACTACCCACACAAATAGCACACCACTTTGATGCTCGTTGAAAAAGAGAAAAGTATATAATGGAAACTGTAGACATAAAAATTCAATGTGAGCACTGTCAAGTTTATAGTCAACAAGATAATTGAAAAGAAGAAGAAATATTTGTCAAGTTTTGTAAGGGCTCACACCATATTTTTTAGTGGAAAACATGGAATGCATCAAGATGACTAAATTGTGCAAGTGGGTAACCATCTTATCTAACATCCATAGAGTTTGAACCTCGATAATGAAAGGTGTATCATTCCCATTGGGCCATTGAAAGTAAAAGAAGTTGTCAAAGTTATTTCCATTCCACATCATGATACTTGTTGAATCAACTTTATGTTTCTATGAATGAGTAGAACACACCTTTCCCCAAGAATTCATTACATCCTTTCTTGTAAGGAATCGATCTCTCCTTGACATCATGCCACATAAGATAGGATCGTTGATGTGTCTATCCATTATTGCATTGAAACTGATGTCCATGAGCAAATGGATTTCAATATAGCTTTTATAGTCTATAGACAAATTAGCATAAAAAATAGAACACCTATCTCCACTTGTGTCATTAATGACATGGAACATTTCTTTGTAGATAATATAGGCACCATCGGGTTTTCCATTTCTAGCCTTTACCATGAACTAGTATTGAAAACCTCACATTTGTATAAATGTATTTTGTTGTTTCTTCTCTAGATGAGGTTGGTCTCTGAGGTCTATAGGACCGTATTGACATCTCATCATCTTGAAGCAAGAGAGAGTAAAATATCATTGGACCATAAAAATGAATGTTGAAAGATACAAACCTTTGATACCAAATTGTTTTTCCATAATTTTTATCATCGAGGGGATGTGTGGTGGTAGGTTGTCTTGTTTTCTTCTCCAAAAATTTAGTTTCAAAACATTCAATGGAAATTTCACTGTGAATGAAATCATCAAGTCTCATATGAGGAATTTCTATTACAAGTTCAAGGACCCCATCCTTCTTTAGGGAAATTTGAGTTCATTGAAAATCGAAAGAGGAAAAATGAGTGCCTCCATTTTGTACATCTTACACGTCCAACTCATCTTACTTCTTCTATTTAAAACCTTTCCCCATTCTACAAAAGGAAAGAATTGGACGAATATTTAAAATTAGTCTGGATTATGTCAAGAAAAATAAATCATTCATTGAATGTAAATAAAATGTGCTTGCATTGTTGTCACCCACATAAAACCAATAGGAGGTTTTTGAATTCAACTAAGGAAAATTAAAGGTGATAGATTGAATCAAGCTACACACAAAATATAACATAAATGTGGGCTGGAAATCAAACCGTCTATCTCAACGTACAAGTGGACATTGATAACGACAACAAAAAATGAAAACCAAAACCTTTGATGACATGAATACCGTAAGTAAATTCACAACCTCGCATGTAAATATAATAAATATTTAAGAGTATATGGGGTGTAGAAACCTCTTATTCATGGTTTGATATTCATCCTTTCCATTTAAAATAAGTTCACATGAGGAGAAAAAGCACATCTAGCAATTAATAAAATAAAAAAGTGAAGGTTCAACCACATGATGAGTAGTTCAACCTAAAACTTCCTATGTGGCATACTAGTGTAACATCCATAAGAGTATGTAATCACTTATACAATAGCAACAATAGATGTATTATCATGGGAAGATATGTTGGTTGTGGTATGTGTGTATGTGTTAAAGCAAAGGAAGGGTTAAAAGGTAACCAAAACGTTCGATGACAACCTTGTGTGTAAAATGAAAAAGTGCATCCATTGCTGCCAGCAACACATAAATGATAACATGTTTGTTGCATCTGTTGAAAAAAAAGATGAATTAGTAATGGAGAGAATGAAGAAATCCAGAAAGGTGTAAAATATCCTATCAAACATGATGTAAGCAAATGTAGGTTGGAGAACATAGCGTGTAAATGAACCTCCACATGGACTTAAAGACCGAAAGTAAATTCACAACCTCACATGAAAATATAACAAAGATTTCACAATATATGGGGTGTACAAACCTCTTTTACCTGAGGAGGAATTTGGTGATATTCAACCTTTCTATTTCGTGTGAGTTACCAAGAGGAGCAAAATCGCATCTAGTAATTAATGAAATAAACAAGTGAAGGTTGAACCAAACGATGAGTGGTTCAACCTAGAACTTTCTATGTGGGATATGAGTGTAATGTTCATAACATTATGTAATTACATATATAATTGCAACAACAGATGTATTATCTTGGGAAAATATTTTGATTGTGCTACATGTGTATGAGTTGAAGTAGAGGAAGGGTTAGAGGGCAACCAAAACCTTTCATTACAATCTTGTATGTAAAAAGAAAAACTGCATCCATTGCTGCCAGTAACGCCAAAATGATAAGATGTTTGTTGCATCTATTCAAAGAAGATGAATTAGTAGTGGAGAGAATGAGGAAAGCTAGAAAGGTGTAAAATTTCCTATCAGCCATGATGTAAGCGAATGCATATTGGAAAACACAATGTGTAGATGAACCTCCACATGGACTTAGAGACCACAAGTAAATTCGCAACCCCACATGTAAATATAACAAATATTTTAGAGTATATGGGGTGTACAAACCTCTTTTACCTAAGGAGACATGTGATATTTATCCTTTCAATTTTGCATGAGTTAACATGAGGGGAAAAATCACATCTAACAATTAATGAAATAAACAAGTGAAAGTTGAACCACATGATGAGTGATTCAACCTAGAACTTCCTATGTGGCATATGAGTGTAACTTGCATAAGAGTATGCAATTACATATACAATTGCAACAATAGATGTATTATCTTGGGAAAATGCGTTGCTTGTGATGCATGTGTATGTGTTAAAGAAAATGAAGGGTTATAAGGAAACCAAAACCTTTGATGAAAACCTTGTATGTAAAAAGAAAAAGTGCACCCATTGCTGCGAGCAATGCAAAAATGATAACATGTTTGTTGCATCTATTGAAAAAAAGATGAATTAGTAATGGAGAGGATGAGGCAGGCCAGAAAGGTGTAAAATTTCCTATAAAGCATGATGTAAGTGAATGTAGGTTGGAAAACGCAATGTGTAGATGAACCTCCACATGGACTTAAAGATCGCAAGTGAATTCACAACCCCACATCTAAATATAACAAAGATTTCAGAGTATATGGGGTGAAGAGACCTATTTTACCTGAGGAGGCTTATTCTGATATTCAACCTTTTCATTTCATGTTAGTTAAAAAGAGGATAAAAATCACATCTAGAAATTAATGAAATAAACAAGTGAAGGTGTAACCACACAATGAGTTGTTCAACCTAGAATTTCCTATGTGGCATACGAGTGTAATGTCCATAAGAGTATGTAATTATGTATAAAATTGCAAGAATAGATGTATTATTCTGGGAATATACATTGGTTGTGCTATGTCTGTATGTGTTAAAGGAGAGGACGGTCTAGAAAGCAACCAAAACCTATGATGACAACCTTGTATGTAAAAAGAAAAATTACATCCATTGCTACTAGCAATGCCAAAATGATAACATGTTTGTTGCATCTATTGAAAAAAAGATGAATCAATAATCGAGAGAATGAGGAAATCCATAAATGTGTAAAATTTCCTATCAACCATGGTGTAAGTGAATGCAGGTTAGAAAACATAGTGTGTAGATAAAACTCCATGCAGACTTAAAGACCGTAAGAAAATTCGCAACCTCATAAGTAAATATAACAAAGTTTTTAGAGTATATGGGGTGCACAAACCTCTTTTACTTGAGGAGGCATGTTGTGATATTCATCCTTTCCATTTCACGTGAGTTAAGATGAGAAAAATAACATCCAAAAATTAATGAAATAAACAAGTGAAGGTTGAACCACATGATGAATGGCTCAACGTCTAGAACTTCCTATGTGGCATACGAGTGTAATGTGCATAAGACTATGTAATTACGTATATAATTGCAACAAAAAATGTATTATCTTAGGAAAATATGTTGGTTGTGTTGTGTGTGTATGTGTTAAATGAGAGGAAGCATTTGAAAGCAACCAAAACCTTTGATGACAACCTTGTATGTAAAAAGAAAAAGTGCACCCATTGCTACTAGAAATGCCTAAATGGTAACATGTTTGTTGCATCTATTAAAAAAAATATGAATCAATAATGGAGAGAATGAGGAAAGATAGAAAGGTGTAAAATTTCCTATCAACCATGATGTAAGCGAATGCAACTTGGAAAACACAACATGTAGATGAACCTCCACATGGATTTAAAGACTACAAGTAAACTCACAACCCTACATGTAAATATAACAAAGATTTTAGACTATATGGAGTGTAAAAACCTCTTTTACCTTAGGAGGCATGTTGTGATATGCATCCTTCCATTTGGCGTAATGTAACATGAGGAGAAAAAGAACATCTATCAATTCATCAAATAAGCAAGTGAAGGTTGAAGCACATGATGAGTGGTTGAACCTGCAACTTTGTATCTGGCATATGAGTGTGATGTGCATAACACTATGTAATTACTTCTACAGTTGTAAGAACATATGTATTAAGGAATATACATTGCTTTTGGTGCATGTGTATGCATTAATGGAGAGGAAAGGTTAGAGGGCAACTAAAACCTTTTATGACAACCTTCTATGTAAATAAATGTGCATCCATTGCTACCAGCAATGCCAAAAGAATAATTTATTTTTTGCATCTGTTGAAAAAATCATGAATCATTAATGGAGTGAATCAAGAAAGGTATACATGTGTAAATTTTCCTATCAACTATGATTTCAACCAATGGATGTTGCAAAAAATAGTGCCTACTTCAACCTCTAAGTGGACATAAAGACCAGAGGTAATATCACAACCTCACATGGAAAAAGATTAAGATGCCATAGTATATGGGGTATATAAACCTATTTTACCTAAGAATGTATGTTGTGATATTGATCCTTCCATTTGAGGTCACTTGACATGACCAAAAAAAGCATATATGACAATTGATGAACTAAAAAAGTGCAGGTTGAACAATAGGATGTAAAGTTGAACCCACAACTTTATATGTAGCTTATAAGCATAACATGAATAATAACATGTAATTACTTCTATGGCTACTAGCAATGTGAAAATAAAAAAAGGTGTTCTTTGCATCTGTTGATAAAAAAATGACTCAATTAACGTAGGCTAAAACATGTTTTTTTTTGTGCATTTATTTGTGAAACATGTGAAGAATCCGAAAAGCAATTTGAACTATAAACCACAATTGCAATAAATTGTGAAGCTCACTTACATTGAAAACCAAACTGAATGAGATAGATACTATGTTGACTTAAGAGATTCTTTATTCTCTTGTTTAATTGACAAAGAATAATTTGTAGTATGTGAAAAGGAAAAGAAACAATGGAAATCTAGACGCAATGGGTTTTATAATTTATGAAATTGAAAAGGAATCTGCTCTAAAAACACTTGAAGACAAGAAGATCAAACTTTATGAGATAGATATTTTTTTAATTGAAGAAATTCTTACCAGTCTTGAGAGGTTGACGAAGGAGCACGTGCAGTATGTGCAATGGGAAAATCACAATGCAGAAGTAGATAAAGTCGATAGATTTTGTATTGCAAATTAATTTGTCTAGGTAGAGAAAATGAAAGATGGTCCTATAACTGGATTTCAACTAGGGAAGTCAAACATCTATGAACTTTAAAAATAAACATGAAAAACAAAAGAACATCAAGTACAAAATAAAAAATTCCACCCTTCAGCTTACAACAAGTAAAAATATGGAAATTACAACCCACAATGTTTTCGAACATGCCTATAGTTTACTAATTTGGGAAAGTTGAAACACAATTTTTAGTGTAATTGAGACTTGTTATATATTTTAAAGATGTTCCTTTCATTAAATTCATAGTAAACAAGAAAATGTTTTCGTTGCAATCATATTGTCTATATAATCAAAGGTTGGAAAACACGATGCGTTAAGAAGCCTGGGACCCACATAATGTTGAAAACCCCTCTACCTATAATAATGCAATTGGTTGGTCGCCCCTCAACAAAATATCATTACTTTTATGTATCCCCCCATTGCAACTCCTCTACAAATTCTCCCCCCTTCAGCTTTTTACAAGCTCAACAAACTAACTCGCAATTCACTAAGTTTTATTGCCTGCCTATATTTTAAGGATATGACGAAATCGAAACACAATTCATACTCTAAGTAATTATTTTGGTAAATTTTCAATGTTCCTTTTCTTACATTGTTTGTTTAAGGGTTTCATTACACTCATTTTGTCTATTGATAATTCAATGCTAGAAAACACTATGGCTTGAGGAATTTGAGATCTTCTTAATACTTCAAGTGGTAGCGGGTACTATAATGTATGAAGTGAATATGGAAACATCCCTAAAAACACTTGAAAAGAAGAAAACCAAACTGTATGAGATATATAATGTATTGACTAACGAGATTCTTCCTACTCTTGAGAAGTTGGGGAAGGAGTATATAAAGTATGCGCAATGGGAAAATGCAATGGGAAGAATGTATGAAATCACAAAAAAATTTGTTGTACAAATACTTGAAAAGAACAATACCATAGTGAATGAGACAAATATTGTATTGATTAAAGAGACTCATTACTGTTAAGAATTTCAGGAAGGTGTGTGTGCAGTATCAACAATGGGCATATGGCAGTGTAGAAGTCAAGTAACAAGTGTAGAAAGTATGTAATCACAAAGAAATTTTCTCTAAAAAAACTTGAAAAAAGTAGACCAAAGTGAATAAGATAGATAATATATCAACCCCCTAGATTTTTCTTGCACTTGACAACTTGATGAAGGAGCATCGTGTAGTATCTTCAATGGGAAAATGCCAATGAAAAAGTGGATAAAGTTAATAAATTTTGTATTCCATATGAATTTATGCAAGACAATAAAGTGAGAGATAATGTTATAGGTGGAGTTGAACAAATGAAGTCAAGGATTCTTCAACTTAAGAATTTCATGGAACAAATACAAGTTGAAATAGATGATAATGAAAAGGAAAAAAAATAATCTTAGAGCAGAAAAGGATAATTAGTTAGCTTGAGACATGAAAGCCATATGTGAAAAGGTAGACAAGTTTTGTAAATAACTTATCAAACAGAAAAAATCTGCATTCTCTAATTAGAAAGACACTCTCAAATCTACAAAAAAGTATTGAAGCCATTCAAAAACCTATCCAAAAAATAAATGATGTGGTCCTAAGGCCTGATGAGGAAGTAGTTGCTCCAAATCTACAAATAAAAGATATGAAATAGAATGTATAAGCTCATGAAAATGAATGCCAAGGGGGTGATAACAGGTAATAACAATGGGGATGAGAAAAAATGTGTGGCTAGTCAACTTGCAGATGTAAAAGAAATAGTTGGAATTGTTGAAATTGAAGTAAAACAACATAAACACTACAATTAACCAATTGGAAAATAAATTAAATCCTTCAACAAAAATATTATCATCGAAATAAAAGGAGTTTAATTAATGGTGTTGACACACAAGTGCAATATAAAATATAGGAAGTTGAAAAAATAAACACAACAATGGAATGTGTGATTTTAAGATATTCATACTATTTTGTAACATTCCATGTTGCAAAATTGTAGGTGTAAAGAAGCAGGCAACCCACCATGATACAACCCTTTACATTTAAACAAGGAGATTCAAATAACTGAAACCTAAAATGCAGACATTGAAATTATCCTGATTGATCCTATACACTTGATCTTGATTTTACTAACACCAATTCATCCTGAATCATCTCCTCTAATAGTCATTTAATTAAATAACATTTATTTAATTAAATTCATCATACTTCATCTCTTAATTAAATAAATCAAATTTATTTGATTAAGTCATCCTCTTCTATTAATTAAATAGTTCATTTTAATTAATTAATCTCTAAATTCATCTCATTTAAATTAAATAAATTTATCTTTATTTGATTTAAAAAGGTTCACCACTCTCTTTAATTAAATAAATTAAACTTTACTTAATTAAGTATAAATTCATATTCCTCTCAACTTTGATTTAAATCAATCCAAAAATCGAAATCAAATTGTCACATCAACTAATCTCCTTTTAAGTTAATTAAATCCTAATTAATTCTAACATTAATCCATCAAATCCTCTAGATTTTATAAATTTCACAAGTAAATCAGTTTAATTGATTTATAAATTCTCCTATTTTCTCTCAACATGGCATCAATGAGGGAATATTCCTCAAATTCAAAAATCCCTCCAAAAGGGATGAGTACATCCAAAAAGGCATTAAAGGCCTCTTACATGTCCTTTGCCTTGAGCCAAGTGGAATTTACTCCATTTATTTCTCCATCCAACTTGTCATTTCAATAATTTCAAATTCCACCTAACCATATTTATGTGCACATTCATCAAAATGTGCTCATTCCACCTCTAATCACATATTGACAAGTGGCCTCTTCCTATTGGTTAGTCTTTTTTCCCACATTCATCCATTTTGCCTCTTTTTCCATCATTATGTTCTATTTATAGAAGGATCTCATTTGAATTTTGGATCCACAACTTCATGCAACATCATTATCTTTAAGTTCATGAGCAATTTCTATCCATTTCCATCCATTTTCATATCTCCATAGCTAGGTTATGAATAAATTTCATCAAGGAGCATCAAATCTTCATCATTGATCATCAAAGCTTGTAAGGAATTGGGAAATGGCCATTTTCCACATCAAAATGACACCAATTCCCCCATCGAATTGAGAGATTGAGCATTTAAAATAGGATTTAATGGCTTTTGTTATTGTGTTCTTCATCTTATTTCTTATTTTCATGCTTCAAATGGATTTCATGGGGAATGGTGTTTCTACCTTTCATATTGGAATAATTATGTGTTTATTCTTTGTGTTTATGTAGGTCTAGGATCATCATTCACATTTTAGCGCTAGAAGGAGGGCTTGTTGAAAAAAATGAGGATAGACAACTGAGGGGGGGGGGGTGAATCAATTGTCATAGAATTTAAAACTTATTTAAACTTATTAACCTTTAATCTCATATCTGATAAATAACAGTGAGAGCATGAATCAACAACACATCAGAAACACACATAACACCAAGTTTTTTGTGTGAAAAACCTTGTTAGGGGAAAAACCATGGTGGAGGTTAATCCACAAGTTATACCCTATTAAAAGTATAAGGAAAAAGAATAAGAAATTCACATGCATTCAAGCACACTACCTAGAGATCACTATTCAGAGAAGACACATTTTCTTACATAAAACCTTCAAATTAAATCCATATGAAGAGGTTGAGCTGATAAAATAGCTTTTTCAAAAGCCTGATGATAGTTTTGGTTAAGCATAGAAACACTTCTTCACACTCTACTCTGCAATCAAATGATTTGATATTTATTTGCACACACCACTTGTACACTTCACATTACACACTTCACACACACTCTTCAAAATGAAGAAAAAATCACTCTTATATATCTGATTCATGGAATTACATCAACAACTTTGTCAGCCAAAAATAAAAGAATAAATGAATACAAACTGTAGGCCCAATTTATGAACAAATCTCAATGCACACCAGACAAAGTCGGTCACAACATAATGAAGACCTAGAAAAGCATCCTCCAATGTGCCAAGAATTCAAAAATTAATCCACAACATGCTACAACCACCATGTGGGCAAAGAACATGAAAACTCGAACACACAAATGAAAAATCATCAATCACAAGCACACTGATCAATTCAGATGTGCAAAAAATATAGAGTATGATCTAGAAACTTCAACGAACATTGCAGGAGCATATGCAAAAAATAAAATTACCAAAATTACATTCTCTTCTTCAAAAAACACCATCTACAGTAATAGAATAACTGTAGGAACACAAAAACTCACAACTTGTCCAAATCATGATGCACACCATTGAAACTTTTAAATTATAAACTAGATAGGCTCATAAACAAATCCTTTATGGCATAACTTTTGAATACCAACATTATGAACTTTCCACCACATTGAACTTCACAACTTCATAGAAAACCTTTGACATATTTATTATAATTTTCTCAATATCCTCGACATATACGACCTCTAGGACATCAATGCTAATAGTGTTGACATCGATGACAACCACATATCAAAAACATAACCACAACATCCAACAATATCACCCTTTGGCATTGATTTCAACACATGATGTTTAAAATACCATCAACACAACTAGCTCTTCTCCAATAGTCTCCCCCTTAGATATTGCATTGTTCTCTTTTTTTTCAGTATTACTCTATTCCTCAAAGTTGGTCACATTAATCTTCTCCCCCTTTGACATCAATGGAAAAGGTACATGAGATCTGAACCACATATTTGAACTATCTGACTACTCCCCCTGAGTAGCATCCACCATAACGTCAATCTGAAACAAGATATGATTGTAAATGCACGAACTGATGCAAGTAATTGCATCTTAGTTATGATTAGGAGGGGAAATCACCCCTAACTTCTCTTTTAGATACTCAAAAGTATCCTTACACAACGAATTAGTAAATATGTCTACAATTTGTTCCTTAGTAGGCACATACTCCAATCTGACTTCTTTGTCACTCACCTTATCTCTCAAACAGTGATATTTGATAGATATATGTTTTGTCTTGGAATGCAGCACCAAATTCTTGGAAATTTTTTATGGCACTTAAAGTATCACATAATGTAGCAATAGGATTATCATACTCAATTCTAATATCTCTCAACACTTGCTTCATCCATATTACTTGAGTACAATTGTTTTCAGCAACAATATATTCTACCTCAATAGTAGATAAGGAAATGGAATTCTTCTTTTTACTTAACCAAGACACTAACTTCTTGAAGAAGGCACCTCCACCAATACTTTTCATATCATCCACATCTCCTGCCCAATCTGCATTAGTAAAAGCTCTCAATGTAAGATCATCATCTTTAGGATACCAAAGACCAAAGTCGGCTATCCCTTTCAAGTATCTAAAAATTCTCTTTAGAATAGTCACATGGTATTCCTTTGGATCAGCTTGATATCTAGCAACCATACATACAAAATTCATGATGTATGATCTAGTCTGAGTCAAATAAAGTAATCCATCGATCATTAATATGTATCTTGTTTGATTTTCCTTAGTAGAATCATCATTATGTTTTAACGTGGATCCGGTTGCCATGGATGTACCAACACGCTTTGAGTCTTCCATGCCAAAAAAATTTAGTAACTCTCTTACATATTTGGACTGAGATACAAATATTCCATTATCTAACTAAGTAATTTGCATTCCCAAAAATTATTTCAGCTCTCCAATCATTGACATCTCAAACTCACTTTTCATATAATCAAAAGACTTCATACATAAGTCATCATCACCTTCAAAAATGATGTCATCAACAAAGACTTCAATAATCAACTCTTTATCCTAATCCATCTTAAAATATAGATTACTCTCAACAATACCTTTATTGAATCCAAGCTTTAACAATTATTTATCTAGTCTAGCATGCAAGGTTCTAGGGGCTTGCTTGAGTCCATATAGTTCTTTCTTCAATCGAAAAACCATATCTCCTTTATCATTCAGTTGAAATCCATCCGGTTGCTCAACATATACTTCTTCTTCTAGCTCACAATTTAGAAATGTTAACTTTACATCCATTTGATAGACTTTTTAGTTCTTAAAAGCAACATAAGCAAGAAACAATCTTACAACTTCAATTCTAACAATAGCGGGAAAGGTTCCCTCAAAATAAATACCTTCCATCTGTGAGTACCCTTTACATACCAATCTTGCTTTATTCCTAACTACTTCACCTTGTTCATTTAGCTTATTCTAAAAGAACCATTTATAGTAACAAAATAACTAAAGGAACACAAAAACTCACAACTTTCTCCAATCTTGATGTGCGCCTCTCAAACTTTTGGAGTATAAACTAGATAAGCTCAAAAACAAACCCTTTGATGCAAAAATTTAGAATACCAACACACTGAACTTTCACCCACAATGAACTTCATAGATTCACATACAACCTTTAACATATTTATTATAATTATCTCAATATCCTCAACATATACAGCCGTCAGGACATCAATGCTAATAGTGTTGACTTCAATGACAACCACATATCAACAACATAACCACAACATCCAACAGGGTTGAGCCCCATTTTTAACATTTTTTATAGGTTTTGTCAATAGGTCCATCTGCAAAGTCTGATAAAGCACATCCACTGTCTGTTTCGGTGCATTTGATCCCCATTTCAGTGCATTCAACCTCTATTTTAGCGCATTTGACCCCGGTTTCGGTACATTTGGCAACTGTTTTAGTGTATCTAGCAACTATTTTAGCACATCTGGAAACTCTTTTAGCATATTTGGCAACTATTTTAGCACATCTTGAAATTGTTTTAGTACATATGGGAATTGTTTTAGTGCATCTAGCAACTGTTTTAGCACATCAGGAAACTTCTTTAGCGCATATACTTTGTTCTTTTTTTAATAGTCAATCTTAAAATGGTCGTATCTGTGTCATATGGAAGTCTTTTTCAAAGATTTTTCTTTTCAAATGGTGTAGAATTTCATAAGCTATCTAATGGTCTAAGTGTTTCTCAACTTTGATAGAGTTAAAAGTTTCAAATTTTCACCTAATGTCAAATCACAATGAAACTTGGTATAAATTTAAGGTTGTTATGCTTAATCATTTATCTAACCCTAATATCTTCTTGTTTCTTGATCTCATCTAACATTTTTACCATTGATTGCAGGTTTTTGGTGACAAAGAAGTAGGAAATGAAGAGAATAATTTCTATGGAATTATCACATGATTGTAACAAGTTTTTTTAAACACTTTGCGAGCAATTATAATCCCATTTTAAGGACATTGATATCTTCAAGTTTTTAGGACTCAAAATAATTTTCGTTTTGGTTTTAGAAAGAACAATCAAAGGAATTAAAAATAACATTAGACACTTACTATATTTTGTTTGGGAGTTAACAATTGAACAAGCAAATCTCACACTTCAAAGTTGGTGCTTAAAAAGAACTCATATTCTTGCTTTTGAAGGATTTAAATGAACATGTGCCTTTTATGTTTTTTAATCCCTTATCCAAAGTAATATCCTTTAAAAAGATGTATGCACTTCTCTCACACCTCACAGCGATTTTGAGAATCAAAAGGATTTTTTGTGATATTAGGTTGTATAAGTGATTACCTCCACACTTCAATTTGGGCATTTTAAAATTGAACAAAATCTTGCTAGCGTGAGTGGGGTATATTGTGAGTGTTCTCTCTTTGTTTCTCAACAAATATTGATCAAACTTCAAATGTTCCTACTCGCTTTTGTCTATCCTTAGAGGGTCTACCTTAGTGGGAAAAAGTAATCACCCCAAGGGA
The DNA here is from genome assembly GCA_007115665.2 of Sequoiadendron giganteum. Lineage (NCBI taxonomy): Eukaryota > Viridiplantae > Streptophyta > Pinopsida > Cupressales > Cupressaceae > Sequoiadendron > Sequoiadendron giganteum. The sequence goes on along the minus strand of CM021106.1, from coordinate 565,955,003 downwards.
ACGACTCAAAACGGTAACTTGCTAAAGCCAAGTGACTTCCAACTAGTATATAAGTGTGGGTACTTGAGGAAAGTTTAAGTATCATGAGGATTGTTCCAACAATAAGGGAAGCAACAATCTCTTGTCGTATAAATGATCCCCATGAATGAAATGCCTATACTAGAACTTTTTGTTTAGAAGGTCCAAATCACTATCTATTTGTTGGTGCAAGAACGTTTTTTCTAAAGTTGTCCCACATTTTTATGAATCTTAATAGAGATGAGAAGTATTCCATGGGAGTTTCATGGGTATTTATGCTTTGCTGACCCAAGAAGTGTCTATCATGGACGGGAGCCAATATGGTCAAGAATCTAATCATCCGCTAAGAGTAGGCATAGCTGGATTTATCCAAGTGGGAAATCAACAAATATTGTCTTATTTTATCCTAGGAATATGCATCACCTTGGAATCAAAACACTTTGATTGATCTAAAACACTTGGAAACAAACATTCAACAATTATCATCAAATTTCAAAACCTTTAGAGGAGAAAATGCCTTTGAAAAATCCAATTGCTCTTGCTTTCCCTAGGGATTCTATCCTTACAAGCTTCTAAGTATTTAGATTTATATCATGATTTTCTCTTACTAAAGTCAACAATAGGGAGCTTTTTCCTAGACTTCGTTGATTTCCACATAATGGACTTTGTGGGATGATAAGAAGTTATGACAGTAGACATCTAGTTTTAAAAAACCTAATCAAGAATTATTTGTGATAAAAGGAATTCATTAAGCAAAGCTAAGAAACAATTGAACCCCACACATGTTCTCTTCCAAATGATTTCCTGAAATATCAAAATCCGAAAACCAAATTCCAAAGGTCTTAGTCAAAAGGCTCATAAGAAACATTTTTCTATTCTTTATGAATTAAGAGAAAGATTGACCTTCAACTTTTATAAATGTGCATCAAATAAAAATCCTAATTTGTATGAATTTTATTACTAGCAAAATACAAGTGTCTTTCAAAAGTTTTCATTTCTCACATAGGAAGTACAAGAATTTTATTCAACATTGAGGTCTTGTAAAAAAAGGTCTTTCTAGGTTCATTTAGGATCAAACCAATCAGTTTCACCCATTCCTCAAATATCAAATCCAAAAATCATCTCACCAACAACTCTTGGAAATCTTGAAAAAATCATTCATGCTAGACTTTTGGCATATCCAAATCATCTTGTTTGATTAGATGTGTGTAGACGAATCCTTATCCACACATTTAGTCAAATTATCAATCCTTGTGAACAAGTCTACCCCTTGGTAGAATCCAACATCTTGAGGTTTATAGGTTCATTTAAATCCAATATCCAAAATAAAACCAAACCAAAATCATCTTTTTTGGCTAGGGTTGTATAGATGAATCCTTCTTTACACACTTAGTCAAATTATCATATTGTCTAAAATTTTACTCTAGGACAACATCCAACCTCTTAGAGTTTATGAGTTCACTATCCAAACCAAATCCAATCAAGCCAAATTCAAAATAAAATCAAACCAAACCAAATCAAATCAAAATATAAAATATCCCAAATTCTAGTATCTCCTTCAAGATTTCTCAAAGAGTTCAATCATTCACATCATCCATCTTCCATTGTCCTCATCATCACACTTTGATCCTCAATCATCCTAGTTTTTCTCTTTTTTGTGCCTAAATTTAGATCAATCTAAAAAATTAGAGGTTCATCTCACACATTCTTGAAAATTGATCCCTATTTTATTGTGTAAACTAGATCATAACACAAGAAGAACATGGAAACAAATAAAAAAACATCAACTTCGAGTGACTTAAGCTAGACCGCTCCCAAAATGAATCACATTGGATCAAAAAATCCACTAACCAATCTTCCCTTGTGATCAAAAAATAGTCAAGAGGAGGGTCAAGTGGAATAAATAACCAATAATGTCTTAAAGGGATGACACAATATGAAATCCTTGAAATGGTTCACAATACCGTGATGAGGCTAAATCCCTCCGAATACATGCTTAAATTTGAAAAAGCAGGGGCTAAAATGCTTTCCAATTTTGATGTAAGAACCATTTTGGAGAAGCCTCTTGGGACCATGCTCCCAATCTCATCCACACCTCCATTTATAACATCATTCAAATCATCCCACAAATCACATCATGCATTGCTCCAAATCAACCAATTGTCAACAAGGGAAGTTCATTGCTTCATGCATTTCAAACACATCCCCTTGTGAATAACCAAGATTTGGATGTGAATACCATACTGGGTCAATCTATCCCATTGAATCCATTACACCCATATGTTTCACTCATATTTCATGATTCCCCAAATCTAGCTTCATTACATGTAACACCGACATATCCTCTCAAAACAAAAACCTCTCTCCCCATGACCTCACAAGGAGAAGGTCAGGGAGAATCTTTGATCCCTCATCATCATCATCATTTCTACATTTTACCCCACATGTTGAATTGATGGATAAAAATAGAAACATGATTACACCTGTAACTGCACATGAAGAAAACATGTTAGAAAATAAAATGCATGTTTTAGGTGTGTATGACGACCTTGATGGTTCTCCTGGACACCTAAAGTATGCATCTCTTGTTAAAGGTATATGGAGATATTTTTATATATGCATAGGTGTTTGTACATGTAAGGTTGGAGACTTTTCATTGCTTAGACCTTTTTCATTTCTCTAACATCATTGATCACTCAAATGCAGGCACTAGGACAACAGAGGAACCAAGGAGGACACAAGTAGACCAAGACATCAACAAAGCAAGACAACACACCAAACCAGTCATTCAAGCAATGACTGGTCTTTCTCCTTATTTGTACATTTTATTTTGTTTACCTATCCATGTATATAATTTTCTTTGTTTACATTGGACAAGTTTTTTTACATTGGATAAGTTAGTCTCACGGCTTGTGTGAGACAATGCCCACTTTGCATTCAATAAAGATTACTTCTTTGTTTAGAAAAGATATGTACAATATTTCCTATGTTACATGCATATGTGTAAATGTGGTAATTTGTAAATGTAATATTTTGAATTATTCCATTTATGCATTTGAATGCAATATAGGAGAAAATAAGAAATGAAATGTACCTCATTTAATTTAAAGGACAAAACTCTACCTAAATGAGCTTATTAGTGAAATTTGGGTAATAGTTATCACATGAAAGACTAGATTCATGGAAATCAAAAGAGAACTTTTATTTTCAAAATGAATCATCATGTGTTTAGCACATGCAAGCTATCTAGCATCTCACATAACCACATTTCTTCATTTAACACTTAAGCTAGTCTAATGTAGTCTATATATTATTTATTCTAAAAGAAATATACTTCTTAGAAGACAATGAGATTAAGTAATCCCCTACATAATCTAAAGTAGATGAATTTTCTTCAAGATCTCTTACATAATTTTTATGTATCCATTGAGAATATATTCACCTCCTCTCTTTAAAAAACTTGTATACATGTAAGTTGTAAAGTATACACTTGAATGCATGTAACTCATATCTATTGAACCATAAATTTAGAATGCAAGTATGGACAGGCATATAATAAAGATATTTATATTAACCAAATAGCCATGTAGGCATACATCAATATATGTCGATATAAGTATGAAATATATGTATAAAATCGCCATATAGGCTTACAAGAATACCATATAGGCATACAATGTCAAATATGTCCAATAAAAAATATGAACAAAAATGCCATGTAGGCATTCAACAAAGGGATCTAGAATCAAAATTCATTACTCTCCATGCCTTGGAAATAAAATATTTACCTTTCCTTTTTGATCGGATGGTGATAGCTCTATCACTCATTTTTGTTGCACTCGTGGAGTGCTCCTGCTCCTCCTCCTAGGGTTTAGTTCATGGTGAAGTTTTAACTGTTACAATAAGAAGTAAAGACATGAATATATAGGAATTACATTATAAAAGATGATATATTTCACAAAATAATAACTTACCGCCATATCACGATCTCTCTCCATGAGGGAAATATTCTCATGCCCATGCTCAGGTGTGCTCAAACCCTTTATAAACCATAAAAATAGAAATTAAACTACGTGAATCAATAATGGTTTGATTTTTCACTAACTAACATCTATAACAACAAATGTAAATGTAAATTTACTAATTTGCCTCATACCTCTTCTATCAGAGCCATCGAGGATTGTATAGCAGATGTCACACCAATATCCATTGCCCTCATCACATTCGGAGTTGTATCATCTCGCAACAAGTGAGAATAAAACAATTGATTATTCAACGTAATCAACGATGTGCATATAAACTACACAAATCTGAAGTTTATAAAGTACCACCCATTTTCCCACCATTTCCACCTTTTCCATTAACATCTGCACCACCCCTTGGGTTGGGCCTTCCCCTTTTACCAACCATCAATGAAAAAAATCCAAACAACCATCAAATCACAAATCAAAACATCATACAAAATCCTCCCATCTTGCCATCGATATCACAACAATAGGTGGGAATGATTCAAACAACCCCAACAATTAACACATCCTCTACCATCCCCCATATACCTTAAAACATAGTTTACCAAGGACCAAGCATATCAATCGCACCATCCACCTCACAAACCCTAATTACAAATACAATGTTCCCTCTCATCACAACAATGAAAACTGTTAGTAATCCATCACCACCACCACCAAAACCCAACATGAAAAACTCATTCAACATCGCATTGCAAGCAGCTCAATAAGCTGCCTATAAAAAGGCACTTCAAAAATTTCAAAATAAAAAAACTCCATAGCTAGTTTCCCAAAAAGTGCAAGCACAATTAGCAGCACAACAAGTGTAATAGGATGCCCAATCTCAAACTTTACAGAAAGCTGCCCAAGCTATACAAGCACCTCAAAAAGCTCAAGCCACACAAGTAGCTCAAGAAGCACAAGTCGCATAGGTAGCCCAACAAGCATTGGCTCAAACTCAAGCCCTATATCAATCTCAACAAGTGCAATTCTAAGCTCAATAGCAAGCACAACTGCAAGCATCTCAACAACAAGCATATCAACAAGCCTTGCAACAGTATCAAGCACAACAATAGGCAACTCAATAACAAGCCCAACAAAACTCTTTGTTGGCACAACAACAAGAAGACCAACTAAAAGCTTTATTGGGATAACAACAACAAGACCAACAAAAATATTTGTTGGCACAAGAACCACAAAACCAACAACAAGCATTTTTGGCACAACAACAAATGTAGGTGTATCAGTAAGCCTTAATCGCACATTAGAGCTTGAAAAAATATCTCACCAACATACGTAACACTCCACCCATCAATCAAATTTCTTGACCATTCAAAACACATTAAATTCACCTCCTAATCCACAAGATGACATGATGTGACAACACAAATAAAATTTCTCTTGAAACAAGTGCTCGATATTGAATTAGGGAAAAAAATAAAGACACTAAGGAATTTGTGCCTTTATCCCTTTAACAGGAGCCTGACAATGGTACCATTCTCAAAGGTATTTGAAATCCCTAAATTTGACAAATATCCTGTGATCGGAAACCCGAACGATCACATCAAAGAATTCCAAGTACATTGTATGGAAGCTACATATAATGATACATATCCAATGCCACTATTTCCTCGAAGCTTGTCTAGCCCTTCCATGAAGTGGTTCTCTCCCTTGCCTACTAGCATCAAAATGTTCCAAGAGATTTTAGATGCATTCATAAATAATTATGCATTCAACATTGGCATGGATGTTAGTCTAGAGGAACTATTTGTGCTCAAACAAGGTAAGGGAGAATAATTTTTCCTACAATGATGGCGATCCAAGGCCAATATCAAGAAGTTGGCCATGCCAAAAGAGCAAAAAATTTGCACCATCATTTCCAACCTTGAGAAAACCTTGGCATTCCATCTAGAAATGTAGTGCACCACCACTTACGAACAATTGATCCCCAAGGTGCTCAACATCAAACGAGTCATTATTGCATATGTGGGTACACCCACATATCCAGAACATCAAGACAACTTCCCTTCTACTAGCTATAATAAAAAACCTCACACATGGGCAAAAAATAGGAATGTCACTAATGATGAAGTGGTTGATGCCAAGCTCATAATCAGTGCTTTGAAATAGAACACCCAAACATATCAGGAACAACAAAAAATCAATCACAACAACACACAAACCAATTTTGTATCACTATAACCACCCAATAATCAAATCAACAATCTAAATAATCAATGGGGACCACCTCTGTGAAACAAATATCTCCCCAAGAGAAATTTTAGATCCCTTGGAGAATTTGTCGAATCCATCATGGAGAAACTTGTAAATGAGAATCTCATCAAAATCCACACTTATGAGAATTATCAAGAGTCCCAAGTGAGACCACCATGGTACAATGAAAACTACCTTTGTGATTTTCATAAAATCAAGGGGCATGCAACAACCAATTCCATGAAGCTAAAAAATATAATCCAAGACCTCATCAATGACAAGATCATAAATGTGGAATAAACAACTTGAAATCAAGACCTTAAGATATACATGAATCCAATGTTGGATTGTAACAAAGGAAAACAAAAGTATTCCAATGTGAACCATGTGGATGATCATGTTGTTGCATCCCTAGATGAATGGGTCACTATTGTTAACATCAAGGGAGGAAAATTTGATTGTGGAGTCACCACACGCGTTGGAAAATTCACCATTATTGGATCATCACAACCACCTAGGGCATCCACGTCAAACCCAAAATCTACTCATATTGGCTACAATGTCTTGGACCAGCTGAAAAGAACTCTTGCTTAGATCACCATCATGGAGTTACCGAAGATCCCATCCGCCCATAGAGAAATCCTTGAGGAAGCATTAGCCTCATCTATCATCTCTGGAAATCTTGATATTGAACAATTCCAAGCTATGGTTGAAAAAATTAACACCCGAAATCTAGTCACATTTTTCGATCAAGACTTCCCCACCCAACCATCTCAGAATCACACACTCTCCCTTGAGGTCCTGGTTCATAAAAAAAAATTCAAAAGGGTCTTTGTGGATAGGGGTGCAGGTCTAAACATCTATTATCTCAAGCTCATAAATAATTTAGGATTCTCCAAAGACTCCATTGAAAAAGGCAAGGGCATCACAATCTAAGCTTATAATGATAAAGAAAGAGTGTCTTAGGGAACTATCCAACTCCCTATTCAATTAGGTCCAGCCATTATGGAAACCACCTCCTAGGTCCTTGACCTTGATTTTCCATATAACATCCTCCTTGGGTGGTCATGGATCCATGGGATGCAAGTAGTTGCATCAACCTACCATCAGTGCATCAAGTTGTCATATCAAAATCAAGAGTTCACGATCTATGGTGATCCTGAGCCCTTTGCTTAGTGCAAAAAAATTGAAGCAAAATACTATAAAATTCCCCAAGTCCCAAAGAATGATGAAGGCCCTTCAACTCCATATATATACCTATCTAACATTTCCTCCACTTATGGGACAAAGACACCTACCATTCCCAATATATTTGAAATCAAATTCATCATCCAAGTTAATGGGTGTGAGGAATATAAAATTAAGAAAAGTTCCTTTGTACTAGGAGAGTTACCTCAATCTCCTAGGTCACATGGACAACCACAACTACCTAAAACCTCATCCCAAAATTTTAGGGAAGATCCTTCTCAATTCAAATGTTGGGGAGATCTAAGTTGGGAAATAGTAGATAAAAGAGACATATCAAGCTTGCTATACCAAGATGAAAGTCCCCTGCCTAATCTTCCCATGGATAAAAGTAGCAAAGGATTACAAGTGATGCTTGGTATGGGCTATAATAGTTTCAAGAAGTTTGGATAGAATGAGAATGGTCTTTTGGTACCTCTCATTCCTGAGATGCGTATGAAAAATCTTGGCCTCAGATGTACCCCTTCGAAGGTGACCATAAATGGTAGAATTCCCCCCATTAAAGCAATCAAAAATACCCCACAACTATTAGCAGCCAACCTTTAGTTACCAGTATTTACAAGTCTACATTTAGATAACTTTACCTTTGACATAACTGATGTGTGTAGTAGTGATGAGGATACCATAACTGACTTTCCTATGATTTTTGAAGATTCCTCACTATTCACGATTAGCACTGTATCTTTTGTGTTAGATCATCAAACCCATGCAATAAACCTAGTCTATTACCAACTCATCAATTACAACCAAAGAGGACCACCGATTCTACACACATTCCAAAACAGTGAGGTGCTCTCGAAATTCATGGGATTGCAATATATGGTACCATACATAGATCAGAAAGGTAGGTTCGATATCATACTAGATACACAAGACTATTATGGGGAAATGATTGAATCCTTCAGTCCTAAAAGCCAAAGTATTGAGAATAATCTTTAGGTCTTTGATTGAAAACCACATTGTGGCATTCTCTGACTCAAAAAAATTAAAAATAAAGGGTGCATCCAATGTTGAAAACCTCTCTAAGGCACCAGAGCATGAAGGATTCTGTATTCCTCTTAGTGCTATTCATCAAGAGAAGTCAACATTTCTGGAAGAGCAGGGCAATCCAGTTAATCTGGGAACAAAAGAAATACCACATATAACACTATATGTTGAGTCACTTCTCATAGAAGAACAAATACTCCTCTTTGTGTTCCTAAAGGAAAGAAAGATAAACTTCACATGGACCTATGCTGACATGCCTGGGCTTGATCCAGAGGTTGTGGTTCATCACCTAGCTATATACCCTGAAGCAAAGCTAGTAAGACAAAAGATGAGGAAAATGCACCCCCAGATAGAATTTTTGGTCAAAATTGAATTACAAAAGCTCCTAGATGCAGGATTGATATAGTCAATTTATTACCTAGAGTGAGTCTCAAACCTTGTACCTATTTCAATGCCTACTAGGGGCATCCACATCTGAATTTTTTTTTGAGATCTAAACAAAGCATGTCCAAAGGATGATTTTCCACTCCCAAGCATTGACATGATTATGGATATGACGACATGACATGAGATGCTATCACTAATGGATGGATTATCAATATACAATCAGATCATGATGGCTAAGGAAGAACAACACAAGACAACTTTCACTTATCCATGTGGGAGATATCTTTGGAATATGATGCCATTCAGGTTGAAGAACGTAGGAGAAACCTACAAAAGGGCCATTAAAATAATCTTTAAGGATATGATCCATAAATTTGTGGAGGATTACGTCGATGACATACTAGCTAAATCAACGAAACGACATGACCACATACCAGCCTTGAGCTCCATTTTCGACAAACTATAAAAGTACAAGGTTTGACTTAATCCAAAGAAGTGTGTCTTCGGGGTACAATCAGACAAGCTTCTAGGGTAAATCGCATAAATGAGAGGAATGGAGGTAGACCCTACCAAATTCAAAGCAATCCTCAAAATGGAGGCACCTAGTACATAGAAGCAGCTAAGGGGCTTACAAGGAAGACTCCAGTCCATCCCCTAATTCATAGCACAACTAGTAGAGAAGGAAATCCCATATTCTCACCTACTCCACAAGGAGGTAACATACAACTGGGTTGAGAAATGTGACCAAGCATTCAACAAGATCAAGGAGTATTTTCTCACACCACTAGTTCTTATGCCACCAATTCTAGGGAAACCCTTGATCTTATACATATCAGCAACAACAATGTCCCTTGGCACTCTCTTAGCACAACATAATGAAAACGGGAAGGAGAGAGCTATTTACTACATCAATAAGACCATGGTGGGACATGAGATGAGCTACACACATGTGAAATTTAAACACAACACATTTGAAATGTGTTATTTGGAAGACATGCATATTGTTTTGTAACATTCCATTTTGCAAAACCATAGGTGGTAAGAAGCAAGCATTGCACCATCAAACAACCATTTACATTTAAACAAGGATATTCAAATAACTAAAACCCAACACTACGTTTTTCGAATTATAGTTATTTTGTGTACTTTTTTTTCAATCATGTGAAATTTAAACACAACAATGGAATGTTGGATTTTGAATACATTCAAACTATTTTGTAACATTCCATGTTGCAAAACCATAGGTGTTTAGAAGCAAGCAACCCACCATGAGACAACCTTTACATTTAAACAAGGAGATTCAAGTAACTGAAACCCAACACTGCGTTATAGAAATTACAATTATTTTTTGCACTTTATGTTTTGAATCATGTGGAAGTTAAACACAACAATGAAATTTGTGATTTTGAAAACATTCATACATTTAAACAAGGAGATTAAAATAACTGAAATCCCATAAATTGTGTTTCCCAAATTATAAATTACAAGGTATTGTAAAACCCTCTACAACCAACCCTCACCTCTAACTCCATTGCAAATTTCATCTTACAACATGCAAACTACGAAATAACACATGGATTTTGTCAGTTTTCTCTTCCAACTCCACTCAAACCTTCAACTTCCAACGTGCAGACTTGAAACAAATTGTGTTTTCACCTTTCTAAATCTCCAAACTAGAAAGGCCCATGTCATTCCCCTTCCAATTTTCCCATGCCAAAAAAAGAAAATGAAAGTGAAAATTCATGACCAAGCTAAGGCACCCACATTTTTCAGCCTACAAGAGGCAAGAAAACTGACTTGATGATGCCATTAACTTCTACCTACCATTTCGTGGACATTTTTTCCCATTTGTTGGTTTTGTCACTTTCATCCCCCATTTGGTGAGCCCCGCACTAAGACGTCTCGTCAAGTTATGTATGTTTCCATGTGTTTTCTTATTTATGTTTTTCATGCATTTTTATATGTACATAGGTTCTTTTTGTCTAGGAGTTAGCTAGCTCCAAAAAAAATTGAATTTTATAAAAATAATATTATACTTCAATATTCTTAAAATTTTTTAATTTTTTTTAAATTTTGTTAAAAATAATTTTAAAATGCATTTTTGTTTCTTTATATTTTCAAAAAAATTGTTTAAATTTGGAGCTTGACTATGAAAATTTTCAAGAAATTGGTGGGTTTTGTTGTGTAAATAAATAACTTTAGGAAAATTTTTGAAACTGATAAATATTTAAAATTAATTTAAATAAAGAAAATATTTTATTTAAGTTTTAGATTGATGTAAAATATATTTTTAATTATGTTTTTTAAATATATTTGGTCATGCAAAAAGGAAATTAGGTTATATTAGTTGAGTACATTAGAATTAATAACACTATTTTCTCTTGTTAGATTATTTTTGTAAATATGATTATGTCTTGTCTACTTAAAAAATCTAACCTATTTACAAAAAAATAATGTATGATAGTAGTTAGTCTTTAAGAATATTTTCCTTCATTTTTCAGCTTGCATAAAAACCTGGTAGGAAAAGTGGACTTGATTGTGGGAAAATCCATTTTTAAGCATGTTTGAGTTGGAGTAGTATTGGGATGTGTGACCTCCTAGGAAGTCTTTATGTTTCATCCTTGTGAGCATCACATAGATGATATATGTGTTTAGTGGAACATTAATTTTCTTAAATGATGCATTTGTGTGAAGCACTACTCACAAGTATGGGTGAATGAGTTTGGTATAAAAGCTACTCAATTAAATCTTCTTATACATATCATAATTTGACACACTAAAGTGATTAATCATGAAATGTAGATAAAAGAAAATTAAAAAGCAACACAATACACAAGAGAACACTGTATTTATGTGGAAAACCAAATGAGGGAAAAAACGTGGTGAGGATTAGCTCACAATATAAGTAATTGCAAAACTAGTACAAGGGCTCACTGCCTGGATAGTACACACTATCTAATAGGGCTCACAACCAAAGCTCACTACTTAAATATGAAAAGAACATAGAAGAGAAAGGCTACATAGAGAAAACTATCTCAATGCAACAAGGAATCCACCACAATTACTCCAACAATTTTGATGCCTTGTTTGAAAGATTGTGGATGCCTTCAACTCACTACCTTCAAAAGTCCAACACTTTGGAGTTCACACTACTCTACTCAAATTTATATATATACTTTTGCAATTCACACCTCTATCACATATATTCCTTGACATCTTCCAACAAAATCACTCTTATTTATACCATCCTCAACCTTGAAATCCTTCTCCAAGATGGCAACACATCTTTTACATTTAGAATTTCAAATTAGGTTGACACCCAAACATTCCCATGGTGGATATAAATGAAGGCAACCCATAGAAATACTTTGTTAGGACTAAAATAGGTCCTCAAACACCTCAACACGCTTCCAAAAACTTTGAAATGACTTTGCATGTAGTGTTAACAAGCCGGCCATTACCTGTGCTAAACACCATAAAACTATTAATTACACACTTCCCACTTGATCAAGACAACACCTGAACCACTTAAATATATTTTAGATGATCTATAACATTCTATAAACCAACTAAGATCTAACAAAAAATTCATCCAAACTGTAAGCATAGAAATACTTCAACACACATCTTGTTAACCTGATATGCATACTAATGCATTAAATACATACTGTACTACACGAAATCAAGATCAACTTGAATTCTAAAAGATATAAACAATATAAACAACTTCACAGGTCCACACAACCTAAAAACAAACTATGGAGAAATGTGGAGAAATTACATTTCTCCTAGAGAACAAAAATTTACACTAAAAACCTAGTTTAATAAATCATAGATTTAGGGGAAAAATGGATTCCCTAGCACTTCTAGGGTTTTCACCTAGAAGGAGAGTGTTCTTTCAGACCCCAAAGATCTAGGGGGTTCATTCAAGATTAAGGGTTAAATGTGTGATGTGTGTGTGATTTGGAATATGTCTAAATGCAAAAAGTAAGAAATAAGAATGAAATATTGATGCAAAGCTAAGGGAATGTAGATTGTTTGAAAACACACAATGATATACAAAAGGATACAATAATGACAATACAAGACAAGAGAGAAGGGAAAACTCAAAGAGTGCACTTGGAAATGAAGAAGGGTTGAAATGGACATTGTAGAAGCCTTTGAAATTCTTGAAAATATGGTTTTCTAGCCAACTGGGACACTTATGCCAAGCTGGGTGACTTACTCCTAGTTCTGCAGAACTACTTTGGGTCCTGTTTTAGCCAACTGAGTATCCGGATCTCAAAAAATTTCTAACAAATACATGCACTGGGACTAGTTTGACAATGTTGGCAATTTAGTTCACTCTAGCTTTTTTGAGAATCTGAAAGTTAAAATGGAAGCCTACAATTTGCAATTTTTTCTCCAATTGAGATCTAGGTCCAAATATGCAAAATAACCTACAAAATAAAATATAGTTTTGTTTCTAATGTGGGGTTTTCATTGTTCAAACCCATAGTTGGTATTTAAACTTTGAAAGAGAAGAAATTTTCATAAACCCTAGCCCTAAGTGTGTATAAGACTAGGAAATATGAAGTATGATGCAACCCTATGCCATCTTGTGAGAATAAGATGCACAAATGAAACTAGAACAATGCAAGACTCATTCCAAGAGACCCTAAATCACATTATAAATGAATCTTAATTACATACAAACCTTCCTTAGGTTGAAGATAGAGAGAAAATGGAAGATGAAATCACTTTGAAAACAATTATGTAAGTTGATTTGATGGCTAGTTGCATCTCCTCAACCTAAATTTATCTATGATTCTCCATAGACATCCATGATCAAACCTTTGAAATGTGAGATCTTGGACAAAAATTGATCTTGAAGACCTGCAAAAACCCTAGCTTGTGGCCCTAAGCTTTAATTTTACTATAGAAAGAGTAATGAATCTTCTTGTGGAAGATGTTCAACACTTCATTCTGTAATTTTGTTTATGAAAAATGACTCAAGGTCCTGAAAAATTACCTAAAAACATGTATTTATAAGAATCCATACCTAATTTCTAGTTATTTTGACCTAAGAGGTCGACACCCATCGAGAATTTTTATTAAGTAGGAGATTTTCTTGCTCAAAAATGCAAATAACCCTAAAAGGGTCTAAGTAGCCACCTTGGGTGACTTAGTCCCACTAGGAGTTTTTGAGGTGGAATTTATTAAATTTGAGTGATTTGAATGTTGTTTGTTGGGACTTGTATGATTTCTTAGGTGAAATAAGCATCAAGGTAAAAAATAATGAGTCTTAGGGGCCTACAAATACTTTTTTAAAAGGGATGATTGGTGAAAGAATGCCAAAATGGGTCAAATTAAGCATGAAATTGTCTCTTTCTTCAAGAGTATACAATTTTCTACATAAAATTTAGCCCCCACTTTAGCGCCCATATGACTCTATGTACATACGCAAGCTAAATGACTCTAAGCAGTAAACTTTATTTCATAAAATGATACTCATTCAAAAGATGGGAGGATGAAGCCCCCAATGTAGTTATATGCAAAACCACAATGTCAAGAACCACATCCTGTAATATGAACTCATTAGTTGTCCAAAACTCATCTTATCTAATTTCTAGAAATCAAATTCAAGGGTAGGTGTATGCCCCGCCTTGATTCTGCTTGCTTTATGAAGGTGGAATCAAGGTAACAATCTAGCCACATGGAATGCGGACACACATATCAAAGGGAATTTCCAACTACCATACCACATAACGATAGATGATTTATGATGTAGAGTGTGGAAGCATGATTTTGATGCAATAGATGATGCCAAAAATGGAGTTCACTAGCACCCATAACATTGTTTTGAATGAAAAGCACTATTATTTCTAGGATGGTAAAAGTGTGAATGTGCTTAAATGAAAAAGAGTTAAAAGAGTGAAAATGAATTAATTTTTCACTTACTTGTTCATTTTAATTTCTTGTAGTGTGGGAGTGACATGATAATAGTGAAAGATATGGAACAAACAAGACTTCACACCTATGAGACTGAAAGGGTTGTGGGACTAGGTGACATGCGGCAAGAGTTATCATGAGGTGAGTCAATTGTAGAAAAAGAATTAATGTAGCATCTTGGAAAAAAAGTTTGCAAAGTGTCCCTTTTGTTTGCAAAGTGTCCCACTTTTTTGAAAAGTGTCTCGTTTCTTTGCAAAGTGTCCCAAAAGGATTCTAAAGTGTCCAGGGCCTTAAATAAAGCACACTAGGACAACATTAGTACACTTTAATGATGAAGTAAATAAAAAATTAAAGATACTAGATGGTTTATAGAGCATAATTTTTTTTTTTTTATATGTACCCACCCATTCCCATCAACGTCTAGGTGGTAAGTAGTTGAGTTTCTTGAGAGATTTAGTCCCCACTTTGTCATCAGAGGACACAAAGCACTTGCAGGCTATGGGGATATATTAGGTGTAACTCATGCCCCCCATGAGGTACCATGACGCTATATTGATGGGATTATGTGAGCAATGGAATGTAGACACATGCGGGTATGTGTAGGATCATCATGGAAAAAATAGGCCCTTAAGTGGTGATAAAATTTAGAAATTCAGAGTTGTGGTAACTTGACGTAAAAATTTGAATAAGTTATCTATATTATTTTAAAAATATGTAAGAATAGAATCTGTAGAAAATTGAATGTAGTTTCTAAACTACTAGGTTTATTTAAAAAATGAAAAAATCTATTTGGTGAAAATTTAAAATTTCAATGCAGTAGTACTTAAATTTCAAGGAAAAAATAAGAAGTAGGTTTATGTCTGACCACCCTAACCACAATAAAATGATAATAGTTTTTTATCAAATTCTAGATATAAGTAAATAACTCATGTTCCAATGTGATGCATTTTTTTTTGTTATTTTTTTTCCAAGAAAAGAATTAATTCTGAATTTTTTATTACAACTTTTAAAAAATATAAAAATTCATATGTCTAACCACCTTAGCTTGGTCAAAATTTCATGAAATTCTTTTTTTTTTTTTAATCCTATAGTATGTGAAGCATAGAATGTGACTCATGTTTTGGATTCAAAAAATGTGATACTATTTGAAAGCTATAGATATTTTTCAATTAGCCTATCAATGAGGATTTTTTTTGTAATTCAAATAGAAAATGAATAATAATTATTTCTTAAATTAAAAGTAAAGCATAATTTACATTGGTGGAAAGTTGAGAATCTCCTTTAAAAACCCTTTTTGTTTCATCAATTTTCGGTAAAAATATGGTTGTCAGCCACATGGGCCATCATATCACTTACATATCACCACTTTTTGGCCCATCATGGTCTTGCACATACCCATGTACATTCCACCTATAGACCAGAGAGATGATATTTAATGTTGAGCACATGCATCATACTCTCTAAGTTCCTATTCGGGGAGAACAGGTGTGTTTCTAGAGAGATCGCACCTACCATGTATAGTGGGCTGATATGCAGTACTGTCTCGATGGGCCAATTCATGATGAGAAGGTGACATTATGGATCGACTTGGGGATGTGACTATATTCATGAGTTTTAGTTGTTAGATAGATTAAGATTCATACCATCACTCTAGTACTCCTTCTAGATGGATGTGCAACACACCTTGAGGATAGGCTACTGCATCTGATATGGGGGATGGTAGAGTGTGTGACCGTGTACGCTTGGGGATTTTGTATCCTCACACATTTGTATTATGATTTGGGATGATTTGTGTTCCAAAAGGTAGACAACATGGTGCATTGCACACTTATGTAAGTTTGGTGCCTGGAGCATATCACATGCATTAGGACTATTGGCTTCCCATTTCCTACACTAGTGGGGTATCCTAAGGACTTTGGCTATCCTCTATGATGGTTACGGTAGTATGGGGTTTTACACTTTTGGAGAGTGAGATTCAACCGACTAGAGGAGGATGAGATCTTGTGGAGAGCTTATGAGTTGGCACTGCAATGGCCAGATTACATGAGACAGATGAGGAGATTATAGTTGGATAGGTTTTTGGTTGGCCTTCATGATCATATAGTACATCCTTTCTACTATGATCGAGTCATGTAGCAATTTGGATAGATTTAGAGGTCATCCAAGGATTGATCCTCCTTCAAGAGTTTTGTGTCAAGTGCCCAGAGACCAAGTGATATAGTACGACTCACTCAGGACAATGTGGTCAAGAGTGACTTCAATTTCTCTGATCATGATCAACCTCCAATCTTGGACGTAGATGATTTCAGTGCCACATGGGACCATGAGGAGTGGTGGAAATTATCATGACCAACTCCTATTTATCTGATTGATGAGCCCATAGGAGAGGCATGACCATTTCTAGAGGAGGGAGATGAGAGAGAGGATAGGTATTGAGGAGACATCCTACAAACCCGTAGACATATTTATCGACATTATTGATGAGTAGTATGATGAGGATGCAAATCTAGACTAGGATGGCCAAGATGGAGAGGAGGAAGATGAGGGTGAGGAGGACTAGGAGGAGGATGAGGAGCCAACACTAAGTGAGAGTAATGAGGCAAAAATTAAGGATCAAGAGGATTGAGGAGAGGCCTCACCCATTTGTATGACTAGATCTTGAGCAGTGGCTACAATAAGCATCAATACTCACAGTCGAGGAGAGGATAGCACATCATCCATGCCCCCTGCACAGGTCATGGTTAATATTGCTTAGCCTACTTGAGATACAAGTGATCTGATATTTAATTTGATGCATGTACCATCTGCTTTCGTATATTACTTTATGCATATATATATATCATGATTTTTATTGATTATGTATTATTTCTACCTTGCAGGAGCTACAAGAGGTTGGTGGGATCTCTATCATTAAGAAGTTGTATGGATAGTTCCAACATCTATTGATGAGGAGGAGATAGACTCAGATTATGTGCCCCTACCTATTGTGGGGTAGGATCTAGAGTCACTTAGACCATTTTTGATACTATGGGTAGCGTATGAGAGTTTGAGAGGATTCCACTGAGCCGAGACTGGAACACAAGCACAGTCATTGAGGAATCTAGAAAAGTTTGAGAGACTAGAGAGAGAGGTGAGGAAGCTACAGGTAGAGAGGGATCATATAGAAGGAGAGCATGGGGTGGCCCTTAGACGGATGCATGGGTTAGAGTTTGCAATTATATTTAGCAAATCATGGTCACAATCATGCACAACCATCTCCCAACATCTAGCTACTAACGCAATGGGAGTACTAGATCCTGAGGGATTTGTAACCATAGTCTGTAGTGACATTGTATATTTTGATGACATGTACAAAAAACTTTATATATATATATATATATGAGTACATTGATGTTTTATTACTTGTCTTAATGTGTTTGAATGTTCAATGACAATGTTATTAATTAAATAGCCTTTGTAAGAGTATTTAATTAACATCTTCATGATTTAACAAAGCTTATGTGATCTAATTAGAAATTCCTATAGTTTATTTTAGATACAACATAATGATTAATTATGTTGTGCACTTATGAGCTAAGCTAACATAACACACAAGAGGGATTTGAATAGTATGAAACCTAAAGCAATTATAAAAATTAATTAAATAAGCACTTTAGAGCTCAAGACACATACATAACTAGTTTTCAAGAATGAAGCAATGGGAGAGCTTATAGGATATAATCCAATAGCTCTAACAACATTTCTTTATAATTTATACCATTCAAAGGGACTAGACATAATACTGACGTAGATGCGTGGCATTAATATGATCTTTCAAGGGTGTGCCATCAAGCTATAGTAATGTGTAGGTGTTAGAGTCGTAGCTTGAATTGATGATGTGAGGTCCTAACCAATTGGGTCTAAATTTTCCTTTTTCAACATAGTCGATAGTAGTATTATGTTTATTTTCATATAAAACTAAATCACCCTTGATAAATGTCTCAAGGATGACACCAATATCATGTTTAAGTTTTAATTTCTTAGTGTAAGCTTCAAGATGCTCGAGAGTGTTAATGTGTTGTTCATCAAGGATTTCAAGCTTATGCAACCATTGTTCTTTATAGGTAGCATTATCTATAAGACCTTGGAGAGCAATCCGTAATGTAGGAATTTCTAACTCTAAGGGCATGATAGCCTCGGTACCATAGACAAGGTTATAGGGTGTAGTTCATGTAGATGATCATACACTTGTGGGATAGGCCCATAGAGCATATTGTAATTGTGTGTGTCAATATTTGTGATGTTTATTAATATTTTTGTTAAGGATTTGTTCTAGAGTCATTTTATTAATTTCATCTTAACCATTAGACTATAGGTAGTATGGTGTTGAAAAGTGATGTTGGATATGAAAGGTCTCCAGGAACTTCTTCACATCATTATCTGAAACTAATGTGAAAGAGAGTCCAAAGCGAGTGATAATGTGTTCCAATAAGAAATGGCATATCACATCAATAGTTCTGGATCATAGAGGAATAGCTTGTACCCATTTTATGAAATAATCGGTTGCAGTAGTGATAAATATATGTCCAATAGAAGAGAGTGGTGAAATTTTTCCAATTATATCCAATCCACATATAGAGAATGACCAAATAGGGATTTGGGTGTGGAGCTCAGAAGCGGGAGAATGAATAAAGTTGCTATGTTCTTGGCATTTGTGACATTGTTGGACATACGCGGAGCAATACTTTTCCATATTTATCTAATAGTATCCCATACAAAGGATTTTTTGTAATGAGGATTATCCCCCAAAATGACCTCCATAGGCACCTGAATGGGCCTATTCAAGGGCTATATGAGTTTTAGAATCCTTAAGACATCGCATGAGAATTCCATCAAAGGATTTTCTATATAACGCATCATAAAGGATTATGTACTTGGTCGCTAGCTTCTTTTATAGGGGTTCAAATCTTTTTAGTTGTAAGCTTGGGAATGGTACAATCTTTTAAATATTTATATATGGTGTCATACCATTCAGACAAACTACCTTGCATTGTTGTGAATGTGTCATCAGATTTATGATTGATGGAAGGTTCCATGATTGGGTGGATGGTAAACATGATGTTTTCAGAAGGATCTGAAGGAGATATGAGAGAAGTCACCCTGGCCATTGCCTCCACATGGCGATTATATTTTTGGGGGATGTTATCAATGGTGAATGATTCAAATTGTTCTAACAAGGTTAGTAAAAGATCCTTATATTGCAATAATTTGTCATGTTTAGCTTGGTAGAGACAATTGATTTGTTTGATCACTAATTGTTAATCACCAAAAATTTAATATGTTTGACTCCCATGACTAAAGTAGCACACAATCCAAAAATTAACGCTTCATATTCAGCTATGTTATTCGTACATAGGAAATTTAAGTGATACGAGAAGGGAATAGGCTTTCCTACAAGCGAAATTAATTTAACTCTAATACCAGAGCCTGTTTGACACTTGGATCCATCAAAATATAATTTTCATGTAGAAATTTCTATGGTGAGCACATCCTCATCGGGAAAAGAGATAGTGCTAGGTAACCCTAAAGGAGAAGGAGCATTGGCTAAGTGGTCAGTTAAGGCTTGGCCTTTAATTAATTTTTGTGAAATAAACTTCAAGTCAAAATTAGTCAACAATATTACCCATTAGCGAGATGTCTCGATAGGTATTTTTTATTGAAAATATAGTTGAGAGGATCAAATTTTGTCATGACTTGTATTTCTGCATGTATTAAATAATGTCACAACTTACTAGTACCGAATAAAAGAGCCAAACATTGTTTTTCAATTTATGTGTATCACATTTCATAATCTATTAGGGTTTGACTAATGTAATAGGAAGGATGCTCTTTTCCTTTTTCATCTTGTTGAGCCAACAATGCAGCAAGAGAGTGGTCGGAAACGACAATATAAATGATGAATGGTTTGTTTGGTATAGTGGGTTGTAAAATAGGCAGAGTTGCAAGGTATTCTTTTAAACTCTCGAAGGACTATTTACAATCGTCATTCCAAGAAAAATGCACATTCTTTTTGAGGTGTGTAAAAGGAAATGTTTGATCATCTAAGGAGGTGACAAAACGACGAATTGCTTGAATCCTTCCTTGTAGTATGTGTAATTGGGAAATGTTGTGAGGAGGTGGCATGTTAATTAAAATGTCAATTTTTTTCAGGTCCACCTCAATGCCTCAGTGAGATATGATAAACCCTAAAAAAATTCCACTATCTAATCCAAAGACACACTTCTTAGGATTTAGGCGTATCTTGTATTTACACATTCACTCAAAGATTTGTCGAAGAATATTCACATTATATTGTGGTGTTAAGGATTTGGAAAGAATGTCGTCAATATAATGTTCCAAGATTTTATGTATAGAATCATGAAATATCAATATCATTGCTCATTGATAAGTAGTTCCTACATTATTTAATAAAAAAGGCATCATAACCCAACAAAACTTTCCCCAAGCGGATGTGAATGTCATCTTGTATTAAACTTTTGGGTTAATAAAGATTTGATTATATTTAGAAAATTCACCCATAAAGGACAAGAAAACATGTCCAACTGGTGCATCCACTATCATGTCGATATTAGGAAGGGGAAAATAATCCTTTAAAGATGCTTTATTCAATTCTTGAAAATCCATACATATCCTAACATGATTATCAAGTTTAGCAATTGTGACAATGTTTGATATCCAAAGAGAATAATCAATAGGTCACATAAAACCTAGTGGAACCCTTGAAATTTCCCTAGTTTGGTTGAATTAGTAAGGTTAAACCATCTTTATCATTGCCTTAGGTTTCTGGGTTTGCAAAATTCTTCATGTCCACACCCTCATTTGATCACTAGGTTTCTATTTTCAAGTTGAATGGTTGTGATGGTTCCCAGACTTTTCATTAATCCTTCATGGCCTTCAGGCTTGTGGTTTTATCAACCCTTTTTTTATCCCACCCGTCGTGACTAGGAAATCCCTTAAAACAACCTTTGGCGCATGTGTTGTAAGTCTCTCTAAGTCGGCCTTTACATTTTCTCATAACTCATCGCTTGTTTATCTTCAAATTCCCATGACAAACCCATGATGAGCAATGCCATGGTCTCTTTTGTATTGGCCACCTACATGTCATCATGCATCTGTTTATGTTCATGAGGAAGTAACACCCGATGAGCGATGCAGTCAATATTTTGACCCATCACTACCCTATTAACTATCACTGCTTGGTTTGTGTAGGTTAAAGTTGAACCTACAACCACTGATGGCTTGGTCATGTTCCATCGCTAGGTTGCAATGTGTCACTGGTTGAGTTTGGTTTACCTAGGGCAAAAACATGGTGGCCGATATTTTGGAATATGGTGCCAAATAGGTGTGCATGGCTTGCATCTTTCGCCTTTTAATTGTCATGGGTCATCCTTTGAAAGTAAGGATGCAACCCATGATCACCGATGGGTTATGTTTCCTCATCGTGCGGGCTGTGTTTGTCGTGGGTTGGGTTTACTCAAGTGGTTTCCAACGTGCGATGGATGATGCGGTTAAGTACTAATGATTGGGTTCCTTTCATGACTACGATCTACAGTTAATGTTTCATCACTAGCTTCTTAGTCATCACTTGATGGGAAACACATGGGAAGGATGAATGAGCAATGAGCGATCTTTTTAGTTTCTGGATTGGATTTGCTTGTGGTTGTAGGATTGATGACACACATGTCAATACTGATGGTCTTGGGATATGGTTGGGTATGTCACAGTTTTAAAGAAATCCTTCGATATTTCTAAGTATGACCAGTAAAGCAAGTGGTGATCATTAATGATCCTCATTGATTGAGCTTTAATCCATAGTGATCGATGGCTAAGAGGCGACATGCAGATGATTGATTTTTTTAGTCACCCAAACAAAGTAGGATGGCCATTAATTATAGCATACTGAGAATTTCTCTATTTAATGAGGTTTTCCTTCATATTGCTCACCATTTTATTCTGAATCAGTGCTTGTGGCTAATTATCACAAGTCCTAGCTAGTAAGTGTTTTTTCTTGGTGAATTCTTGCCAAGGTGGTGAGCTGGTCTTTTGACCAATATGTTGTTCCTATTGCATTTTGGTAATTTCTTTTGTATCTAGTGTTGGTGTTGCTGGCATTGCCTCTACCTGGGGGTCTCCTAGTGAAGGTTACTAGCTTTTATTGCACACATCAAGTCTATGTTGGTAGCAAAATGAGTCAGTCGACCTCTTCTTCCACACCAGTACATAAGTCATGAAGTTTGAGTTCGCAGGAACCCTTAGCCTATGAACTTGAGAAGATGGTTGTGGTAAAGGAGGTGCCAGTCGTTTAAAGAGCTAGAAGAAGTGCTCGTCGGCAGCCTAGGTGAACTACTATTCAAGAAGCTTATTATCTCTGACCTAGAGCTTGGTTAGCAGAACTAGGAAAGTCTGAAAAGAAGGAGCCTGACGAGTTTGCAAAAGAATTAATGAGGATAGAGGTAGGCCCTAGGGTTTGCCCTGGCATTCCCAATTCTCTGATGGTGATCAGTGATAGTTCTTTAGAGGAGACTGAAGGGGTTGGCCTTAGTAATGGCCATTTCCATGTTCCCCTTGTCCCCTATACTAATTCAGATGAGGAGGTGGTAGTAGCAACTCCACTCTCTATAAGGAGGTCGGTTGAGGGTGTCCGTTTAGCCAGTGACAAGGTTGGGTGATGCCCATGAGCTTTGATTGGTAATGATTGGGTCTTGGGTGTGGTGATCTATGGTTTCCTGACGTGGGTGTTTTGAGGGGTTTTTGCTATGAATAGTGATGGTGACGTTTCCTATTTTTGGCAAAGTGCTTGTTATGATGGCAACACCTTTTCAAATGCTTGCATGGCATCTTCGACCGATGGCTTTGTGCTTTTTTTTTATTTTTCTTTTATAGTGATATGCAAAAAAAATATAACTGTTCGAGAATGAAATCCCACAAGGCAAAATGACCTAAAAATCATCGTAAAATTTAACTAAAATGAACCCTTTTCTTATTGCTCCCTTAACTTATAAAAGCGATTTCAAGGTTCATTTCAGGGATCTTATTTTTTGAGTATAAGATGGCTTAGGTATAGGCTGAATGTGAATGGAGTGCAAAATGTATATATGACAAACAAGGGTATTGTCTTGGGTTCAAGTCTTGTACATGATAATCTTAGATAATTTTCCATAAGTTTTTGATATTGTGATGAATCTAAAAAACCAAGATATATGCTCTCCTATAAGTGATTATTACAATAAAATAAATGAGAAACCAAATGTTTAATCATTTTTCTTTCAATGTTTAATTGAATGTATGATGTTTTTTCTTTTTTTAGCCTAAGGGGTTAATTAAAAGTACTTGAGAGGTTTCATAGGTTTGTAAGAAATTACCAGGGATTTTTATGAGAAGTTGTGTTTTGGTAATAGTGAATTTTCATAGTGTAAGGCATTATGAAAATATGCCATTGATTTCATGATTTATGCATTACCGACTGCCATGTGTTTGACCCTATTCCCAATGGATGATGCACTAGTTTATCCTATGTATATCTTTGTAATTTAGTAAAGCACCCAAAATAGCTTGTCAAGGACTCATAGTGACGATAACATTAAATCAAAAAAAAATTATTCCAAGGTGTAACTATAAAATGAAACCCTGTTCCCAGCAAATGAAGGCTTATTTGTGTTAAAGCTAGCCAAAATTTTGCTAAATAATATTTATTTGAATGAAAAGGAACATATATGTGCAAGATGCTCACTCATTTAGTTGAATCTATGTGAACTTTGACGAGAAATACCCTCCCTGGTCCTGCAAAGCCTAAAGTGTAGGGGTCAAAGGTTTAAAACCCTTTACCCATCAAATTGGCCATTCATCTGTAAGATGCTTGATAATTAAGGGTGGCTACCTTCTAGAGCTCTCTTAAGTTGTATTAGAAAAAGACCAATAGGAATGGTGACTCTGCTGGGGAATAATTTCACTCTCTAGGTGCAAATCTTTGAATCACAGAGTCAAATGGTGTAAATAATATGGAAATTCTTTTCATCTTTTAAAGAATTATTCATTTTGGTGGGATGCAACATAACTCAAAAGGATCTAAAAGTGACTCCGCTAAGTATTTAGACCCAAAACGTGTTGATGTGATAAGACACTTCGTTTCATTTATTTCCTCTCAATAGGAGGTGGTGAATCTCACTAAAGAACTTGAAAAAGGATATACTAAAGTTCTAGATCTGAGTGATCAAAGGAAAATCTAAGTGGGTGTTGTAGGAAGGCCAGGACTTTTCGCATCATTCTGTAAATAGATTACGATAATTCTTTTATTTCAAAATGTAAGTGATTCCCAATTAATTGAAAAGGCGCAAATTAAGGGAATGGGTAGTTGAACTTTGCATGTTTCTAAGTGAAGGTTGTGTAATTGTATGTAGTTGTAAAGGGAACATGTGAATCTTGATCTTAAGCAAATAAAAATTGGATTTTATTATAAGAGAAGCTTCAGATTTTGTTTTCAGTAAAAATGATTTTTAGTATCCCTGGTAGTGCATGTAGCAAATATTGTTAGGTACAATAAGATGTCTGGTCAGGCCATGTTTTAATACAAGGAAGTAAACAATGGGCCCCCCTAGTCACATCAGGGAGGTTTCAATAGTGAAAAGTACAATAACTTGGCTTTCAATGGCATTTGTGGATACCCCAAAGTTGTACCATACAAGATCAGGGATAAGATACCAATACTTAAAGGTGAGGAGACTAAGTCAATGAATCAACATCTCTAGGACTTTATCGATGTGATGGGAGACTATAAGGTGACCTTTTAATATGTGGTCATGAAGTTGTGTGTTCAATTTTTGAAAGGAGATGCCTGAAATTGGAGAAAGGATTGACCTAGTCTTGATCAAGCAGAAATTTATGGATATGGAGAAGGATGAAAATGAGTTGGTCCCTTCATTTAACCTCCAATTTTCAAAGGTGATAAATGAAATCCAAACACATATAAGACCAAATGATGTTGAGTGATTGGTTGTGTATTTGGGAGCATTTGATAGAATGATGAGTTACATGTTGAGAGATAAAGAACCTACAACTTTGCAACAAGCATATCACATTGCCATAGACATCAAAAATAATTTGAAATTCTCAATGATGAAGGGGGGTTTTAATATTTGTAGTGAAAGTTTAAACATTCCCCATAATGATGCTATGGTAAATTATTCAATTAAAAATGAATCAAGATAGGGGAATCATACCCCTCTTGCTTCAAGCCCATCAATAGCACCACAAGAAGATTATACTATGGCTGAAAGGGATAGTACACTTGTGTATGAAAAAGATGACTGAGAATTTGTAGTTCATAGGTTATGTGACATGCAAAGTTGTGAAGGGGAGTCCCTTGACCATCTTTTCTCTAGGTTCACTGATGCTTTTCTTCGCATCCCTGACAATTTTAGGCCCACTAGCCTGATGTGCATTAATTTGTTTTGTGAATTATATCAATCAGGATTGAGTGCTTTTCCAAAAGAACTGAAGCCCCATGCATTGACCCAAGTCATTGATTGGATCAAGATTATTGAGGGAATTTAGAGTGATCATACTGAACAAATTTCCCATAAAAATGACATTGATGAATCTTGTTACCAAGAGGACTAGGAGTCATTGTTGTTAGGATAAGATGATGTTGTTTGTTTGGTGCATGATGTAGCTACTAACACACCATGCCAGAATGATGTAGTAGTGCCTAATTTACACCCTTGGGATATTGTGAGAGATGAGAAGGAGGGGGAGGTTTCATATTCTAAATTGATTGAAGTCTATGATAGACAAACTAGTGGTTCATCTGGTGATGAGTTGGATTCTGAGCATTGTTTTGTTGGATACAGGTCATCTTATGAAGTGGAGTTGGAGTCTATAGCCTCGAACAGGGGATATGTTGGTGATCATGATGGGATTCAAGTGGCCAAGGGTGGAGAGTTCTCCTCATGTGACGAGTTTTCAAATGTGGATCCATAATTCTTAGTATAAGTGATGAAGATTCTGGTGAAAACTTTCAAGGCATGGGAAGTTGTGACCTGCATACCCAGACAATAGGGTTGAATGAGAGTGCAATAAGAATGTGGTGTAACCCATTGTATGATGAACCTTCGCCAATAGATGATAAGATAGGAGACAATCCTTATTGGTGTAGAAATAACATACTATTTGTTGTATGCTTTGATGATCTCTTGATAGATGTACCTTGCAAAGATAGTAATAATGACATGAATGAAATAAATGAGAGTAAAAACCAAAGTAGTACAAGTGACTCTTGTTGTACTATCACAACTGCTTACTTTGATCAGTTGGCCCTCCAATTGTTGAGAAGATGCAATGATATTGATACCAGTAATAAGTGGACATAGGTTGGAGGTACTAATTCCTATAATATTGTCAAAAATACCACTACTACTAAGAATATCCAAGGTGATTCCATAGATTCCTATTGTGTTAAGGAAAATTCTAATGTGCATACACCTGATCTAGTATATAATAATGGTTATTATGACTATGTGGTCAAATTATTTGCATATTCTCCTCAACTTTTGGGCCTTATTACAAAATAATTCCCACTAGATAATGTTAATAATCACTCTGATTATACAAGGGATGTTATTAACAATAAATCATTCCTTTTTCATATCACCAAAGTTGAGTCTAATATACATCAAGGCATGTATGAGGGATCCTAGTATGATGTCTAAGCTCACAACTAGGTAGATTATGAATGTTTTGTATTACTATCCCAATCAAGTGAGATTTGGGTCCTTTAGGCTAACAAAAATAAAAGGAGTATATAGGACAAGATTGGGGATTCCATTTGGAGTAATTTGGATTACCCTGGAATGCTTGATCCACATATGTGCTTGTTGCAGGAACAAAAGGACAAATTTTTTGATAGAGGTAATAATTGAATGCCCTATTCTATTTGATGGTTGGGTACGTGGTAGTTTTAAAGAAATCCTTTGTTGTTTCTAATTACGACCAGTAAAGCAAGTGGTGATCCTCAATGATCCTCATTGATTGATATTTAATCCATGACGATTGATGACTGAGATGTGACATGCAAGTGATTGATTTTTTCAGTCACACAAGCAAACTATGATGGCCCTTAATTGCAACATGTTGAGAATTCCTCTATTTAATTAGGATTGTCCTTCATAATGCTCAAGATTTTATTCTAAATCAGTGCTTGTGGGTAATTATCAAAAGCGCTAGGCACTAAGTGTTGTTCTTTGGTGAATTCTCACCAAGGTGGTGAGCTAGTGTTTTGATGAATATGTTGTTCATGTTGCATTTCGGTAACCTCTTTCGTATCTGGTTTTGGTGTAGCTCATGTTGCCTCTACC
This sequence comes from Sequoiadendron giganteum, assembly GCA_007115665.2. Taxonomy (NCBI): domain Eukaryota; kingdom Viridiplantae; phylum Streptophyta; class Pinopsida; order Cupressales; family Cupressaceae; genus Sequoiadendron; species Sequoiadendron giganteum. The sequence goes on along the minus strand of CM021106.1, from coordinate 565,926,826 downwards.
TGGGGGTCTCTCATTGAAAGTTATTGGTTTTTCTCGCATGCATTAGGTTTGTATTGCTAGCGAAATGAGTCAATTGAACTCTTCTTCCACACCAGTATATAGGTCATAACGTTTGAGATTGCAAGAACCATTAGCTTATGCATCTAAGAAGATGGTTGCAGTCAAGAAGGCACTAATAATTCTGAGAGCTAGATGGAGTGCTTGTAGGAATTCCACGTGAACTATTTTCTGAGAAGCTTATAATATCCAACCTAGAGCTTTCTCAGAAGAACTAGGAAAGTTTGAAAAGAAGGAGCTCAAAGAGTTTGGAAAAGAATTAATGTGGACAAAGGCGGGCCCTAGGTTTTGTCCTGGCAACCCCAATTCTCTGGTGGTGATCAGTGTCAATTCTTTAGAGGAGACTGAAGGGGTTGGCCTTAGTAGTGGTCATTACCCTATTTTCCTTGTGGCCTATAATAATTCAGATGAGGAGGTGGCAATTGCAACTCCACTCTTTGTAAGGAGGCCAAGTGAGGGTGTTCCTTCAACCAATGACAAGGTTGGGTGATTCCCATGTGCTTTGATTTGTAATGATTGGGTCTTGGGTGTGGTGATGTGGTTTCCTGATGTGGGTGTTTCAAGGGATTTTTGTTGTTAAGAGTGATGGTGACATTTCTTGTTTTTGGAAAAGTGTGAGTTACGATTGTGACACCTTTTGGAAGACTTGCATGGCATCTTCGATTGATGGCTTGGCGCCTCTTTTATCTTTTTATTTTCCAATGATATGCAACAACAAAAAAAAATTGTCCGAGAACGAAACCCCACAAGGAAAAATGACCTCAAAATCATTGTAAAATGTAACTGAAATGAACCCTCTACTTGTTGCTCCCTTAACTTATAAAAGGGATTTCAAGGTTCATTGTAGGGATCATTTTTGAGTATAAGATGGCTTAGGTATAGCCTGAATGTCAATGTAGTGCAAAATGTATATATGATGATCTAGGGTATTGTCTTGGGTTCAAGTCCTATACATGATAATCTTAGATAATTTTCCATAAGTTTTTGATATTGTGATGAATTAGAAAAACCAAGAAATTTTCTCTCCTATAAGTGATTATTACAATACTATAAATGAGAAACAAAACATTTTATCATTTGTATTTCAATGTTTAATTGAATGTATGATTTTGTTTCTTGTTTTAGCCTAAGGGGTTAATTTAAAATACTTGAGGGGATTCGTAGGTTTGTAAGAAATTACCAAGGATTCTGATAAGAAGTTGTGTTTTGGTGACATTGAATATTCATAGTGTAAGGCATTATGAAAATACGCCACTGATTTCATGATTTATGCATTATTGACTTTCATTTGTTTGAACCCATTCCCAATGGATGAGGCATTGGTTTATCCTATGTATGTCTCTATAATTTAGTGAAGCACCAAATATACCTTGTCAAGGACTCATAATGATGATAACATTAAATCAAAATTTTCTTATTCCAATGTGCAAGTATAAAATGAAACCCTGTTCCCAACAAATGGAGGCTTATTTATGTGAAATCCAACCAAATTTTTTCTAAATAATATCTATTTGAATGAAGAGGAATATATCTATGCAAGGTGTTCACTCATTTAGTTGAATGCGTGTGAACTTCATTGGGAAATACCCTCCCTAGTCCCGCAGAGCCTAAAGTGTAGGGGTCAAAGGTTTAAAACCCTTTGCCCATCGAGTTGGCCATTCATCTATGATATGCTATATAATGAAGGGTGGCTACCTTCTAGAGCTCTCTTAAGGTGTACTAGGAAAAACACCAATAAAACCTACGTCAATTTTTTCAAGTTCTCATGTAACATGTAAGGCTATCTTAGGGTTCATCTTTCATATCTTTTGGTGAACGGGCTTAGCATTTTCAGAAAGAACAATGTTAGGAGTGAATATATTCAGATCTATTCCTGGCATATTAGAATATTTCAAAGAAAAAAGTTTAAGAAAGGCATGAAGCAAGGTTGCAAGATCCTCTTGTTCTCCATCATCAAGGCACTTTGCAATTTTAATGAATTTATCTTTATCATCTGTGTCCATTGGTATATCAATGGTATCCCCTACCGAGAGTGCATTTGACTTAGGAAATTCTAGATCATATGGTTCCATGCTTGTGGGTGTCTCAATAATTTCAATAACGTTGAGCGCGGTACTTATCATATCACAATAATCATTTCTCTTGGGAACTTAAATATTATAAGAAGCTCCAAACATAAGCTCCTATCATTTTTTTCAAAGCTTCACCATCGTTTACATATTCCAATGATGGTGGTGAATCCATATCAAGGAATTCAAGATGTTTCAGTGTGAAATTGATTCTTGGCTTACATGTGATGGTGTTGATGTTGAATGATGGTCGGTGATTTCCTTTTGTTGTCTTAGAAAATAAAAACCCTAAACTTGTCTTAGTCTCTTGCGTACAAGGCTGAATGGGAACTCAAATGCCTTGTTCATGTTTTCCACATCCTTTACCATTTAATCCCAATTGTTTCACAAGATCATAACCACATCCATAAAGTATTTCAATTTACTATGGGTTGGGTGGTTTTTGGTAATCTATCTCATCAAAAAAAATTGTATACATTGTATTTTCATCGAGAGGAGATGAGCTATATGTGTGGTAAGGTTTTTCTTCGTTCTAGGTAGATAGGACTATTGGTTGTTCTTGTTTTTCATCCTATTTCCTTGTGATTATATACTCGCCCATAAATAAAGGTGTGAATTCTAATGATCCACAATCATCACCTAATAATTTAGACATTGATTCTTCTTCTTGTTTGTTGGTCGCTAGAGGTGCTTTGTTCAAAGTTGGAATCAATGTGGTGAGAGTACTTGGTGTTCCTTTTTCAAGTTGTAAATAACATTCAAGCTTAGAGTCTATGTCAATTTGATAAAATTTGTTATTATAGACCTATTTCATTTTTTGAGGAAGGGTCAAAGGTACCATGTGCATCTCATGAATCCATGGTCTTCCTAAAAGAATATTATAGGAAAGGTCATAGGGAATGAAATGAATAGGAGTTTGCTGCATAACCATTCCGACAATAATAGGTAAAATGATTACACCAAGCGGTTGCTTTGTAACATTATCAAATCCTCTAATAGATAGGGAATGAGATTTGATTTTTGATTTATTTACATGTAATGTATTGAGCAGCTTTGCACTACACACATTAAGTGCATAGCCATGGTCAACAAGGGTGTGTTTGATGCCTATTCGATTATATTGGGCTATTATCATAAAGGCTTCATTTTGCTTTCTTAATTCTAATTGAGGGAGCTCATGTTGGTAGAAGTTAATTTTGACATTAGCTATATTCATTCCTTGTATAAGAGCTACCACATCATTAGAATTTATACCAAGAGGAACCAATATCTGTTGCAATGATATTTGAAGCATAGAATGATAGTTTGGGGATTTTTGAAGAAGATCCCAAAGGGATATGTTGGCAGGATTATTCTAAAGTTTCTCAACGAGATTATACTCCCTAAGGTGTGAGTTTAAGAGATGGGAAACAGGTAATATGCGATTGGCTAAAGGTAAGGGTGTTGAGGTGGTCTATTGGGGTTGTCTACATTTCTATTGTTATGTGTGTGAGCGACAATATCATGCTTAGGTGCGTAAAGGGTAAATTCAGGTTTAGATGGAGTTTGAGGTTTCTGGTAAGGTGGGTAGAGAACAAGTTGAGGTTGATTTGCATTGACATATTTTTTTTGAGGTTTCTCACAACAAACCCTAGTAGATAAGATAGGTGAGATGAATTCTTGAAGAGCTCCATCTAACATGTCCAACTCATTACAAATAATAGGTTTGGGAGATAGGTTATCAATGTCTGGCTTGGGTTAGCCATCACAAACCTTAGTGGATGAACTTAGTAAGAGGAATCCCTATAGAGCTTTATCTAACATATCCAAGTCATCACTACTAAAACGTTTAGATGATATGGTTTTCTTAAAGTGGAGAAGTGTGAATAGTTCAATGTGGTGTTTCTAATGTTTTTTCTTCATGTTCTAATGAATGTGACTTAAATGAACTAGGAACTAATGTTGAAAACAAAATTTGTAAAGATATAATTCTATCCATAAATGCCATGGAAGTAAATTATGCTTATGCTAATCATTACCATATAACAAAAAATATTTGAACTGAAACAAAAAAGAATCTAGAACAAACAAACTATAAATTGAATGCAGAAAAGACTAATGCAAAATGAGCACTAGGACTAACTCACCCAAGGTGGTGAATTAGTCCTAGTACGAGTATTTTTGAGGTTTTTTTGGTTTTTATTATGAATTCTAATGTATGTTGTACTGTGGAATACAAATCTAAACTTTAGATGTAGAATTTCACTATTGTTAAAGAAAATGAGGTGCAAAAATGAACTTTTCACTGATGCAAAGTATGAAACCCTACGATGCAAATTTAAACAATGCAACTTGAAATTCAATGTTAATAGGAGGTGATCCAAGGATTCTAATTCATGCTAGATCAGAAGTAAGATGTTTCTAAATGCAGGTTCAACAGAATGAACCGTAGATTTTGGGGGAAAGTGGATTCCCTAGCACTTCTAGGGTTTTCACCTAGGAGAGAGCTCTTTCACATCCCAAAGATCTAGGGGGTTCATTCAATATTAAGGGTTAAATGTGTGATGTGTGTGTGATTTTGAATGTGTTGAAATGCAACAAGCTATAAATAAGAATGAACTATTTATGCAAAGCTAAGGGAATGTAGATTGTTTGAAAACACATGATGATATACGAAAGGATAGAATAAAGACAATACAAGACAAGATAGAAGGGAAAACTAAAAGAGTGCACCTAGAAACAAATAAGGGTTGAAATGAATTTTTTAGAATCCTTTCAAATTCTAGAAAATATGCTTTTCTAGCCAAATGGGACACTTATGCCAAGTTGGGCGACTTAGTACTAGTGCTGGGAAATTTCTCAAGGACCCGTTTCAGCCAACTAGGTGTCTTAATCTCCAAAAAATACTTAAAAATACATGTAGTGGGACTAAGTCACCACTTTTGGTGACTTAGTCCACTCAAGCTTTTTTGAGAATGTGAAAGTTGAAACGGAAGCCTATAGTCTACAATTTGTTCTCCAACTGAAATCTGGGTCTAAATCTACAAAATCACGTGCAAAATAGAATATAGTTTGGTTTCTAATGTGGGGGTTTCCTTGGTAAAACCCCTAGTTGGTATTTAAACTTTGAAAGAGATAAAAAATCCACATAAAACCCTAGCCCTAAGTGTGTCCAAGACTAGGAAATCTGAAGTATGATGCAACCCTATTTTAGCTTGTGAGAATAAGATGCACAAATGAAACTAGAACAATGCAAGACTCATTCCAAGAGACCTTGAATCACATTATAAATGAATCTTAATGACATGCAAACCTTCCTTAGGCTAAAGATAGAGATTAAATGGAAGATGGAATCACTTTGAAAAAACATCTTTAAGTTGTGATGGCTAGTTCCACCTCCTCAACCTATAGTTCTCCATGATTCTCTATAGACATGCATAATCAACATTTTGCAATGTGATATCTTGGACAAAAAGTGATCTTTAAGACCTGCAAAAACCCTAGCCTTCTACCCTAAGCTTCAACTTTGTTTTAGAAAGAGTAATGCATCTTCTTGTGGAAGATGTTCAACACTTGATTCTTGAATTTTGTTTGTGAAAAATGAATAAAGGTTCTGAAAAAATGACCTAAAAACATGTATTTATAAGCAACAATACCTATTTTTTGGTTATTTTGACCTAAGAAGCTGACACCCATTGGGAATTTTTATTAAGTTGAAGATTTTCCCACTCAAAAATGTAAATAACCCTAAAAGGGAGTACGTCGCCACCTTGGGTGACTTAGTCCCACCAAGGGTTTTTGAGGTGGGATTTGTAAAAGTTGAGTGATTTCAATCTTGTTTTTTGGGAATTGTATGATTTCTTAGGGGAAATAAGCATCAAGGTCAAAAGTAATGATTCTCAGGGGCCTATAAATGTTGTTTTTAAAGTGATGATTGGTGAAAGAATGCCCAAATGGGTCAAATTAAGCATGAAATTATCTCTTTCTTCAAGAGTATACAATTTTCTATGTTACATTTACACAGTGGTGAACACATCTCACTCTGCATAGTAATCTAAAAACTCAAACTCTAGATATATAAACTACTAAAAACCCTAAAGAACATACCAGATGCACACATATATAGTATCAACACAAAAGAAACATAGAGGAAATCTCAGAGCATGTTATGAACACTTGCATAAAATTATTTTCTCTATTTATCAAATTTTCTCAAAAGCTCTTGGAAACCAAGTACTAGAGACACCATCTCAACGCATTACTTCATTCCAAAACATCTTCGGACACTAGAACACAAAGATAACTTGATTTACTCACAACACTTCCTCAATATCTCAACTATACATTCACATAAACTATTTCCCTTTTTTCACAATTTTCTCAATATCATTGGCATCTTAATCATTTGAAAACCTTCATCAACACATAGTTGACATCAATGACAACACTAGCTAGTTCACATCAATTAAAAAATCTTCATAATTGTAACAGAAAGGAGAAGAACTATTGGATTATTGATAGTCGATTCTCAAATCATATGACTACTGACAAAAGTAATTTTGTTAAAATTGAAAAATATGAACGAGGTCTAGTTAAGTTTGATGATTATAGATCTGCTATGATATGTGAAAAATATTCTATCATTTTTTATGGAAAGAATAATACATATGGTGGTCCTTATGTGAAGTGTTTGAGACATAACCTTTAGAGTGTTGGAAAAATTTGCAGCAAAGGATATACTATTATGTTTCAGGATAATGAATGTGAGATCATAAAAAGCTACGAAACTATAGTTGTTGTTGAAAGGACACATAGAAATTTTTATCACCTTAAAGGTAATAAAGGTTACTAATTTATGACTGAGATTAATAAAATTTGGTTATGGAATAGAAGGATGTGTCATATTAATTTTGATTTCCTAATGAGGATTACCTCAGTTGAAGTTGTGAGAGATCTACCAAAGATTACAAAGCCCATTAATGTTGTTCACCAGGAATGTTAGATTGGGAAGCAAGTAAGAAGATGTTTTAAAGTCAAAGAAAAATATACCACCAAAATATTGGAACTAGTGCATACAGACCTTTATGGTCCTACTAGAGTAATAATTTTTCAAGGTGACAGTTTTTTCATGTTATTGAATGATGATTATTCTAGAATGACATGGGTTCTTTTCTATAAAAAAATTGAAGCTTTATATAAGTTCAAATCATTCAAATTAATGGTTGAAAATGAAATGGATATGAAAATAAAGTGTTTAAGGTTTGAAATAGGTGGAGAGTTCATCTCCAATGATTTTAACCATTCTTGTGAGAATCATGGGATAAAGAGGCATTTATCTTCCCCTAGGACTCCTCAATAGAACGAAGCGATCGAAAGAATGAATAAGACTATTCAAGAAGTTGCAAGAATAATGATGAAAGAGGAAAACCTACGAAAATTATACTAGAGAGAAGAAATTCATACTTCTGTCTACATTCATAATAAAGTTCAAGCAAGAGTAAATAGTGCAAATGATCCCTATGAGTTGTGGTATGGAATGATTCCTACTATCAGGGTAAAAGCACAAACCTGTGTCACACTTTATAAAGGAATCGGCCAACAACAAAAAATATTATGAACTTCGGGCACATAAATGTAGTCTTTATGTTTTGAATTTCAAAATGGTGTAAACTAATGATATGTAGAAATTTTGATGAAGATTAAACCTGTAATTTTTAAAATTTAAAAAAAAATCATTTTCATTATGTTTTTTTTGAATTTAAGGACAAATTTTGGAATGCTGAAAATTTCAAAAAATAGTGACTTCGTAGGCCGTCAAGAAACAAACTGAAAAAAACATTATTTTTCTCGTAATTTTTTTTCCCTAAGTAGGTAACTTCAATATCTACTACATGAATTTTGTTTTTTCAAGTTTTGATGTATATTTTACTCGTAATAACGTTTTAAAGTTGAACACGTCAGAATTTGACAGTTTTCGCAAGCCGTCAACTATTTTCAATAAAAATATTATACCCTTTTGAAGAAGACTCTCTGCTCTACTGCACCATATAATTTTTTTTAAAATTTAATATGTTTTACTATATATTTTTTAATTTCTAATCAACCTTTTTTTTCATTTTAACAGAATACTTTCATTATTTTAAAAATAACATATATTAAAACTAATCAAAATATTAAAAAAATTATATATTTGGATTCACCACTCCGAGCTCTACAAAAGGGTATTTTTGTTTTCTGCAAAATAATAATTCTGAGAGGAGAAACACTCTGGAAAAGTTGAATGTTTCAAAAAAGGGTGAGTATGCTGGCATGTAGGATGCCACCTAGACATGTTCAGTCGAGTAGTGTTCGGTCGAAATAGTTTTGGCCGAAACTATTTCAACCGATATTCTTTTGGCCAAAATGTTTCGATCTAAAGTGATTCAACCGAAATTGGGCGGTATATAATATATTTGATTTTATTTTAGATTTTTCAACTCAAGTAATTCAATAAAATATATTTCAACCAAAATATATTTGATCTCGACTAAGGAAAGCTTATTGACTCGACCAAAACCCACTCGATCGATATACTATTGTCCGAAAACTTATTTCGATAAAATAATGTTTATATCAACAAGTTAGAAGGTTTATTTCGACAAAAGAAAACATATTTAAACAATAGGAGAGCTATATTCGAAAGTACATTGATCTTGAACTTATTTAATTGATTATGTTTTTTATTTTCATTAATACATTTGAATTTTGTTTTCACTATAAATATATTCTTAGATTTCATTATTATTGATCACCAATTAGATATATGTTATTCCATTGTTTTTTTAAGTCTTAGATATTTAAATGCAATATTAATCAAGTACATGTTTCATTGAAAGATTATGTGTGTACAAATTTGTATGCAGGTGAATTCAAATTTGAGTGCAATTTGTGATGGTGTGTAAAAGGAATAGATCGAGGAAGTATGAATGAACATGAACAAGAGAGAGGAAGAGAAGAGCAGGTGAAGGAACATCTCATGAAGAACAACTGATGGAAAATATCAATGGTGAAGGTGATGTACAGGTACAAGAACAAACTGAACCTAATAATAGTTTTTTTTTGGACAATCATATTGAAAATCTAATGGAGATGGATGAGGATTATCTTTTCAATAATTTTTCATTTGAAGATATGTTATCTGAAAGCACATTAAAATTACACTCAAAATGAATATGGGATGATTTTTCAAAGAAAAATCTCTAATTGGAAGAGCATAGTTAGTTGCAAAGTTATTTAGACGAAAATAAATGACCCCTATTTTGGAGTTGTTAGGGGTTGATAATAGGAAAAGTTCATTAGATTTAAAACACACAATTGTTGAAAACTTGCAAGAAGCATTAGAATGTATTGAAAAAAAGACTCGATCTAGTGATTTAAGTGTTGCACGTAGAGCGTTGATGACTATAATTTCTAGTAAGAAATTATCACATAGAAGACAAGTTCAACCAATTTCTAAATTACTAAATGTTTCTAGGAGAACTGCTCAAAGGTATATTGAAAAGAGAAATTGAATAGATGAAAAAATTGAGAAAAATTGGGTAAATATTTGTAGGGTTCCCTGAAAAGATAGAATTTTAGAAGATGTAAAGAAACGGGTGGTTGAATATTGGACTACTCACTCTCATGTTTCATCCGATAGAAGGGATATTATACAAATAATAAGTGACAATGGTACAAAAATTTATCATCCAAAACATTTTATAGATACAACACAAAGTGAACTTTTTGAAGAATTCAAGCAAGATTTTTCAAATGTGAAGATTTGTCAAAGGATGTTTGAGACACTACGACCATCATTTGTACGTATAAATAATGTACGTGAAACTTGTTGTTGTTGAAATCATGTTGAATTTGATTTACATCTACAATCATACAGAAAAGCTATGACAACAATTGATCAAAAATTAGCCATCCCTGGAAGTACAACACAATCTGTGAAGTCTCTTGTATGCGAAAAATCAGAAGATTCAAAAGACTTCAATGTTTAGTGTATAAAAAATGTATGTAATGATTATGGAAATTTGAAGAATCTTTCACATGTTGACAATAATGAAATGCAAGTTGTTTGGAAGAGATATGAATATGAGACATACTTAACGAAGTTAGGAGTTGAGGCCAAAAAAATTGTTCTCAAAGAGAGTGGATTGCCTTACAATGAATTCATGAGTAAATTTCACAATATCATATATCCACATATCCAACATTGTCATGGTGCAAGATGGCAAGCTAAACAATTTTGTGATTCAAAGAATTGTTTTCCACTAGGTTGTATTCTCTCTATTGTAGATTTCTCTGAGAACTATACATTTAGTCCTCAAATTGAGATTCAAAGTCAATATTATCATTCAGAGCAAGTTGCAATCTTTGTGCAAGTTTTCTATAGGCATGCCAAATTAGAGGTCGATGGAATACAAAGTAGCAAAGATGGTCGAATTATCATCAAAGAAGTTTACTTTTATATCAGCGATGATACAAATCATGATAGAAGCTATGCAGCTCATTGTTTCAAAATGCTCGTTGAAGACCTGAGACAACGTGGCATAAATCAAGAACAACACTGGATATGGTCTGATGGATGTACTAGTAAGTTTACATGTCATTTTAAAAAAAAATTATTTATTTATATTTACTTTTAATTTAGAGACTTAAATCAAGTCTAATTGCAAGTTATATATATATATATATATATATATATATATAAAATTACTTTTTTGACTTGAGCTAATTTGGTTTTAGTGTACAATTATTTGTAACTTCATGTAGAGCAATTTAAGTCTTCAAAAGCTTTTGTTTGGTTAAGCCATCAACATGCTAGATGCAACACCAAATTTTTGTGGAATTTTTATGAGAGTGGACATGGAAAAGGAGAGCACGATGGAGCAGGAGCATGTGTGAAGCGTGCACTTCGTCAACATGAACTTGCTGGTAACTTTCACCATATATATATATGGAACATGTAGATATATTTTCAAAAAGATTATAGATATATATATATATTTAAATTAAATTTAAAATTATTATAAGTTCCTTGAAAGTAATAGGTGGAAAGTTGTGCCAACACATGTGTACTTGCAAGTAATGCCATATGAAATGCAAATGAAATTGTTGAATGGTGCAAAAGTCATTTTTCCGCTCGCAAATCAACATACAACAAATGTTATTTTTGGGAAGTTACTGGTACATCTAGTCAAAATTTGTTAAAAAATCAAGAATTTCAAAGTTCAAGTGTACATGATTTTCAATTGAATTTTCAAATTTGAATATACAGATATTGATCGATCAAATCCTTATAATTGTCAAGCAATTCATGGTATTAGAAGTCTGCATCAAATCATGACAATGGGAAGTAGTAAGCCTCATGTAATTAATGTGAGAGAAAAATCATATTTTTGTGATGATTGCATTGAGAACAATGCAAATATTGTTCAATGTGAGAATATTAGAGATGAGTATGTTTCACAATGGGAAATGAAACAATTAATATCAATGCCTCCTTTTGTTGAAGATGACAATGTCAATGTCTATGATCCTCTCTATTCAGCGGATTATGAACATGTATCTGATTTAGTTGTTACAGGTATGGAAATTGATCTTAATTTAGTTAAATTTGATTTAAATATACTCCATGTTTAAGTAAGTTTTAAGGGCATGTGTTTAATTTAGTTAAAATTGATTAAAAATATATGGAGTGTACAGGAGATATTTTCATTGTTGTTGCAGATCCTGACAATGTGGAAGGTGTAGAATACTATCTACTAAGATGTACGCAACCAAAAAGCAAATTGGTGGAATCGATGACAGATGGTGATGGACAAGAGTATCCCATTAGATCAGGTGTTATTGAAGGCACATATTGTCAACAAATAAAGACAGATAAAAATGGTATTTATTTTGTTGGTTATATGCCAGAACAAAAGGTTCTACACTACAGTCACCTAGTTATAGCAACAAAAATAGATTTAGAAACTTTACCTAAAAAAGGACGTGCCAAACAAAAGTGGAGGTTGCCTATTGAAGATCATGAAATTTTTTTAGAGATAATTAAAGATAGAGAGGATCCATATTTTATGTACCAGGAGCTTTAAGTTGTTTTTTGGATACCCACGTGTGTACATACTTGAAAACATTTTATAGATCAAGCTAGATCTATATATATAATTTATAAATTGATTGGAACATGTGGCGTGATTTAGAATGGGTTTTTTCAAAGGCTTGGTCATAAATTTTTGAAAGTAAATATGACCTTACTTGTTCACCTTCAAATTTTCAAGATCATCCATTTTCATATTCTAGTATGCATGTCACGTCCTAGAAAATTATTATTTTCATCCTAAGCATCCCCCTTCTCCTAATCATTCATTAAAGATCGCATGTTCTATCTAATAATCACCATTCTAATCCTAATCACATGTGAACTCATGTATAATCATGAACTCATTCTAATCCTAATATGAATAATCACCATTCTAATAGGAAATTATGTAGGCATCTATAGAGAAAAGGTCATGAGTATATATACATAAGAGAGGAGAAAAATAGAACTAATAAAAATAATTCTAACCACCAAAAATAGGTGTTAATTACACTAATGGAAGATGTCATCCACCCTCATAAAGGATCCTATCCTAACAACATAAAAAATCCTAAAAAATATATATATATGAAAAATGCAATAACCCCAATAAAGGAAAATATAAACCTACAAGCTAACAAATGAGGTCACAAAAGTTCACATAGAAAAGATTCAGTGACAAAGTAAAGAATGAATTCAATCTGTCTTAAGGTTTAGAATTATTTCGATAAAGTAAATTATAAAATTTATGTATGATTATCCTTTAAATCCTTTAAGGAGATCAATTCATCCTAAGCTTTGTAGAGATTGAAGTGTAAAGGATATTTAAAGTTACTCTTGTTAATTGGCCCAAATAACATGTTTCATTAAATTAGGCACACATTCTAAATAAGAATCATAACCCTAGGACAAGTTTTTAATATTTTATCTAGAATCACAATACTTTAAGTTTTTAAGTTTTTAATAATTTATTTACACCCTTTAAATTTTTATTTAAAAAGAATAATCCAAATTTGTTTTAATAGAAGATTTTAATATCATCCAAGAGATCTTATTGTTGGCACAAAATGGTAGTTTAATCCATTTGATAGTTAATCTTATTCATTTAATTTATTTACCTATTTTTTACCCCTCTCTTAAATTACAAGTTCAATGCTTGTGTAGCAAGGATTTGGAATGCAACATGTCTAGGAATTATTTTATCCTAACAACATGGTTTGTAGAAGATCTAGTATTATTTGTGTAAAGGTTAAATTGCTATTTTTAGATGAAGTATATTAGTGATCTATATACATACACATGTATAACTTACAATTTATTTTTTATGATTTATTTTATTTAGTTTTGAATCTCTATAAAATAGTTACTCATTCCAGACTATTATGATGTAAGTTAGAGAACATTTAAAATCAATAAAAAGTAAATAGCGACCTAGATTCCATTTTTAGCAAAGTGCCTAAAGTTTGTAATTTATGGTATCTATATAGCTATAACATCATTTTGATCTAAATATTTTCAATATGATTAGCTAGAGATTGTACCATATAGTTCTATATATATATTCATGCATGATAATTGAATACAAATTGTGTACATCATAATTATACGTGATTTAAATTAGTTGAAAGTTAAAGTAGTTAACTTGTCAATATAGATGTGTGTAACACTTGTGTGAACAAACCATAATTTAAATTTAAATTTAAACTTGTACAAACTTGCTAAATAAATAAAACCATGGATGTAAGAATTTGCACGATGTAAATATATACATTTAACAAGTGTTTGAAAACCATAATAATGCACAATAAAAAATCTATGAACAAACCATAAAACATGTACAAACATGTGTGAATGTGATCTATAAATCATAACAAGTGTACAAATATATACCATAAAATGTATAAACATGTGATGTACATAAATCATAAGAAGTGTCTGGACAACATAATAATCTGATCTCAAAGAGAGGAAAATCTACTGTGAATAGAATCATCAGATCTATGGTTCGATCTCTCCCTCAATCTCTCCCTCAATCCATGGACTAATCCCTCTCCTGATCCAAGATGTGTGGATCCATGTCTCGATCCAAGCTCTTTGGATGCGTGTCCTGAGCCTCGTCCCAAAACCTGCATGTGTTCAAGTACGTGCACATGAATTTATCTAAACTTACTTATATATACATGTACATACAAACTTTCAACGTGTTCAAACTTACAAATCAAGTACAATTAAATTTTAAACAGTATATTTAAAATTATTTAAATGTACCTCAGGTATGTGCTGCATGGGACCACGATCATGTGTGGATCCATGTCCCGATCCAAGCTCTCTGGATGCGTGTCCTGAGCCTCATCCCAAAACCTGCATGTGTTCAAGTACATGCACATGAAATTATATAAACTTACATATATATACATGTGTACAAAATTTCAACGTGTTCAAACTTATAAATCGAGTAGAATTAAATTTTAAAAATTATATTTAAAATTATTTAAATGTACTTCAGGTATGTGCTGCATGGGACCATGATCATGTGTGGATCCATGTCATGATTCAAGCTCTCTGGATGCGTGTCCTGAGCCTTGCATGTGTTCAAGTATGTGCACACATGTATGAACTTTTAAAATTTAATTTAATTTAAGTGTGTACATGTACAACTTATATATATATGTTTAAAAAAAATTATATAAATGTACCTCATTTGTGTGTTGTATGGGATCACCATCATGTGCCAAATTTCCAAACTCTGACAAATCACCATACTGCTTAAAAAATTTCACTTGTACGTGTTAATTTCAATCAATAGTTAAACATGTTAAACATGTATCGTACATTTTTTTTAGAACACAATTAAATGTATATATATATTGTAAATTATTCAAGTACCTGACATGCCTGATTAAGGGCTCTACCAATGTCACTAAGCTCATTAGAATGCAAGGACATCACAGGGGGATTTGTAGAATGTATAGTATCAGTGCCAAAAAGAAGCTGAGTATATGCACCATGGACAACATCAGCTACCGTAGTAACCTAAGCAACGTGATATGTAACATCCTGATGACCTGATCAAGCTAAAGGATTGATAGGAAGCTCTGGAATATCCCCTCGAGTTTCCACCTCATGGCTCGAACATGTACTAGGATATTGCTCTCTAATAAATTCCTGTACACGGTTGAGAGAGATCCCATGGTCCTCGCTAATGACCCGATATGCTGCTAGTAAATATGAAACTAAGACTCTACACACATTATGCAAAGTCGTGTTGTTCATATGCTTGATATCTAAAGGAGTAGGTAGATCGGCACAAATAAATGGATCATAAGATGCTGATGTAGCCTTTGTGGGAGGAAGGCTGATTTGTGGGCATAATAAGTATCTACCAATTCGATCAAATGAAATCTGATCAATCTGTGTCGTAATAGAGGCAATTTTATCAATGATTTGGGATCGAGTAGAGCATGTTGCTGACTCCCCTGCTGCTACCAATTCCACACATTTTGGTAAAACCAAAAGGTTTGGGCCAACTAATGCCCTCTTATCCATAGGCGGTCGAAAATATGGATGTCTAAATTGTGGTTTGTCATAAAAATGGCCTTTACCTTAGCTAGCATGCTTAGGATGAGATGGGTAGTCCACATCTATCTATGAATGAAATTCAGCATATAACTATTTCACAAAATATCCTGGCAGCTCATCATTGTGAGCCATCTATGATACGCTGCCAACCATCTAGGGTATATGAATGGTGCAACAAGAGGATCTACACACCTCATAACCACATGTCCTCTAATTCTATTTTATCCTCTATAATGAGGGAACATGGTTAACACATTTTCAACTGAAACTGATTTGGCAACTTCTCTATAATTCATTGTGCCAGTAACACTCCTAGCAAGAGATAAATAAAATTGCTCAATGTTGATCTCATCATAAGGGTTGAATGAATGAATCGTCCCAATCATTCGATGAATCTCATCTCTAATAGTGACTAATCTATCTCAATTAGCCAAATTGAGGGAGTTGTGAATTGTTTGCTCTAAACATTTTAGAGCATTGTTTAATGTAACAATACTATCTCGATATAAATTTGATCTATTTTGAGCCTCTTCACTAGAATGAGGGGAATGGTGAGATCCCTCATTGGCCATGATATATGTATCTATGTAAATCTAGAGATCTGCATATCATTAAAATAAAATATGTACATGAATAACACATAAAAGATCTAGATAGGGAAACAAAATTATAAATTTCTACCATCAATTCATTCTAGAGATAAAAAAAGATAAAATTAACCATTAATTATATTCAAGAATCTCACAATAGCAATCAAGTAAATGTATATATATATATATATATATATATGTGTGTACATAAACATGTGTTTATGTACATGTGTATGTGTGTATGTATGTACGTATGCACGTACATACATATATGTATGTATAAGTACATATACACACATATGTATGTACAGGTACATATACATATATATGTATGTACACATGTATATACATACATACACACATACACATATATATGCAAATTATACACATATATGTATGCATACACACACACATGTGTACATGCACATATACACATATACATGTACGTATATATACATACACACATAAACATACATACATACACACATGCACATGTATGTACATGTATATATATATATAGGCATACATGTACATGCATACACACATACACATGTGCATACACACATATATATATGTATAGATATATACATGTAATGTGTAGATATATACATACACACATACAATTAAATATACACACACATGTACACATATATGCATGTACATACATGTGTAGATACACACATATGCATGCATATGTGCATATATGCATATATGTATACATGCATACACACATATGTATACACATGTACATATAATACAAACATACATATATTGTACATGTGTACACACACATATATATGTACACACATATGTGCACATGTATGTGCATATATGTACATGTACATGTACACACATACACATATATGTACACACATGTACATACACATGTATGTGCATGGACGGTGAATTTGAAATTTGGGGTTTATAAATAATTTTCAATCCCTTATGTGCATATTCTCTTAGAATGCTCTCATGAATCCAAATTCCTTTTAGTGCAACTATGAAAGTGTTGTAATGCAAATGATATGAAAATAGTTCAAAGGGTGAAAAGATTAATCAATGATTAAAATGAATGCATAGAATGTCTTTAAATACAAAGAAATGACAATAAATCACATAAATTTGTGTTTAGTCAATCTTTCGAGAGAATATTTTAACAAAAATAAACTAATTTTGAATTTGAAAGGGTTGAGTTTTGGGTCTAGGGTCAACCTTACAACCAAAAACTTGACCCAAGACCAAAAAGTGTATGGACCATAGGTAGATGAAAGTATATGCATGGATGGATATAGTAAATACACAAATCTGACATATGTGATCCTAAAAATGAAGGACTAGGTGTAAGGGAATGTATGTAAAGGATAAGTATATAACATAATATAAGACAAGGTACTTGACTTTGTTTAAAATTAAATCATTTCTTTAAGGGTTGGCCTTCTGATAGTTGTTCTTTGTACATGATAGCTCTTCCTCAATTGATTGGTTTGGTTCTTGAGAGAACAAATCTGAAAGTTGGGTTTTGAATTGAGGGGTGTGGAATAGTGAGCAAAGGCCATGGCCTCCTTAAAAGTGATAATCTTAAGTCCAATCATATAATGGTAACATGAGGAAAGAGAAGACCTATATTTAGATAGTGTAATGTAGACCTGTTTTGTTAATGGTGTGACCATAGGCAAAAACTCGCCAAAAAGACATGATAAATTTGAACACAACACACTATTAACCCAAATGATTCTTGTTTGTGGTGTCTAATTTAGCATGATTATATATCTTCTATTTAATAACTCTCAAGATGAGAAACTTACTATCCAAGATAAGTGCCTAATTTTTATATATCAATCATTTTGATCTATCTTTCCTCCAAAAGCCTTCACGGATTGAATTCTAGCTAGTTTTACAGGTTAACAATATTATGGTCAATGAATCAAAAATGTTCCTCACTTAAAAAAATATCCCATAATCTTTGAATGAAATCTACCAACCATAATTTTGATGTGATTGTACCAACAATAATGACATCTGTTAAGGGGGTCTTCAACTTGCAAATGAGGGTCTCTCTTCTTACTTTCAATAGTGTTTTTGTCTCGTACTTCAACTTAGCTTTTCTGAAATTCAGAGAAACCAACCAAAATGAGTTTCTAAACTAGGAGAGACCCAAAAAGAAAGTCAGAATCGAGAAGTTCAATCTGTTTTGACTTTGTAGATCAGTGAGTATCAAGAAGTATACATACTAGCTATGTAATCCCTAATTTAGACAGGAAGTGAAACACAAGAAGTACAATCTTAGAAACAAGTACTATTGGAACCTTTGCCTATGAAAAAATACAAATCACTTTCTTCTCTCCAAATAGTGAAGTGAGATAGCTGAAATGTATGTATTTCTTTTAAGTTTTATGGTGTCAGAAACATAATTTGGTAATATTTACAGAGCATTCATAGATTGTCTTTCATTCAGTACTAGAATTATAGTTAAGGAAAATAGTATTTCATTAAACAACCTATATTTAGGCCTACAAAGGCCACGTATTCTTTCCTAGCCCTCTTTGTTCTTATTAGTTCCTTTAGTTCTAATTATTTCTTAGAAGGTACTTGTACTTGTTCCAAACAATTATCTTTGATGAAGAGTAAATAGAGGCTTTGCTAGTATAATTGTTAGATAAATTTGCTGCTATAGGTGGTGCTTTCCTTGGATACAATCAATAAAATTTGTAACTATAGTAGATATATTATATATGAAAGTAATGCTCTATATGAAATATTTTAGATACTCTAAACTTCTAAAATGCATTTAGAGGTATCCATTCTAATAAGTATCTTATTAGAGTAAAATATGGGTACCCTTTGTTCAGTAGATACTCAAATTGTTGAAGTTACATGTCATGTGTAGAAAGAATTTTGTATTACATGTCCAAGAAACATAAATTAACAACAACAAAGGATAGATCAGTCACCTCGTCTGAGGCAGATGCAAAGTTTCAACTAATTCAATGGTCCCACACCAAAATATATGTTTCTAAGAATGAAATTTTAAGGCATGAATTAATTACGTACAAGGAGAAAATTCCATTTGAATCTTATTCACAATTGGTGGATCATGAATAAGGTTACTGGTAGGATATGCACAAAATGGTATCCTTGATGAGGCTCTAAAGAATTTTAAACAAATGACCAGACGAGATGTGGCTGCATGGACTGTAATGATTATGGGATTTTTGTAAGCATTAAAATAGGGTATTTTCCTCCATCAATAGATAGTGGATTTTTGTCAAATGTTGTAGTTGCAAGTTCCTTGATAGACATGTATGCAAAATGTGGAAGCATATAGAAGGCACGTCAACTGTTCAACTATTTCAACCGATTTTATTTCACCATTTTTCTTCAAACCCTAACTAAAAACAACCTATTACTCATTCCTTTACTGAAAAAAATTTATAACCCCAAATTACAAATTTACTACAATAACAAAACTTGGTAAAATCGAAACCCTTCATTATGCTTTGGAAATCCCCAAATTCAAAACGTTTCCCAAATACCCTTGATTTGAACCCGTTTGGTAAACTAGTTACAGAGGAGAACCTAGGAGCTGAAGTGGGTCACTGTGGGAATCCAACAAAATGGGTCGCTGTCCAAACTTTGTAGTTCCTCCCTTGACTGACCCTGTTTCAATTGAACAACATTCGACCGAACGTCCAAATGAATGCAGGCCTTCTTTTTTTTTGTTTTTATTTTCCTCGTTCCGACCGAAAGTCTTTCGGCTGAATATGTTCCGGCCGAAAGTCTTTCAGCCGAATATGTTTCGGCCAAAACTCTTTCAGGTGAAAGGGGGGTGCCACGTGCGTGCCACATCACTGACACTTTGTTTCAGCCAAAACCTATTCGCCCGAACCGCATTCGACCAAAATTTTTTCGGCCGAATTTTTTTGCTAGGCCAAAAGTGTGACACACTATTGTGCTTTTACCCATCAAATACTTTATAGTGTTTGGAAGCAAGTGTTATATCAAAATAGATAAAGAAAAGTTAGAAAAATTTGATACAAGATCTGATGAAGGTATCTTCCTTGGATATTCTATGAGAAGCAAAGCTTACTCATGTTGCAATAGGAGATTGAAGAAGATTATTGAAAGTGCAAATGTCAAAGTGGATGAAAATTTATAGAAAAAAATTGTGGTGGTAGATGGATATGAATTAGATGAGTCATCTTGCAGATAAAATAACAAGGATGAAGATAAATAAAAAAAAGTTTAGATTAAAGAGGAGGAAGCTCCGAAAAGAATCCCTAAGACTCCTAAGTATGTGTAGAAATATCATTCTGAAGATAAAATCACTGGTGAGAAAAGAGAGGGTGTGTTGACAAGAAGAAAATCTACTGTGATTGAAGAATAGGTAAACCTATGTTTACTTTCCAAAGTTGAACCTAAAACATTTATTGAAGCATGTAGGGATGAGTATTGGATCAAGGTTATGGAAGAAGAACTAATGCAGATTGAGAAAAATCATACTTGGGAACGTGTCCCAAGACCACCAAATAAGAATGTGATTGGAACTAAGTGGTTATTCTGAAACAAAATTAATGAGAATGGAGAAGTTGTAAGAAACAATAGAATTATTTTGTGTACTGTCTACTCACAAGTAGAAGGAATAGATTTTGAGGTGATATTTGCTTAGGTGGAAAGAAAAGAAGCTATCGGGATGTTTTTGGCTTTTGCAACACACAAATATTTCAAAGTAGATTAGATGGATTTAAAGTCTTCTTTCTTGAATGGTGAATTAGAAGAAATATACATTGAACAATCAAAAGTATTTCGATTATTAGAAAAAATGGATATGGTATGCAGATTGAAAAAGGTATTATATGGATTATAGAAAGTGTTGAAAAATAGACTAAAAATTGCACTAAAAATATGTATATAATTTTATGCATCTAAATTAACAAAGTAATAAATCACAGCTAAAACTATATTACAAAAGATGTGCCAACCATAACTCAAGAATTACGTGGAGAAACCCTTGTGGGAGAAAAAATCCACACCCAAAGAGATCCAATACTTGTATTAATCCTTCAAACAAGTTACATCAATACAACTTCTCCCTTTGAATCATTGCACAACTTCATGGCTTCAACAAATTTCAACTTAACTTATTTTCTCTTCAACTCAAGCACTAAATATATATGCATGAGATAAAAACATAAATCAAGAATGGTTTCCAAAACCATTTAGTCATAGATCACAACGAAAAGAAAAATTCTCTTCCAACTTGTGATTTTATCCATCTTTTAGTAATATGCACATGCAACTAAAAAATATGTATTATCTATTTCCAAACTCACATTTATCTAGCCATTTTTTCATTTTGTTTCTAATTTTATAATTAAAACACTTTGCAAGTTTTCATAGTTTCATTTAGCAACTTTCATGACAACTAAAAGATAATTACAAATTTTCAATTAATAAATAAAAAACAAAGCACTTCATTGAGACACTTTCTCAACATTCTCCCACTTTTTGAGCACCTTGCAAAGAGCATAAAGGGAAATTAAATAAATCAAGATTTCAGACATCATGATAATCATCTTCTAATTGAAGATCCTCCATGGCCCCAATGCAATGAAAGAACTCAACACCATGAGATCCCAAAGGGAAGAGTGCAAACCACGATCTCCAAACTAAGAAGATACAATATTTCCAAACCATCAATGTCACAAGCTCCCACTAAAACATGTAACCAAGCTATCCATGAAATCATGATAACAACATCCTCAATGAAGATCAAACATAACCATGATCCTCATGCCAAGAAGATACACTTAAAAACCATCACTATCACAAGTATACAAAGGAACTAGGCTATAATAGAATCTTACAGATCATCTAAAGATTAACTTTATAGCCTCACTACATTTGAGGTTAATGAAACTGTGCCTTCCAATGCCAGGGACTAAAACCAAACATCCAACATAAACACATCAAATCATACTCACAAAAAGATAATTTTCTCCATATGAATAGGGAACCAAACACAGGTACCTAGCATGAATACTATGTTGTACATGACCACAGAATGTAAAAAAAGCACCATGCATGAGGACTATAAAATATTGTCAAACAAGATCTCCAGATCAATAACATATCAAATATAACCATAAAATAAACTCCATGAAACTCCATATTTAACTACCTAATCTCATATCCAGTACCATTGAACTTCTCAATGTCTAGCCGAGATGAACCAACCATGATCTCTTATCACAATATTTTTTAAACTACAAGAAAAACAACATACTACCACTACAACAGAAAATACAAGAAAACACATCCCCTTCTCTAATCAATCTAGCCATACTTTGATACCAAATGTTGAAAAAAAGGATAAAACTTGCAATAAAAATATGTTGATAATTTTATGCATCCAAATTAAGAAAGTAATAAATCATAGCTGAAACTAGATTACAAAAGACATGTGTAAACCATAACTTAAAAATTACTTGGAGAAACTGTTGCGGGAAAAAAAATTCACACCCAAAGAGATTCAAGACTTGTATTAATCCTTCAAACAAGTTACATCAATACAACTTCTCCCTCTGAATCACTGCACCACTTCATGGCTTGAACAACTTAACTTATTTTCTCTTCAACTCAAGCATTAAATATATAGGCATGAGAGAATATATAAATCAAGAATGGTTTCCAAAACCATTTAGTCATAAATCACAAAGAAAATAAACTTTCTCTTCCAACTTGTGATTTTATGCATTTTTTAGTACTGTGCACATGCAACTAAAAAAAATGTTTTATCTTTTTCCAAACTCGCATTTATCTTCCCCTTTTTTCATTCTTTTTCTAGTTTGACAACTAAAGAACTTTGCATGTTTTCAGAGTTGCATTTCACAACTTTCATGAAAACTAAAAGATAATTACAAATTAGCAATTAATAAATAAAAAACAAAGCAAGGTTGAGACACTTTCTAAACAGAAAACTCCTAGAGCTTGGTATGAAAGGTTTAACAAGTACTTGATACAAGAAGGATTTAGGAAAGGTACCACAAATAGTAATATTTATTTATAATTTGAAAAATATCAAATCTTGATTGTGGTTGTGTATGCTGATGAAATAATTTTAGGAGGAAACGAAGCCACGTGCAATAGATTTATAGAAGAGGTCTAGAAAGAGTTTGACATGCCTATGTTTGTGGAGATGATTTTTTTACTTTGGTTGTAAACTAATCAAAAAGAGAAAGGTCTATTTATTTCTCAATCAAAGTATGTTAAAGAAATGTTGAAGAATTTTGGAATGAAATATTCTAAATGGCTATGTACTCCTATGGTTATTAGTTGCAATCTATGTAAGAATGATGAATCTCTTAAGGCTTGATCAGAGAAAATATAGATCAAATATTGGAGGACTGTTATATCTAACTACTATGAGAATGGATACCATGCATCCAATTTATCTTGTGGTTAGATTTCGTGAACATCCTAAAGAGTCACATGTTGTAGCAGTGAAGAGGATATTTAGATACTTGAAGGGAACTTTAGAACATGGCTTGTGGTATCCAAAGGATACTTATTTTTCTCTAAATGTGTATATAGATGCAGATTGGGTAGGATGTATTGATGATAGGAAAAGTACAAGTGGTAGTGCATTTTTTCTTGGATGCAGATTGGTGTCTTGGTTCAACAAGAAGAAACATTTAATATCTTTATCTATTGCAAAGGTAGAGTATAATGCAACAACATCTTGCTGCACATAGGTGTTGTGGATGAGGAAAACCTTCAAGGATATCAGAGTTGCATATGATGGACCAATCTCTATCTTTTGTGAGAATAAAAATTCTATTTAAATTTCAAAGAGTTTGGTGATGCACTCAAGGACAAAACATGTCTCAATCTGGTATCACCTTTTTAGAGAGAAGGTTGTAGAGAATGAAGTAAAGTTTGAGTATGTGCCTACAAAGGATCAAGTTGCTAATATATTCACTATGGCTCTTCCTAGGGATAATTTTGAGTATATTAGGGGGAAGTTAGGGGTTATTACCCCTTGTTATCTAAACTAAATTCATAAGGATATGCATTATTCCACTGGATTTCAAGATCCATTCCTTATTCTAGACTAATGTTGGAGGCTACCTCTTAGGGGGAGTAGGTAGTGTTTTGTTGGTTGTTGGAGTTAGGGGGAGTTAGTGTTGGTGCAAGTTGGTGTTTTCCTTTTTCAAATGTGTCAAAAGATATGTGCAATGGTTGCTATCTGGTATAATTTTTGTGTCCTCCTAAGGGGGAGTATACATAGCAGTAGAGAGAGAATGTGTGTATGTTTGATGTCAAAGGGAGAAAGATATAAAATGTATTTTCATTTTCCATTGATGTCAAAGGGGGAGAGAAAAATAATGTGAAAAAATGTTCACTTGTAAAATGGGGGGAAAGAAAGAGAAAGATGGTATGGAGCAGTATGTTGGTGATCAGAGCTATTTGTTGTTGTTGATGATTTTTCATATCATTTGTTGTCATCAATGACAAAGGGGGAGATTGTTGCAAATATGAGTAGTTAGTGTTTACATTGATGTCAACAAGCTTGAGGGAGACTGTTGCAAGCTTGTTATGTTTGTATTTTCATTAATGATAGGTTGTGTTGATGTTTTGGTTAGATGCATTCTATTGTCATTAGTATGTGTTGGTCGTGTCAACCTCTAGTTTTTCTTTAATAATCTTCTACTAGTGGATGTTGCTAGTATAGTGATGATAAGGAAGTGCTAAAGATGATGAGTATGTGTCTTTCATGCTTAGTTTCCAAGTGCTTTTGATAAAATTTGAATAATAGAGGAAACAATGTGTTGCAAAGGTGTTTTGATATATAGTGTGGTGTTCTAGTTTTGGTCCGCATTTCTTCTATCTTGAAGATCTACTTACACAATTTGGATATGTTGATTAGAGGTGTTCAGAGATTATATATCTATAATTTATTGGTCTTGATCATCATGCAAAGAGAGTTGTGTTCACTAGTGTGTGAATTGTATGTTGGAGTGGTTTCTAAGAAAAATGGTTTTGCTCCACATTTCTCCACGATTTGATTTTTGGTCTTGCAATTCTAGAAGTATTCTAATAAGGTTAATATATACCTTCAATTAAATTTGTTTACAGTTTTGGTGCTTCACAAGGTGATTTACTGAGTTACAGAGTATGCCAGGTTGTTTGAGTGTACTAGGTGTGTACATTCTTTAGATGAAAGTTGTTGTGAAGGAATTTCTTGGATTTTAGGGTGTTTGTGGAATATTCCAAATTATATTCAAATGTTGTGTGTGTTTCAGCAGTCATCTTTATATTTGAGGAAGTGTGTACTTAAATGTTAATGGTGTTTACAGTAATTATGGATTTTCTTTGGTGATTGTGGAAGTGTGGCATGGTGTATATGTATGATTTGGGTTTGAGTTAAGATGTGATGTGGTCCAATTTCATTTATTTCCATTGTGGGAATGCTTAGTCCCAACCTAATTTGAAACTACTTGGTTGAGGTACATATCTAATTTTGGAGAAAGTTTTCAAGGTTGAATAAGGTATAAATAATTTTTGAGTTGATGGAGAATTGTGTCGTGAAGAGTGTGATATAAATTGCAAAGTTGTGAACTGCAAATTTGTGAAGTCAAGTGTGAGATTAATGAGTGAGACTACTACAAGTAGTGAGAAGAAGGCATGTACAATATTCAAAGACACTGTGAATGTGTTGGTGATGTTGTGGTGGATCTTTTTTGTTGCATTAAGATGGATTTCTCATTGTAACATCCTTCTTTCTTCTTTTTTGTAATCTAGTAGTGAGCCTTTGGTAGTGAGCTATTCTTTATTGTGGGTAGTGATTCCTTTGTATTTGATATTTCAATTACTTTATATTGTGAGCTAATCCTTACCTTAGTTTTTTCCTTCTTTATTTTTCCATGTAAATCTAGTGTTCAATTGTGCAAAGTGTTGATGTGTTTCAGTTTTTGATATTTGCTTTCATGCTAAATCATTCTAATAGATTAAGAGTTAATTAAGTTGATGTGGATCCGAATGTTTATGAGGGTTTTGGATGTTTTAATGTACAACTTATTCACTCCCACTCTTAGTTATTTTGTGTGCATTCAACAAAGGTCGATTGCCTCCTTTATTCTTATTTATGTACACCTTATTTATCTACTTCATGGGTCCACTATTATGCAGTCTTGTTTCTTTGTGCTTTCTTTTAATCTTAGATTATCAAAGGTTCTTTCATAATATCAGAGCTTAGAAGGAGATAGTGCAGGCCTTTAGGTGATTGTTATTTCTTCATCCTTGTCTATATAGGAAAGCTCATTATTTTATCAACTTGACTCTTTTATCAATCATTTTAATAATGAAAAATTAGACATATTATTTGCTAGTGTATCTTTGTGAAAACACAAGACTTTTGTTGTTATGTCTTGAATAAAAACCCTTTCATGGTATGAGAGCCATGCAGCAAAAATCATTCCAAAAGCTTGCATCAAGTATAGTTTAGAGTTTCATACAATTTAATAGCTCTGAGGGCCCTATCCCCGCTCAAGCAATGTCACATTGCTTTCCCACGTGCAGGAAGTCTGTGCATTCTGCCCCAGGTGCAAGAAATCTGCACTAAATCCGTAGCAGGCACAAAGAGGGGGGAAGGAATGGGGCATTAAATTTTCCCATGTAAAGGTTTGGGAGACTAGATGTGGAGTTTTGAGAGACCACGTAGTAGAAGAAAGACGTGAGAGGCATCAATTTTTAGCCTGGAAAAGAGGTGTTTTGCATGATCTACCTGCTACGATTTATAAACCCCTGGATATGATCTATCCTGGAAGCTGCATCCTTTTTCTAGCCTTTTTCTATCATGTTTATTGATCTATTTTGCAATCTATGTCGATCACGATTTTCTTTGATCTGTGCAAAGGGGCCATAAGATCTATGCAATGGGATTGTGAGGACTATGAAGATTGTTTTTAATATATGGAAGGCACCCTTGGAAAACAACATCAAACCCAGGATCTGCCCCTAAATCTCCATAATTTCAATGTTTGCACGCTTTGACTTGGGCTCAAGAGAGTGAACTGGCGGTTATATTTTCCTTTGTGCTAAATTTATTGATAGTCTGCCCTCACTTTGTGGAGCATTTTATGTTACATTTGCAGTTGCAATACTAGCAATTTTTACTATGATTCATAGTAACCGTTAAGAGATTGTAAAAATGGGGCTTTTTTTTTGTTTTGGAACAATTGCAAAGGGGAAGTTATTTTTTCCCATAGTTAAAAATTTGTAAAAGAGGATTCTTTATTTTCTGTTTTTCGATGAATTTGGCAAAGGAACAGTGTTTAAAGAGGGAGGTGAAATCTTTTTCTTTAGTGAGAAATTTGTAAAAGAGGAGTCATTTTATCTTTTCCAAAGAATTTGACAAAGGGGGGTTATCATAATGGGGGTTTCATTTTTTAGCTTTTGTCATTTTTAGAGGTTTAAAAGTCATAAATTAATCTATGTCTTCTTAATCTTTCTCATGACATGAATTTTGATGAACTTGTAACAACAAATAAGTTTGTAAATTCACTCATATAAAGTGCCACAAACTGAATATGTGAAGGGAGTCTAATAAATTATTGTACTTACACTAAATTATAAAGTGTAATGGGGGCTTGTACCATCACAACAATGGATCCTTGTGATTCTCACCTCATGTGAGTGTTCCTTAGAGCACACCCTTTCTCAATTTCTTGTACATCTCTACATTCCTTCCACACTTTTGATTTTAGTTTACTCTACTTATATTCTCTTAGAATTAAGGGTGGAATACTATATTTTATGCTTATTTCAACGAATGAATGTAGGAATCTTCTTTTTGGGAGGACTCATGAACCTTCTATATTGATCTCTTGTAGGAGGGATTATTTTAGTGGATCACTATTTGAGATTACAGTACTCTTAATTATAATTCTATCTATATTTTTGACTTCATATAGTTTGTTTAGCTTTGTGTACATTGGTTGAGTATTATTTGTATGTTCACTCATGTAGTGTTTTGTATCTCTCAACTTAATCCACATTTCTTAAAGATTCATTGATTCTAGTAGACACCAGTTCATCCTGAGTAGAGTTTACAACTTTTACATGATTTAGGAGTTTTTCATCATCATGTTCCTATCATCAAGGGACATATTTTCATAAGATCTTCAAACCTTCCAATTCTCTTTTTTGGAGATGAGTTTTGTTCCCAATGGGTTTTCTCTTTTTCTCCTTTTGTGAGAGAATGCATTGTACATGGGTACCTATCATGGCCTCTAGATATGATCTATTTCTATCCATTTTCACTTTTGTGATCTCCCCAAGTATCAATTAAGGGGTGTGTCAGTGTGAATAATTAATATATTCACCATCCTTTAGTGTACTTAGGTTCACGAGGTCAAAAATCATCTTGTCTAATTGAATGTGCAACCTTTTAGAACTCTAGAGGTTACCAAGTTATTTGGTAAACCTCACGCACATACCTTTTAATATTGGAAGACTTTCTATCTCACCTCAAAATATCACTCAATTCTTGACATCAATATTGACGACCTGGTCATAGAGGTTGTTGGTTTGCAAACTTCAAGTAATCCCAAGGTTAACACCTATCAGACACATGTCTACTCTTTTGTGCCACATATTGGGGCACTTGTCTATTCACCTCATAGGTTGATTGTCTCTTCCTTGCCTTATTTATGTAAGGCTTTTTACTCAATATAATTTGAGTCATCTAAATGCAATATTGTGTATTGTTCATTGTGCTTGTTTCTTATCTCATAGACTCTCCCAATTCTTATATTTTCTACATGTGTATTATATTTCTACTCTAGAACACAATTTGATGATTAGTGGGTAAACTAAATAGAAGAGGTATATATTTTATGTCAAACATGAAACATGTAAGGTTATGTATATAAGACAAATAAATAAAGTCATTGAAGAAATTGAGATGAAAAATAATAGATTTTTTTGCTTCAAAATTCAAGACCTTTTTTTAGTTGTAGAGGACCAAGCAATCATTGAAGTGATTTCTCAAGTAACATTCAAAGTTGACATAAAATATTAATCTTGGCATTGGAATTTAAGTTTTATACAATAAATTTTTAGTGGTTTAATTTCTTTTCACAAGAATAATATAGAAACTATCTATCATTAATAGATGAGTAAATAAATATAATTTTGGATATTTGTATTCTAGGAAGCAATATAGATAATCATTTTCTATTAGAAATTTGTTTGAAGCTAAAGGTTATCTTGCTATTTTCTATTTAGATATATGTTGAGGAATGGAAATACCTTCAACTAATTGCAACCTATATTCCTTGATCTTCATTAATCATTTAAATCGAAATACTTGGTTTTATTTCCTAAAATATGAGTAAGAATTTATCGGCATGTTTATAGAGTTTCAAGCCATTATTAAAACAAAATGTGATCATGATACAAAATTACTTACAAGAGTATGTGTTATATTATTTCTTAACCTTTTTGTAGGACACATAGAATTGAGAAATAATTTAGAAATACATATGTACACAATCAAAAAATGGAGTTACCAAATTGGAGAATAAAAAAAATGGCGAAATAGCTAAAGCATGTTGAAGGCTAAGTATTTTTCAACAATCTATTGGGTATAAATCATACCTTTTGTAATATATATTTTTGAATCAATGCCTATAAATAAGTGTAAGATACAAAGTACCTAGAGAAGTGTGGAATAGGAAGAAGCATTGTGTTTCTCATAAAAATACTCTAATTGTGTGGAAAATTCTCATGAGATAGAGAAAAAAATGGTCAACTTATATGATAAGGAATAAACATATATTGTGGTTAGGTATAATGAGTGTCAAAAAATAAAAATAAGGAAAGTGATGGTTAATGGATATACTGATTCTAATAAAGAAGAAGCATGAGATGCTACTATTGAAAAATCTACAAGTATCCTAACAGTTATAAATTGAAATTAAGTAGAATCCTCAAATAAGAACATGGTGTGGATTACTCATCCCACTCCAAAAGAACTCTGTAACAAAAAATTATATAAGTGGCAACCTTTTTCCTCAAAACATTAAAACAATGATTTCTTCTAGTGCATAAAGAACTATCCTATAGGCAACATGTTCAAAGGTATTTTAAAAAATTATTAAAAAAACTATTAGCTCATGTAGGAACATCAAATTTTTCAATTTATTTGACCAACAAGGACTCATATCTTACACTATAACCACTATTAAAGTTAATTTATTCATATTAATTTTATATTATTTTCTTAAATTGATCCTCTATATTTTAAGAAAAAAGTGAAAATTAAATTTTATTAAAATCCATGGATGAGAAAATTAATTATATTGGGAATACTTTGGATCTTATCAACCTTAGAGACGAAAATAATGTAATTTGTGTTAAGTGGGTCTATAAGACCAAATTTAGTGTATATATAAATGTTTCAACAATAAAGCATAGTTGTTTGGAAATGTTTAATTTCAAATAACCTAGAATTTATTACAATGTGACTTTTCCTTTAATGTTTAGAGTAGACACTATATGAAATATTTTAGCAATATAAACTAAAAATAAATAGAAAATATTTCAAATGAATGTTAATATACTTTTTTTAATGGAGTACTAGAGGAAGAAGTATACATGGTAGCCACTAGAAAATAAATTTTTGGGTCGAGAACAAAAAGTATATAGATTGAGGAAAGTCTTCTATAGACTTAAGAGAGTTCCAAAATTGTAGTAAACATGTTTAGGGAGCTAAATGGAATCCACATTTTTTTCCTATGAGACTTTCAATCAACAAAATATAAACATCAATGTTATAGACATCCTTGATAATTGTGACATACTTGTGATTTAAGAGTAGTCCAAAACATTAAATGTCTAGATGACAACTAAATTCTCTTGGCTCCCTTAGAAGGTTTATATAATTAAAAAAATGCTAGAAAGATAACCCTACATGAAGCACCTCATCACAAACCATAACGAGACAAATTAGATTCCATTTATTGATCTCTAGCTACAAGTTTATATGCTAGAAACAACAAAACACAATTAGGGAGGATTCCACAATTGGCCTTGTGAGCTAGAAATATAAATTTGAACCTAAAGATGAAGTGGAAACCTCAATTTAATGGGTCCAAACCCAAGTAAGGTGTTGAGGTAGTAGTACAACTGATAGATCTTAATTAAAATTACCACTTGGTAACTTATAGACTACATGTTATGTGGACAAACAATATTTAAAAATTTGTATCTTTAATAATACGGCTACAACTAGGTTCAAAGAGGAAGATTAAAACATTGTAGACCTTTGGTGACTTATAACTAATTGTAAAGATAATCTTGTCACAATATATATGCCATGTGACAAAAAAATGATCTTACCACTTCTCTTGTACATGGAACCTAATTTAATACTTTGATGCCTTCAACTTGTAAATCATATTCATAAGATAGAGCCACATTGTTTGTGTACTTTATATAGTAGTAGGTACCTTAACAAATTGACAACATGAGACTAGAAAAAATCATAATTAAGCTTTCTCAAGCCATATCAATCCTAGATAATCCGAAAAAAGCAAATGTTCAATGACAAAACACACATGTTAAGCTGGACTCTCTTTTGCATGTCAAGACTTTGGATGCGAAGTTACATAAGGTAGGATCAAACACTAGTTTTGTATGATTTCTTCTATTCTTCATGTATAGCTTATTTGTTACATCTTGAATTTCTTTTGTTTTCTTTTTTAACGAAATTGAAACCTATCAAAATCAATTCTTATATTAATAAAAAACACACACATCATACACTTCAACACCCATTCTAATATATTAAAAAAAACAGATCATTGGACAAGACATTGTAGTGAGTTTCACATAAAATTCCTCGATGAGAAAAAGCCTCTCAACATTGTTAAGAGATTTAATATATAATTAAATTATATTAAATATGTGAGGTATGACTTGATTACCGTCCCCAATAATGGAGTTTACATGTCGTCATCACTTTTGAATCATTCGTGCCAATTTCATGCCATAATTCTTTTTACAGCACCGACTTTAATCAGTTGATATGTTGTACAACTTGTATACAATTTTTTATCATGGTCATTAATTACAAGCTTAACACCAGCATATTTCAATAAACGAAAACGATATATATGTAATTGTAATTAAAGTGGTTGAATTGTTCATATTTCTGAATAAGATAAAATTGTGGTAGGAAATATAGCGCTCAATGCAGAGAGACTGGGTGAATTAGCAGCATCAATTCCAGTCGACTGAAATTGATATTATTTTGAATAGTTCTTGCCCACGTCATGCCAAGAATTGTTCTGTATAATGTCCTGCTGGCTTCGTATTTTATTTTATTTTCATACTGTAGACTTTCCTTACGGCAATTGTCCTTCTCAGAGTTATCTTCACTTCGTCAAGGTCCTTTTGAAAATGTCTTCAACAACAAACCTACCAACATATAATTCACTTCGTCAAATCTTCGTATGGGGGAAGGATGCGCTCCATTTCTTTTTAATTACATATGCAAGTGTCTGTTGGATAGTTGTGAGGCGTGCCCAGTTGTCTACTGAAAGGAGAACACGTAAAATTTCTGCACAGCCATTGAAACCCAAAATAAATATATCAGACAACGATGTTACTTGTGAAATAACTTTTTTTTCGTCAATTCTCACATTTCATTATCATCTTCATTAGGTCATTATTTCGAAGTTTCGCCCTATCTTCTGAAACCAACAAACTAGTAAAAAATCTATTTAGTCAATATTTCGTTTTGAAAAGTAGTACGCTCCGTTGTATCTTTTAATGAGAATAGATTGCTATTTAACATCCACGTTTTGAAAATTTCCGTTCTTTTTAAGCATGGTAAGAAGTTTTCTAATAATTGCATTTTTAATCTTCGAATGGTCTTCTCACTTTCAGATATAGAAGATTCTGAACGTGTTATGAACTTGTAAATGTATAAATGGTCTACTAGCGTGCAAAGATTTGGTCAGTTTTGGATGGTGTCCACACATTTCTTTTTATCAATTTGATTTTGTTTTAAATAGTGTAATTTATTAATATTTTAAGGTTTCAAAAATATATGATAAAATGGTAGGTAGAAGAGGTCATATTTCATAGTTTATGGAAGATATTGTATTAAATAAGATAATAAACGAAAATATAATAACATGTTTTGAAGTAGCAAGACTTATTCAACTAGTAGAAAATAGGACACAATCATTTCGTTTTCATATATTAGAATTTTTTTCATCTTTTTATATGGTCTTCTCCTACCCAATAAGAGCACCATAATTACTTTGTCCATCCTATACATCCTTAGTAGACTAAACAACTCTAGGAGGAGAAATGGTCAATGCATGTGGAGAAAAATTCCTACTATCTCATCAACCTAAGGCACATTTGTCATAGTAGTATGAGGTAGTTGAAGGTCAATTGAAAACAAGAGAACACCAATGGGAAACACAACCATGAGCTATGTGTTAAGAAACTTTAGAATAATGCTTGTAACATCGCTAATTATCATCCAATAAATTTTTCTCCCCCCTATGTGCTTTGACCTATTATGCTTTAATTGCCTACTTTTATAAATACTATTGGAAAAATAAATGTGGGAAATCAAACTATACATTTAATATTTTTCCCTAGACACTTTTGATCCTAGAAAAGGAGGGATCTAGTTTAGGGCATCCTACACTCTAGACCACTTAAGTTGGCCCCAAATTTGAATATGTTGGTGCAGATAATTTATTATTTTGATTTTCAATTACAAATGTCTGCTATTGGTATTTAATTTTCAAAAGAATAGAAGAATTACATATTACTACAAAGTATTTTCACCATTTTAACTCAAGGATGATTATTGAGCAAATTTAAAGTGTCCTAAAAACATTCAAGAGTAGTGAAGAGCATAGTTCTAAATATTATTGTAACATTTCATCTTTCAAGCACCATTTCATGTGTTATATAATTTTTTCATATATTTTGTATGCGTTTTGTTTATGAGTACTCACACTTGTAGGTCATCAAATCAAATCAAATCAAGAAAAAATTGATCCTTGAAGGTAGTGAGTGTGAATTTATTCCATCAAGCAGATTAAATCTAAGTGGTGAGTTGCAACAAGTTGTCAATTCATAACTTATTTGTCATTCAACCTCTAACAATCCAAGAACCTACTCTCTTTCTATCATAATTTACCATTGTGGAGGTAGAAATACCAACATAGGGTTTGATTGAGGAAATCCCCTATATGGCACAACCCTTTCTCTCCTCTCATGTGTGCAAGTTGTAGATCTAAAGTGAGTTGGAGGTAGATTGAATGCTACTTGTTCATTCATGCACTCTTGTAGAAATTTGTGAATGCACAAAATAACACAGAGTCATTGCTCTGTTTTCCAAACAACTGGGAATACCCAAACAAAAGGCAGAAGCACAAACAATACAAGGAGACATACAACATTATTTTCTATTCAATAAATTGGAAAAATATTACAGAAGGGTAAAAACTAAAAACTCAAAAAATAAAACTAAACTACAGATTACAAACTGCTCGGAGAAATCAGGAGATTTTTGAATAGACTGACAACTTTCAAGAGCTTTCGGGATCTCACTATTAGGAGCTACATAAAGGTCTACCTAGAGAAATCACTACTCAGACTCATACAAACAAAATACAGCTTCTACTATTCAGGAGCTTCCCTAAATCACATAGAGAACCCAATAAACATTCCTCTTCTCAAAATGATGTTGCAAAAACTAAAACACATTATTTATTCATTTTTATCTCTTCAACATTCCCTCTCAAAAATCAAAATCACCTACCACCATAAATTTGGAAATTTGAAATTACCAACTACAATAAATTCTATAGCTGTCAGGAGCTGTAGGGATGAAGATCCCAAGAACTTGCAGTTTGAAGAAGGAGCTCCTGATAGGTAGGTGGAGCAACTGGGGGTCTGACGTGAGAGCAGCCTCAGGAAAAATAATAAATTCCAACACTCCTCCTTTGTCTTGAGTCGACGAAACAAGATCAATCTTGATCCAAATCAACAACACCTAAACTATTCCTTAGGCACTCAAAGTTTTCCCCGCTCAAAGGCTTGGTGGATATGTTTGCTAGCTACTGCTCAGACCTACAGAATTCCATTCTAATTTAACCATTTTCAACAAATTCTCTAATAAAGTGATACTTGATTTTAATGTGCTTACTTCTTCCATGAAACATAGGATTTGTAGTCAAAGCTATTGATGAAACATTGTCACAAAAGATTGATGTTTCATCCTCTTGTTCTTCTCTCAAATCTGCCAAGATTCTTCTCAACCAAATAGATTGACATGTTACTGCATTTGTTGCTATATACTCAACCTCATCTATTGATAGGGAAACCATGGGTTACTTCTTGGAAGCCCATGAGATAGATCCTAAACCCAAAAGAAGCACATAGTCCAATGTACTCTTCCTATCATCCAAAATTCCTACCCAATCACTATCCATGTATCCAACAAGCCCAAACTCATTTGATGTTGTGTACAAAGTGCCATATCCTTTGGTGCCATTCACATACCTCCAGATTCTTTGACCCACTTACCAATGAGTGTCTCTTGGAGTCTCCATAAATCTGGAAATAAGACACTCCATGCATTATATCAGGCCTAGTTACAAACAAATACATCAAACTTCCAACCAAACTTTTAAACATGGTCAGATCCACATTGTTGCTGCAATCTTCCTTTCTCAAATTTAGACCTACGACTATTGGTGTTGGGGCATGCTTGCTTTCAAGCATCCTAAATATCTTCAATATTTCATTTGCATATTTTCTTGAGAGATAAATATACCATCATGCATTTGTTTTACTTCTATGCCTAAAAAATATCTCAAGAGACCTAAATATGTCCTTTCAAATTCTCTTTTCATGGCATCCTTAAAATCAATAATGAGGAAATAACCATCCCCAGTAAAAACTAGATCATCTACATACAAAACAACACTCAAAATCTTACCATTTACTGCCTTGATGTAAAGAGTGGACTCACCATCGCTTTTGCTAAAAGCCATTCTTCATCAAATATGAGTCAATCCTATTGTACCATGCCTATGGATCCTTTTTTATCCCATAAAGAGCTTTCTTTAGCCTACATACCTTGCTTTCTTGATCCAAAATTTCATAACCAGGTGGTTACTCCACATAAACTTCCTCTTTCAACACTCCATTTAGGAAGGAGGACTTCACATCCATTTGAAACACCTTCCATTTGTGTTGGGCTGCAATTTCTATGACTTCTCGCACAGTCTACATCCTTACAACGGGGGCATATGTCTTATTATAGTCTTTCCCAAACTATTGTTTGTACACCTTAACCACTTATCATGCATTATGCCGCTCTATCCTTCCTTCGACATTGCACTTGGCCTTGTAGACCCATTTCACCCCAATAACTTGCTTGTTGGGAGGAAAATCAGTTAGCTCCCATGTGTTGTTCCTATATATTGCATCTATCTCCTCATCCATGGCCCACACCATTTCTACTTTTTCACAGCATACCCAAAATAAATTGGATCACTATGAGAAAATAATGTAAAATTCATACTCTCATCAAATTCTTCATCATATGTTTCATTTTGGTAGATCTTCCTCAGACTCTTGTTCTTATCTAAAATTAGGGAGGTGAGAGTAGGGTCTGAATTTTCACTACTACTACTGCTCTGCTGAACAGACTGGGTCCAGAGCTGTCAAGAGCTCTCGGAAGCCAATCCTTTGGTTGTATGTGGCTTTTTGCCTTTCTATCCACTCATGTCAAGAGTTGTCGAGAGCTCTCTATGACCAATTCTCTAGTTGTTTGTGACTGTCTTCCTAACTGTCTACCTGTGTCAGGAGCTGTTAGGAGTTTTTGGGAGCTGACTATCTTTGTTGTTGTAGGATCTTCTTGATCTTCCTGTTCCTTCTCTTAATCACACAAAACTATCAGGATCTATCAAGGGCTATCAGGTTCTATCAGGCCATCCTATGACTCATCCTCTAAGAACTCAACATCTCTGCTAATGATGATTTTCTTGGTGAGTGGGTTATACAACCTGTGGGCTTTGGAATCTTCACTGTAGCCCAAGAATATGCACTTCTCACCCTTTTCATCCAATTTTTTCCTCTTCTCTTTTGGTACAAGTGCATATCTCACACACCTGGACACTCTTAAGTGCTCAACTATCCACTTGTGGGATTTTGTCACAGACCACCTTTGTTGGACTTCTATTTATCCGATATACAACTATTTCTACAACCTCTCCCAAATATACATTTGGGATAATCTTTTCTTTTAGCATGCTCCTTTCCATCTCCATGATGGTCCTATTCTTTCTCTTAGCCACTCCATTTTTTTATGAATTATAAATGGTTGTTCACTCCTTTTTGATGCCATTTTTCTTGCAAAAATACACAAACTAATTGGAGGTATACTCTCCTTCTCGATCTGACCTTAGGACCTTGATCACATGTCCACTCTCCTTTTCATCTTGTGCCTTAAACAACAAAATCTCATCAAATTCTTTAGACATATGCTGCAAAAAATAGACCAATGTCCTAAGGTTATAATCATCAATGAAAGTCATAAAATATTGGCTTTTACCAATAGATATGGTTGGCATAGGGCCCATGAAATATGTGTGTGCACCAGCTCCAATGGTTCTCTTTCTCTTGTAGAGTTGCCTGATTGAAATGGATGCCTATGCTACATTCCCAAAATGCAAGCCTGGCACTTAACATTAGGCTCTACTATTCTTGGCAAACGATCAATCATTTTGTTCTTGGAAAAAAGACTCAAACCAGTAAAGCCTAAGTGTCCATACTTGAGATGCCATAGCTTCGAGGGGTCTTGAATGGTGCTCCTAAGGGCTACTTGTTGTACTATTTTACATTTTCCATTCATGGGAGGTGTAGCTATGGACTGAGATTAGAAACATGTCTCAATCTTCAAAGGAAACATTCGATTATTTTTCATTTGAACTTTTGCAAGCACTTTCTTCCTCTCATTCTTTTCATAAATAATGCATTGAACCTTCTCAATCAAAACTTTCTATCCATTTTGGATCAGTTGTCTAACACTCATGAGGTTATGCTTTAACCTAGGAACAAGAAATATATTTTGAATCTCCTTCTTTTCACCTTGCTTGGTGTAGATTGTGATAGATCATTTTCCAACAACTTGAACTAATCCATTGTTCCACATTCATATCTCCAAGTTTACATTCTTATCAATGAAAGAAAACAAAATTTTATTATGATTGATGTGGTTTGTGCAATCATTGTCCAAATAATAGACTTTGGGACTGCCTTCTTCACCAATGTTGCACATGATGAAGACTTTGGACTAATTATCTTTAGCCACATTTGCATTTTGTTTTGGCTGATTAGTGTGCTTTTTCTAGCACTCGCTTGCATAATGACCAAATTTAAGATAGTAGTAGCATTCAACATTGATTTTATCATACCTTTGACTCAAACTGTTGTTCTTCTTGCCTTGTCAAGAGTGGGTCTGAGAGATGATCACTCCTTCTTTACTGCTTACTCATCTTGAGCTTTCTCCTCGAGCATTTCCTTGTCTATAGTTTCCATGACCTCTACCTATTGAGCTCCTTCCACCATTTTTTTTTCTCCCCCTTCCTCTTGCATTTGACTGAACTTTAAAATCTTGCTCTTAAGGAGGAAGTAGCAGACCTATTTAGGCGTTGCTCATGGGTTTGAAGAGAACCCATCAACTCATCCACCATCAAACTAGAGAGGTCCTTTGCCTCTTCAATGGAAATGACAATTGCATCATACTTGGAGGGAAAAATTTTGAGGATCTTCTCCACAATCTTGTGCTCTTCCATGGTTTCACCATTTGTCCTCAACTAGTTTATCAAACTGGAGACTCTTATGTGGAAGTCTGAAATGGACTTGTTGTCCCTCATCAAGAGAGTCTTGAAATATCTTCAAAGAATTTGGAGCTTCACCAATCTCACATTATCAGTCCCTTTATAGATTGGTTTGAAGGATTTCCCAAGCTTCCTTTGCATACTCAGCTATTGCTATTTTGTGAAAAATTCCCTCTGTTATGGATGCTTATATCAAAATCAATTCCTTAGCATCCTTCTTCTTTTTCTCCTTCAACTGGGTCTTTTGGTTGTATGTGAGAGTTGTATACAGTATTGGGTCAATAACATCCATGAACCCATTTGTCAAAAAAAACCAACATCATTGGCAACTGTAATAGTCTTTAGCTTCTTAGACCAAACATCATAGTTATGTCCATTAAAGGATGGTGGCTTCTTCCAACTCTTCCCTTCATCTCCAACCATGTGTTTTGTACAAGAAATTTAATACCCAGAAAAAAAAAGTCCCTAACTCATAAAGAAATAGGGCCTATGGCTCTCATATCATGTAAAAATTTGTGAATGCAGAAAACAACATAGAGTTGTTTCTTTATTTCCCAATCAAATGGGAATACCCAAACAAAATGTTGAAGCACAAACAATGCAAAGAGACATGCAAAAAAAATTTTATTCAATAAGATGGATAAAATATTACAGAAGTGTAATCTAAAACTTAGAAAATAAAACTAAAATATGAATTATAAACTGTTGGGAGCATTCAGGAGCTGCTCATACAGATTGAAAACTTTTAGGAGCTACATAGATCTCTACCTGGAGGAATCACTTCTCAGACTCATACAAACAAAATACAATTGTTGTTGTTCAGGAGCTTCTGTGAATTACACAAACAACTCAAAAAACATTCCTCTTCTCAGATTGCTGCTGCAAAAACTAACACATTATTTTTCATTCATTCCTTTTTGTCTCTTCAACATTCCCTCTCAAAATTCAAAATTACCTACCACCATAAATTTGGAAATTCATAATGACCAACTACAATAAATTTTGTAGTTGTCAGGAGCTGCAGGGATGAAGATCCCAAAAAATTAATGTTTGAAGAAGGGGCTCCTGATAGGTAGGTGGAGCAATTGGGGTTTTGATGTGAGAGTAGGCTCAGGAAAAAGAATAAATTTCTACAACTCCAACTGTACAAGTTGTCAAGCCACGAAATCTATATTTTTTCATCAATAGACAAATTTTCGACAACAAACCTCAAAATATAGAAGCTATAAGCTGGTGTCGTGAAGCTTGCATTTTTCAGATCCAAGAAAGGAAGAAGATGGTCTAGGTTGTCCTTGTTCCCTAGACTAGCAAGATCTAGGTCAAATTTATATGGCATGTGCATGTTTATCTGTCTCTCTCATTTTTAGAATTAAATTTTTTTCCTCTGCATTCAATTTATCAATAAATATAATTTAGATCACTACATTTGCATAGTTTTCATAGTTAGACAATTTCATTTAGAAATTATTCATTAAAACTCACATCCACCACACACACACACACACCCCTAAACAATTCTATTAAATATTTTATCTATCATTTTGGCTCTCTCGAAAAGGCTTACATACCCAAGTGGCTCTTTAGGTCATCTTTAATCCAATTAATCCATTAGGGAAGAGGTTGTTCATCCTTTTTCCTACAGTTTTTTTTGGTGAACCTACTTGTTTGAAATGCAATATCACATCTAAAATCTAAAGTTATATTTCCAAATCTAAACTGGATCTTAGAGTTCTTGCATTTATCATTTAGGCTTGCATATTCATCTTAAGAAGCATTAAAAAAGATCAAAATTTGTATTATATTTTTATTCTAGGGTTAAGTTCATTCATTGCAATATAGGTTTATTTCATGTTTCCATTGATAACTTCAATTAGTCGTGAACTCAAATCTAAAAGTGTTTGAAGCATTCATTTAGGCATTTGCATATAATGAAAAAGTGAAAAAAAAAGTGCCTTCTTATTGTCGCAAAATCATACATGATTTTTTTTTTCAAGTTTATCAACATAAGATCAATCAAATTATGTGATTTACATTTTGAAAATTATATTTCCAAGTTTTATTCATCATTAAGGATTTTTAAAATTGCTTGCATAATTGTATTTCATATTGTAACAATAAAAAATTTGTTAAATACCGAAAATAGATTCACTATTAGGCCTACATAATCATAGAAAAGAACACTAAAACACTATAGAAGACATCCAAACTTTGTATTTTAATAAAATAACCTTACCAATATAGGGCATCCTTGTGCCCTAGACTAGTCAGATTCAACTAAATTTTTGGTCATAGACTTGTTTCTATGTCTTATATATGGATTTTCTTTTTGATTTTGCACTCTATTGAGTTTGTTGTGATTTTTGTGATTTTTGTAAAACATTCCTATATAGTAGGATTAATCAAGTGTTATGAAACTGATATTAAACTAATACCCTTGTGAGATGAAGTTTCAAAATTATGGAATCCCATTCTATAACTGCATCTGATGTGGAGCTTAAGTCCACTATCTCTTTCACATAAGATATGGATTCAACCCAATTCATTTTGGATTCCATTCCTCACCACACAGTACCCTTGACCACTTTACAATCTAACATTTTTTTGAATTAGAGACTTCTATTACCCATGTTCCTAAATAAAAGCTAAAACAATTGGAAAAGGATTTTGAAGGGCTTTAAGATTATTTAAGTACCGAATCATTAGTAGGAGAGACGGTACCTATCATGGATAGCCTTAGGAAGTTGATAAAAAAATCTAAAGGAATAGAGGTATTGTGTAGTCTAGCTCATAATGTAGATTATAATATCCTTGTAGCAGCTAGTTGTGTCCAAGCATTCACAAATGTTTAAATCCAAGGAGTAAAACAAGTATTTTCTCCTACAACCATACCTTCTATTCCCATGTTTACACCACCAATAGTAGCATCAACCATATAATATACCAATGGTATAAATACAAGCTTAGGGTTTCTTAATGTTAATTTTCATAGCTTTGTCACATCACCTTTCATAAAAATGAAAAATATTAACCCATTGGTCACTCACTCTAGTTCACC
Organism: Sequoiadendron giganteum; assembly: GCA_007115665.2. Classification (NCBI taxonomy): domain Eukaryota; kingdom Viridiplantae; phylum Streptophyta; class Pinopsida; order Cupressales; family Cupressaceae; genus Sequoiadendron; species Sequoiadendron giganteum. The sequence continues at coordinate 565,884,440 of CM021106.1, read as the reverse complement.
CTATTCAACAACGTCTTGAAACATGTCACCCTAATGATCTTGTAATAAACCAACTTTTACAAAATGTGACATCACTTCAACAACAATTTTCAACATTGAATCAAAATGAAAATGGTAAACCTCCACGATATCCTACATGTAATCCTTTGTCAATTTCTATCTTGGAAATTCCTATACCTCAAAGCATTGATATGCCCCAATTTTAGAATTACAATGGTAAGGGAGATCCTAACAACCATGCATCAACTTTTATTGCATTATGTAGTGACTTCATCTTTGAAAAAATTATCTTGGCTAAAATATTTATGAGATCATTGAAAGATATGGCCTTGGAATGAACTTTCCCATTACCAAATAATTCCATAGACTCATTCACCCAACTTGTTAGTACATTTTGATGGAACCCCTAAAAAATTCATTCGTTCCATTTCAAATCTTCCATAATTTGGTTATTTTTATGTCCTTAGGCTTAGGGTTTTGTTCACCATCAATAATTTAAGGGTTTATGTTGCTAGAAACCCTTCCTAAATAATCCCTAAGCCTGCGTCCCTACCAAAATTATAATCTATCGTTTACCTTTTGTAATAGGTTCTTGGTCAATTTAAGTTATGACTTATGTTGTCAAGTTCATTCTTTTACCGACCCCTTGATCTTAGTCGTCCCAGTTGATGTCCATGGTTGTATTAAAATTATTACCTTATTTTAATTAGGGTAGATTTCCTTCAAAATGTTTTGTCTTGGTCTAAGTTGGATTATTAATTTTTCCCATGGTCACCTAAGGTTTTAACCTTAACTATTATGTGCCCGACCATCATCTACCTAGTGAAGGACCCTTCTTAAAACTAACATTTTTGGCATGTGTAGATATTAGGTTCTATGATGACCATTCAATCATCATGAGAAAATCACCATCATTCCCCTCATCCCCATCTTGCTTAATTCCTTATTAATCATCACATAGGATATCAAGTCAAAGCCACATGTCCTCTACATTGGCAGGACCAATACCTTTGAATGATCGGTGAAAGGTATTTAAATAAGATCGATGGTGGTCATTGGGTGATGTGGCTTATCTTGTTCGCTCCCTACTTTCTCGTCTGATTATATTTTGTATTTAAAAAATATCACAGGCTAGTGAACAGATTGCCACCTGTTGCTTTAGGGAGGGACCGGCCTAGCTTTGGAGATAATGAGCGCTTTATGGAGCAAGTATTGATGGTTGATGGTGGGTGATGTGGGTCAATCTTCACTGCTCTTCACCATCCTGTGAGGGGCCCAGTCATGCCTTTTTATTCTCAATGTGGGAGCAAGCGATGGCGACATGGAGCAATCTAAGAGGTTGGATGGATGTTAGCAAGGATGGAATATTGATAAAATTGGCCAAAATGGCTAGGAGGGCTAAAATGGTGCTATATTTGAGTTGATTTCTTTTGGCATGTGTTCTAGATTTGGGGATTACTTTCAATTACATCCATCAATTATGTCAGATGGTGATACATGTGGGAGGGTGATATTGAAGTTAAGGCAAGGTATGGGCTAATGGTCTGAGATTAAATCATGGTCATCCCTTGTTATCCTCTTGATCAAAAGGCACAAGTGGGTTATTTCTCACAAGAAAGTGGGAAAATTTGACATGACATACTTATTTAATGGGGTGATCCCCCAAAGTTTGTTGAATCACATATTTTTTGAAAATATAATTATTTAAGCCTTGAAAAGTTCCATTTTAAGGATTCCAATTGAAGAGTGTTTGATCAAACCCCTTTCGATAGAACCTCGCTAGTTTTAAACCATACCTATAAATGAGTCTCCTTTACACCTATCAAAATGTTGATAAAAAAACCACTTTTGATTTACATTTTGGGGGATCAAATGAATTCATTTAAAATTTATTTGAAATGATTATGCTAGTCCTCAGAATGACCTATCCAACAAATATAATTTTAATATGTTTTTGTTTTATTATGTATTTATTTTTTTAGTTTTATTAAACATAGGTTTTTCATCGAAAATGAAGGCCTTTGTTTTGCACATGTGGAAAAATAGTAGATTATTAAAAAAAAAATTGAAAATATGAGTGCACCAGATATTGAAGTCCTTGATCCAACAAAATAAATTACGTCTTATACAGTCGCACTATGTCTGAATTTTAATTGTTTTGAATTGAAAACTTGATTAAAGACAAAATATTCAATAAAAAACTATCTAACCAAGTGGAAGCACTAGATATCAAAGTTACAAATCTAAATTCGAAAGAATTAAAATTTTATCCTTCATGGTAAAAAATTTATGCATTATAAGGTGTGCACCACTTTTTAAAAATGTTGTTTTTTGAAAAAAACTAGTTTTCGTGGGAGATGGAGAAAGAAGTGTAATCTAATTAAAAAAAAATTGAAAACATTATATTTAGAATTTACAAAAAAAATGTGATGCGACTCTAGTTTCCATTATCTTCAAATTTCTCACGATTTAGCCACTATAGGTTCCCAAATGTGAAGATTTAGCTAAAAATAATAATTTGAGTGTCTGGTTTGGCCAAAAATTGTAAACCACTATTGTGGGATGACCCAATGCTAAGTAGATGACCACTTGTACAGACAAAGTGTATGTCTATCTATGTGGGTTTTTTAGAGTGGACAAAGGAAACAAACACATGTAGTTAAGTTCCCTCATAATTAACTACCTTAATTGTAATTATCGATTGATTTATCACAGCATATGATCAATGACTGAGATTCAAAATCTAGCGAAAGATTGTCAACTTGGTTGCATAAGTTTTCCTCCAGCATTAATTGTTGGCATGCTCAAATTGCTCAATATAATGAGATTCATCAACCATATTTTCTTCACAATTGCAATGAAAAGCTATGAATTGAGCTTAAGTTCATAAAATGGGTGGCGTGAAGTGTCTTTAGTAAGAAGTTGCAAAGATATTGTGATAGATTTTCTCGGGTAAGTAGGTGTTCATGTCTGCCTTGTTCCAATTACATGTAAGTTAGTTTATGATTCTTTTTAAGTCCTTGGGTGGTGAGTATTTTATATTCTTCAATCTCTTTTTAATTTGATAAGAATTGCGTAGATTTGAGTGTTTTGTTCTACAAAAGTATTTTTAAGAAAAAACTAGTGAAGGGTTTTCCTACAAATAGAGTTTCCTTGTTCTTGTTCTATCTTCTGTGAGAATGTTTAAACCCAGTGTTTCTTCTCACCCATTCTGAAGGTCTATAAGACTCAATCTTCTTGGGTCCCAAGATGATGCACTTGAAATTTAACTTGGCATACTAGGAGCTCCTGTAACACCAAACGAGGAGAAGAAAGCTCACAAGAAAACTAATAAGGGTGGTCTCAAAAGAACCTATAATTTGAGGAGTAGGGTTTTTTCAAAAGAATTTGTCATGTTTAGAAAGGGAACACTTGTTAAGCCTATGAGGGAAGAAAAGAAGAAAAATAAATATCGCAAGGCTTATGAATCTTATATGGGGAGGCACAACTCTCCCATTGAGGTTTCAGATAGCCCTTAGGGTGATGAAGATGATACTAATCCAAAGTACAAGTGTTACCTTCTTTCTCTAGTGCTACATGAGGATTCTAATGAGAGAGGGGTAGTAGCTTCTTTAGATTCAGCACGAACACAGAGCAGGCAGGCATACTATGATGTTGATGAATTAGAGAAGCACCTCGGTTCAATAGCAGAATCATCCTTTTCAACAAGCATATAGTTTTTTATCTTTTTTGCTGACTTGGAAACCTTTTTGGCTGGTGTGATGGAGAGGTGTTGGACTCTGTTGCTTCGATGAAAAATATGCCTTTTCTGGTTAATATGTAAATTTTTTCTTTGGGTTTTGATGGAGAATCTTATTTGATCAATGCAGACAAAGGATTTTGGAGCTGCTACAATATAACAACTAATGCCTTTCTAAAGGCTATCTGATCCTCTTCAACAAACCATATGGAGTTTTGTTGTTTTCTTTCCCTTGTTTCGAAATGATTAAATGTTACTTCCAGGAAAATCTCTAAAATTTAGGTTATATGAACTACCAAACACAAATGTGATTGTAATTGTAATTTTTGCCAGATGCTTTTTGCTCCCATATATTTATAAATGGGATTTCTTAGCTAGTGACAAGTTTGGTTAGGTGGTTGGTTTTTTTGGGATTGATCACACAGACAATTGTAAAGGATACTGAAAGTTTAGTGTTAGGTCCTAGGTTCAAGTTTTATAATATGTATATGAAGCTTTGATATTAATACTGGCATAATAGAACATAATAGTGCCAGTTTGACACAATTTTATCTCCTATGTATTGGTTTTATAATCTATGAATAATATAATCAAGCATTACCGTATTTATCTCTACTGATTGCCAATTAATGTATGGTCTTATTCTTTCTTATTAATTCAAAAAAATGATGTAGATGCTTGAATAGAGCTATAGGTCTATATTAAACTTAGTGCTAGGATGCTAGTAAGAAGTGATGGTTGAGATATAATTTTGAAATACTGTAATTCATTATCCTCAAAGCTTTGACTAATGTCATGTGTGAACAGTTCTATAAAATTATGTGGGTGTTAGGATTGACCCCATTCTGAGGATGAGGCAATGGTCTATTTGAAGTAGTTGTATTGTATTGTGTTGATTAATTCAACAAAAAAGCATTTAATAAATCCAATTTTCTAAAAAGGGTTACAACTATGTGAGGTTTTACCATTCTCATGCTCTTAATATGAAAATTTGTTAAGAATAAGCCAACTTCTTTGATATTTTTTGTTGGTTGAGAATTTACATGAGAAGTATCTATGTTGTAATGTTCTTGATAAAATGAGATAGGAATATCATATGAACATAATAAGGATTACCCTCCTGGGCTTTACATAGCCCGTAGTGTAGAAGTAGGGGCCTCAAAATCCTTACTTGTTTTTTGGCCAATCCTTACCATTGTTAATCATTGGATTATGGTAGATTCATTGGTAAGTGGTAAGATTAAGTTTGGTTCTGAAAAAATAACCAATAGATTAGAGACTCCACTGGTGATGAACTTTGAAACTTAGTTGCAGATTGTCCTATCAAAGAGTCATTAAAATATTGAAATATTATTTGTAACCAGAGATTGAAAATTATGGAATCTTGATGCTAGAGCATCCTTGGTTCTTTGCAATCTTGCATCGACGAAAAATATTTTCATTCAATTTTTTTCTTCTTCTTGTTCAAAGTTGGAAGATTCCGTATTTCATCATGTTTGCTCACCAAACCTTATCGATCTATGTTTTCATCATGGACGTGTTAATTTTCCTTATTCCAAGATTTTAGCTCGATTGGATCTTTTTCCAGCAAGTTATTGCTTTTGGATTAAGTGACAGTTTTTGGAACTGGCCTCGAAATAATTTCAAACCTAACGACTAGTTTGATCGCTTGTGGATCCTTTTGACATGTTTTGAATTATTTTTTGGAGTGTCCCGGACCTTAATTTTAGGTCCACAGTTCATCATATGCGCCTGCCATGGAGAAATTCAAATTTGAGGCCGACATGTTCATGCAAATGTTATGTTTCCTTCATCAGAGATTGTAATGATCTTTGGCCAATGTGGATGTTTCTAGATCTACGGATATGATATAAAGCTTGTAATAGATCATTAGGATAGTAAGAAATCAATATCAAGATGATGAAGATGAATATAGAACTTAACCTGTAAGATTTTCTCTCCAATATAGGAATATTGTATTTTGAGCATGTTGTATCAGGCCTGTGAGCCCAATCTATAAGCTCGGATGTGGCTGACTGTATGTAATTAAATTTTCAAATAATGAGAATGTTTGAATCTTCATTTTCCTCCATATTTTGTGTTGCTTCTGCTGTGTAACTCTTCCTACATGGTTTAGATTTTTCTCTTTGAGGACCCTCATATCGTGACTACACCAAATTGGTATTAGAGCGACATTCATTTCCTGGAAGATCATCATAGTTTGAAAAGTCCTATTGAATATTTGTTGTGGGGTGGTGGATTGAGGATTCAATCTATAGCTGTAGAGGACTTGTATAGATATGGTAGGAAGAATAAATGGTAGAGGAAATGGAGCGCGTGGAAATGTAGACCCTGCTATAATGGAGATGCTTAGAGAAATGACTGCTAGATTGGAAGCAATCAAAATGACCCAGAGGAGAGGTCGACCAGTTGATGATGTGAGTGATGAATAAGTATAAGAACAAGAAGAAAGAGAAAGAGAAGGTCAATTTGATCTTGATCAGGGAGAAGAGAGGTTCATAAGAGCCCTAACCAGAGTGAATACAAAACCACATTTCAATCCACCATATTATAGAGGTAAGTTGGATTATGGTGAATTGCTTGATTGGATAATAGAGATGGAGAAGTAATTTGATTTTGAAGGTACCACAAAAGAAAAGAAGGTGAAATTTTCTTGTACAAAGTTGAAAGGACATGCATCCCTTTGGTGGGAACATTTGTAGACATATAGGCAAAGAAGAGGAAAAGAGAAGATAAGATCACGGGATCAGATGGTAAATAAGTTAAAAACAAATTTTATTCTTACATACTATTAGATTAGTTTGTTCCAAAAGTTGTAGAATTTGAAGCAAGAGTCAAGTGTGATAGAGTATACTGAGGAGTTATACAAGTTGGATATCAAATATGGACATTCAGAAGATGAGATCGAGCAAGTAGCCAGATATATGATTGGTTTGAGGTCATCTATACAAGATGAGATCAGTTTGATTAATTTGTTAAGTGTGGAGGAGGCATATCAATGTACCCTAAAAGCAAAAGAGAAGCTAAACAAAATACATGAGCAGAGATAGAGAGGAAGAGGTGGAAGATTTTAGAGAGGAAAATATTTTACTGGAGGAGGAAGAGGACCTTTTTCAGACCAAAATAAGGATAAGGAAGTCATTAAGAATGATAATTAATAATGTAGAAATTATGGAAATTCTTACCAAAGAGGAGGATATGGTGGTTACTAGAATGAGGGTTATAGAAAAGGTGATAGAGGATAGGAGAAGAGAGTATTTAGGTCAACTTTTTATAAGTGTGGTGGATAAGGACATAGAGCATTTGAATGTAATTAGGGAGAAGCAAGTAGAAGGAGAGAGAAGAGTAGAAGAATAACCTTTGCTAAGGAGGATCATTTTGGACCATCTAATAAACTGGAAGAGGGAGAAGTGTTGGTGAACAAAAGAGTATTGTGTCAAAGTTAGATGGAGCAAGAACTGTTGCAAAGAAAGAATCTATTCCAAACCAGATGCAAGGTAGTTGGTAAATGTTGCAAAGTGATTACTGATAGTGGAAGCTTAGAGAACCTAGTTTCTAATGAAATGGTGACCAAATTTAAGTTGGAAAGGTTGAAACACCCAAAGCCCTATTTGATAGCATGGATTGAAGATGAGCATAAGATATTGGTAAGCAAACAATGTTTGGTGAAATTGAAGATAGGAAATTACCATGATGAAGTTTTGTGTGATATCATGCCTATGGATGTATCCCATGTTTTGTTTGGAAGGCTTTGGCAGTATGATAAACAGGCTATTCATGATGGAAATAAGCACACATATTCTATTGTTGCAAATGGAATGAATGAGACTTTGTTGCCATTGGAGGATGTTCCTAAAATTGAGGTTTGCATGAATGCCATACTGTTTTTGATTGATGGAAGGAGATTTTTGTATGGACTAACAGATGAGAACATGTGTTATGCCTTGGTTCATAAGAAGGTTGAAGACTTGAAGCATCTAAAAGAACAACCAGAGGAGATAAGGGAATTGCTAGTAGAATATGAAGCTATCATTTCAGATAATGTACCTGATGGAGTTTGCACCTATGAGGAGTATTAGTCATTGCATGGATCTGATTCCTAGAGCTATTTTGCCTAATAAAGCAACACAGTGGGTGACACTGACAGAAAATGAACAATTGAACAGAAAAGTGCAAGAGTTGTTGAGAAAAGTTTTGATCAAAGAAAGCATAAGTCCTTGTGTAGTACCTATAGTGCTATCACCTAATAAGGATGGAGAACATGGAGGATGTGTAGAGACTATAGAGCTATAAACAAGATCACAATGAAGTATAGATTTCCTTTTCCTCGAATGGATGACATTATATATTTTTTGATTATAGCTAAGTACTTTATCAAGATAGATTTGAAGAGTGGATATCATCATATTAGAATCAGAGAAGGGGATGAATGGAGTGTATGAGTGGTCAGTGATGCCTTTTGGACTAATAAATGCACCTAGTACTTTAATGAGGTTGATGGATGAGGTATTGAAGAAATTCTTGGGTAAGTTTTTCATTGTCTATTTGGATGACATCTTGATTTTCAGTAAGACAATAGAAGAACATTTTTTTCATATTAGACAAGTTTTGTAGAGGTTGAGAAAAGAGCAGTTGTTGATAAACATTAAGAAGTGTAGTTTCATGAACGAAGAATTGGTATATCGGGGATTTGTGATATCAGTGGATGGATTGAAGATGAAACCTAAGAAGGTAAGAGAAATTGTTGAGTGGCCTACACTAGAAAGGATTGGAGAGGTAAGATCATTTCATGGATTGGCTAGTTTCTACCGAAAGTTTATTAGGAATTTTAGTTTATTTGTATTACTATGACAGAAACAATGAGAGGAGATAGGAAGGATTTTAGGTGGACATCTGGAGCAGACAAGAGCCTTTTTTTTTTAAACATAAGGTGACTGAGCAACCTGTTTTGTATTTACTAGAATTCAATAAGGTATTTCAGGTAGACTATGATGCAAGTTGAAATGCAATTGGAGCACTATTAAGGCAAGAAGGAAGACCAGTAGCTTATTTCAGTGAGAATTTGAATGATGCAAGGAAAAGGTATTCAATATATGATTACAAGTTCTATTCCATAGTTCAAGCTTTGAAGAAGTGGAGAAATTACTTGTTGTCTAAGGATTTTCTGTTGTATACATATCATCAAGCATTGCAATATTTGAACAGTCAAGGTAAGTTGAATCAGAAACACATGAGATGGGTGGAATTTTTGCAGATATTTTTTTTGTTTTGAAACATAGGTGTGGAAAGTCAAATAGATTTGTTGATTCTTTAAGTAGGAGAAGGAATTTATTGGCAGAGATGAGAGTGGAGGTATTATGCTTTGAGGAATTGAAGAACTTGTATAAGGAAGACCCGGATTTTGCAGAACCTTGGACAGCTTGTAAACAACCAGTCTTGGATGAAAGGAGTCAGTGGATGGATTATTTCATTCAGGAGGATATGTTGTTCAAAGGAAATTAGTTGTGTATACCCCGAAGTTCAATGAGGAAAAACTTGGTGAAAGAGAAACATAGTGGAGGATTGGAAGGACACTTTGGAGTTGATAAGATAGTAGCATTGGTTAGTGCAAATTACTTTTGGCCTAAGATTCATAAGGATGTTAGGAAATTTGTGCAAATTTGCAGAGTTTGTCAAGGAGCAAAAGGAAGTAGTCAGAATGTTCGATTGTATAAACCTTTGACCATTCCAAAAAGACCTTGGGAGGATATCAATATGGATTTCATACTTGGTTTTCTGAAGACATGGAGAGGTAATGATTCTATATTTGTGGTGGTGGAAAGATTTTCTAAATTGGCACATTTCATACCTTGTAAGAAGACAATAGATGCAGTACATGTAGTAGACTTTGTTTTCAAGGAAGTGGTCAGATTGCATGGATTACCAACGAGTATTGTTTCAGATAGAGATACAAAGTTTGTTGGTTACAATTGGAGGACACTTTTGAAGAAGTTGAAGATAATTTTGAAGTTAAGTTATACTTTTCACCCACAGGCTAATGGAAAAACTGAGGTAGTAAGTAGGAGTTTGGGAAATTTGTTGAGATGTTTGGTTGGAGAGAAGTCTAGAAGTTGGAATTTAGTCCTTGCTCAAGTAGAATTTTCCTATACAATAATTCAGCGAACAAGAGTACTGGGAAAGCACCTTTTGAGATTGTTACTGGAGTTCATCCTAGAGGTATATTAGAATTGTGAGACATCAATAAGGAGGATAAAGGAAGAGTTGAAGCAGAGGAATTTGTAGAACATATGAATAAAGTGCATACTTGAGTAAACTTGAAGTAGATGTGTTCTTTGATGCATGGGATGGTATTGACAATGTTGTTTGTGGTGATGATCTTGATTTAAATAAGAGAAAATATGACATAGGTTTTGATGAACCACTTGTCCATGGTAGTAGAGAATATTACAATGTGACTAATTTGTAGTTCTCAAGCAAGTGTGAATATAAGTTTAATAATACCCTTATGTATGATAATTTCTTGTTCACCACACAAGATAAATATTTGTCTGACATGGAATGGAAACTAGAGAATGGCCCCAAAGGATGGTATGAACCTTCTAGCAATTCAGAGTTATACTAAATTAAATTTAAATATGACTCCAAGGGGTGAAGATGTTTGAGTCTGGGTGAAAACCTTGAACAAAGTATGTATGAAGGGTTCTAGTTTAATGAGAAAAATGAATTTGTTGTCATTTTATATGATGATAATGATCAGATGGATTGTGAGTGTTTTATTTTCCCTATCCATTTCAAGGAGTATCTACTGGAGTATGATTAAGAGTTGAAAAAAATAAAATTATACACTGATTATGGGTATGTGTAGGATCATGATGGGCCAAAAAGTGGCAATATGTAGGTGATATGATGGCCCATGTGGCTGATGACCTTTTTACCCAAAATTGATGAAATGAAAAGGGTTTTTAGAGGAGATTCTCAACTTTCCACTAGTATAAATTATGCTTTACTTTGAATTTAATAGATAATTATTATTCAGTTTCTATTTGAATTATGACTATAGTCCTGATTGATAGGTTATTGAAAAACATCTATAGATTTTAAACAGTATCACATTTTTTGAATCTGAAAAACGTGACACATTTCATGCTTTGCATACTATAGGATTAAAAAAAATTGAATTTCATAAATTTTTGACCAAGTTAAGGTGGTTAGACATACAATTTTTTATATTTTCTAAAAGTTGTAATAAAAAATTCATAATTAACTATTTACTTAGAAAAAAATTAGAAAAAAATATGCATCACATCGGAACATGAGTCCTCTACTTATATCTAAAATCGTATAAAATGACAATATCATTTTATTGTGGTTAGGGTGGTCAGACAGACACCTACTTCTTATTTTTTCCTTGAAATTTAAATACTACTGCATTGAAATTTCAAATTTTCACCAAATAGATATTTTTTAAAAATAAACCTAGTAGTTTAGAAATTACATTCAATTTGATAAAGATTCTATTCTTACATATTTTTGAAATAATATAGATAACTTATTCAAATTTTTATGTCAAGTTGCCTAACTTTAATTTTTTGAATTTTTGTCGCCACTTAAGGGCCTATTTTTTCCATGATGATCCTACACATACCCTTTATGGATTGCAATTACTACTTGATTATAGTTTTCAGTTGGATAGGGTTGATAATGACATTAATAAGTTCATGCATATATCCATAATGGTCAATTACAATGATCACAACAATATTAATTTTTGAGGAATTCTTGGTAACATTTTATGTCTTGATCCTGTATAGACAATAGAAAATAAGGTTTTTGATAGGGGAAAGTGTAGACACATAAAAATGACCTAGGCCTACAAGCTCTATTTTTAGTTTTTTTCTTCCTAGCATAATTGAGACATTTTAATTATGTCCTTGATTCACTTTTGGCTATTAATTAAATAATTCATAATTATCTAATTAATTCATGTCCTCTTTATTCTTCTTGATTATTAAATAAATAAATTTTATTTATTTATCTAATATGTCACTAATTCTTAAAAAGTCTTCTTATAATTAAATAAATTCTTTAATTTATTTAATTATTGCCACCTTCACACTCCCCTCATTTTAAATAAAATTATTTATTTAAAATAGTCTCACTCTCTAATTTCCCTCTTTTTAGTAAATAATTCAAATTAATTATTTACTGTTATGTGACCCCACCTTTTGAATTAAAATTAATTTTTAATTCAAAATAGTCTTTTTCCTCTAAAAAACAAGATTATTTGATTTTCCAGCCACCTCTTTTTCGGTGCTCATTTTAAGTAAAGTTATTTATTTAAAATAGTCCCACTTTCTAATTTCCCTCTTTTTAGTAAATAATTTAAATTAATTATTTACTATCACATGACCCCACCACTTTTGAATTAAATTAATTTTTAATTCAAAAGGTCAACATCACTTCTTGAATCAAATAATTTTAAATTCTTTATTTGATTCTCCAACAACTTCATTTTATGTGCCCAATATCTTCTTGTCACATGCATTATCAACCCTTGATTTGATTTTCTAAAAATCAATCATGTCCATTCATTTCAAATTTGACCTAATGTCGCCCTAACCCTAATTGTGTGTTGTCATATTGAATCTTGTCCAATGATTCTAGGGCACTTGTTAACCTTTAATCTTGGTCATTCACAAAAAATTGCATTTTCTATAAAATGGCAATTTTGTTCTCATTTTGGGATATCTTGGAGCCGCATGTTCTTGCAATTTTATACTCTTGCATTATTTTCATTTTGTCATAGGCATATTTAGATTTCATTTGGCACATTTTAAACATATTTAGAGGCTTACTAGTTGCATTATAGAATAGTATTGCATGTAGTTACTCAAATCCTTCAACATTTGCTTAGGGCTTGTCATTGCCATTAGATTACTCATCATAAATCTGTGGGCAACATCATATTTTTAGCAAGTTGAGAAGGTATAATGGAGGTCAGACGTGGAGGATGAAGAAATTTTGGGGAGATTGTTTCATTTGTTTTCATTTTATTCCTTTGCACTTCATTATCACTTTGCATTTTCATGTTTTGCATTTGATTTGATAACCATAGAAAAATTCTGTTAGTTACATTGGTGAACTCGACATTCTTTTTCTTTTTTTTTACCACACTTTTTGCAAGTTATTGTATGGTTTTTTTCGTCATTTTTTTGCAGGTACAAGTGTATGGAATGATGCATATGCCATTTTCTATGACGCAAGTGCTCTGTCGAGCCACATTTTCCTTCGCAAGCAACATATATGTTCTATCAAACCGCATTTGCTTCTCCAAACGACACATCTTAATCATTGAGTTGCATCTCACAACTAGAAAGTTGCATTTGATTTTATCATCTGCATTCACTTGTCCAAATGATGCAGCTTCCTTATCGAGCCGCATTCGCTCTACTGTGACGGATCTATAGGGTAAAAAAAATATTTATTTGCGGATTTTCTAAAATCTCCATATTTTTTTTTCTACTTTTTTTTGTCTGATAGTTTAAAGATTTTGGGTTACTAATTTTTTGTTTGCAACTTGTGGCAAGGAGTCTAACATTTGTTTTTTTTTGTTTTATTTCACAAATCTTAGACAAACAACTACAAATTTGCATTTTCCTTTTTTTTACATTCATGAGTTAAAATGAACATGCATGCATATTCATTGGATTAAAAAGAACACAATCTTGTATAATAACTCATTGTGTTCAAATAAATTTGCATCTCTTCATAGCATTGGGTTAAAGATAAATTTTAGATAGCTCACACTACAAACGTTTAAAATGAACCCCTTTTTTTTTTTATGTTTGTCAACACATTTCAATTTGGGCTTAAAATGAACACCATGCGAGTGTGAGTTGAGAAATTCATGCGCTTTCTCTTTGTTTTTAAACAAAGATCGATTGAACTATAAATATTTTGGCTCACTTTTGTTAGCCTTAGAAATTGGGCCTTCTTTGGTGGGAAAAAGTACTCACCCTAAGACGACGCAAATTGGGAACGCGCTAAAGCCAAGTGACACCCAACTGGTATATAAATTTTATTGTAAAGGAAAGCTTAGCATTATAGAAATTCCTATGGACCAGCAATTGACTCCCTAGTACCCTTGTGGTGTGTCAAAACTTGTAGAGCGTAACCTCTATAGACTGGGATGATAATGCCTCTCATGTGGCCTTCTGAACGGGTGTCTTAAACAAATCCTTTGTTTTAGAAAACCACAAACCTTCTATTCTTTGGTGCAGCAATGATCGTTGCCAAGGCACTCGCACCTGCATAGTTCTTAGTAGAAATGATCAATCTTCCATGGGATTTTCATGGAGGTTGGAAGCTTGGTTTCCTCGAGAAGTGAGTGCACTGTAAGGGAGAGCCTGTGGGGCCAAGCTTCTGAATTCATTCGCTAAGGATATGTGATTAGTGGGATCCATAAGAATATTGTCCTTGCAACCATAGGATTTTTGTAAAATGATTTCTTTGTGGTTGATTTTCATTTTTTACAACACCATGTGTTTGCCAACTATTTTCAAACAATTCCAACAAATTAGCCAACTGAAACAAGTCTTTGCAATCGGCCTAAAATTTTTTCAAATCACTTCTTGCAATGCATTTGCCATCTTGACCCACAACTATGTGTTCCTGAGCTGCATTCGCTCTATTAAGCCACATTCGCTCTCGTGAGCTGCATTTGAAATCTCTTGAAATGCAATGGCTATTTTGCACCGCGTCTTCTAAAATCTGAGACTGCTAAACCTACGAAATTTTTTTCCAAAATTGATTTTTGCGACACAATCCCCCTGTCAAGCCGCATTTGCATGAAATCAAGCCACATTTTCCAATCTGAGCCGAATTCGCTCTATTGAGCCACATTTGAAATCTCTTGAACCACAATCGCCATTTCACATCGCATCTATTTTTTCATCCAACGCAAGCACCCTTTTGAAGTGCATCTGATTTAAATCACGTTGCATTTTCCATTCTGAGCCACATTTTCTAGTCGTAACACTGCATTCACCATTCTGAGTCACATCTGTTCTATAGTGCTGCATTTTCCAACTTTCATAAGCATCTTCCCACTGTCAAAATTGAAGTCCAAACCTATCTTTTTTCAGATTTCATCAAGTCATTCTTTTTTGTTTATGTCAAACCAAACATTTATTTTCTCAACTTCCCTCATCATGACATTATAGATGGATTTCTTAGGATCACCATAGGTTTCCATTTGCATTTGCCTAGCTACATTGTTAACTCCACCATCTCCTTAGACACTCATTTTGCAGATTTTAGGAGTAGATTCCTTACAATCTAGTGTCAAACTTTGCCTTCAAAAGTAGATTATCATTGGACCTAATCAACCTTTTTCCTTTAGTCAAATATTTTATGAGTTACTTCCCACTCAATAGTGTAGTGTGGAAATTTCACTTTGTCCTCCTTTAGTCCTTTTACGGTCCATTGATTTTCCAAACCTAAAGCATTGCCAACACTTTGTTTAGTCAAGTAGTCATCTCCTTAGATTTCCCAATAGTGAGTGCATCTTAGGCTCCTTTTAGTTTCCATACCATTAGTCTCCTCATTTTAGTTTCATATCATTTGCATTCACAAACCTTTAGTCTCCTTTTAATCTCATTTGAATTTCATAGCATTCCTTATTTCCAAAACACCCAAAAAACATAGTGTCATATTTAGGTCATTCTCCCTCATCATCCCAAAGTTGAACAAAAATTTTATGGTTCAAACTAGGTTACAAAGAAATAAAAGACTCATGGATTCTTCTAATCAAAACACCAATTTTCTCAATTTTTCCAATGCCATGAATTCATTCCCTAGTGACATGAACACTCTTTCTAATGACACGGTAAATTCTATTATCAATCCTTTCAGTGAGATGTCCATTTCCACACAATCCGTTTGAACAATTTATCCACAGAGACCAAAATGGGGAAGTCTATGAAGAAGACATACAAGTTGTTGCCCAATACCCAGAAGTGGCCTCTTTTGTGGAAGAATTGGTCTTAAATAACTCAGCCAGATATTTAGCCATGCTCCTTGACCAAGGGGCTAGGTTACCAAAAGGATTTGACCTCAACACTATTAGAGCAACATCTCTTGATCACCAATCACACAATCCTTCCATGGGAGCCTCTTCAAAAACATCATTAACACCATTATTGCTACCTCCCTTCGTCATGCTACCACCTCAACCAATGCATCCACCACAACCAACACAACATCTATTGGGGGATCATCTACCCAAACCAACACCACAACATAATCAATCCCCCAAAAAACACCCACTATCCCTTCACAAACATTTGGATCAACAATGGGTGCAACCACCTCAAACCTCTTTGGAACTTCATCTAGTTCCATGGGTACATCAACAAACTTGTTATTAGGTTCCTCAAATTCTATGGAAACCAAAACTTCAAACCCTCTTGGGAGAAATAAATGAAGAGTTGTTATTCAAGGCACCCAACCTAATTCCTCACAGGTTAATACCAACATTCCTCATGGCCATAATTTCTTATTTGGGCAAGGTAATCAAGGCACCCAATTTTCCACTCAATTTGGGCATCAACATGCTCAAAACCAACAAGGACCCAAAATTCAATCCAACATGGTAGGATCTCATATCCCCACTTATGCTTCTCAATTTCATACACATCAGCATATCCCTCATCAACACACTCACTTTTCTCACCACTAACACATCCCAAACCAACACATCTCATCACAAAAAGTGGGCAACCAATCCATACCTATCACCAACATGTGTAATGATACCAACAACCCCATTGTGGAAGCACTCACACTCCAACTCCTTGCTCTTCAAATACAAGTGGAGACCTTGCAATAGTCAAACAAAAGTTCTTACATGTCACATGACTTGTGTCTGTATCCATTCGACACAACCTTGTATATGCCAAACTTTCCTAATGGATATGTAGTACCTCATTTTCCTAAATACAAAGGAAAAATGAACCCTATTGAACACATAAGAGAATTCACCACTAGTTACATGGACATTGCATATAAGAAAACCTATCTCATGAGAATTTTTTCTAGAAGCCTCACAGGTCATCCACTGGAATGGTTCTCGCTATCGCCTAAAGGAATCAAAACATGGGACAAATTGACAAACAATTTTCTTGAAAACTACGCCTCTAACATCGACACAGATATTGGCATTGCCTCCTTATGCTGACTTACCCAAAGGAGGTAGGAGAGACTTTTATCCCATTCTTTCAAAGATGGAGAACCTTAGAGAGCAAATTTCTAAAAGAAATACCAGAAAAGGAGAAAGTCACCATGTTTGTACAAACTCACCTAGGACCGCTCAGATATGGCTTACAAGTCCACTGTTGTACCACCTTTGTTGACCTTGTTGAAAAGGGTGTTCAACTTGAAAAAGCCTTGATCACAAAAGGTGAATTAAAATATGATGGAAAAACCATCAACACCACCACAAACAATAACCCAAATAAATCCAATGACAAAAACAAATATTGGGTTAAAAATAAACACATCACAAATGATGGTGTGGTTGATGCAAAAACCGTTAATGCAACACCGTCATGTACTCACCATCAAAGGAGTCCAAAATAAAAAATGTACCTATGACTACACCGACACCAACTACCAATGTTGTTCAAAATAATCCTACTCAATCTAATCAAAGGCAGTTGCGTCAACCATGACAATTTAAAAAATGCACATACACCCCTTTGGGTGAACCTATCAAAATTGTCTTGAAGAAACTTCTCCAAAACGGAGTCATAACATTGGAAGAACCTAAATCATATGACCCTAGTTGGTTCAAGCCATCATGGTGGGATGATAATTAATTTTGTGATTACCACCGTGTCAAAGGGCACAAAACTTCCTCTTGTCGTCAGTTATGAAATCTAGTACAAGACCTTATTGAAAACCACACCATTGAGTTAGGAGTTCAACCATTTGCATCTAATGCGGATCATACAATCCACAAGAACCCACTATAGGATCATGGCTCTAGTAAACCCTCCACATCTGGCATGAAAAATACTGATAACCAAGCCAATCACATCTGTCCCGCCTTCAATTATTCTGGTGGTATCATCATCAACAACTTGCGAGTTGTTGATGAAGAGAAATGCGTCAATACTATTACCATTAAAAAGGCCTCAAACTGCAATGTTACAACACATAAAGGCAAGGTCAACATCCCAGGACCCTCTACACGTCATCCCAAAATTAGCATATCGGGTCCGTCTGCCAAATAGTCAAACCCTAAACTAGAGTTCAACCTTATTGAGCAACTGAATAAAACCCCAGCTCAAATATCCATTCTTTAATTACTCTGCATCTCACCCACACATAAGGCCATCTTGGATAAAGTCCTACAAGAGTCTTCCATCCCAGCTAGCATTGATGTCAACCACTTTGAAACTATGGTCCAATATTTGAATTCACCTCATCACATTACCTTTTCAGACAGTGACTATTCCTCGCCCAAACCATCTCATAATTATGCCCTTCATATCGAGGTTTTTGTCCACAACCATAAGGTTAGACGAACCTTAGTAGATGGCGGAGGAAGATTGAACATATGTTCTCTAAAATTGGTTAAAGATCTTGGCTTCTCTGATGCATGTGTGGATGCTACCAAGAGCATTGCCATCAAGGCATATGATGATGACGAACATGCTTCTAAAGGCATCATCACAATTCCACTCAAGGTTGGATCACTTATTATAGATACAACATGTCAAGTCCTGGATCATGACATACATTACAATATTTTACTTGGTCGCCCTTGGATTCATGCCCTAAAGGCCATTCATTCCACATACCACCAATGCCTGAAGTTCCCTTTTGATGGTACTGAAATTACTATCCCAAGAGATCCTAATCCATTTCAATACTGTACCAATCTATGAAACACCACTGAGCACTAGGTACCCATCAATTGAGAAGCCTCAGCTTCCACCTCTTCCAAATATATTGGCCCATCTGCACTCACCAAATCATCCATTCCATCAACTTCTTCCACACCATCTTCCTCGGCCTCCATACCAGGTAAAGACCTCTAGATCCAGGACCTTGGTTGTGGAGAATTCAAATTGAATACGACTTACTGTATCACTACAATTCCTAACCTACCTAAAGTCTATGGTAGACCATGTTTTGCGGTCGAACCCAAAACAAATTTCAAGGTTCCACCAAAAATGGGTGTTACACTATGGGGGGATATGAGTAATGAAGTCATCATCGGCATAGATAACTTGATCTACAAAGACCCAGAAGAGTTACCTCTACTACCAGTGCATCTCTATGGAAAAGGCTATGATATATGCAAGTAACTAGGTTTTGATGGCACAAGTGGTCTTGGAAAGGCCAATAATGGAAGGAGGGAATCTGTTATCATTTCTACAAGACCAAGGTAGATAGGGCTAGGGTTTGACCAACTTAGAACTGATGATCAATGTTCCTATGAAATTGAGGATGTAACGGCTCCAGAAAGTGTTGAGACAAGCGAAGAATCCCTTACGGAAACTGACTCTAATGAATGGGAATGGGGATCTTGAGAAGACCCTGAGCAACTATGATATTGAAGAACTATTCCTGGACCCTGGTCAACTCCCCTTGGAAGCAAGATTTTGACAAGAGTACAATATTGATCCTATTGACCGACACTCCAAAAATAAGGAATGGGTAAGCATTCGGGTATGTGTAGGATCATCATGGAAAAAATAGGCCCTTAAGTGCTAATAAAATTCAGAAAAATCAGAGTTAGGAAACTTGCAGTAAAAATTTGAATAATTTATGTATATTATTTCAAAAATATGTAAGAATGGAATATGTAGAAAATTTAACGTAGTTTCTAAACTACTATGTTTATTTAAAAATAAATAAAATCTATTTTGTAAAATTTTTAAATTTCAATGCAGTAGAACTTAAATTTGAAGGAAAAATTAAGAAGTAGGTGTCTGTCTGACCACCCTAACAAAACTAAAATGATAATATTTTTTTTATAATATTTTAGATATAAGTAGAGGACTCATGTCCCGATGTGATGCATACTTTTTTGTACTTTTTTTCCAAGTAAATAATCAATTATGCTTTTTTTTTTACAACTTTTAAAAAATATTAAAACTCATACATCTAACCACCTTAACTTGGTCAAAACTTCATGAAATTCAATTAATTTTATTTTAATCCAATAGTATGTGAAGCATAGAATGTGACACATGTTTCAGATTCAAAAAATGTGACATTGTTTGAAAGCTATAGATGTTTTTCAAACAGCCTATCAATTAGGACTTTAGGCATAATTAAAATAAAAAATGAATAATAATTATTTATTAAATTCAAAGTAAAGCATAATTTATATTGGTGGAAAGTCGAGAATCACCTTTAAAAACCCTTTTCGTTTCATCAATTTTGGGTAAAAAAATAGTCGTCAGCCACATGGGCCATCATATCACTTACATATCGCCACGTTTTGGCCCATCATGATCCTCCACATACCCATTCCTTGGGATCCAGAAGAACACAAATTTTCTTCGGCAACACCTAAAATGTCTCGCCCCATTCTCGATCCCACCCATGAGCCTGACATGCCTAAACAAATTGTCGATGCCTTTGCAATTCCATCCAGTAGTCACAATGTTGATACTTTTTTCCCTATTATGACTATGAATTCAACTCATCTGAATCTGAATATTGTCCATCCATTGCATCCGGCATGGAATTTTAAATTGCCAACTTTTCCTTCACACTTGAGGCTTCAATTTGCACACTTGTCACATCTTCCCCATCTTTTACCAACACTGACGATGGGATTTCACTTTTTTACCCACAACTCATTGACTGGGACCAACAAGAACCACTAGTAATGGACATCTTTCAGAATGATGAGGTCATTGTAGAATTCATGGGGCTCCGAGAAGGCATACCATGGGGTGATCACAAAACAAGATTTTCCATTGACCTAGATTGTGCACCTTACTTTGGGGAGACTCTACAATCCTCCAGTCGCAAAAATGCAAGGAATAGGACAAAAAGAGAAATCTCTTTTGGTGAAAAATACAAGGCACCTTCTTACAACAAAATAGTAAAAACAAATGATGTATCAGAAGGTGAAAACCTCTCTAAGGTGCCTAAGGATGGAGGATTGGATTTTCTTCCCGTAACACAAGAAAAATTGGCAATGCTAATTGAAGACACCATCAAAGTTAACATAAACACACTAGAGAATCCCAAAATGGTTCTCTTAGTTGCATCATTAATAGATGAAGAAAACCCTGAGTTCCAACAATTCTTCACATAAAGGAAGGTTAACTTTGCATGGTCATATGCTAACATGCGAGGCCTAGATCTAGAATTGGTATTGCATCATCTTCCACTAATCCCAAATATTAAACCAGTCAAACAAAAATTACGGAAAATGCATCCACAGATTGTACTACTTGTAAAGGCTAAACCAAAGAAGTTATTGGATGTGGGATTCATAAGATCAATAGATTATGCTGATTGGATATCCAAAATTGTCCCTATCACAAAGCCAAATGGACAAATCCGTATCTGCATGGATTTCAGAGATTTGAATAAGGCTTTCCCAAAAGGTGATTACCCATTACCAAATATAGACATGATTGTTGATCTCACAATAGGGTACGAGATGTTGTCTCTCATGGATGGTTTCTCAGGCTATAACCAAATCCCCATTGCAACTGAGGATCAACACAAAATGGAATTCACCTGCCCATGGGAAACATACTATTGGAATGTCATGCTATTCGGCCTAAAGAATGCAAGCGCCACATACCAAAGAGCTATGACAACAATATTTCATGACATGATGCATATACTAATGGAAGATTATGTGGATGACCTTTTGGCCAAGTCTTTGACCCAGAAAGATCACCTAAAAGTCCTAGAAAAATTTTTTAGATAGGTGGAGGAGTACAAGGTTCGCTTGAACCCAAAAAAATGTGTCTTTGGGGTCACATCAGGAAAGTGATTGGGCTACATAGTTTCACAATGAGGCATAGAACTCAATCCCACTAAAGTGAAAGAAATTCTAGACATGCCTCCACCAAAATGAATTAGTGAGTTAAGAACACTTCAGGGTAGACTACAGTCCATCTGACGCTTCATCACATAGTTGGCAAACAAGTGTCAACCATTTCAGTAACTATTATGAAAAAGTATCTCCTTTGTATGGACAAACAAATGCCACACAACCTTCGAAAAAATAAAAGAATATCTATTGACACCACCTATCCTAATGCCACCTATTGAAGGCAAGCCATTGATCTTGTATGTCTCGGCAACTACAAATGCACTGGGGGCATTATTGGCACAAAACGACCATGAGGAGAAAGAAAGAGCCATATACTATATCAGTCACACACTGATAGGATACGAGTTGAACTATATGACCATTGAACATGAATGTCTTGCAGTTTTCTTTGCAACACAAAAACTAAGACATTACATGTTGAGCCACCAAACGCACCTTGTAGCCAAGGTTGATCCACTAAAGTATCTCCTAATTCGGGAAGCATTGACAAGCCGATTAGAAAAATGGGTCATGATTTTGAGTTAATATGACATAGAATATGTTGAGTGCAAGGAAATAAAAGGGCAGGTAATAACAAATCATCTTGTGGATGCACCCATCTAGGATACTCATCCAATGATAACTGATTTTCCTCATGAGTCTATCTTTCATGCAGAACCTGCACTACCTTGGAAGCTGTATTTTGACGGGTCTCATATTGGTCACGGCTCATGGGTTGTGCAAGGGGATTCCATTCCTCAAGCATTTTGTATCGCCTTCTCGTGCACTAACAACATTGTAGAATACGAAGCATTGGTCACAGGACTCAAGACCACAATTAAATGGAAAATTCAAACATTGCTTGTATTCAGGGATTCTTAGTTAGCTATAAACCAAGTGAATGATGATTACGAAACAAAGGATGAAAAGTTGATTCCCTACAAGCGAATGGTGGATAGTGTTAGAGTAAAGGTTTTAACTTAATTATGTTAATTAGGTTTCCTTTATTTCTCTCTTAAGATTTCACTTTAGTTTGCATTAAGTGACATTTAATAATTATATTAATTATTAATTGTTTTCCTATTAGGGTTTCTTTTAGGTTTTGCATGATGTCCTTCTTAAGGATTGATCCATTTGATATTTTTCATTCTTTTTTGTTTTGATAAGATAATCTCTCCATTTTCCAGAGCTTCAAACCCTTGTTTGTTTTTTCCATCCATTCTCTTCCTTGTGAAAAGTATCCATTTGCATGCAGGTATTCTTGGACTCTGAAGTTGGTTTTGACAACTTCTACATGGTATCAGAGCAGACTTGCTGCATGCTATTTTTGTTTGAAGAATTTGGAGCTACAAGGGTTGGATTAGGCATTCATAGTTTTGTTGGGTGATTTTTTGTGGATCTAGCATATTTCATTTTTTGGGTTCACTTTCAGCCCAAACGAACCTCGTCGTTGGATTCAGAACGTCCAAAAACCCCTAAATCGACTGTTCATTCATCGATTTTGGCTACAGTTGATCAGGGAGGCAAAAAGCTTTTGCCCCAAGGCATGCCTTTCGCAAAAAAAAAAAAAAAAAAAAAATTGGTTTTTTTCAGTGCTGCCTGTTCACATAGGCCACACCACCGATGAGCCGGTTGGTGGCCACCACCCAGCCACCACCACCGGCATCATCCACTAGCCATGCCTAAGCTACCACTACCACGTCGCTCGTTAGCCACCCGCGCATCGCCTGTGTGCCTCCCGCGTTTCAGCCCGTCTGCTGCTTGGGAAGCGACACCTCTCAACCCACCAACCACCCTTATCACAACGCTAGGGTCCTATCAAAAACCAAGGGCTACACCCCAGCTCCTGTGTCTAGCTCCTTGTTCAGCCATGTGACTAAGGCCTGAAGGAATTTTAGCCCTTAAGGGCTATGTAATTTTTTTAAAACCCTTTGGAGCTACTTGCACGAAATCGGGCGTATTGTTTGCGTCCAATCTCCGTTTTGCGAAAATGAGATATCGCCGGAAAGCCAGTTTCAGCGCCAATTCAGTGGTATTGGTAATTTTTTCTGATTTTGTAATTTTGTAGTCTTTTTTTTTTGTCAAAGTCAAAACTTATGTTTTTCACTCCTGGGGGCGTATCTTTTGCATTTGAGCTATGTTTTGTGCAAATGAATAGGCATCGGAAAAGTGATTCAGTTCTCTGCACAATGATCAGACTTATTTTCCCAGATTTTTTCTCACATATATGTTATTCAAAATTTTGTGTTTTCACAGTTTGCTTAATTACTTGGAAATTTTGGCACTTGGGAACCTCTTGTTTGCGTCATTAGGCTCTATTTCATTTGATCTACATGCAGTAAGGTCATATTTCTTAGTTTTTTTAATTTGAAGAGTTATGATGGGTTGTTCTACTCACCCTTCAGTTGTAATTCTAGAATGGGGTAATTATGAGTCATGGGAAAAGGGTATACTTACACATTGTAGGTGGCTTAATATTGTGCCTTATTTGTATGATCTCATACCTAAACCAGCCACTTCAGAGGGAAAAATAGCATGAGATATCATTAGAAATCACATAGTAGGACTTATATTGTCTAGTGTTGATCATGACACTGTGTTGGCTATATCAGACATTGGATTGTCCTCACCCACTTTGGACACGTCTTTGGGAGATCTATGGAGACCCCAATCTCTTTCCATTCCCAAAGGATCCTACTTCGGATTGTTTCTTACCCATTGCTTGGAGAGAGAATACACCATTTTATCATGATACTTTAAAGGAGCTTAAATATTTAGACACCCTTACATGTTCTGATGGATCCGAGGCTTGTCTCACAATTACTACTCTTCAGACTGAGACTTCATCAGCATCTCTTGTTGTTCTTGATTTAGTGCAATAGGGAATCATACATCTTCCAGACATAACTACTTTGGACTCTTATGTTGCAGACATATCTTTCTTGTTTGTTGAGTCCTATATTGCAGATTTGGAGGATTCTTATGTGGACATACATCTCCTCTACCTTGACAGTCATGTTATCACTGTTCACCCACCATTATCAGTGCATTCAGAGGTTACATTTTAGGATTCTCCATAGCAGTTTAGATTTGACATCATTTGTTTCAGTTCAGATAGAGAGATTCTTCAGCATCCGATCATGGCACACATCTTGAGACAAATTGTTTCATCACTCTTCAGAGGGTTTCTTCGACATCATCCTTTTCATCTGTTTCTTCCCAAGGGGAGGAATATCATTTGCTGCTTCATGATCTCCTTTTGGATTCTACATCAAGCATCTACCACTATGACATGAGTTTCTTCATTGTGGGGGGGCCTTCTTCTCTCTTTCTATCTCTCCTATGGAGACCACTATACATGTACTTATATGATAGAAGATGTCTATGGGGGGTATCATGTAATCCACCTCCTATCCTTCTTTCAGTAGTATATCATATTCCTTTCTTTGCATTCTATTTTGGGGAGGATTTTTATTCCCACTGGGTTTTCTCCTTTACCCCATTTTATTTAGTTTTCATTTCTTTTGTAAATGGGTACCTAATCAAGCCTAGTTGCCAGGACCCATGTTTACTTTCATGCATTGTAGTTACCTTTTCTTGCTTGCACATGTTTGTAGGTGCACTCTTGCTCATCTTAAGGGGGGGTGTTAGAGTAAAGGTTTTAACTTAATTATGTTAATTAAGTTACCTTTATTCCTCTCTTAATATTTCACTTTAGTTTGCATTAAGTGACATTTAATAATTATATTAATTATTAAATGTTTTCATATTAGGGTTTTTTTTAGGTTTTTCATGATCTCCTTCTTAAGGATTGATCCATTGTATATTTTTCATTCTTTTTTGTTCTTATAAGATAATCTCTCCATTTTTTAGACCTTCAAACCCTTGTTTTTTTTTTTCGTCCATTCTCTTCCTTGTGACAGGTATCCATTTGAATGTAGGTATTCTTGGACACTGAAGTTGGTTTTGACAACTTCTACAGATAGCATCCTGACATATTTCAAATTGATTGGCTTTGAACAAATTCTAAGGACACAGGATAAGGCAACATATGCAATGGCCACTATTGGATCTCTATTGGACATCCCCAAAAATGTGTCACAATTTGAGTTCTTAGTCGAACAACTATTGATGCTGGCATATGAAATCCTAGACTCATAAATGGTTTCTGAGATTGTTGGTCCTAGTTCACATTGTTACCAAGACATTTATGACTATATAAAGTACCAAACCTTACCACCCAACCTTTCCAATAACTAGAGAAAGTCCTTTATATGAAAATCCACCTGACACACCATCGTCAGTGACACCATCGTTGTGGCTTTGATAACACCCTTATTCACTATTTTGACACTGATGAAGCCTAAACAAATTTACGAGAAGTACATGAGGGTATATGAGGATCTCATTCGAGTGGTCCAACACTAGCTAGGAAAGTCACCAGATTGGGATAATATTGGCCGACATTAGAAAAATATGCTCTTCAATTTGTCAGAACATTTTAGAAATGCTAGGTGCATAGTGACCTAACCCACGCACCTACGCAAGAGCTGAGACTGATGAATTCTCCATAGACTTTCGCATAATGGGGACTTGACCTCATGGGCAAGATCCATCCATCCTCCTCTAACAACCACAAATTCATAATCACTGCCACTGAGTACTTTACTAAGTGGATTGAAGCCGTCCCTCTCACTTACATCACCGGTAAGAAAATATCAAAGTTTATCCTAAAATACATCATCTATCGATATGGTGTTCCACATTCCATCATCACAGATAATGGGAGTCTATTAAAAAATTAGGATGTTCATGAACTCTATGAGCGATTCCACATCCAACATCATTTCTCCACCCCATATTATCCACAAGGTAATGGCTAGGCTGAGGTGTTAAATAAAACAATTCTTTGCATTCTTAAGAAGACCGTCAACGACGCTGGCCAAGATTAGCACCTACAACTTAATCCTACCTTATGTGCCTAATGTACCAGCATTTGTACAACCATTGGAGCCACTCCATTTTCCCTAGTCTACGGATTTGAGGCCATATTGCCGATTGAGGTCAAAATTTCTTTTCTCTGAGCCTCATTGAAAGGAATGATTGATGATGAAGAGTACAAACAGTCTCACCTACATGAGCTATAAATGTTACAAGAATAATGACTAAATGCCTTGAATCACTTGCAAGCATATCAAAATCATCTCTGTCAGAGCTATAACAAAAGAGTAATTGTGAGAAATTTTGAAATCGGTGACTTGGTCCTAATGCAGAATCTAAGAAATCAGGTTGACCATGAAAAGCTTGGAAAGTTTGAGGCTAATTTGTTTGGTCCTTATATTATTATTGTCGCATTCAGTTCTAGACCTTATCAATTGGCCACATCTGATGGAGAATAGTTGAAAGAACCCATCAACAACTTACATTTGTGAAATTTCTACACATAGCATCAGAGAGCTTGGCTAAAAACCTAAAAATACAAAAAAATAAAAAAATGACAAAAATAGTAAAAAGAAATACATTCGTCCAATAGTGAAAACCTGGAAAACAGGCACTTTAGATAGGTACCATGGTGAAAACCTAGCAAACAGGCACCATGCATGGTCGATCGTTGCTCTACCATCTATTGTTACTCTAATCAACCCTTATCCACTTTCCATAATCAGGGCTTCACACATTCATGACATTCATCCTAACTCCTATCAATTTTGACCATGGTTAGCATTTGGTTGACATCATCCCTTGCATATCCTTGCCTTTTTCCTTGTGTCTACCTATCTCCATATCATTAGACTCGGGTAGTCCCCGATCTTTCTAAGGGAAAGACCTTTATCATGTAACTCCAGTGGGTGTTGCACCTGATCATGCATTCGTAAATATTCTTGAAAAAATCCTAAAAATCTGAAAAAATCCTGAAAAAAAAAAAGATCTAAAAGTAGAAAATGTCCTAAGTAAATCAAAAAATAGATTCAAAGTAATATCTTGTCAGTCCATTCAATCATATCCATCAATATTTGTCCAAGTCTGAACTACGTTATCTTTACACATTTTCTATGTATGCAAGATTCATCTTGGAATCCCCAAGGCACTAGGTCCGTCTTTCTAGGTTTGTCAAAATAAAATCATGATTCAAAATTTTGTCCTTTGGACAAGGTCATTGGTCATGTAAAACTATGAGGTTTCTGAGTGCATGATGTGGGAAAGGCCATCAATCGATGAGCCCCTGAGGCTGCATTAGGTAAGTCCATTAGGGTTCATGGAAAAATGTTTTCACACATGTCAAAATTTCTTCAAATCAAGGAAATATTCCATCAATCTCGAGCAAGCAATCTATCAACAGTCTGTTTCATCAACAATCTTGGTCAATTCAGCATATTAGCAATGACATGTAATCAAATTCTATCAAGACAATTTAACTTGGAAAAATTTTGGTTTCTTCTTCAAGATGTATCCTTTTGAAGAGAAACTCTCATTATTTCTTTATGCTTTTGGATGTGTCATTCCTAAGCATTGTCCTCATCATCTGGCATTTTGATGGATTATCCTAACTTTGAGAATTGATCTCCTAGATATCAATGTCATTTAGGATGTGTCCTTCTTGAATTTTATATCGCTTGACATTTGGAAACCTTGACACCCTAGCATTTTGACATCATCAAATGAAACATTTTTACATTAAAACACTTGGAATTTAGACACACTTGGCAAACACTTGGCACTTGTCCTTGGCCTTTCCATCATGTTACTAGTTTTTTAGCGAGATCCCGACAACGGGATTTAGAGAAACAACAACGTGTCATGATGTTTGTCTTGTGTTTTGACACTCATGTTACTAGTTTCTCGGCGATGTCCTAACTACGAGATTTAGAAAAACAACAACATATCATGATAATGGCTTTATTTTTTCCTTTTGGAAATCATGTTGCTAGTTTCTTGAGGATGTCTTGGAAACAGGATTTAGAGAAGCAACGACGTTTCATGGTTCACTCTTCTTGTCTTTTTCTTATTGTGATTGGTTATGACAAAAAGACTAGGGAAATTGCGCTCTCAGTATGATTCATGATCATCCTTGTCTATGAATGCTTGTCTTGTGTGGTGGTACGACCTTTCCCACTTTGATTTATGTCATGTCATGGTATTTTTTGGCCATTACACTAATCTACCCAATAATGATTAAGAGCAATTATAAATATTAAAGTCCTATGGTAAGGTTTTGAAGGATTTGGTCTAGGAACTAACATGCATCTCCTTCTATTTTTTCATCTTCTCTCGCTCATCTCATATAGGCATCTCATCCATATCATCATCCATATCATTTTCACTAACATTTATTTATCTCTTCACATTCTAGTCTTCTCATCAATCATGAGAGCACACCCGTGTTCTTAGAACCCGTTTGTCCTCTCAAGGGGGCATACCGCAACCCTCCTAGTTATTCTTCCTCATCCTATTTTGCACTGGGACATATTTTTGACTTATTTTCTTTGCCACAATACGACATGCTGCATTATGACAAAGAGGGGCAAATGTAAACACATAAAAATGACCTAGGCATGCAAGCTTTATTTTTAATATTTTTCTGTTTAGCATAATTAAGACATTTTAATTATGTCCTTGATTCACTTTTGGCTATTAATTAAATAATTTATAATTATCTAATTAATTCATTACTCTTTATTCTTCTTGATTATTAAATAAATAAATTTTATTTATTTATCTAATATGTCACTAATTCTTAAAAAGTCCTCTTATAATTAAATAAATTCTTTAATTTATTTAATTATTGCCACCTTCACACTCCCCTCATTTTAAATAAAATTATTTATTTAAAATAGCCCCACTCTCTAATTTCCCTCTTTTTAGTAAATAATTCAAATTAATTATTTACTTCATGTGACCCCACCTTTTGAATTAAAATTAATTTTTAATTCAAAATAGTCTTTTTCCTCCAAAAAACAAGATTATTTGATTTTCTAGCCATCTCTTTTTTTGTGCTCATTTTAAATAAAGTTATTTATTTAAAATAGTCCCACTTTTTAATTTGCCTTTTTAGTAAATAATTTAAATTAATTATTTACTGTCACATGACCCCACCACTTTTGAATTAAATTAATTTTTAATTCAAAAGTTCAACATCACTTCTTGAATCAAATAATTTTAAATTCTTATATAATTCTACAACAACTTCGTTTTATGCACCCAATATCTTCTTGTCACATGCATTATCAACCCTTGATTTGATTTTCTAAAAATCAATCTTGTACATTCATTTCAAATTTGACCTAATGTTGCCCTAACCCTAATTGTGGGTTGTCATATTGAATCTTATCCATTTATTCTAGGGCACTTGTTAACTTTTAATCTTGGTCATTCACAGAAAATTGCATTTTCTATAAAATGGCAATTTTGGTCTCATTTTGGGATATCTTGCAACCTCATGTTTTTGCAATTTTATACTCTTGCATTCTTTTCATTTTTTCATAGGCATATTTAGATTTAATTTGGCATAGATTAGACATATTTAGAGGCTTACTAGTTGCATTATAGCATAGTATTGCATGTAGTTACTCAAATCCTTCAATATTTGGTTAGGGCTTGTCATTGTCATTAGATTGTTCATCATAAATCTGAGGGCAACATCATATTTTCAGCAAGTTGAGAAGGTATAATGGAGGTCAGCCATGGAGGATGAAGACATTTTTGTGACATTGTTTCATTTGTTTTCATTTTATTCCTTTGCACTTCATTATCACTTTGGGTTTTCATGTTTTTCATTTGATTTGCTAACCTTAGAAAAATTTGCTTGGTTACAGAAAGTACCAGTCCTAAGTTTTGGGGGCTTGGGACCACCAAGTGATTGAAGCTTGGTGAAATTGAATTTGCAGATTGAAGACCTACATATCAGAGGAGGCTTCTAAATTTTTTTAAGTGGATCATTTTGTACAGTCATGTAAATATTCTATATTGGTGTGTTTGCTTTGGTTCGGTCCTCTTTCCTTATCCAGGAAGGTTCCTAGTTTTGGTTCTTTGTGTTTGGTTTGCTTCAACTTGAGATTCTTGGATCTCGCTCTAATTCTTAAGAATAGACATCCCTAATAGGAGCCACTTATGGAATCCCTAAAAATTGTTTGGTTCCATTTTAAATCTTGCATGTCCTTAGGCTTAGGGTTTCGTTCACCATCAATATTTTAAGGGCTTATGTTGCTAGAAACCCTTTCTAAATAATCCGTAAGCCTGCATCCTTGCCAACGTGCTTATCTATCATTGAAATTTTGTGACAGGTTCCCAATTAGTTTAAGTTATGACTTATGTTGTCAAGTTCATTCTTTTACCGACCCCTTGATCTTAGTGGTCACAGTCGATGCCCCTAGTAGTATTAAAATTATTGCCTTATTTTAATCGGGGTCGACATCCTTCAAAATGTTTTTTCTTTGTCTGAGCTAGTTTATTAATTTTCCCCATGGTCAACTAAGGTTTTAACCTTAATTGTTATGTCCCCGACCACTATCTTCCTAGTGATGGCCCCTTCTTAAAATTAACATTTTCGACATGTGTAGATATTAGGTTCTATGATTACCATTTCATCATCATGAGAAGATTAGTGATGTTCCCTGTGTCCCTGTCTTGCTTCATTCCTTATTAAAATAATCACACGTGCTACTTGGAAAAAGCCACATGTCATCTATATTGGCAGGCCATGTTGGTTGTTTTTTTAAGAACCAAGCTGATCTTAAAAATTACCTATGGACTTTGGCATTTCCAATATTTAGTAATCTAAAGGGAATGGCCAACGAATGAGTAAAAGCTAGAAAAATTTCACTCCTGCACTTTGGGCTCTGTTAAACCCGGGAGGGTGATCCCACAATGTATACCCAATAATTTATGTGACTAATATTTGAATACATTGTCCACAACAGATACTTCTGATATAATCACAAAACAATGTAATATAGCAACAAGGTTAGCAACTCATTTAACAATGTACTACACTTAGATCATTTGAATTGTTAGTGTAGGTTTCTTCTTTTCCTTATGTTAGGGGGTATTTATTTTTCCTATACATATTATTTAGGCTTGCTTAGGTTAATTAGATGTGGTAATATGAGGACTTATGGCAAAATACAATGGCTACATCTGTCACTCTCGCCCCACACATGGGTAGTTGAATTTCACATCCTCTTTTGTCTTGTTGTGCGACCTCTAATACCCACTATTGTATTTTTACCTAAGTAGTTTATGGGGTAGTTGGGTTTCTCACCCTCTTCTGGCTTTATGTGCCACCTCTCTCCTATCTTCACTTGAGGAGGTTATACCACATGTTTTGTCATTTACCAAGTAGGTGATCACCTCCCACCTTTTATGGGTAGTAGAAGTTAATGCACCTCTTGGATGTATTTTCCCTTATTCTTCTATATATTGAGCACTCTCCTCTCACCTTTACAAATTCACTAGTTCAGCTAGTTTAGTGATCATTGGGTGAGAGTATTGAGAGTATTCTACATTTTCTATTGCCTTGTCTCTATTTTTCTCATTTCAGATTTCTCTTCATTTTGCTATTTTGATCTACGATCATCTCTTGAGTGAAGTTGCATGTGATCTATGATCAACATTAGATCTTGGCCCAATTCTCACTTCTCGTACAATCTAACATGGTATCAAAGCCATGTTGCCAGTATAGCTCATTATTTTTCTAATTTTTTGAGAGATTTGAGACAAATAGAAAGCTAATAGTTTTCCTTAAAAACCAAGTATGCTCTTCTCCTGCATCCTTGTATGACTTGGAGAATCATAATAGTTTAAAGGAAAAATAAGCATATACTAAATTTGGTTTACATATATATGTGCTCGTAAGATCCAAGTGATTTACAACTTTTTGGTAATATTGGAGACTTTTTTAGCATTTCCAGAGAGTCTAGAAGGTTTGAGAAAGTCAAAATTGACTTGTATTTCACCAAAATCAGAGATTGGAGGATACAGTAAAGAAAATCAGAGTTAAAAACTTGAATTTTAACTAGAGTCATTTTCATTTTGGCTTTAGAAATCTAACTTCCGCTCGTTTTCAAGAAAAAATGATTTCTAGGTTTTATTCCCAGCATTGAAAAATTGTCTCAATAATCATTACATTTTGCAAAAATTTGATAAATTTTACAAAAATTAGATCAAAAAAAGGCGTGAGTCATTTTCAACAAGCAAATTTTGCAACTTTTTTCAAAATTGCATAACTTTTGCCTCGGGTGTCAGATTTTCGCAAACGAGTACTTGTCGGAAAGCTAGAAATGAACACTTTTGATCCACAAAGGTTTGAGTAAAATTTTCTACCTTTTTCAATCAGATATTGCAGGTTCAATATGCTGCATTTTTGTATCTTTAATAAGTCATATCTTTCACTTTTGTAATTTTGTTTTTTTTTAAAACAAAATAATGTTGGAAAGATATTGAAGAGTAAAACATAGCTGCAAGGTTATTTTTCCAAATTTTATTTGAAAATTAATTTGTATCAAATATTGTAATTTTTGATATTAAGAGCCTTATAAGCCTTGTAATCTGGAAAATCCTTGTAAAAGGACTAATCATAAAGTGCCAAAATTGTAATATCTGCGGGGGTTGATTTTTAAAACTAGTGGAAAGGGGGTGTATCTTTATATCTCTTTTTGCATTCATTTAAAGTGAGTTTTCTATATCAATCTTGGGGGGATTATACAAGAAATTTGTTGTCACAAACTAAGATAAAGTTCCATTTATAGGGGGGTTAAGCATGTCTCTTGAAAACTATTTCCATCCTTTTGTTGTTAAGCTAACTTAAGAGAAATATTTGTTCTAGAAACAAGGGATAAAGAATCAATGCCTTGAGCAAGATCCTTACACTATCTCCTTGGACTCATTCTTGAGCCAAGTGAATATGATCAGAAGAATGCATGGTTTCACAATAATGGCATGGTCTATGGACTAATATGTCTTACTATTTCAAAGCATACTATACATCACATAGAGCACACTGAGTGCCCTTTCACTACTTGGACCATCATTCAGTAGTTATATGGAGACATTGAATCTTCATCTGAAAGTGATATTTCTTTTGATAACCAAGCTTTTGTTGATGATATTGAGACGTTGGTTTCCTCATCTTGTGTGAACACATCTTGTTTGGATGCTTAGTTCATTGATACCCCATCACAAACACCTATTGTGGCTTCAGATTCTAGAGATGCTTCTTTGAAATTTTCTAGTGATTCTTTGCAACAAAACATACATTGTATTTTAGATTTAGCTTGGGATGATCACTTGACAAGTATTTTGAGACTTATTTATGGAGACACATATTGCAGATTTGGGAGACACTATTGATGATATTCATCTTCTCTACAATGAAGTCAACTTTTCTTCAGATGTTGTGATGGATTACTTTGACCTTCCTCTTCATTATATACATGATCATTCCTTATAGTTTGACATGAGTGTGGATACTTTGGATAATCATTTGGAGAAGACATCTTCAAAGGAGATACTTGAGTCTTTGGGTTATGCTCCACATCAGTCTCGAGGAGATTTTGATTTTTCATCTTCAGCAGTGTGTCCTAGAATGCATAATTTGATTGTGGCAACTTTCAACATCGACATGGGGATACTTGAGTCAAATTCAGAAACTTCATTCATTCTTCACTTTCTTCCTACATATTCCTTTCAGAAGTGGGGAGATATCTTTTATACACCTTTGGTTTTGGTTCTTCCTAAGGGGAGGAACATTGTTCGACAATCATGGAACATATTCTACATCCAATTTCAAGCATCTACTATTGGATCTCTTTGGGGTGGATTCTTTGTCCTTCCACTTCATTTATCTCTCTATTATGTCGGGGCATACTTCATTTTTTTGGGATAGGGCTTCTTTTTCTTTGGGGGGAATTTTATATGTGCATGGGTACCTAACATGGCCTCATTTTTTGGGACCCATATTTTCACCCACATAAGCTATGCTTCAGGGGGGGTGTTAGTGTCGGTTTTTTAGTTTCCTTATGTTAGGGGGTATTTCTTTTTCGTACACATATTATTTAGGATTTCTTAAGTTAATTATATGTGGTAATATGAGGACATGTGGAAAAATACAATAGCTACATGTGTCACTCTCTCCCCACAAATGGGTAGTTGAGTTACACATCCTCTTTTGGCTTTTTTTTCCACCTCTCATAACCACTATTCTATTTTTACCTGAGTAGTTTATGGGGTAGTTGGGTTTCTCACCCTCTTATAGCTTTATTTGCCACCTCTCTCCTATCTTCAATTGAGGATTTTATGCCACATTTTTTTTCATTTACCAAGTAGGTGATAACTTCCCACCTTTTATGGGTAGTAGGAGTTAATGCACCTCTTGGATGTATTTTCCCCTATTCTCCTATATATTGAGCACTCTCCTCTCACCTTTACAACTCTACTAGTTCAGCTAGTTTGGTGATCGTTGGGTGAGAGTATTGACAGTTTTCTACTTTTTCTCTTGCCTTGTCTCTATTTTTCCCTCATTTTAGATTTATCTTCATTAAGCTATTTTGATCTTCGATCATCTGTTGAGTGAAGTTGCATGTGATCTATGACTGACATCAGATCTTGGCTCAGTTCTCAATTCTCGCAAAATCTAACATGAATAAAAAAACTCAACATAACTACAATGGTAATCCATTTCAAAGGTTTGTAAGTAAAGAATGATTTGCTAATGAATTGACCCAAAAATTGTATTATGAATATTTTACTTAAACCAGTGCCTTATCCTAAACACGGATTCACTACTAACTTACACAACTTGATAAAAATTCTTCACATAGCAACATACAAGCTTCAAAAACACTACATTACAATATTCCCATATTAATTTTTAGACCACCACTTCTTACACGTATCCTAGCACATAATTCATATGAATCAACAACCTTATTCAAGCATTCATACTAGTTCCTTGAACTAATTAGCAAGAATTAATTCAGACAACCATTAGAAACAATGGAGATAAACAAAAAAATCCTTGATTATATTATTCATAATTCATAAAACACATACAAAGGAGAGAAAATGGACGTGAAATTAGTACCAATCTGCTTCATATTCGCTATTTTGTTATCAAAATTACATAGGAAACTACAAACTAAGAACCTAAGACAAAACAAAGCTTAAAATATGCTTTGTATTCCATTTTTACAATTCACTATTTCAATTGCAATACAATGAACCCCACTTTCTGGTCTTGAAATTCCTTCTTATAGAAACGAAGGAGCAAAATAGGGATTAGACCAAGAAGCACACATGCTACTATTATATTGGACTAGTTTGTAACACATATTCCCCTTTCAGTTACAATAGATCTCCCAGACGGTGGAAATAAACATGAGAAAAATGTAATCCTCATTCGTCATTGGAGATTTGGTCCCACCTTTCAAAAGTTATCTTCAAGCAGTTTCCTCAAAACGGTTTCCCACACACACCGAGTAAAAATGAATGAAACAAACAAACAAACAAAAAGGGAAGGACAAATAATATGTCCATATCTACAAACCTATTATTAATTCAATTTGGAGAAAGTGTACTATATTTTCTATACTTTAGAAAAAGCCTAATTTGTACTAAATCTAGGCTATGCAGTGCATTTTTATCTATCTGTTACTCATATGATTGCAGACTTCAAAATAAAAAATCTAAAATCACCACCCCACCTTTTCAAATCAGTCTACCACCTTGTCCAAGTATTTATCTCTTTGTACTAGGAATTCCTCTTCAGTAGGCCAATCAAAGTTCATGACTTCACCAGGATTTTCTCTATAAGGAAAATACTTGGCAACAATTTGATTGGCCTCCCTATAAAATTATGATAATATAGTCTCTGCAGATCCAACATGTGCATATTTCTTTTCAGTGTACCCATATCACAGCTTTGAGAAATTGAAACTACCTGCTCTAAAATGGTTTAATTAGTTTTTTCTCTCCACTCCTGTAGGGTTTTTATGCTACCATAATCCCTTAAAATGGATGGGAGGATACCATGATGTGATTCATGAAAGGATTTCACCAGTTCCCTTATTTCAACTTCCAAAGGCTCAATGTTTGCAATGTATCCTCTGATTTCACCTACAAGAGTAATAGTTGGATTAAGCCTTTCAGGGGAGTTAACTTCCTCCTTAGCTCCAATGGATATCATTCTCGGCTCTTGAAATATGGGGATCCAAATCTCCATGAGTGGAATAAATCTTTCCCTATTATTGACAAAATTATTTATAGCATCCACCATGGAGGAGTAGTTATCATGAATAATATTCAATCTGTTATTCACTCCTCTAGTTAGATGCTCTAAGATAGTAGTGACAATTTTTATATTGCTCGTAAAAATTTCATTATCATGATTGTTACAGTTCTCTTTATACTCTTCTAATTTCTTGAGCAACTCATCCTAGTTGATATCCTCCTTAGCCTATGGTACTTTTGATATGTTAGGCTCTATCATTAAAATGGGCACACTTCCCATGTTGTATGGCACAACTTCCCATGAGGAACCTGTTTCGGGGGTAAAGTCAGGGGTTGCAACTTCTTGTGAAGTAGTACGGGAGTCAGTGCTAGTCTACTCATGCTTTCTTGGTTGCAAATTTTGCAAATTTTCCTCCAATAATGCTACTTTTTTTTCCAACTACATTTTTTGTTGCTCAACCCTTCCATAGTAAACTAAAAAAAATTTAAATCTATCCTAAGCTTTTATTTTTGTGCAGTTAAAGATTCCACAGTGGCCCTTGTGAATTGTGCAACATGTACTGACATGTTTTCTACCTCTAGAGCCGATGTTTCTGATACTCTCTTTCTTATTAGGCCTCCACTATAGTTAGGTGTAGGCTCAGCAATGGTGGGCTTCCTCGTACTTGGGCCTAGAGACCAGATAGCTAATGCATCCCATTTTTCACTGAAGGTAGACCCCTGTAATACAATTGTAGCCTCTTCTTTTGAATTTTAGAGAGGTATATAATATCTCTTTATGGTATCAAAGGCTATGGAAGAAGCTAAATCCCACTCTGGTAGCAACAAAATAACACTATTCCTCATCAACTTCATTCCCTCCTTTGGAGTCGTCTTTTGAAACTTAGCTCTTATATCACCTAAGAACCTTGCTTGAATAGTGACATCAGACAATTCTGGATGAAGAATTTTTTCTCTAGCTAGACTGGTGGCATACTCGTCCATATTGGCCCTCTATGCAAACTCCATAAAAGCTTGAGACTTTACAAATGAATCATCATTCATGAAATTTTTACATGCCTCCACTCAGATATAATCTTTACCATTAGCCCCAGTGAGGTCAGCCTTTCTAAACCTCATTCTCAATTGTTGTGATGTCATCATTGTTGGTGTAGAGGGAATTTCTTCTTGTATTTCCTGCTCTGATACCCAAATGTCATCATCAAATTCTTCATTAGCATTGTCCACCAAACCAGTTACTTCAACATTTTTCTTTTTTAACAGTGGCTCTTTTGGTGGTGATGCATGTAGTGGTGGGGCATCAACGTCTACAATTTTAGGCCATGTTGGTCCCGGTGGATATGGTAGGGTTATCTGTGGAATAGGAGGAGTTATTTTCTCCTCTTGTTGGGAGGGAGTAGTAATTGCATTATTTTTCTGTGCCTTATTCTTTCTCCTTATAAATAACTTAATCTTTGGTTCCTTATGGGGCCTAAGAAATAGATTTCTCTTCCATAATAGGTATTTCTACACCACCATATTCTTCTTCAATGAGGTATTTCCCCTTATCCATAATCATCTTTTCACCTTCAAGTTGGCTCACTATTGTTTTAAATTTTTGAAATATATATTCCACCTTCTGCATGACATTCTCAATTCTGGGAATGTAACAAAATCAAATTTTTTCTCCCTTATCTTTTTGTGCATTTTATTGAATCCAATCCATGTTTATTTTCTCCTATCTTGCTCTAGAAGATCAAAAAAAATTCTTATTACATCCTTTGGGAATTGAAAAACGTCCACAAATTTGTAACTCTTGTTCCTTTCCTCCAACAAGGACATGAAACCTTTGGGATCATACATGTTATTCTCTATTGATCTTTTCATGCAAAACATTTTTAGTATATCTAGTATCTTATTCCAACCTCCCTTTGTCATTACAAATTAGAGAAGCATGTGTATGAAGGAAAAAATGTTCTTTTTCCTTGATTCAAAAAATATTCATTTTCCACACTTCCTAATTGCCATATAATGTCAAGGAAACCAATTATTTCTAGCACACACTTTGGTAGCAAGTGAGGTGCCACAGAGGAACCATATACTCTAAAAATAGTGTATGTAGGATATGGAATGACATATCCCCAATTGTGATCAATTCCCAACTCAGGCCTTCTTTCCTTAGGTCTTAAGAAATCATGCAGGGCCTTAGGAATTCTAGGCACATTCATAACCAAGGCTCTCTTTAATTCTAAAGAGAAAAAGTTGTGAAAAGTCACCTAATCATATGTCCTATCATCCTTATCAATAAAAATAGTCCAACACTAAATAGGCAGCTCCAAGGAACCCTCCATCTTATCCAAAGTCATATTTTGCCCAAAGTAAGATTCACCTTTGAATAGAAACATGTGCATTAACAATGAGTACCAGCCAAATCTTACTCCATTTGTTCCTTTCTTCAAAATTATCAAACCATCATGAATTTTCTTTGTTAGAAACCTCGCATAGTCATATATTGTGCAATATAGGGGGTGTTGAACATGGGCTTCCATATACATCCATGTCATCGACATTCCAGTGATAGGATCATAACCAATTATCTAGAAAATAGAGTAAAAAGTTCTTTGGAAGTAAAATAAATAGGAAAAGGCTCCCGATCACATGGTCCTAATGAAATTTTCAGCCCCCTATTTCTGCTAAATACCCTGATAGTATTTGGAATATAAATCCAATATTAGTTCTATCATATTCCTCTTTAACAATGCTTTCATAAATTTAGGAATTTCATCACTCCATCTAGTGAGTTTGAAAACACAAGCTATTTAATCCTTGGTAATTTTAACCATCTCCTTCCCATCATATGTCCTTACAATTCTTGTAAGTGAATCATAATTGGTGGCTATTTCTTTAATAAAATCAATATCCATATAGACATTAGGTACAATTAACTTCCCTAGGTCTCAATTCTAGGGGTTACCAACTAGTATTCCCATGTTTCTATTTATGAAACAACCATAGAACAATTCCCACCTAGTGCAAAGTAATCTGGCATCCCTTATAGAACTATTCTAGTCAATCAAGCTCTCAACTACTAGCAAACCTTGGAGAAGTAACTGACCCTTAGATTTTTCACTAGTCGAGGGTGGCAACTAGTCAGTAAGGTCTTTACTCAAAAGTCTTTTGGGAAAAAAATCCCCCCCTTGGATGAAGATGATTTTGATTTTGTTTTGGGAGCCATGACACAAGAATTTTACAAAAAAGATTTTTTGGTTTCTTGGAACAAAGCTTACGACACAGATAAGGGTTTGACATAGATTCTAGGAATGCAAAATCAACTATTTTCTTCTAATGAATGTCAAACCTTAAAATTCAAAACCAAAATAATCCTAATTTACTCAAAGGTTTGCAAACCACAATTTATCAACAATTTAGATAGGAAGGTAGTAATTTACTTACATGTTTTCATAGGTTAATAGCCCTATCCTCGATGTCAGACAAGCTTGAATACCACAACATCATCTCTCCAAACATGTAGAATGTCTTTCACAATGCTCAATTATACTTTTAAGATAGGTTTTAATAGCTACACAATCTCCTACTTTGATAGCTCAATGTCCTTTCTATTATTAGGGCTTGCTCGCATGAAAAAAAATGACTCACTTTCCTTCAAACTAAACTTTGAATGCTAGCCATTAATCACATAGGTGTGTTAACTAATGGATGGTCTAGATTTAGTTAGCTTGATTTGGAAAATCTATTGTATGCAGCCATATTGCTCATGAAATGATAGTAAGCCACATGGAACCACTTGTTGATGATCTACACCCTCCAACATTTTCTTTGTCGTTGCAGCCAGAATCCACGTGTCCACTTCCCCTCACCTCCATGAGTCTTAACCCGTGTTCAACTTTCATTAGTGGGGAGATAGGGAAAAGTTGAGATTGAATCTCATCGCTTCGATATACTCACACCTTAATCCAAGACAAGTTTCCCATGGCCTTATTCTTTGACACAACTAATAGCTCAAATTAAAATATCTTAGATGTCATTAAAACATGTGCCATATATTTCCCTTTACTAGCACACATTTTATTGTCTATGCCACACGCTGAAATACTTGATTAATACTTTCCTTTATTTCAATGTCTTCCATGCTCTCCAGGTTATTCCATGTGGAAATTTCCCACTTCCCCTTATAGAACTTGGAAGTAAGGGTGGGACACACGTGGCATAATGGGGAGCATTCAAGATTGACCCACGTCACCCTCTATCAACCGTCGATCCCAACTCTATAGTAACATTCACCGTCATCTAAGCCAAGTGGGTCCCTCCAAAAGGCAACAGGTGTCAGTTTGCTTGTGAGCCTATGTCTTTTCTTAAATATAATATAAAATAAGATGGGGTAGCAAGGAGTGGCAAAGATGAAGCCAAGTCACCCAAAAATGACCGTCGATCTTATTTTAATACTTCTAACAAATTATTCAAAGGAACCTGGGCCCGCTAGTGTAGAATACACATAGCTTGCGCCGACTAGCCTATGTGATTAAAATATTGGAAAATTAAATAGAGCAGGCGCACGGGGAACTATAAATATTTGCATGCTACAACCAAATGGTCAACATAAAATCCAATATCTACACCTCCTGAAAATGTTAGTTTTTAAAAGGGACCCGACTATGTCAACGAGACCAAGACCCATGGGATTAAATATTTCAAGACTTAAGTTATTTTGATGGGAAATATTTCACCTATTTTAAGGAAAAACACTTGACGACTGAAAAACCTAAACCAAGGGGCTGGTAATTTAATGGGTTTTGATGGCATAAGGTGCAACTTAATATATTGGGAACCGATAGTAAGGAGTCAATGATGAATTAGATCTTCAGAAATGATACAAGCTTATAGGTTCTTCAAGAAGGGTTCCAAAGAAATAAAACCCTAAAATAGTGACAGTAGACAAAACCCTAAGCCAAAAGGGATAGTTCAAACCAAGAGTTTTTGAAGGATAAGAAATGGAACCAAAATATTTAAGGGTTTCCATCAGGCTAAATACCTTTGAATAATTGGTGAATAGTATTTAAATAAGATCGACAGTGGTCACTGGGTGATGTGGCTTCATCTTGGCCACTCCTCACTCTCTTCTAATTTAATTTTGTATTTAAAAAATGTTATGGGCTAGTGGGAAGATTGACACCTATTGCTTTAGGGAGGGACCCACCTAGCTTTGGAGATGGTGATCACTTTATAGAGAAAGGATCGACAATTGATGGTGGGTGACATGGGTCAATCTTGACCCATACTCACCATCCCATGAGGGGCCCAATTGTACCTTTTTCTTCTCAGCGAGGGAGCGAGAAAAATCCATGTGGATCAATATAAAAGGCTGGATGAATGATAGAAGGGTGGAATATTGATAAAATTAACTGAAATGGCATGATGGCTAAAATGGTGCTATATTTGAGTTGATTTCTTTTGGCATGTGTTCTAGATTTGAGGATTGCTTTAAATTATTCGTCAATTATGTCAGATGGCAATACAAGTGGGAGGGTGATATTGAAGTTAAGGAAAGGTATGGGCTGATGGTTTGAGATTAAATCATGGTCAGTCACTATCATCCTCTAGATCAAAAGGAACAAGTGGGTTATTTCCCATGGGCAAGCGAGAAAATGTAACATGAAATACTTATTTAATGCTAAGTAGATGACCAGTTGTGTAGATAGAGTGGATGTCTATCCACGTGGGTTTTTATGAGTGGACAAAGGAAGAAAATGCATATAGTTGATTCCTCATAATTCATTACCTCAATTATAATTATCAGTTTATTTATCCCAACATATGATTAATGACTGAGATTCAAAATCTAGCGATAGATTGTCAATTCGCTCGCATAAGTTTTCCTCCAGCATTAATGGTGGACATGCTAAAATTTCTCAATATAATGTGATTTGACAATCATATTTTCTTCTCAATTTTAATCAAAAGCTACAAATTGAGCTTAAGTTCATAAAAAGGATGGTGTGAAGTGTCTTTGGTAAGAAGTTACAAAGATATTGTTATAACTTTTCTTAGGTAAGTAGGTTTTTGTAATTGCTTTATTCCAATTACGTCTAAGTTAGTTTATTATTTTTTTAAAGTCCTAGGGTTGTGAGGATTTTATAGTCTACAATCTCTTTTTAAGTTGATAAGAATTACAAGGGTTTGAGTGTTTTGTTCTGCAAAAGTCTTTTTAAGAAAAAACTAGTGAAGGGTTTGTCTACAAATAGAGTTTCCTTGTTCTTGTTCTATCCTCATTGAGAATGAGTAAACCCAGTGTGTCTTCTCACCAAGTCTGAAGGTCTAGAAGACTCATTCTACTTGGGTCCCAAGACAATGCACTTCAAACTGAAATTGGCATACTAGGAGCTCTTGTAACACCAAAGAAGGAGAAGAATCCCCGAAAGAAAACTAAGAAGGGTGGTGTCGAAATCACCTATAATTTGAGAAGCAAGGTTTTTTCAGAAGAATTGGTCAAGTTTAGAAAGGGAAAATATGTTAGGCATGTGATCGAAGCAAAGAATAAAATAAATACCGC
The DNA here is from genome assembly GCA_007115665.2 of Sequoiadendron giganteum. Lineage (NCBI taxonomy): Eukaryota > Viridiplantae > Streptophyta > Pinopsida > Cupressales > Cupressaceae > Sequoiadendron > Sequoiadendron giganteum. The sequence continues at coordinate 565,840,832 of CM021106.1, read as the reverse complement.
AAGGCTTCTGACTCTTATATGGGGAGGGAAAACTCTCCCATTGAGGTTTCAGATAGCCCTGGGGGCGATGAAGATGATATTGATCCAGAGTACGACCATTACCTTCTCTCGTTGGTGCCAAATGAGGATTCTGATAAGGGAGGGGTAGTAGCTTCTCTAGTTTCAGCATGAATACAGAGTGGGTGGGCATACTATGATGCTGATGAATTAGAGTAGCACCTTGGTTCCTTCTTTTTATCACACTGGTGCCAAGACAACAAACTCATCCTTTTTAGCAAGCATATAGTTTTTTGTCTTTGTTCCTGACTTGGAAACCTTTTTTATTGGTGTGATGGAGAGGTATTGGAATCCATTGCTTTGATGGAAATTATGCCTTTTTTGGTTGATATGTAAGTTTTTCTTTGCATGCTAATGGATAATATTCTTTGATCGACATGGATGAAGGATTTTGGAGCTGTTACAACAACAACTAATGCATTTTGGAAGGCTGGATGATCCTCTTCAATAAACCATATGGAGTTTCATTTTTTTCCTTCCCCCATTCCAAACTGATTAAATGTAACTGCCTAGGGAATCTTTGAAATTAAGGTGAAATAAACTACCAAATGAAAATGTGATTGTAATTGTAATTTTGACCTAATACTTGTCACCCCCATATCTTTATAAATAGGATTTCTGGGCCGATCACAAGTGTGGTTGGGTGGTTGGTTGTTTTGTGATTGATCACACATATATTTGTAAAGGATATTTAAAGTTTAGTTTTAAGTCTTAGGTTCGAGTCTACTAATATGTACATGAAGCTCTAATAATAATATTGGCATAATAGAATAGAATAGTGCAAGTTTGACACCATTTTCTCTCCTCTATACTAGTTGTATAAGCTATGAATAATATAATAAAAAATTGTCTTATTTGTCTCTATTGATTCCCAATGGATGTATGGTATTATTCTTTCTTATTAATTCAAATAATTGATTTAAATGCTTGAATAGAGGTATAGGTTTATATTAAAATTAGTGCTAGGATGCTAGTAAGAAGTGATGGTTGAGATATAATGTTGAAATACTATAATGCAGTATCCACAAAGATTTGACTAATGTCACATGTAAACATTTCTATCAAATTATGTGGGTGTTAGGATTGGCCCCATTCCAAGGATGAGGCACTGGTCTATGTGAGGTATTTGTATTGTATTGTGTTGATTAATTAAACAACAAACCATTTAATAAATTAAATTTTCTAAAAAGGGTTAAAACTATGTGATGTTTTACCATTCTCATGCTTTGAATATGAACATTTGTTAAGAAGAAACCAAATTCTTTGATATGTTTTGTCGGTTGAGCCTTTATATGAGAAGTATCTATTTTGTAATGTTCTTAATAAAATGAGATAGGAATATCATATGAACATAATAAGGATTACCCTCATGGGTTTTAAAGATCCCGAAGTGTAGAAGTAGGGGCCTCATAATCCTTACTTGTTTTTTTTTCAATCATTACCCTTGTCAATCATTGGATTCTAGAAGATACATAGGTAAATGGTAAGATTAAGTTTTGTTCTAAAATAATAACCAAAACATTTCTCCAATGTTTTTAAGCAATAATTGGTCCTCAAGTGATGTTAACTAGCTTAATGGATTGTAAACAATGACCTAAGGAAAATATAATCAAATTTATAGGACAATATCAAGAGCACTTTACTCAAAAATATCCTATAGTATTCTTTATGCTAATATTTAAAGGGTGTTTATAGGAAACTTGCAACTTAACATTCTAGACAAGATATTGTTGACAAATTATCCTTCATTTCAACACTTGTATATTGATCTTCATGTGATTACTAGATATCAGTTAGTAAATATGAACGAACACCTTTATCAACCCCTACTAGTCAATCTCAATCACTACCTCAAATAATTGACCAATCATTCAAAACTCGAAACAAAAACTTCATTAAAACAAACACTCCTCAAACTGCCAATCACATTGAAACATAATTTGCCACCACAAGTAACACTCCTTATCAATTTTGGCTAAGAGAGATAATTCAAACAATTTTCTGAATCTTTTTATGTGGTAATGTTACACATATTAAAAAAAAACATAATTCAACTCCCTATGATTAGGATAATTTACATAAGTAAACCTTTACCACCATACTTTAATGCCAAATAATTTTGTCAGTATCACCGTAAACTTAGAGATGATATTGAATGATGTATGTGTCCTAAGCACAAGGTGTAAGACCTCATTGATTCTAATTGAATCCAATTGTATGGTGTTAATGATAAAGGAAATAAATTAGTTTGTTCACCTAATAAAAACTTGCAAATATTCGCCAATCCATTACTAAGTCATTCATCCAACTTTGTGCTATGTAGTGATAATATTGAAGAAGATTATGATATGTCCAACATTATAAATATAATTGAAGTTCAACCTCATATGGATCAAATCACATTGTTGCAATATATTGCATTTACTCATAGTGATGCATCCATATAGGAATCAGGTGGTCCTCTCTACATCACTAGTCATATTTATGATAAACTCACAAGGGGGATACTCATTTATCCTATGTGTTTAGAGAACATGATCACTTAAGAATTCTATTTTTGTATAAAATTTGTAAAGACAATTATGAGAAATCAAAAGCATGGTTGAAGACTTATTATTTTTATGTTTTCCCTATGATAGGTTTGATAACTCTCCCACTCAAAATTGGACCAAAATGTTTGGATGTCTCATTGACCATTTTATTGATATAAGACTAATTTCATTTGAATTTAGCCTATTCATGGTTGTTTTATATGAATGCGGTCCCATCGGTTATACAAAAATGCATAAAATTTTCATTAAAAATCGAATACACATAATTTTTCATAGTGGATTATAACATTTAGATTCTTGTGGAATGTTTTTGTTAGGGTATTTTTGGACTCAACCTATTGAACCTGTAAAACTTTGATAAGATTGTTTTTTCATAGCAGATCAAAAATTTAAAGCTAAATGTATATTAGCAGAGTTGTCTCTTAGTAATATCCCACCTAAGGTTCCTTATTCTACTAAGGCTATAATGGATGTTTCTCCTACCCAAAAGGTATTGGAGCAACCAAAGTCTAAATCAAGTTTCCTCCCTCAATGACCTAGCATGTATGTTACAGTTCCATATCAACCATCATATAAAATACCAAGGGATAATCATATAATCAATTGTGTGCCTTTAAAATTAAAAAAACGTTTATGTACCTAAGAGCATGGTGATCTCCAAATCCACAAGGGTCCCTTTTTCTCCTCCTCTAAAGGAAGAAAATATACCTATGTTGTAAGATACCTTGATAATCCTTCAAAAGTTGAAACTCATCTAAGAAGAAATAAAACTGCTAAGGAGTGTAAGCATAGCCGTTATAATATAGCTCACCAAAGTTTTGAAAAGAATAAAAATGACCAACCATAGATCCAAACTAAGTTAGATGAATTACCTCTTTCCCATACATCCTCATCATCACCTAATTATAATATGTAACCCATACAAAAAAATTTAATTGAACCTTACATGTCTTGAACTAAACAAACAATAAAAAGTAATTATATGGATGATATTATTCATAAGCCACCTATTATGATAAACATGGATAGTGACTTGATGAAGAAGCCAAGATAGAGGAACAAGTGCATTATGAATCTCTTTTGTTCTCCAAATATATGGATTCACATGAGGGGAACCATGATAATCCGCATGAGGAGAGGGATCTACCATGTGTTGAACCCAAAAATACTCCTTGTACGACACTTGTTATAGTCCCTTTGGCATATTGTCTGCCTTACATGTATGATAATAAAGATTAAGATGTAGATGATTTTCATTAGATCGAATTGCATGTGTATTACCCTTTATGTATGTTTTGTGTATTTATTTATATTTTCTTGTACATGATGTATCTCATGTGATGTGATCCTTAGAGTTTCTTTATGTTCGTGAGTTTTTTTTGGATGACCCTTGTTCTTCTTGTTGCAACAAGAATACAAAGAAAATAAATCTATCATAAAATCCATCTATTTGTGTCTCCATTATTATTTATGTAGTAGACATTTTTTATTGTCTTGTGTCTTCCTTTTAGGGAAAATGAAATACATTGAGATATTTAGGTCTCTTCCATATTGACCTAAAAGTATTTTTTGTCATATCTATGTATATTTCTTCCATCGTGATTGTAGTTCCATGAGTATCTATTTGAATGATGTCAATTACAAGCTTAATCATACTATACATTAGTAAATATTTATACTAACCCTAAATCTATGGACCCCTTACGTGTCATTTATTATCTTTTTATGTGAATTTATCTTGGGGGCAACCCCTGTAATCAGTTATCTCTATTGGGAACTGTTATCAAATTTTCACTTACGACTCAATTTGACAGAGTTGATTTGTTCAAAGATTCATTTTAAGGTGAAAATTTTAATTAACTTCTATAGATGTTTAACCATTGCAAGTGCTTGAAATTTTGATGAATTTTAAAATGCAATGTGTTTATAATTGCTTGATATCAGTTACAACATTAAGTATTGCATGAAATGAAAAAGAGATGCTTTCATTCTGATATTCAATTATAGTGTTTCAAATGTTTTGCAAAAGGATAAAAGTACGTAATTAAACAAGTGTTTCACAAATTTTGTATTCGTATTCATTGGGTAATGGAAACCAAGTGTCCCACACAAGCCATCAGAGTAGCTGAGATAGTGTATCAAAAGGAACATTCTACACTCTCGAATATTAGAGGAAAAGAAAAACATATAAGAAAGAACATAATCATCATTACCTGTTATCTTCAGTTGATTCTAGAATGGTGCACCATACTTTGTCTTTGAGCTCCTTATTAACTTGCAAAAGATGTAAAAATATTTTAGAACTCTGATTATGAACATTCCTATATTAATCATCAATAATAATGTAGAGTGTTGCTAATGATACATTGAAACAACTGGAGTTGCAAGAGCAAGAAATGTGACATAAGCCAAGGAAGAAAAATTATAACATATTTTTCTATCTAATTGTTTTTTCTTCCTATGTAGGTATAGGGCAAGTCATGCTGCTGATTAGATGAGAAATTTCAAAGCATGTGGTACAAAATGGGCTCCCACAAGGTTTGAGACCTGACATGTTGTCCCTCATGCATTCAAAGAGGGATTGAAGAAGAAACAGATCCAAAATGCTAAGGAAAGGCATCCATAAAATGAATGTATCATAAATGCCATGTCAACTCAATAGTTGACCATTCAGGAAAGCCAACTCTTGAAGTGCAATGAATTTGATGGAACCCCTAAAAATTTTGTTCCATCTCCCTAGTCTTGGTGAATTTAGGAGGTTGTGGGTTTATGTCTCCTACTAATATGAAGGGTTTAAGGTTTACTTTGGTCTTATTTTTAAAAACCCTTCAATCCTATATCTTGGCCTTTGTTCTATTTTGATGTTGACTCCTTCTGCAAGTGAGCGGTATTTTAAGTCGTGACTTTTGATGTCAAATCCTATTGAGTGGTTGGCCCTCTGGTTTGGTCTCATGTTAGGTTATTATTCTGTAGTTGTCCTAAGTCAAGCTAAAATATTTCACCCTAATAAAAATATTCTTTTTTATGTTACGTTCATGGCCTCATCATTCTAGGTTGGGTCCCTTTCAAGGTTAATTTTTTTGACATGTGTAGGTACATGAGCCCTTGGATGATGTGCAAATGATGAAGAGGATATCAGTCGTTCCCTGCCTATCCATTCCATTTTGTCTTGAATTATTTTATTCATTCAGGTCACGGGTGAAGGACATGTGTCCTTAATGATTAGTGGGCCAGAAATCTCTTAAAAGGAGTGTAGATTGTCACTAAATATTGATCAACGGTTAGAGATCATTGAAGTGGATGCATCTAGATCATTTCCCGCTAAACCGTCTTCTTTTCTCAGTTACTTAAATAACCACACAGGCTAGCGGGTGATTGCCCTTTTTCTTCACTTTGATTGGTCTCAGGATTCATGTTGTTGAATGCCATCTTGGTTGATGGTTGATTGTGGGTGATGTGGAAAATTTTGTATCACTCCCCGCCATCTAGTGTGGACCTCATCCTTCCTTCCAGCCTCTCAATGGGGAAGCGGGTGTCTATAATTTGGGGTAACTTAAAGGATGTGAGAGGTAATGTGTGTGTTACTAAAGTGAATATATTACATGTGCCTAAATATCTTTTAATCTGGGTTGTTGATGTTTTATGAAGGATAATGCTACTACTAATTAAGGAGTGTGTATGATGAGGCAATGAGATTTAATCTTAGTTACTCCTCATCTTCCCGTTGATAAGAGTTGAATGTGAGTTATGGATCATGTGGGTAAGGGGAGACAGACACATGGATCATGGCAGAAAAGACAAAGAGATGGTGGGGCCTGCATGTTACGAACAAGTGTTTCCACATGGCCTCCTACCATTTGAAAAAAGTTGTGATTGTGTATAGTCGAATCTTTCATAATAATTTGATCAAATCTAGGTCATGGATGAATCAACTCACTAGGAGAATCAATGGTTGGTATTCAAAAAGTTTGATGGCAAGCAAGCCATTCTGGTTCTCATGAGTGATCTTTAATAGCTAAAAGGACATTGAGCTACCAAAGTAGGTAATTGCATGATTTTTAATGTTTTCTTCAAAAATGTAATTCAACATTGTGAATACATTCAATACATTCTTGGAGATCATTTTGTGGTTTCTCAACATCTTCTCACATCGAAACCAGGGTTGTCAACTTGCAAGAAAACAATAAGTCAATTATAATTTTTTTCTGGCATTAGTGATAGGTTGTGTTTTCTCAAATCCTTTGTCTGCTAGGGTTTTTCTTGGTTTGACTATTTAATATTCGGCATTCTAAAAAAGATTTTTTTCAATTCCGCATTTTTATAATTCATGCCAAACCCTTGCAAAAAGTTGTAGGTCTTGCTCAGTTAGAAAAAAAACCTTGCCTTGTTGTATTCCTTGAAATATGGCTCTTAAGGTAAAAAAAAATTCATCTACAAGTGATGCTTCTATCCCCAAAAGAACTTTGAATACAAATATTATGGACTAATTACCACCTTCCACTAGCGACAAAACCAAAAGTCAATTGATTCCCAAAGGACCACAAAAAAGAAGGCCTATTTGACAAAAGAGGTTCTATCAAAGATGCTAGATTTCCCTATACGGGATGAGAATTGTTATATAGTTGGTTCAGGAATAGAAATATGGGTGTCCCAATAGGAAACCCTTGGAATTGGGATTTGGGAAAGCTAATTGTACCAAATGATTATATGGATGTTCACTTGCTAAAAGCAATAGCTGCTAACTATGACCCAGTCGCAAGGACCATTAGAACCTATGATGGAAATGAAATGGTTTGGATCACTAAGGAGGAATTGGGTCTGGTTTTCAATCTCACTAAATGGAATGATGAAATGCCTAAGATAAATGAAGAAGCTCTTAATTAGGAATATGAGAAGACCAAGACTTCATTCAAAGTCCACGTTTTACCAAGATTTCTAGCAGAAATCATAGGAAAAAATGTTGTGATAGGTTCATGTGATAAGGAACCTTTTCCTGTCAACTACTTTGTTCTTTATTTCAAGAGAACCTTCTATTCCATTTGTCAAATAATTGGTTATGATCTTGTGTCAGGAATTTCAATGTCCTAGATGTATATGGCTGCCCATATCCAACATCCCATTTTTTGTGCAATATATGACTATGCGGGATTTCTTTTTGAAAGAATGCATGAGGGGATGATGAGGTTGAAGAAAGAAGAATTTGAAGTAGGATGTAGTTGGTATTCACTTCTAATGCATATGTTTTTATACAAAGATGCAATGTATTTTGGACAAAACATTAATTTGGAAAGAAAGGTAGGTGAATTGGATCTTCGTGTGCAATGTTGGACCACAATATTGGCCAAGGATGACAAGACATATGATTATGTCACTTTCTAGAATTTGTATGCTTCTAAGTTGAAGAGAGATTTGGTTATAAGATTGCCCAATGTTCCTATAGCTTTACATGATTTCTTAAGACCAAAGAAGAGAAGGTTTGAGATATGCATTGATCATAACTAGGGAGATGTTATCCCACTCCCTGATTTTACTATTTTGAGACTATATGGTTCCAAAGTAGCACCTCGTTGCCCAGGTTTGTGCCAAAAAGAATTGGTTTCCTTGAAGTTATGTGGAAATTGGGAAACATTGAAAATGAACATCTGTTGAATCAAGGAAAGGGAACTTTCTTTCCTTTACATGCATTTTTATTTTATTTTATGATGGCCAAAGGTGGTTGGAATAGTATCATTGAAGTGCCCAAAATGTACCACATGTAAAGAATGATAGAGACGGTCAGATATGATCCTAAAGGTTTTATGGCTTGGTTGAATGATAGAAACAAAAGCTACAAATATGCTCATATTTTACACTATCCAGAAGATATAATAAGGAATGTATCTGATAGTATGGAATAGGAAAAGAGATTGGCAAGGTGGATTGCATTTAATAAGATACAAAGGAAGATAAAGTAGGAAGAGCCTAATTACAAAATCTTTCCTAAGGGTGAGGATATAATTCAGAAGGTGGAGCATGTAACAAGAAATTTTGATTCAATAGTGGGCCATCTTGAAACTAAAGGGGTAGTCAGTAAGGATAAAGGGAAGGATCCAATTGTTGAAGAAAAGAGTGGAGAATGAACCTCTTCTATAGGAGAAAAGTCTACATCATGAGCCCCTGAGGAGCCAAAAATAAAGTTTTTAATAAGAAGGAATAAAGCAAAGAAATTCGATGAACCTAGTTCTCCCACTCAGCATGAGGAACATAAACCTCCTTCTCCTATGTTACAAGTACCACCCTTATCTCCACCAAGGTAGGTAAAGCCTGAAATTGTAAATGTTCATTCTCCACCACCTAGTGAGGTACCCCTGAAGGAGCCACCATAGAAAAGACATAAAATTTTGACCACTAGTTTAGTGGATTATGATTATGAAGGCTCTAATGATGATATTTGGGTATCTGAGTAGGATATACAAGGAGTTCCTATTGCATCTGTAGTGAGGGTGACAAATCAATTAGGAAAAATATTGAGTAGTGTTGATCTTAGAGGGAGCAATGGAAATGATGACATGAGGGTTGAGGCATGTACCAAATTCTTGGATGATGAATCATTTGTGAAAACTCAATATTTTTTGGAGTTTGTATATAGGGCTAAAAGAGATGAATATGTAAAGAGTGTGGCTTTAGAAAGGAGCCTCCATACAAAACTGCCTAATACTGTCATTTATAAAAAGGTATTAAGGGAGATGAGAGCCAAGTTTCAAAACCTGACTGCAAAAGAAGGATGAGAATTTGTGAGAGCAAGTCGTATCTTGTTACTACAAGAGTGGGATTTAGCTTCATCCATAGCTTTTGATACAATCAAGAAATGTGACATACCAAGCTCTATGATACAGAGGAGGAAGCTACACTTGCATTACAAGGATCTACTTTTAGTGAAGAGTGGGAAGCCTTGGCCATATGGTCTTTAGCCCCAAATACAAGAAAGCTAGACATTGTTGAGCCTACACCTGATTATAGGGGAGGCCTAATAATAAAGAGAGTGTTAGAAACATCAACTTTGGAAGTTGTAAATTTATTTGTTCATGTTGTACAATTTACCAGGGCCATTGTGGAATCCATAACTGCTGAGAAGGATAAACTCAAAACAAAATTGAAAAATTTGTTGGTTAAGTATGGTGACCTTGAGAGAGATAACATGAAATTGCATACAAAGATGGAATTGATGGAAGATATTTTGAAAACTTTGCAACCTAGAAAGCTTAAGAGTAATGATGTTGATTCCCCCACTACTACACAAGAGGACATATCCCCTTAATTTACTACTGATATAAGTAATTCATGGGAAATTGTGCCATATAATATGGGAAACGCCCATTTCTATAGTAGAACCTAGTGTATCAAAAGGGCAACAGGTGGAAGGGGATGTTAAAAGGGAAGATTTTCTTAAGGAATTAAGTCAATACAAGGACAAGTGTAAAATTCATGATGAAGATCATTTTAAAAGCAACATGAAGATTGTCACAATAGTATTAGAGCATTTAAAAAAAAAGTGAATAACAAACTGAATAGTATTCACTACAACTATTCGTCCATGGTTGATGCCATTAAATTTTTTGATATTGATAGAGAAAAATCCATTCCACTTATGGAGATCTGGATCCCTAGGAAGCAAGATTTAATATTGATAGGTATTGGGGTTAAGTAGGATCCCAATCCACCTAAAAGCTTTAAACCTATTGTCCTTCTTGTAAACAAGATTGAGGGATACGAAGGGAATGTTGAGGCATTGGAAAACAAGATAAAGGAATTGGTGAAATCCTTTCATAGATCTCAGCATGGTCTTCTTCCATCTATCTTAAGAGATGATGGCAACATTAAAACTTTGTAGGAATGGAGACGTGAAGTAAACAGTGTGATTTCAGATCAAGCTATAAAAATCTGCAACAAGTGTGATATGGATATGTTAGTCCATGCTGAGACTATGTTGCTATAATTTGATAAAGAAGCTAACCAAATTGTCACCAAATATGCACCTTATAGGCAGAGAGTTGATGAAGTAATGAAATTTGATTGGCCAACTAAAGATGAATTTCTAGCATGGAAAGGCAGATATTTGGAAGGAGTGGAGGCTTTGCAGTAGTAATGGCGGGTTAGTATATAAAGGTTTGAATTTTGCAACCATGATGAGTAACGGATAGTTGGGAATGCACTTCATAGCCTGGATTTAGTAAAAATTAGGCTTATGTTAAAGTATGGATAAATATAGTGCATCTTCTTCAAAATTGATTTGATGACAGTGTTGTAGATGTGGTCTTACCTTTGTCTTTTTTTTCTATCTTCTTGTTGTTTCTTTTCCTTTTTATGCATGGGCGCAAGTTTTGAGGTAACTATTTGGTTGAACCCATTTTGAAGATTGGACCCAATCCCTTACAAAGAACGAGGACTATATTCATTTCTTCACATGTCTCCCACCTCTTGGGAATGTGTTGTAACTGAATGGGAGAATCTTTGATATAATGGTCCAATAGGGTTTTCACACATGTACTCTCAGGCTTGAGGCTTATTTTTCTCCTTCGTTTCTATAAGAAGGAATTCAGGGCCAAGAAGTAGGGGTTAGTTGTTTTATGAAATTAACACTCAAAGTTATAAGAAGAATATTAAGCATGTTTTTAGATTTTTTGTCTTAAATTATAGAGTTCATAATTATATATGTAGTTTCGATAATAGAAAAGAAAAACATATACTAAGAAATACCAATTTCATGGCTATTGTCTCTCCCTGTGCTCATTTTGTGAGTTATGAATAAAAGTAATCTAGGATGTCTTTTATTTGTCTGTATTGTTCATTGGTGGATGTTTAATTTTATTCTTGCTTATTAATTCAATGAATTAATTCAAATGCTTGGAGGAAATTACTAACTCATAAGAATCAAGCGCTAGGATATTGATAACTAGTATTAGTTGTGAATGTGATAGGGGAATGTTGTAATACAATAACTCTTGAGATTATATGTTGCTATTGCTAAATTATTATCTAGTTATATTGGTTGGTTATGACTTCATTCTTAGGATGAAGGCACTGGTTCCTATAGAATGTTAATAATTCAATTTTTTTGTTGATTAGTTAAATAATCACTTTTTAATCTTTGAACTTTTATGGATACCACTGTATTTTTTTGTGTGTTGATGTTCCACATTCTCATGTTCTAAGTATAAAAATTTGATAAATAAGCTATTGACTTCTTTCATTTATTAGGATCTTCAGTAGTCAAATGAGAAGTATCTGTTATTTGAAATTTTTTTTATTATAATTACATGAATTTAGAAGTATACATTGTGGGATAACCCTCTCGGGTTTCATAGAGCCCAAAGTGTAGGAGTAAAATTTTTTTAGCTTCCACTCGTTCATTGGCCAATCCCTTTGGAGTGTTGATTATTGGAAATGGTAAAGTCCATACGTGTTTTTGGAGATAAGTTTGGCTCTTAAAAAATAACCAACAAAATTGAAAATCATGAGTGGTCAACTATTTAAGTACAAATTCATGAATGTGATAGTGAACAGGCATACATAATTACCTTGTTTGTAATCATCAATTACAGTTGAAGAAAATTATGCAAAGTTCTAGAACATCATAATCAAATGCTTCTATTTCAAAATATTTCATGCCAAGGTTGCATTTACAACATCATGATTGTTGTCTATGAAGTTTGAACATAAAAAGCACTAAATGAAGCTTAGTATTGTGGAAAAGAAGTGAAATGTGCATGTTTTGAAGCATTAGAATGCATTGGACTCATTAAAAATAGCTAAAAATGAAACATTAAGAACATAAAAGTTGTTACAAAGAAGTGTTTCTAGAATTTCAGTTGTTTTCTCACACTACAGTGGCTAAAATAAAATGATTGCATAATGAGAAGTAAAGAATAACACGGAAAAATGCATTTGAGCTTGGGTGATCCCACCATAGTGGTTTGCAATTTTTGGCCAAACTGGACACTGAAATTATTATTTTTAACTAAATCTTCACATTCATGCACCTATAGCAGCTAAACCATGAGGAATTTGAAGATGATGCAAACTAGAGTCTCATCACATTTTTTCTGTAGATTCTAAAAATAATTTTTTCAATTTTTTTGGAATAATATTGCACTTCTTTTTCCATCTCCCACAAAAATTGTTTTTTTTCAGAAAACAACATTTTAAAAAAGTGACACGCACCGTATACAAGATAACTTTTTTTGAATGAAGGGTAAAATTCTAATTTTTTCGAATTTAGATTTTAACTACGATATCTAGCACTTTCATTTGGTCTCATATTTTTTTATCGAATATTTTTTCCTTAATAGAGTTTCAAAGTCAAACCAATTGCAATTCAAACATAGGCAGATTGTATACAACATAAATTTTTCTGTATGTATCAATTTTTTTAATTTGTTTTTAATAGATCAAGGAAATCAATACCCAACACAAACATATTTAAAAAATATATTTTTTGATAATTTTCTATTTTTCCATAAGTGCAAAACAAAGAGCTTGATTTTCGGTGAAAAACCTATGTTTAATAAAACTAAAAAAACACATACATAATTAAACCAAAACATATTAAAATTATATTCGTGGGATAGCTCATTTAGAGGACTACCATAATCATTTCAAATAAATTTTAAATTAATTCATTTGATCCCCCAAAAGGTAAATCAAAAGTGATTTTTTATCAGCATTTTGATAGGTGTAAAGGAGACTCATTTATAGGTATGGTTTAAAACTAGTGAGGTTCTATCCAAGGGGGTTTGATATGAGGTGGTTTGATCAAACCCTCTTCAATTGTAATCCTTAAAATGGAAATTTTAAAGGATTAAATCATTATATTTTCTAAAAATATGTGATTTCAGCAAAAATCAGTTCCTCTCAGAAATTGTAAACTAGCTTTGTGGGATCACCCGCTCGTGAAAATCTGTATATTTTATCAAGCAAGTAACTGAGCTACAACAATAACATGAATATGAAATAATTTCATTTTGTTCTTTCAAAACAATGCATCTATGCTATGGTAAACCAGTGCCAATATCAAGCCAAGGTTTTGAAGGATGAAGTGCAAAGGTGCCATACATAGGTTTTTCTAGAAATAGAGAGTATTTCAAGTTCAGATAATGGAGGACCCAAGTCATATTCTCATACCAACGACCTGGAAAGGCTAAAATTTTGCCTTCATAAGTCACAATACCCACTCAAGGTTTCAGAGGAAAAATGCAAATAAAAAAGGAGGGAGTTGATGGTTTGAACCCTAGTTTAGTGTCTTCAAATTGAGAAATAAAGCAATAGCCCTGTGGCCATAAGGATTTGAGAAACCCTCAAAATGGAAGCTCATACTTAAAAGGTGGTTTCATTAAACAACAGTGATAGCATTTACATGGTAGGGCCAAGCCCTCATTTTCATTCAACAATTGAGGAAGAAATATAAAGTGGTCACAACCTATGTGAATGGTTGATCCCAAAAAATTCACAATCCTTCATATTTTTGTAAAGAAAATCTTGATAAAGCTTTATTTAAGAGGGAAATGAAATCAGTAGTGGATCTTACCTTCATATATCTATGGAAGAACTCAATGGAAGACGTGGAAAAACCCCACAGGTGACTCAAAACAATGTCCATAGCTGACCAAGAGAGTGGAAAAAGTGTCGATGCAACAAGAAACACAAAATAAATGCATCAAAAACCATGATATCTTTGAGCTCTAAGGCCTTATTTCTCAGTAAATAAAGCCAGTGAGGAGATAAAAAAAAATTCAAAAGCTTACCATCAACAAGGAGGGTTGAGTACTATCGAGTTTTGAAGGAGAGAAGCTCAAATGGTGGCTCCTAGGCGAAACCCTAATTCCTCCATGGTGCTACACAAGTAGGGTTCTATTCTTCTCCTAAAGGTCGATGATGAAAATGACAGTGGAATGAACATTTGGAAGGCCTTTTTGTGAGTTAAGGTTTTCACCCTATAATCGGCCTATGTGAATTTTATCAAATATATTTTTAATTTTCAAATGCCTTGCTTTATATTGCCTAGAACGAAACTTTAGCCTTGGCTTTTTAATTTTTCTTTGATTTTTATAGAAAATCAAATACATATCATGCATATGACCCTTTTAAAGTAGCCCCTTTTCCTTAGAAAAAATTTCATGCCAAGCTACCTTTTAGAAATCAATCGATGGCTTTAGGTCATCAAGTTTTGCCTAAATGAATAATGGAAAATATATTTTTTATGATTTTTTATATAAAAAAAAAATATGTAAAGGAGCATTGCATATGTAACATTTGATTTTTTACAAAGATTAAATAAAAAAATCGAAATGACTAAAGACTAAAGGGAGGGAAAAGACAAAGAATTTGAGGAGAAATAAAAATAAAGGGAACCCTTATATTTTGTAATTCAGAAAATACAAGATATAAAACACTGATTAAGCAATGTGTTTATAAATTGCTTGATGAGTTATTATTTTTAAATGCAGTTAAAAGGCACTTCAGTTCACACTAAAACTTTCTATTTTTGGATTCAGTCTTGGGTGGATTTGAAGAAAAGATGCCACACTAAATTATCTATTTTCAGTTTCCAACAATTCATACCTAATTTTGAGGCCTTTTGGATCAACCTTTGGATGATAGAAAGTTTCCAGCTTTTTGATGGGTTTTGGAGTTGTTTTAGGGACTAAATCTCAAGATTTTTCAAGGAGCACAAAAATGTAGAAGGGTTGCCTCTTGGAGGGATAGCAGCTTGATTTTTCAATTTTTGGCACTATAGGGTCACATCTTGGCTATAAGTTTGAGAAAATTTAATTTCTCAAGGTTTAGAATCATACAGTTTCTTGCTTTCCTAGTGATATTGAGAGCTTTGTAAACAAGATTTTGGATCAAATTTTGATGTCCTATTCCTCCACTTACAATAAAGCAGTAGATTTCTCCTTCTCTCCTTCTTGTCATAATCTCATGCTAATAGTATGACTTTGTTGTGATTCAGATTGTCAAATCTTTCTTTATCCTCTTATTGTGGGTGATTGTCAATTTTTTCAATAGGTTCAGGTTGCACATTGTATTCTTTCTTAAGAGTCTTTATGCAAAATATTGATGAACTAAAAGCATTGTTGTGAGTTGTGTGAGTTAAGTGTTGTCAAAGAGGTGTTTTGAGTTAATTTTAATCAAGATCTATTTTTTTAGTTGATCATCTTAAGTTGTAGGTGTTAGAGTATTTTAGTTCTATCCTACTCCTTTTCCCTTGAAGTTGCATAGGTTAGGTGGTTAGTTGAAAGGGAACCAACCCACTCTAGAGATTCACTCTCTCCAATCGATTTACCCACAAGCCAAACAGTGTTTCCATGTTGCGATAAGATAGAAAAGTGCAACTTTCCTAAGGGTTCTATCCTAATCACCAAAAGTTTTTGGCATGCCCAGTGGAACCCTAGACTTTGTCTTTAGGGTTTTTTTGAAAATTCTAAGCTGTTATCTAGTATATGCATCAACAATTTTTCTACCTACAAGAGGTTTTAATGAATATACTTGGTGACTCCTAACTTTTTGGTTTGCTTCTAGACTTAGTACAGAAAATTCATGACAAGAATTCAGACCAAATCAAGCCCAATCCCTTTTGAATACTTGCATCTCTCCCTATCGAGAAGGAGATCCAGAACTCTAAGGAGAACTTTTAATCTAGCAGGAAGAACTAAATCCACTCCTCTAGAGCTCAATCCCATAATTTTTGTAAGATGGAGCACAACTCCAATTTCATAAGCTCCACCCATGCCTAGGTAGTTTTCCTTTGCACCATTCAATGGAGGCAGTTCATTGTTACTAGAAAGGCATGAAGATATTCTAGTGGTTGCCATAATTTACTAGTGAGGACCAAACTACCTCGATCAAGCAGATCCAAGATGTATCCACACTTTGCTCAGTACACAATATCATGGAGGAGTATGTGGCCTTGACATTACTAGTATCTTCACTAAAAGGAAAATCTCTACAATAGTTAGAGGGCTGCTAGCTAACTCAATTTCCAATTGGGACCAACTTAGTGATGGTCTTCATAGACAAGTCTGACCATCTTTCACTTTTACAAAAGTTGAGCACCATCAAGTGTACTCCACATGAGAATATGTCTGACTTCAACTACCATTTCTAGAGAATCTAGGATAGAATCCCACAAATTGTAAAACCATCTCCTGAGCATGCATTTTTTTTCTATCTAAAAGCTTTAAATTCTGAAATTTTAGTCATGATTCAGTCAATCAGGGGTTTTACTTTTCCTAATTCATATGAAATTTCCATAAGAGCTGAAAAATGTCTAATACAAGTATGTAAGATTTATCCTAGGGTGCCCATGCCTATATTTTGTGAGGTTAAATCACTTATAAATTCCCCCCCCATAGCCTCTATACCTATTGTCCAAGCAATAGGTTATCAAGCCTCCACCTAAGAGAATGTGATTCCAAAGACAAATAGGGAGATTCAGGAGATAGAAAACATGATACAATCTCTAGGAATGACTTTTAGCAATGAATTCATGAATCTTAAAAAACAAGTTGGCCAAGAAAAATGGCCTCATACAACCCATTATCAAAAAAATCAACCGAGTAGGGGACCTTACCAAAATGATTATCAAAAAACAAATCCTAACTCTAGTCCTTTCAGACCTTATGATCCTAATATTCCTAGCCCATGAAGAGAACTTGTACCTCAAAATAACTTGGCCCAAGAACAAGAGTGGTGTTACCCTTGTGATCAACCTCACAATCAGGCTGTTTGTATGAAAAAAATGGAAAATCAAGCTCTTGTTGTACAAAACAATTATGTTGGCCAAGAGAAATTATCAAGTGGGAATGTAGATCAATGTAATAATTCTGAAATTGCTTTGATGAACTTGCATAACACTTATTTTTGTGGAATCAATCACTACCAAGGTCTGAACCAGCAAGGTTCATCTATTGCAACAAAAAAAGAGCAAAAAGATGAGCAATGGATGTTGATAAACAAGCTACAAATGTTGGAATACAAGTTTCAAAGGACTAGAATCAGGCCAATCTATCTTGAGCTTCCCTAGTAGCCATGAATATGCATATTCTATAGAGAGAAAAACAAAGAGAAAATGATACGGCTTCATCAGCAGCTGAACACAAGGTAACCCATATATCTTTCCATGTAGTGGAGCATTTAAAAAAGGATACAGTTAGCCTATCCATCATGGATGCACCTAACATCCTCGAACAAAAGGATTTGCTGCAAAATTCTCTAACTAAATTTACGACTTAAATGTTTCAAATGAAGATTAGAACATAATGGTGCTTGCCAATAATCTAGAAGTGAAAAGTGAGAAAAAAAATAGAGAAGTAAAACCTCCTTTGTTTTACTTGAGCCTCATAATTGGGGACAAACTTATCCACAATTGCATGATAGAATTCGGAGCTAGCAACTTTGTGATGCCAAATAGTGTAGCAGACAAGTTGGGCTTAACCTATGAACCTATGGCTAAGTGGGTAGTACAATTGGATGGTTCTATTGTCCAAACAACAAGAGTGATTAAAATTTGGTCCTCACCCTTCATGCTTTCCCAAAATTTGTTGTCCCCCAGGACATCCATGTGATTGAACTTCCACCTCACTTTCCATTGTGTCTATCCAAATACTTAACTATTAAATTATGAGGCTTCTTGTCTACTTATTAGTCCCATTTATTCTTCAAGACCCGATATGGTACCAGAGTCACTATTAGGTCTAAACCTCTAGCCAAGGACCATATTGAGCCTTACATTCCTAGCCCAGTAAATTCCAATCTCTACACCACAGATGGGCTGAAGAATCAATCCATGACATCAAGTCCCAATGTACCCAATAGAGAATAAAATGTGAGTGAGTGGGTTTCCCAAGATCACAAACTTGATCCTTCCGGCCACAACGAGGAGGAAAGATTAGACATTTACGTAATACACAAGCTTGGTGCAGCAGTCCCCAACCTGGTCAGGGACCTAGGTCAACCTTCTGATAGTAACCCAAAGTTCTTGAAAGATGAAGATGTTACTAAAGAATGGAAAGATTTTTTGTTTGATGACCAAGTTCCAAGTGAGGAAGAAAATCTAGAGGAACAAGAAAGGTATGCTAAAGAATGGATGGAGCTACTATTTTAAGATTAGGAATTGGAGGAATCTTTGGAAGAGAATTTTCAACAATATGTAGAGGTAGATCTAGAGTGGATAGTAATGCAAATTGATGAATAGAATGGGAATCGAGAAGAGATCCTCAGAGGGGATCCCTTTGAACGTTCAAAATCACTTAATGGAGAGCATGAAGAAGAAGAAATTTCCCTCACTTTGAGGATGAGTTGGAGGAGGATCTTCTTATCGAAGATTTTATCCCACCTGAGGAAATTTTTGCTGATTTTCTAGTTCCAATGGATTAGCTAGAAAGGTTGCCAAATTTTGATAAAGAATTCCAAAAAAATATAGCTATGATTGGATAGATGCCAACTTGTGAGTAGATCTTTTATGAAGAAATTTGATGAGATTTTATTGAAAAGGGTTGATTTCCAACCACTTGAAGAGATGAACAACAATGTGATATCATATGTTTGTGAAGAAGAACTCAAAGAGTTTATTGTTGGGGATTTTGTCCTCAAATGGGATGAGTAGAAGTGAAAACAAGGAAGGCATTCAAAGTTTCATGCTTTCTAGGATGTCCCTTATGTCATAACAGAATCCAAAGAGCAGAATTCATTCCAGATCTTTAGGTTGAATGGAGAAATGATTTTTGTCCCAACCAATGGGATTCATCTGAAGCATCACTTTTGAAGCTTGAGGTACTACTTTGTATTATAGTAGTTTAGTTGCTACAAATAAGTTCTTTCGAAGCACATTTCCTTTTAGTTGTCTTTCATAAGTGTTGTTGCATAGGTTTTTCCAGCCAATAGGGCCTATTTTTGTGCTTTTGTTTGGGTTTTCTTCAGTTTCTTGCTGTTTGGAGGAGTTTTCTAAGTTTTGAGAAGGTAAAAGTGACACCATGGCCAATGGACATGCATAAGGCAACTGGCCTAGTGCCTAGCAAGAAAGCATCTCATAGAGGTCGCTAAAAGTGATCAATTTTTCACTTACAACTCAATTTGATAGAGCTAATTTGTTCAAAGAATAATTTTACGGTGAAAATTTTAATTAACCTCTACAGATGTTTAACCATTGCAAGCATTTGAAATTTTGTGGAATTTTAAAATGAAATGTGTTTAGAATTGCTTGATATCAATTACAACATTAATTATTGCATGAAATGAAAAAGAGATGCTTTCATTCTGATATTCAGTTATAATGTCAAATATTGTTTTGCAAAAGGAGAAAACTATAGAATTGAACAAGTGTTTCAAATTTATGTTGTATTTGTATTCATTGGGTAATGGAAACCAAGTTTCCCACACAAGCCATGGGAGTAGTTGACACAATGTATTAAAAGGAACATTCTACACTATTGAAGATTATAGGAAAAGAAAAAACATATAAGAAAGAACATAATCATCATTTCCTGTTTTCTTCAGTTGATTCTAGAATGGTGCACCATCCTTCATCTCCAAGCTCCTGGTTGACCTGCAAGAGATGTAAAAATTTGTTAGAGCTCCAATTATGAACATTTCTATATGAATCATCGACAATAATGTAGAGTGTTTCTAGTGATACATTGAAACAATTGGAGTTGTAAGAGCAGGAAATGTGACAGAAGCCAAGGAGGAAACATCATGATAACATATTGTTTTATCTAACATTGTTTTCTTCCTATGCAGGTATAGAGCAAGTCATTCTACTAACCAAATGAGAAATTTCAATGCATGTGGTGTAAAATGGGCTCCCACAAGGGTTGAGACCCGACATGTTGTCCCTCATTCATTCAAAGAGGGATTGAAGAAGAAACAAATCCAAAATCCTCAAGGAAAGGCATCCATTGAATGAATGTATCATAAATGCCATGTGAACTTAATAGTTCACCATTTAGGATAGTCAACTCTTGAAGTGCAATGAGTTGAAAATCATGAGTGGTCGATTGTTTAAGTACAAATTCAAGAATGTGATAGTGAACAGGCATACATAATTGCCTTGTTTATAATCATCAATTACTGTTGAAGAAAATGCAAAGTTCTAGAACATCATAATCAAATTTTTCTATTTCAAAATCTTCCATGCCAAGGTTTCATTCACAACATCATGATTGTTTTCTATGAAGTTTGAAGATCAAAAGCACTAAATGAAGCTTAAGACTGTGGAGAAGAAGTGAAATGTGCATGTTTTGAAGCATTAGAATACATTGGACTCATGGCAAATGGCTACAAATGAAACATTGAAAACATAAAATTTGTTACAAAGATGTGTTTCCATAATGTCAGGTGTTTTCTCACACTACAATGGCTAAAAGAAAATTATTGCATGATGAGAAGTAAAGCATAACAAGGAAAAATACATTTCAGAGTGAAAATTTGTATATTTTATCAAGCAAGTAAGTGAGCTACAATAATAACATGAATATGAAATGATGTCATCTTATTCTTTCAAAACAATGCATCTATGCTATTGTAAGCCAGTTCCAATATCAAGCGAGGGTTTCGAAGGATGCAAGTGAAAAGGTGCCACACATAGCATTTTCCAAAAATGGAGAGGACCCAAGTCATATTCTCATACCTGTGGCTTGGAAAGGCCAAAGTTTTGCCTTCATAAGTCACAATACTCACGTAGGGTTTCAGATTCAAAATGAAAATATAAAAGGAGGGAGTCAAGGGTTTGAACCCTCGTTTAGTGTCTTCAAATTGAGAAATAAAGAAACTAGCTCGCGGCCATAAGGGTTTGAGAAACCCACAAAATGGAAGCTCATACTTAAAAGGTGGTGCCATTCAAAAATAGTGATAGAATTTACATGGTAGGACCTAGCCCTTATTTTCATTCAACAATGGAGGAAGATATATATAGTGGTCATGGCCTATGTGAATGGTTGAGCCCAATAAACTCACAATCCTTCATATTTTTTTAAAGAAAATCTTGATAAAGCTTTATTTAGGAGGGAAATGCGATGAAATGAAATGGAAAAAAAATACTACCTTCATTTATCTATGGAAGAACTCAATGGAAATCATGACCAAACCCCACAAGTGGCTAAAAATAATGCCCAAAGCTGGCCAAGAGAGTGGAAAAAGTGTCAAAGCCATAAGAAACAGAAAAGAAATGCATCAAAAACCATGATAGATGTGACCTCTAAGGTCTTACTTCGAATCAAATAAAGTCAGTGAGGAGACAAAAATGAAGTCGAAAGCTTACCATCAACAAGGAGGGTTGAATACTGTTGACTTTCGAAGGAGAGAATCTCGAATGGTGGCTCCCAAGCGAAACCCTAATTCCTCCATGAAAACGCATAGGAAGGGTTATTTTCTTCGCCAAAATGCTGATGCTGCAAATGACAATGGAATGAACATTTCGAAGGCATTTTTGTGAGTTAGGGTTTCCACCCTATAATCGAACTATGTGATTTTTATCAAATATATTTTTAAATTTTGAATGCCTTGCTTTATATTGCCTTGGCCAAAAACTTTAGCCTTGGATTTGTATAGAAAATCAAACACATATCATGCATATGGTGCTTTTAGGGTAACCCCTTTGACTTAGCGAAATTTTATGCCAAGCTACCTTTTAGAAATCAATCGATGGCTTTAGGTCATCAAGTTTTGCCTAAGTGAATAATGGCGAATATTTTTTTTATGATTTTTTATATAAAAATCAAATATGTAAAGGCGCATTGCATATGTAACATTTGTTTTTTTACAAAGATTAAATGCAAAAATCAAAAGGACTAAATACTAAAGGGAGGGAAAAGAAAAAGAATTTGAAGAAAAATGAAAATCAAGGGAAATGTTCTATTTTGTAATTCAGAAACTACAAGCTATAAAACACTAATTAAGGAATGTTTCTATAAATTGCTTGATTAGTTGTTATTTTTCAATGTAGTTAAAATGCACTTCAGTTCACACTTAAACTTTCTATTCTTGGATTCAGTCTTCGGTGGATTTGGAGAAAAGATGTCATACTAAAGTTTCTTTTTTCAATTTCCAATAGTTGGTACCTAATTTTGAGGCCTTTTGGATCATTCTTTGGATGATAGAAAGTTTCCAGCTTTTTTATGCCTTTTGGAGCTGTTTTGGGGACTAATTTTTATGATTTTGGAAGGAGCTCAAAAATGCAAAAGGGTTTCCTCTTGGAGGGACAACAACCTGATTTTTCTATTTTTGGCACTATAGAGTTACATCTTGGCTATAAGTTTGAGAAAATTTAATTTCTTCAGGTTTAGAATCATACAATTTCTTGCTTTCCTAGTGATTTTGCAAGCTTTGTAAACCAGATTTTAGATAAGATTTTTGATGTATTATTCCTCCACTTACAATAAAGAAACAAATTTCTTTTTCTCTCCTTCTTTTCATAATATCATGATGATAGTATGACTTTGTTGTGATTCAAGGTGTCGAATCCTTCTTTGTCCTATTATTGTGGGTCATTGCCAATTTTTGCAATAGGTTTAGGTTGCACATCTTATTTCGTCTTAAGAGTCCTTATGCAAAATATTGATGAATTGAAAGCATTATGGTGAGTTGTGAGAGTTAAGTGTTGTCAAAGAGATATTGTGAGTTAAGTTTAATCAAGATCTCTTTTTTTAGTTGATCATCTTAAGTTATAGGTGTTAGAGTATTTGAGTTCTCTCCTACTACTTTTCCCCTGAAGTTGCATAGGTTATGTGGTTAGTTGGAAGGGAAACAACCCACTCTGGATATTCACTCTCTCCAATCAGTTTACCCACAAACCAAAGAGTGTTTTTATGTTGCGTCCGGATAGACAAGTGCAACTAGCCTAAGGGTGCAATCCTGATCGCCAATAGGAACATATCATTGGCATAGGTTTTTCAAATAAGATCTCATGACCATTTTTATATTGTATTTATCATTCTACTTCTACCTTACAAAAATTTCTAACAATTGGGGTTTAGAAATTACTTTAAGGTGGGGGCATGCATTCCAGGGTGTTGCCACAATAGTGGTTTACACTTTTTGGGAGATCCCGATTTTTGCTGAAATCACATAATTTTAGAAAATATAATGATTTAAGCCCTGAAAAGTTTCATTTAAAGGATTCTAATTGAAGATGGTTTGATCAAGCCACCTTAGACCAAGCCCCCTTGGATAGAACCCCGCTATTTTTAAACCATACCTATAACAAAGTCTCCTTTACACCTATCAAAATCCTGATGAAAAAAAACTTGTGATTTACCTTTTGGGGGATCAAATGAGTCCATTTAAATTTATTTTTTTGTAAGAATGTATTCCTTATTATAAGCTTTAGTTTTAATAAAAATTTATTTGATTATTATACTTATTTTCTATTTCTTGTGAATGTAGGTTTTTCACTAAAAATCAAGCTCTATGTTCTACACATGTGGAAAAATAGTAATTTATCAAAATAAAATTTAGAAAAATATGTTCAGGTTGGGTATTGATGTCCTTGATCCATTAAAAAAAAAATTGAATTTCATTACATATAGAAAAAAATATATTGTATACAGTTCGTCTATGTCTGAATTGTAATTGGTTTGACTTCAAAACTTGATTAAGAAAAAAATATTTAATAAAACACTATGAAACCAAATGAGCTGGTTAGATATCATAGTTGGAAATATAAATTTGAAAAAATTATAATTTTATCCTTCATAAAAAAAAAATTATGTTGTATACGGTGAGCATCACTCCTTCAAAATGTTGTTTACTGATAAAAACTAGTTTTCGAAGGAGATGAAAAAAATTTTGCAATCTCATTCCTAAAAAATTGAAAAAAATATATTGAGAATCTATAGAAAAAAACTTCACAAATCACTAGTTTGGATCATCTTCAAATTCCTCACGGTTTAGCTGCTATAGGAGCTCAAAAGTAAAGATTTAGTTAAAAAAAATCAATTTAGTGTCCAGTTTGCCCAAAAATTGTAAACCAGTATTGTGAGATCACCCTCCATTATGTGCTTCACTTTGTTCACACACCTTGGACTTAGTGATGTGTTGGTTTGACATTTTGATAATTTTTGTTTAGCACCTCATTAGAGTTATTTGCACTATAACTCTTGGTATGGATGACATGGCATTACACCTAGTGAAAATCGGTCCTCACTAGCCCTTGTGTATTTCTCATTTTTCTACTTTTAGAAATCTCACCTAGTGAATATTAGACCTCACTAGACTATGGTGCTTTGGTTCATGTTTCACCAAGAAAATACCATACTTGTTAAGATTTGAATCATGAATTCTTTCGGTATGGATCCCAGTAATAATTATACGAAGCTTACTAGTTTGTGATTGTCATACCCTCATTTACATAGGTACATTATGTTTGCATCTTTTTTTTGTTTGTTTTAACTTTTGTGTTGTATTTTCTTTATTCATGTTCTTTTTTGTGTTCAATCACATTTCAAGCATGTGCACTCTTTTTTCCTTATGCTATCTTGCCATTGAATTTTGAATTCTTGGGGCTAGCACATCCCCTAGATTTAATATCATCCTATCTTGTCAATATTTGGATAATTGAAACCCTCTTGACACATCCATACTTTAGTTTGAGTCAAAACATAAGTTCATACACTCACTAAAGTGGGGGCTAAATGCAGCATAACAAAAATTTAGCCTTGAAAATTTCACACTAGGTTTTTCTCCCCTCTATGTGCTTGGAACTATTATCATTTAATTGCCCACTTTTATAAATATTATTGGAAAATAAAACATGGGGGATCAAACTATATATTTATTATTGAACCGTAAAGAAAATAGGTTGGGGGGATGTGGAGATTCCTACTTATTTTACTTAGGTCATTCAATTATGTCCTAGGGTCCCAAATTAGATTCACTATCAACCCAAAAGGTGAGTCAGTTCTTAACAAGAAAGACATAGGAGGGGTTATTTTAGGCTTTGAAGGGTTCACCACCAAGTAAAAGTTGGGAAAAGACAACTTAACATTCAACTCACAAAACCTAGTAATCTAAGTTAAATGATGAGTGCAAATGACAAAATTTAGTAATACAAAGTTGTGATATGTGTACCTAGGAGTTCTAGAAATGTGATGAGGATTCTGAAAATGAAAAGAAGCTATCAAAATATGCTAGGCAAGACTAGTAAACCCTTACTATTTTATTAGTCTAGCTATCTTTTTTTGGGGTAGATGCAAAATCTTTGGATGCCGAAACCGGACATGAAAGAATCTCTACAAAATTCCACTTGGAGGACTAAGACGCCCTTGCTACCATCTTATTCCCAATCTAAATTTATGAAATATCCGAATTTGGTCGTAAGGCTTGATGTCTTCACTTCCCTCTTCTCTGATCTTAGGTCCTGAAACTTCTGAATCTAGCTTGCAGGTGAGTTTTCGTGAAGATAAAAACTTTGTAATGCAACTTTGAAACTCTTCACTTCAAATGATCTTCAAGTCTTCATCCTAATTTTTTAAACACAAACATGCAAGAGAGAATTTTTTTTTTATTGTTAGTGAATGGGGGTTTGCCTTGGTCAAACCCGTTGTTGATAATTAAACCTTGAAATAGAATGAAATGGAGGGAAATGATGAATGAACAAAACACTATGTTGCAACTTATCAAACCCTTGTAAAAAGTTGCTATAAATATGCTTGAAATGGATGCAATGTATGTGGTTCTTGACTCCTTCTTGAATGATTTAGATCTTGCATGAAACGCTTGCTTGAATCATAATCCTTGTATCACAATTGCTAGCACAATAAAAAACATGGTACAATAGTATCCTTGACATGATTCTTGAATCTAGATGATGGCTACAAATTCTTGATGAATTTCTCTTGATCTCATAAAATTTCCTTAGGAATGAGTACTCAAGTTGCTAGATGAGAAATGAGTGAATGGACATTGTATTTATACATATCCATGCTTAAAATCCTGAAATTATACCATAATAAGCTGACACATGAATTCATTAATTTAAGGAGGCTAAATCCCATCGAGATTTGATATTTAATATCAAAAATAAGCTAAGGGGGACTAAGATTCCCTAGGTGGCATCTTAGTCTCGAGGCATGAAACTGAAGGCCCATTTAAGGCACACTTGAAATCAGGGTCCCAAGACCTTTGGGGGACAAAGATGCCCTAGGTGGCATGTTAGTCTCAACCTAGAACTCAAGGAAACTTAGCCAAAATCATTAAATTATCACTTATCCTTTGATGTTTTTCAGGATTAGCCATAAAAATATATCATTCACTGGGCTTGTAGATGCAAAATAGGACTGATTAAGACATAAATAAAGATAAATTAAGAAAGGTGGACCCAAAAAAGTGTGAAAATGCAAGGGTATGCATTTTCCTACACTACATTTAGCACCCACTTTAGTGAGAGGATGAACTTGCTTCAAACTCACACTAAAGTAGCCAACCACACAATCAAGAGGGGTTCAAATGTACAAATGCAAGTAAGATAGGATGACAATAACCAAGAGGGCAGCCAAGCCCCCAAGAATAATATCCTATGGAAGACCAAGATAGGAACAAAGGAGCACACTTGTAGATGATATATGAAGCCATAACTAGATCAAAAACATACACCATCAAAGATAGAAAAAGGAAAAAGGAAAAAGAAAAAAGAAAAAGAAGCAATGGATCAAGCTTCGACTAGTCATCCAACACGCTGTGGACTAGGTCTAGGCTTTTAAAAATAAATAAAATAACAAGTGGAACATGTTGCCCACTATGAAACCAAAGCACATGCTCACAAGGGCTAATGAAGCTAGTTGTTTACTACATGAACCCAAAGAGGTCCATATCAAAGCCATACTCCCGTGACTATTGCAAGAAAAAAATTGCTTTCTCACAAGGGCTAGTGAAGCTAGTTGTTCACTAGGTGAGCCCCAAGGGACCATATCAAATCCATACCTCCATGACTTTAATAAGGTACAAAAATGCATTCTCACAAGGGCTAGTGAAGCTAGTTTTTCACTAGGTGAGCCCCGAGGAACCATATTGAAGCCATACCTCCATGAATTTAATAAGGTGTAAAGATGCAACTCAATAGGAAATAGGGATGTTCATAGGTATTTTTCTTAGTTCATGTGAGGTCTTAATCTTAGGGGAATTTGTGCTTAATGTCACTGAAAAAGGATAAATACAATGTATCATCCTAGGGAACATTGTACTTAAGGTTTCCTAGAGAGGACAAGGAAATATCATATTCTTAGAGGAAGTCAAACCCAATGACACCACCAAGAAAAGGACAGATCACAAGAAGAAAGGAAATCACATAAGGAACATGAAAACCCATGCAAATGAAATCATGCCAAAATAATGAAAATGTATGCCCCCACTTTAAAGGAATTGCTAACACAATGTTGTGAGCAATTACTTTAGAGTAGCCAAAAATGAAAAGGAAAGGATGGTTGCCACCAAGAGACACATAAGGGATCTATGGATTCAAGGTGAGTATTTTTCTTTCCTACAATGATATTAGAGAGCTCGAAATTGTCATCATTCTCCAGATCCACATAGAATTGGAAGAATGACACAAAGAGAGTGAAAATAAAGAAAACCCTTTTGGGTCAACATGGAAGAGACATCGGGTGTCTTGATGCCTTTTATCATCCCCAAAAGGAAAACACTAGACAAAAATGAAATTAAAAGAAAATATAATGAAAAATATTTTCAGTCAACATGGAAGAGGCATAGGGTGTCTCGACGCCTTGCATCATCTCAAAAAGGAAAACATGAGAAAAATGAAAGGAAAAGAAAAGATAACTAAAAATATTTTGGGTCAACATGGAAGAGACATAGGGTGTCTTGATGCCTTGTGTCATCCTTGAAAGGAAAACAAAAGACAAAAATGAAAGGAAAATAAAAGATAATGAATAGGGTAAAAGGTTACAACATATATAAGAATGAAGGTACAAATAGAGAGAACATCAAATATAACATCATGGGGGATCGCATTATACATTTGCAATCAAACAAAAAGAAGGGAAAAATGAAAGAAAAAGACTAGTAAAGCACATGTGAGTCAACCTAAGGAAGGCCATCCACCTCCCAATCTCAATCTGTGTAAGCGAAAGGTAGACAACAAACCTAAGGGAAAAAAACAAATGTGTTACTAGGACAAGGCTATCGTCTTCTTTCTCCCACTGAGTGCAAGACAAGAATGATATGAGGTAGGTGATGAGAAAGATCATGTAATAGTGAGAATATAATGTTCTACAACTATTACATGACAAAAGGGGTTTTAGAATCTTTCTATTCAACCACTGGATGACAATCATTTCCATCGAAGTGAGTTTTTCAATACCAATTTGAATGAATGACACTCATCGGTGGTGTGTCTAAGAGTTCTATGGTATCGGCAATGTGGAAATTTTGCATCTTTAGGATATAGCACTAGTTTGTCTTTCATTGGTGCTAATGTTATTATTTCTTTGTTTAAAAGAAATTGTAGTTTCCTTTCAATTTTAGGTGGAAGACAAGGAAAATTTAGTTTTTGTAACTTGTAAGGCCTCTTATGCTTGCTAGATTCACCAACTTCTCTAGTTGAAGGTTGTGGAAGAGCACCTTGGGTGGTCCTATCATCCTTGTCATTGTTATGAATCATTGGTTGTTCTTTAGGAATTAGGAGATTCATATTAGGGGGAGAATCAAATATTACCATGCCATCACTATGAAGCCTTAGGTATTCTCTACGAGGTCATATATTATGAGGGGGATCTTGATAGGCTAACCCTTTTATGTTTTGATTAGTTGGTATTTTCTCTAGGAGTTGATGAATTTAGTATTGCTTGTTGTATCGCATCCTTGTTTACTCAAAATTGTGAATCCTTTTCCATGTGTTTCTTCTAGACTGATTGTAGTGTTTGTTACTTTGTTATCATAAAATGGTTGAGTGTTTTCTTGTTTAGAGGAACTAGGTTCACCTTGTGAAGGGAACTTAGGTTCAAATTTTTTTTCGGTTTTGAGATGTAAGTAACCAAATATCTCAAGAGGTGGTATTGTAGGGGGATTTGGTTTTTTCATTGATGGATAAAAATATGCATTCACTTCAAGGTTGTTAAGAGAATCATTTAGGGACATATTCATGTTTTCATCATCTTCTCCAATGATGTCAACATCATAAGGAGGACATGCATTAGGAGTTGAGTGATCATGAGTAAGTTCAATTTCATTAGGGTCATTAACAAAGGCACAAATTAACACATCTACCAACGATTTCTAGGACATCCAAATCCTTCCAAAGCACATATCCATGATGCAAGATTGAAAAAATAAAGTTGAAATGAAAGAAATTGGGATAACAACAGTTCTGCAAATTGTAACAAAAATTGAAAGTAGCAAACAAAAGCACAGAAAATCAATTTCAAATCTTGAAAAATGCAAAGTCAAAGTCAATAGGGACTAAGATGCCAGTAAATGCCTCTTGGTCCTACTGGTGAGATTTTGAAGTTCTAAAAAGGGAAACAAAAAGAAAAAAACACAGATAAAGTTTTGAGCTAGAAAATTTGAGAGGGACTAAGATGGTAGGAAGGGAATTTTAGTCCTAGCAAAGGTTTTTTTTCAGAAAAACAATAAATTTTGGATTGATAATAGTGTTCCCAGGTTTCCTATCCAAGGACTTGATTTTAAGAAATAAAAATAGTGCAAAGGATTGCAAGAAAAATTAACTAATGACAAGTAATTGGATGCAAAGTTGAATCTAATTTTTTAAATTTTGTATACAATAACAATGTTCCGAAATGTAATCAGGAAGATTGACAATGCACTTTTCAATTTTTTAGTGAGATAAGATGATGCAAGTAAGAAAAAATGCAACCTATATGCACTTTCACTAATGAAAATATGAGAAACCCTAGATCCACTTTCACTAATGCAAGATGCAATGCAAGGATTAATGCAGCCCAGATCTAGGATTTTAATGGACTCCAAATTAGAAAAATGAATGTTCAAAATGTTGGGTTCACCAAAATGAACCATAAAGAAAATAGGTTGGGGGGATTTGGATATTCCCACTTATTTTCCTTAGGTCATTCAATTATGTCCTAGGATCCCAAATTCGATTGTTTATCAACCCAAAAGGTGAGTCAATTCTCAACAAGGAGGACCTAGGAGGTATTATTTTAGGCTTTGAAGGGTTAACCACCAAGCAAAATCTTGGAAAAGACAACTTAACACTCAACTCACAAAACTAAGTAATGCAAGGTAAATGATGAGTGCAAATGACAAAATTAAGTTAAAGAAAGTTATGATGTGTAACTGGGAGTTCTGGAAATGTGATGAGGATTTTGGAAATGAAAAGAAGTTGTCCAAATGTGTTAGGGAGGACACAAATGCCCTTAATATATTTATATTTATGCTATTGTTTTTCGAGGCAGATGTAGAATATTTAGATGTCGGAACTGGATCTGAAAGAATCTTTGCAAAATTTCACTTGGAGGACAAAGACACCCTTGCTACCATCTTAGTCTTAATCTAAAAATTTGAAATCTCTAAATGTGTTCTCAAGGTTTGAAATCGACACTTCTTCTTTGATCTCAGGTCTTGAAACTGTCAGATCTAGCCTATAGTTTAGTTTTTGTGAAGACGTCAACTTTATAATGGGACTTTGCAAATTTTCAACTCTATACTTCAAATTATCTTCAAGTCTTCAACCTAAATCTAAAAACGCAAACATGCAAGAGAGGAAAAACTTGTTGATTGTTAGTGAATGAGGGTTTCCTTGGTGAAACCCTTTGTTTGTAATTAAATGTTAAAATAGATTGAAATACAAGGAAATGATGAATGAAAAAATACTATGTTGCAACTCACCAAACCCTTGTAATAAAGTGTTGCAAATATTCTTGAAATAGCTGCAATGGATGTGGTTCTTGACTCCTTCTTGGATGATGTAGATCTTGCATGAAAAAATTTCTTGAATCATAAACCCTACATCACAATTGTTAGCACACAACAAACATGATGCAACAATATCCTTGATATGATGCTTGAATCTGGATGATGGCTCCAAATGCTTGATGAATTTCTCTTGATCTCATAAACTTTCCTTAGGAATGAATACTCAAGTTGCTAGATAAGAAATGAGTGAATGAACCTTGTATTTATACTTATCCATCCTTAATATCTAGAAATTACACCACAACAATCTGACACATGAATTCATTAATATAAGGAGGCTAAATCCCACCAAGATTTGAAATTAAATCTCAAAAATAAGTTGAAGGGGACTAAGACGCCCCAAGTTGTGTCTTAGTCCCAGGGCATGAAACTTGGGGCACAAACTCAAAAAAGGGGCCCATTTAACACACACTTGAAATGAAGGTTCCAAGACCTTCGGGGGACAAAGATGCCCTAGGTGGCATCTAGTCCCAAACAAAAAATTAGGGACATAGTCAACATCTTTAAATTATCATTTATCCTTTGATGTTTTTCGGGATTATCCATAAAAATATATCATTCATTGGGCTTGTGGATGCAAAATAGGACCAATTAAGACATAAATAAAGATAAATAAATCAAGGTGGGCCCAAACAAGTGTGAAAATGAAAGGGTATGCATTTTCCTACACTACAATTATTTTTTCATGACACTTGTGATCCCCAAAAAGGAGGGATCTATTCTATGGTTCCCTATTCCCTAGAAAACTTAACTTGGACCAAATTTTGAATATGTTGTTATTGGTAATATATTGTTTTGATTTCCAATTTGAAATTTTGGTTATTGGTATTTTATTGTTTAGAAATTAAAAGAATTGCATCTAAATAAAATTTATTTTCACCATTTTAATCTAGGCATGATTATTGAGAAAAATTGAAGTGTCCTAAATTAATTCAAGAGCATTCAAGAGATGAATTATCAAGATTATTGTAGAATTTCATCATTCAAGCATCATGTAATTTTTTATGTAATTTTTTCATATGTTTTGTATGCATTTTTTATGAGTAGTATCACTTTTAGGTCATCAAATCAAATAAATAAAAAATTGATCGTTGAAGGTGTTATCTCTCAAAAACGCAGGCTAGATGCCTCAAGAAGATGCCAACTTCTTGATACGCTTTAGGGTAATAGACAAGGTTAAGAAAACTCAACCTTCTACTCTTTAAGATAATGCTGAACCTAGGTGGGTATACCTAATTGACTCAGGAAAGCTCAATCTTATTCAATTAATCTACAATGGCATTTCTGAAATGAATTAACACTGGATTTAATGATTAGTACATACCAATATTTGAAAAGGATAGACTAAAAACTTAACAAGCGTGGAGAATGTGAATGAAACTTAAACTGAGAAGTAAGACCAGTGCCTTATGGGATTTACGGAGTCAAGAAAATTTCAAAGACGAGTTTATTTTACTGGCAAACATTCAAGCTGTTTAGTATTTTATTTGGTTTATAACTTGTATAAACATGCCATTTATGATCACTGAGTTTCTTCTTAATAACCCAATTTATATTCCCTGTTTATTATGATCAATGCAAAGAATTTTAATCTTTGCTGGAAAGAAACAATGAATTGATCATACAAATATAGCAAATGTGCATTGATGAATTATGTAAAAACTTGTTTACATAAATCCAAACAACCAGGAAACACAAAATAAGGAGACAACCTCAATAATACTAATTAATAATTACCATAAACAACTGATGCCAGAAAATGTTATGCCATTATATTAAAAATTTTGTTCTTTTGATATCTCCATCATTTACATATGCTACCAGTCTTATCCCCCTTTTTTTTACAAAAAGCCCCACTCTTTTGTCTCTTGAAAGCGGCTTTTATACATGTAGAATATGAAAGGACGCGTCCCTTCAAAAATAAGATTAAACAAAATACGAAAAGCTTTGAAGACAATTAAGCCCTTGTTAACCATAAGTGAGTTGTAGCAAGGTAATCCAAGTAATCTTGACAATTAAAAGTATCCGCATCTTCAATGACATTCCGAATTGCGGTTTCCATTCTAATCATATCTTCCACCCGCTCACTCACGTCTTCTAGAGATGTATCTTCCGCAGAGGATGTCTTCATAACCTCTTTCAGCATCGCACCACACTCGTTCCTCCACCTAGCAGCATCCTTGAATTCTCCTTTAGCATCAAAAAGTGTAACCATAACTGTATTAGCAGCTTCAGTCAATCCATTTTTGTCCCCGAGCAACTCATCATAAAACTTCTGATGACGACTGATAATATTATTTGCTCCTTCAGTTGCAGTGCTACCAACCTCGTTACGCATGGTCAATTCTTGAAATTTATCCATTACCCGTTCCTTCATCCTCTCATGCTCTTTTATTGCATTCATAGTAGAGGAAAACTTTCCCCACAACTGATTCAGCCAAGATGTCAAATTGACCTGCCGCTTCTTTACAATTGTTGTAATAGCATCGTACCTTCCTTGATTATAAGCACTCGATCCAACCCAATGTTCTTTTGTCTGGGAACTTTCTCCTTGAGTAAGCATTTTGGTTGGCATTGCAGGAACACCTACCAAATCTTTCAACCTATCATTCTCTCTGAGCAGTCTCTCATTATTTGCTTTATACATCTCTCGTTCCCTTATCAACGCCTGAATCTGTGCTTTATTCAATTTGGCAATATCAATACCAATTTCTGCAGTAACCACAGGGTCTACCTCTCCAACCTTTAAGGTCATGACATGACCAAATGCCTTTTCAGTATCAATCACCACTGATTTCCTATGAGATGGGTACAAAGCCCATATCATTAATGAACCTTCATCAGTGTTAAATTTCGATCCTGCATATACCTCCGTTACCTTATCCTTATCCAATTTATGCACAGTGTTAGTATCCTTCAGAAAACTATCAAATACTAATGCAGAATTTAAATCAAGACCAGGGAAAATCATTACTCCAGCATTCTCCAACATT
Source organism: Sequoiadendron giganteum (assembly GCA_007115665.2). NCBI lineage: Eukaryota > Viridiplantae > Streptophyta > Pinopsida > Cupressales > Cupressaceae > Sequoiadendron > Sequoiadendron giganteum. Next base: position 565,806,292 of record CM021106.1, on the reverse strand, counting down.
TTCCTCCCCTTTTCAGAAGTCATATTTGCCATTTCCTCATCTACACATCTTCGTAATTGGTCCAGAAGCTGCTCCTCATTCCCAAAAGTGATTGAACCAACTCCTTCCCTTATTTCTTTTCCTTTCTATTTGTACAAAAATGATTTAAATTCTAGAGAGTTTATAAATTCATTATCTGAAACAAATGACCTATACTCCATATGCCTCACATCAATATCTCCTATCTCTAGACTCTGTTCCCTAACCGGGCAAACATATTTCTGAGTCCTCTGTCTAGACATCTTCTCTGTTATACCCTGTGGTACTTTACACGCTAGAATGTCTTCACTTCCAGAAGACAAATATCCTGTATCCTATAGTCCCTGATTATAACTCTCAACCACAGCTTCAACTTCTTCCTCATCCAAATTTCTGATCATATCATCAAAAAGATAAGGCACATGATGATACTTCCCAAAATTAATTCTCTCCTTAGCTGAGTTGATATACCCCTCAGGATCAAAATCCTTCCTAGGTGGTCCCCTTTTCATATCGTATTGCAACAATTTATCAAGAATTGAATTATATCCTTCCTTTGCTAACACAGTGAAATCACCAAAACATAATGTGCTAGGCATGAAAGCCTGTTTCCCATATGAACTAAAAAGCATCACATTACTAAAGTCCAATTGCCTAACAATCTCCAAATAAGCAATTCTATTTGGAACTGTCCTTGGTAAAATAAAAGGAGTATCCTCAAACCCATACACCCTAATCATTGTGGCTCCCTCCAAACAGTACCAATCACCCCAATTATGATCAATTGGCCCATTGAAATCCTTTGGCTGAAGAAACCTCTTAATCTCAGGGGTTAATGAGTAATTACAAGGATGTCTATACAATTTGTATAAATTTTTCAGAAAATACTCTTCAAAATGAATGAAACTAGAGTTAACAAACCTGCTATCCCAAATAGCAGTCCACAATTGAATAGGCAATGCTTCACCCTCTTTTCCAACCTGAGAAATCTTCATCTCTGATGGCCATACTCCCAACTCTTGTCCATAATACAACACTAAGTGCATCAGTAGTGAATAATGCCTTAAATGAACAATAGAAGCTCCACTCTTTATGGCTATCAACCCTGAATCAAGCTCTTTGGCAATATATGAAGCATAATCAAATGGCCTGGAGTTGTGATACTGGATGTCTGCTGTGATAACCATTGGCACAATTGACATGAGCTCTGGGGCATCCATTCCCAATACTTGACATACTGAAAAATATGTATACTTCATATAAGATTCAAACAAATCTACATGATAAGGAGGCCCCTCAGAATCTTGTAATGGTTCTGAACTATTACCCCTTTTAATCCTATGAATAGGAAACCTCCAACCCTTATATGTTGTATCCATTTGTGAAAATTCTTTCTCCAACTCTTCACAATTGATTTCCTCATTACAAAACCCTTCTAGCTTGAAAACTTCACCTATGGCTTCTTGGGATACATGTATCTGTGGCTTTTCGGATGGGTCACATATAGCCTTATGCTTTGGATCATAGTTATCAGCAAGAAGTTTTACCAATTCTGTATTCACAAAGACATTAGGGCATACCAGTTTCCCCACATTCAATTTCCATGGGTTGCAAACTGGTTCAAAATGGTGTCTTCTATGATAATGGAAATTGAAAAGCTCGTAACCCCTAATTGCAGTCTAGACATCACCTATGAACTTACATTTGTCATCCAATTTATCTACCTCAGCCCTAAGCTGTGCAGATCTCCTTGCTTTTGGGCTCGAGCCAGGCAGTTGGTCAATAAGATCCTGATTTAATCTTCTCTCAACGCCCTCCTGTTCTGTATCAACCTTTTGCTTTTTTCCTTTCGATGAGTTGGTCACAGCCAGCTTTCTACCTTTACCCTTTCCAGAACCAGAGGACTCCATTTTTAAAATTTATATAATCGAAAACACAAGAGCCAAGAAATAATCACTTACAGTCTTATACTTTGAGCTTTTCAAATTGAGAATAGCCCTGGTTCTCTGCTTCTCACACCAACTCTTCTACAATCATTTCGGATAAAAGAAATGATTCAATTCCTACTATATTATTCCGTCGCGCCATTAATGAAACACGAATGAACATCAATTTGAAACTGGCACTGTCACATCAGATGTCCCTTCGGTAAGAGATTTTCAAATCTGGGGCGAAATCATATTCAACATCTATCACATCCTTTCGTCAAGACAAAAGTATAGTCTTATCGAAATTCAGACTCCAAATATGACAACTGCTACTCCATTTTACATGTCGTCATAACATTTGGAGTCGGGGAGACATCACATAGATTCCACCATCTCACACCGATATACATCCCCTTCACACTGTGGTTACCAAGAAACTTTACCGTTTTGGCCGAAAACTTAACACTTCGGCATATCCTCTGAACTGTCTCACCGAAAAACTATAACCGAAATTATATTTTCAGCAAGACAATAAAGCTTCGGGAAGACTCATACCAATATCAAATGTCTTACCGAAAACATCTCCATAGACTTCTTTCATTCGGTGAGACTTACCTCGAACCACTTTGTCGATGTAACATTTGAACCTCGATGAAGCTTATGCCGAAGGATCCTTTTCTTAGTGATACATATCTCCATCGGTATATATTTCGAGTCAGCAAGACACCAATACCTTTTCCAGCAGTCCCAAGATTTCCTTACATCAAGTTCGGCAAAACAAATGTGACCTCGCCAAGACTCTCCCCGAAGATTTTAAGTCACATCGAAATATTTTGAATATAAGTCAATCGGCAAGACATAAGGATGTCGCTATGACTTCATGTCGATACTTATTAGTTAGGCCGAAACGACCCCTCCATATTTCAGTCGGCAAGACTTACTAAGTTCACTGTGATGTTATGACGACGCTCCAACATATGCCGGTATGAGTCTTTTAGTTGCCGAAACATTCTGCAAAGTCCCGCTGACTATCTACAACCAATACATGTTAATGATAACACATCTCGGGAAGACTTCTACCATGTCTTGCCGATAGGGATCTTTTAATGAAACAAAAGGGAGCAAGTGAATTCAAGAAGGGTCAAACAACATAGAATAGGCCAATTAATGACATGAGGAGACTTTATGCTTAATGTAAGGGCCTTAATGATGAAATCTCACAAATGCAATAGGCTGTAAAATTTAAAATTTCTACAGTTCCAATAGAAGGTGATGAATATGACTTAATTCCATCAAGGAGGTTGATCTCTAAGTGGTGAGTTGTAGCAAGTTGTCAATTCATTGTTTATTTGTAAGGTGGGATCTAGTCGAGGTCACCCTGCACCCTAGACCACTTAAGCTAGACCCAATTTTGAATATGTTGTTGTCAGTAATTTATTATATTTATTTCCAATTTGAAATGTGGGTTATTGGTATTTGATTTTCGAGAAATTAAAATAATTTCATATAAATATAGTTCATTTTCACCATTTTAATTCAAGCATGATTATCGACAAAATTTGAAGTGTCTTAAAACCATTCAAGAGTAGTCAACAAATAAATTATCAATATTATTGTAACATTTCATCAGTCAAGCACCATGTCATTTTGTATATAAGTTTTTCATATAATTTTTATAAAAAATTAATGAGTAGTAACACTTCTAGGTCATCAAATTAAATCAAATCAAGAAAATATTGATCCTTGAAGTTAACACTTGTAGCAACACTTGTGATGAGTGTAATTTCAGTCCATCAAGGAGATCAAATATAAGTGGTGAGTTGTAGAAAGTTATCAATTCATTGTTTATTTTCTCATTTAGGTTATATCCATCCAAGGATACACTATCTTTTTATTATAATTTTCCATTGTGGAGGGGGAAATACCAACATAGGGTTTGACTAAGGCAAGACCCTCTATGCAACAACCCTTCCTCTCCTGTCATGTGTGTAGGTTTTAGATTTGAAGTGAGTTGAAGGAAGATTGAAGGCTACTTGTTCTTTCACGAACTCCAACTGTACAAGTTGACAAGTCACAAAATCTACATTTTATCATCAATGAATGAAGTTTGGAAAACAAAACCAAGAAGATAGAGGATACAAATTGGTGCCTTGAAGCCTATACTTTTATATCTAAGAAAGGAAGAAGATAGAATAGGGCATCCTTGTACCCTACACTAGAAAGATCTAGCTCAAATTTATAAGACATGTGGATGTGTATCAACCTGCCTCACTTTTGGAAATGAAATTTCTCTATTTTCATTCACTTTGTCAAAAAATAATAATAGATCATTGAATTTGCATAGTTTTTATAGTAAGATCAAATAATTTAGAAATTATTCATTCAAATTCATATCCACCATAAACACACCCCCTAAACAACTAGGTTAAAGTTTTGATCCATAATTTTGGCTCTCCCTAGGAGGTTTGCAGCCAAGTGGCTCTTGAGGTCATCTTTGATCCAATTATTCCATTAGGAAAGAGGCTCTTGATAATTTTCCCTACCAAACCATCTTAACAAAAACAATGATAATTATGGTAAAGAGTGTGTTCTCTTGGTTGGGTAGAGGTAAATTAAATAATAAATGATTGCAATAAAGGAATAGAAGAAGATAATCTTACCTTAGGTATGAAACCCTTATTAAAGTGATATCACACCATAGGTTGCCATAAATATTTGATGAATAATGCATGAATTTCCTTGAAAACCTGAAATGGTTAGTCACATAACACAATGTATTGTTCTAAAAAGCACGTAGAGAATAAATTGCATGCATCTTCACAATTTGCACATTGTAATTTCACATAGTTCATAAGAGAGTGTTCTTTCTTTTCTTAGTGTTCAAATGATAGGGAAACTTTTTATATATGCACCCCAATAGATTTTATTGGACATAGGAAGACTTGGAATCATTTCAAAACACCCAAGACCAACACTCAAAGTGATAACATTTATAAAGCACATCCTTAGGACTAGGGCACCTCCACCAATCTCTAAGACTTTTGTCCTAAAAATTATGAATGTTAGGGAATTAAATTTAGTTTCCCATTTTTTACCAAAATGATCAAATTATGAATATAATTAACTACTAATGAAAATATGGTGTCAATATAGTGTGACATTGTGAAGGGTGATAATTTACAATAATACATTTATACCCCCCTTTAGTGGCGGTATGATCCTATGTTCATAATCACACTAAAAAAATAAAGAAGACATATTTCATTATGAAAATATTGAGGAGATATAATAAAACTAAGTTGAGAGATATAATATCCCCCAAACATAGGATCCCAATGATTCATAATGTCAAGATAAATAGGTCCTACACACACAAGACATATATATCATTGGAAAAAAGGGTAGAATTTTACCATACATAAGGCATACACTAAGAAAATAGTAAATTGCACACAAAAGCATACACAAATCATACATGAAGAAAATATGAAGCATACAAGGAATACATAAAGTATACAAGGAACAAACATGAAGCATACAAGGAATACATAAATAAAACACATGGAATACATGAAGTGAGAACACAAAAAATATGAACAAAATAAATGAATTAAAAAAGATAAAAACCCATAATAAAGGAGACAATAAGGTGAAATACATGAGGCATACATGATACAAACATGAAGAAAACATAACACATGCATGAGGTGTTGGTTTTTTTTACTATAACCAAGTTGATCTTCTAATCTACCTATGGAAATACCAATTCCAATCAAGGGTAGCTTGAAGGACCTAGACCAACTGACAAGGATTTTAAAAACCTTCTACACTTTGGGCTCTGTAAGACCCGGGAGGGTGATCCCTTAATGGGTTTACAATCTTTGCACCATTATCATAAACAACATTAACAATAATAGATAATCTCACTTAATAGATCAACATAACATGATAATACTAGATAGAATTGGATGATCATCAATAATATCAACCATTTGGAGCATGAGATAGTCACAAAAATACTTCACAATAAAATATATTCATTGATTTTCAATTTGTAGCAACCTCCAGGTGAACACAAAAAATATTGAATCTCACAAACATGTACAACTTAGATCAATGCCTTATTTCCATTGGAGGAGTCAAATTCACAAACACCTAAGGGTTTATAACAGATTCAACACATAGCATACAAGATCGTCAATAACATTGCCTTACAATATCACCAATACATACCCTAACTCAATACTACTTATGAAGTCCTTGTACAGACATATCAACCTGCAATCTCATTTAAGAATTTTGATTAATTCCTTGAATTAAAGCTAAAACAAGAATTGCACACACCAAAATAGTTAGATGAACAAAATAACCCTTCATCACTTTATTCAAAATTCAAATATGCTTGTACATGGGAGAGACATGAGCTTGAATTTATCAGTTTAATTCAAATGCCAGCACTATCACAAAACATCATATCTCCATGAATTCAAAACCTACAACAAAATGACCCAAAACCTAACATGCATATTCTCTATAACTATTACACTTTACAATTTCTCTGCAACTTCACCTAGACTCGACCAAAAATTTCTAATTTGCTAACTCTTACTTTTGGCCTTGAAATCCTTATTATAAAGAAATGAAGGAGCCAACAAGCATCGGGCCAGAAAGCACACATGTCACTGGCCACTTGGACCGCTTTGTGACAATTCAAAAAATTGGTTACAACAACAACCTCCCCTGGAGAATCTTCTTGTTCATTCCCATATTTCCCATTGAGGATGGTTTGATGAAGCAACAAATCTTCAAGAACTTCATGCCAAAAATACCACCAAAATAAAATTGGAAATTGTTATAACTGCAATAGTTGATTAGTTAACTATTAGCAGCTTACTCTAGCTTTACTCCTCCTCAGTTAAATATGTATTCACCCACTGCTAGTACTCTTCATCACTCGACCAATTAAAATTGATTACCTCATTTACTTTGACACTATAAGGTGTATATTTATCTACCTCTTGGTTTGTCTCTCATTCAAAAGACTCAAGGAATGAATTGGTGCTGAAAATTTTATCCATGCAACTCATTAATAGATCAAAATCTAAGTCAGCACAAATTCAAGTAATATGAGCATTGATGACCTTGCTAGTCCGATCCTGCCATTGCTCAAGTGACCTGATATTACCCTACTCATCAATTATGTAAAGCAACAATGTGTCACTCAATCATCAAAACTCTTTACCAATTCCTTGATCTTCCTACTCAAGTCATCTGGTAAGGTTTGAAAGACTTTCAATTATTTAACTAACACTTGAGTAGGTCTTAATAACGATGGCCTATTATTGATATCAAATCTGGAGGCCTTCAATAGTACATCAAAATCATTTTCCCTAGGGATCCACTTCTCAATTAATGGTATTGCTACTTCTTGATCCCTATCAATATTATTTATTGCACCTAATAATAAAGAATAAGAAGAATATGCACTTGGAAACCTATCATCAACCTTCTCATTTTAATTCTGCAAAACAACAGTAACAATTCCCTTTTGTCTTGAAAATACCCTCTCCTCACTTACCTTTAGAGAGTCCTATAATTCTACAACTTTTTGCATTAATTGCTTCTTTGTTGAATCAAAAGAGCACTCTAACTCCTCCCCAATTTGTTCCAATGTAGGGCTACGGGAAGGAGTCTGACTAGGAGATCTCGGTGTGGAAACAAATGGGGAAACAGAAAGAAATGACCCTGATGTGGAAGGCAATGATTTAATCACTAGAGCAATTGATGTTTCCCCCATTTGCATGTATTTTAACCTTTCCACCTCTATTTTTAGCTCAATATTCCTTTGCTACACCTTGTTATACTCTACAATCATGAATTTATACTTCTCCATAAGACTCATTTTTTAGCTTCCTCTCTCTCAGCAGTCTTTTGTGCCAATTTGGCCACATTCATAGTTAAATTTTTGGCCTCTGTGGTTGAGCTCTCTAAATCTCTTTTAATCATTAAACCCCCTCTCAAATTTGGGTTAATATTAGTTATATTTGGCTTTCTTCCTTGTGGGGCCAAATCCCATATTTCCAAGGTTTCATATTGCTCGCTAAATGGAAAGTCTTGCAATGTTGCTTTGACTTCTTCTTTGGAATTATGGAGGGGATACTTGGACTTCAAAATAGCATTGAAAGCTACTGCATCAACAATATCCCACTCAGGTAGAATCAAGACACCAGCTTTATTGACCAAATTTCTCCCTTCTATTGGAGTGATGTTCTTGAATTCATTCATTACCTCAGCCTTCACCTCATCATCTTTTTCCTGGTCAGACCTATCAAGCCTCAGTTCTCTTCTTTTCTTGCACTTCTCCTCATATTCCTTTAACTTCATTCGACATACTAGTTGCAAGAAGACTGGTGTTTTCAAAAAAGCATCATCATCCAAAAATTCTTTACAAGCCTCCATTCTTGCTTCCTGCACACATTTTCCTTTCATGTCTAGGTCTGATAAAAATAACTCAACTAGTCTTGGAGGAGAAGGCATGCCCATTTGCATATCTTGATCAGTAACAATATTCTCATCCACCAAGTCTTCCTAGTACTGTTGAATCCTTCACCTCTTGGGGCTTGGCCTTTATGTTGGTGGTGAGAGACTCCTCTCAGGTGATGACTCCAGATCGATTATTTTATTGCCACAGGTGTTTTGAGATGTGAGTCTGGTTGTTCATGCAGTTTCATTACCTACTTTCCTTTTCTATTTTTTTCCTCTTCATCACTATTGTCATCCCTTTTCTCCTGTAAATACGCCTATCATTTGAAGGTTGGTAAGTTGGTCTTTCTTCAAATGGCCTTGTAGCTTGTTCCTGTATACCGAAGTCTAACTCTAGATTTATTTTCTTTGTCATTACAATGCCCATGATCTCCTTGAAAATATCCATCAAAAATTCAATCTTCTTATGATAAGGATTGAATTTCATCAGTGGATCATATTTTGGATCCATGTTGTGCACTATAGCCAATAGCTTATCATAAGATACACATTTCTTTTCATTTAACTCCTTCTTATTTAAAATAAATTCATTTTTGACTAGGTCCTCAGGGAAATTGAATTCATGAACAAATTTGGTACCTTTTATTCTTTGTCTAAACAAAGCAAAGAAACCCTTAGGATCATACTATCTCCTAGGACCCAACCTTATATGGTACACTTCAAAGAAGTTTCTAAAATGTACCCAGGCCTCCTTTTACAATAAAAAAACCAAAAACCACCATATAGTGAGGGTAGAAAGTCCCCTTACCCTTCCCTGTAGGGTTATCTTCATGTATACATCCAACCTACCACATAACCTCTAAAAATCCAATCCTTGGTGGCATATTATATGGCAATATATGTGGGGTCCCCTAAAAACCATATACCCTCAAGACAGTGTTGACTCGGTATGGGATAATGTCACCCCAATTATGGAAAATCTTCAAATAAGGCCTTCTCTCCTTGGGCCTAAGAAAATAATGCAATTCCTCAAGAACCTGTTGATGGTGTTTCTATGCACTTTAAAACATAGGTAATCATAGGTGCATTACCTCTCTTGAAAGACAATCTTCCACAATAAAATTGTAGAACACTATCCTAAGGTCTCTCGAATGTCAGGTCATGACAATACTTGGAATATATCAGTTGATTGATGTGATTTTCTGGAATCACAAGTTGACCTTATGTGATTTAAAGCCATAGGAGAATTGGGTCTACAAATAGAGTTCTTTGGATAGGAAATTACTGCACTTTGTTGCAGGTTCAAACAACAGTCTTGAACTCTATCTTATCTTTGAATTTGGCTTTAAAGCGTGCAATGAACCTTAGAAAAGGTTATCTCTTAAAAAAAGAGGAAAAAAGGGTAGGGAAGAGGGAAGTTTCCTGGACCTGCAACTAGTGATGAACAGTGATCATGGAGGTTCCTATTATGGACAGTTTTCTAAAACATAATTTCAGTTAACCAAAAGTTTCATAGTATCATGAAATCTATGCTATCTTCTAGGGACTTTAGATATTTCATCATTCATTCACCATATAGATGTGAATAAAGATAAATTTTAAAGAGAAACTATAAGATCATGGTCCAAAATGACTTTGCACAGTCACCTACCAACAACAAATGACGAAAAGTATGGACAAGAAAAGCATACACACAGCACGAATCTTCACAACCAAAGACAACATTACTAATTCTACCAAAGCTAACTAAAAGTAAACTAGAACAACAAAGTAAATCTAATGGAATCTTCAACTTATGGGAGAAGAATCATGCAACATGAGAAGAAATCCAAAAATGCACCAAGCCAATGTATTTCTATTAAAATTTATGCAACATGCCTTTACAACAACACAACTCTCTTTAAAATGAGAGGAGGAGACCCCTATTTATAGTTTTCAAAACAAAAAATGAATGGACAAGATTCACTTTACACTAGGGTTTCACCAACCCCCAAATATATCACATTTTAAATAATACATCTTTTGTCTTTTCCCTATTTTGTCTTCTAGTGGCAGCACTGTAGCACTTTGTCCTTTTGTTGATTGCTTTTTGCTGCAACTACTCTTTCAAAAACTCTTCATCAATGATAGGGTTGCCTTCACGCTTCTTCAAAGGCAGGGATAGGGAAATTTTTAGTTATCTCGAGAGGGGACATATCAGCGAGGATGTTGCCATCTCTATCCACTATGGTTTTGGTTTCAATTTCATACACCTCCCGACATGCCATTACTAACTTGGGGGCCACCAATACTGGTGGGAAGCCTGCAACCTTGGCCAGTCCGCTGCTTGAGTATTTTTAGGTCCACCCTGACTCTCCGTGTAAACTAGTCAATATCGACATGCCCGATATTAGTATATGTGATGTCTCTCCAAAGAGTTGTGATCCTGGAGTGTAATGGTAATCCCTAGAATTTGTACCTCATTTGATCCTTGCCCTCCTTGCCTCGAGGGGCCTTGGAAGATCCTTTCCCCTTTTCCTTGGCAACACCAGAGGCTTCTACATTGGATTCCATAAATCTTGCACAAAGAGATGGGGATTAGCAGCATTAGACATATAAATGCAGCCTTGGAAAAATCCCTAAAAATCAAGGTTAGATCCACAATCATTATTCTAGAAAAGTTCAACACTTGATCATAATAATTCTAGGAGGAAAATAGATGACCTGGGCCCGAAGGGCTAGAATTCCCTTGGCAAAATGTCATTTGGAAGGGAAAACAAGGCAAGGTACTCCTAATGACATTTCTGGTCTTGGATTTGATCAAACAAAGGTTTGGCATGAAAGAAGGCTCATTTTCGAAAAGTGGTTCGAAGTCCGTTTTCGATTTGGAGTCCATTTGAGTCACCATTTACGCATTCAAGCTTCAGCTAGAGGAAAGTCGTTTGGAACAACACAGGGAAGACAACATTCTAGGATTCGAGTTTTGGAGTCTGAGTTGCCAAGATCAGAAAGCTATCGTAGGATAGGCACGTGAAATGGAAAAATGTGGGTGGAAGTCTGGGGATGGAAGTCCAGGAGGGTATACCCAAGGCAGATTTGTCAGTTGATAAAAACCCAACGGCGGATGGAGGTTCAATATCCATTGTTTGAAAAGATGGATGGGTTTGGTTATTCGAGATGACGAGAGTGACACGGAATTCTGAAGACAGAATTCTAGACGTCGGGGTCTGGAAGGATTTTGGATGTCATGTTTCTATTTCAAACTAGGTGTGGTAAAAGGATGATCAGGGTCCACGTGTCAGAAAGACATCCTGAGACAGCCGTTCAAAATGACCAAGGTGATATGGAAGTCTGATTACGAAAGTACGAGGGCTGGAGTTTGAGGACCACTTGGACGTTTGATTTTTTCGATAAGTGTTAAGATGGACTTCATGCACCCGGGATCCGAGGTCCCCAAGGATGCTTGAGGAAGGTTCGGGCCTCAAGGAGGTGGTCACCTATTCCAAGAAACAATGATGGGGAGGTCAAACTCTGGCTTCAAATTTGGGTTATCAACCTCACGATTTTTAGTTTTCAATTCATGGGTTTTGTAGGTGAGGGTTTTTCATACCAAGTTTTTGTATTCATTTTAAGTCTTTACTTTATTTAAACCATGATTTTGAGGAAAAAATACAAGGCACGCAGATGGAGAACATACCTCAAAATCCCAAAGAAGATCTCTATTGAATTCACGAGGAATGATGAAGCAGGGGCTTGGGCACTGAGGCGGATATTGTTTGGGCAGTGCTGACCTTTTCGATCACTTCTAGCATGTGAAAATGACAATTGAAAACTTGTTTATATAGCCCCAAATACAATTAATGTTGCAACTAAAAGCCTAGTACGGTGACAGTTGTGGTAGCTGAGTTCAAATTCTGGGACGACGGTAGGAGGACCGAGGTATAAGGTCTGGAAAGACATGGACAGATGGTCGTTTCGAAAATCTACCAAGTGAAATGCAAACGGCGAGGGGAGCTTCAAGGTCCGGCATCGGGAAAGACAAAAGCTAGTGGTCGTTTGGAATGACAAAGTCCAAAGAGAAACCCAGGTGAGGAATTCCAACAAATCGGGCCCGAAGCGCTAGAAAGACATCGTGCAACCGCCATTTGGAATGGTGAAACTAGAATGGAAATCTGAGAGGGGAAACCCAAGGGTCCGAACCTAAAGGAGCGACAAACGTTAGAAAGGCAATCTGACAAGGAAAACCCGAAAGGGTTTAAAACTTAGCAAATTTCATAGCGGCAAAAATAGGTCAACCCGAAAATGGGACTTTTGAGAAAATGTTGACCATTAGGGACCCCAAAACAGGGCATGCAAAATGAGGTGAAGCAAAAAGGACCCGAAAAGCCTGAAAGAAATAGAGGGTCCCTGTTCCGAAAGGGGCGTGTGTGCTATAGGCACAACAAAACCTTGGGTAAACTCACCATCAATCTGGGTCTCAGTCTTGATTCAAAGTAGTTATTGAACTATACATAGTTGGAATTCTCTCTATTGTATGAAAGGTTAGTAGTCCACACTATAATGACAGCCTCTCTTCATTGAAATATTTCTTTAATCTCATCTTCTAGGTGAAAAACTCAGCATTCTTGAACAAAAACATGTGCATTAACATATAATACTAGTAAAACGGGGTGCATGTATCAGTTTTATGTAGTTTCAATAACCCCTCATGTATCTTCTCAACCAAGAAGGAAGCAAAAACATATACTACATAGAAATTTGGGTGTTGTATTTGCATCTCCATGAAAATAAAAGCTATAGGCATCACTCTATTAGGGATAAAAGCAAAAATTTGGCATAATAAATAGAAAGTAGCCAAGAAGGACTTGGCAAAACAATCCAATTTGAAAGGCTCCTAGTCACTAGGGCTAATATGAACACTTGAACCTCCTGCCCTAGCCAAAGGAGGTGGGAGCATCTTAGCTTTGAAAAGGGATTTCATCTTCCCATATTCCCGTTTCATTCCTTCAAGCTCAATAAGGACCAAGAATACGTCGAGCTCAGTCAAATCAAAGACCTATCAAAAGTCCTCTCTATTAATACTTAGTTGAACCCCTCCATCATTATCCCTAACCAACTGTGTGATAGCATCAAACCATGCGGCCACTTCCTAGAGAAAATCAACATCAGGAAACAAATTTGGAACTACCAATTTCCCCATGTCATACATCCAACCATTTGAAAAAGGATGAGGCTAATTTATTTTTCCAAACCATAGTCTAAACATCTCCAAACCCTTAAGCGACACCCTAGCATCAGCTATATTAAAAAAATTATACACTAATCCCTCCCCTAGGGTTTTTCCTCGCATTAAAACCAACCCCTTTTTCCTATCATTTGTTGACAACGATAATTGATCTAGGAAATCATCATATAGCTTTCTATTCAAAAATTCAATTTGGCCAAAATGATGTTTTAATGGTACCATCCTGAGAAAACTAGGGCTTCCTTGTATTATAGACCTTAAACAAGATAGGGATTTACAAGACTACGAAATTACAAAACAAATACTTTGAAATTTCCCACAATTTAGCTCACCTATAACCCTAAAATGATTTTCAAGAATATTTCCAGCAACCACACAACAAATTCCCCCAAATTCATATTACAATTTGACCAAGAGATGCAAAATTCAACTTATGGATTTGTGCTCGTGGAAACCCTAATTCTTCACTGCAACAACTCGTGAGTTCATCCTTGGCTTTAAGAATGCTTTGTGAATTGATCGAATGCTTTGTAATACAGTAGAACAACAAAAATAGTGGTTTTGTTTCAATCAAATTACACTAGAAAATGTCTCATCTGCCATTAAAGCTCAATCACATGTTGCACCAACGGTTCCAATCACATTTGATGCAGATTTAAATATTGTCTATTGATCTTTCACTTTGGCTAGATCATCGAATATCTACCTTTTAATTAATCTGACATTGACCTCCACCACCCACTACACCACCCAGGAAATCCACATGTCACCTTTCTGTTGATATCGCAATCAGTAAAAACCTTGCAACTTTTGATCACATGATGGTGGGCAACCGTAGATCTCAATCGTCGACAATCCTATTTATTCAAAATAGTTGCCAAGTTTTTCATTAAACATCAAGAACCTCTCTTGCTGAGATTAAAAAATCTTTGTCCATTTGAAGCAAGTGCATCTTACACCTGCTTTAGTAACCCACCAAATAATGTGGGTATGTAAAAGATGATCATGGAAAAAAAAAGCCCTTAAATGGCAATGAAAATTCAGAAAATCAGAGTTAGGAAAATTGACATAAAAATTTGAATAAGTTATCTATATTATTTAAAAAATATTTAAGAATAGAATCTGTAGAAAATTAAATGTAGTTTCTAAACTACTAGGATTTTTTATAAAAAAAAAAAATTATTTGGTGAAAATTTGAAATTTCAATTCAGTAGTACTTAAATTTTAGGGAAAATATAAGAAGTAGGTGTCTGTCTGACCACCCTAGCCACAATAAAATGATAATATCATTTTATAAGATTATAGATATAAGTAGAGGAAGCATGTCATGATGTGATGCATATTTTTTTGTATTTTTTTTCCATGTAAATAATTAAGTATGATTATTTTATTACAAATTTAAAATAAAACAAAAACTCGTATGTCTGACCACCTTAACTTGGTCAAAACTTCATGAAGTTCAATTTTTATTTTTTTAATCCTATAGTATGTGAAACATAGAATGTGGAGCATGTTTCAGATTAAAAAAAATGTGATACCGTTTGAAAACTATAGATGTTTTTCAATCAGCCTATCAATTAGGAGTTTAGTTGTAATTCAAATAGAAAATGAATAATAATAATTTATTAAATTCAAAGTAAAGCGTAATTTATATTATTCAAAAGCTGAGAATCTACCTTAGAAACCCTTTTCATTTCATCAGTTTTGGGTAAAAAACAAGTTGTCAACCACATGGGCCATCATATCACTTACATATCGTCACTTTTTGGCCCATCATGATCCTACACATACCCATGTATTAAATTTGGATTAATATATTAAAGTACCCCTATCATTCCTTCATCTTCAGTAGATATGACAAGTGGTGCTCGCCCGTGATATCACGATTAGCCAAAACTATGTGGTGGGGTCATCACGGGATAGTGGGGAACGACTAAGATCAAACGATGATTCATCAATGACCATGAAAATTTATCCCTGTGAAAAATATAAAACATTTATTAAAATAAGAGTGGCATTACTAGGTCGATGAAAAATGATGACATAAGTTTTTTTTTAAATGGAAGTATGGGGCCAACCTAGACTTAGGAAGAAATAAAGTCTAATAAAGGAAAATATAATGACGGATCAGAAAGGGACCGATCCTAGACGGATCAATGAGACTCAAGTTTTTTTTAAAACCCTTCTCCAAAAAGTAACAACCAAAAATATCCAAGCCATGGTATAAGATAAGACACTAGGATTTTACACAAATACATGAAAACAAATGTAAAACCAAACCCTAGGCTTTTCTTAAACATTCATGTAGAACCAAAAACATAGGCAATATCAAATGGAACTTGTAGAACGAAATTTGAAGCTCCATTAGTGGATCCAGTTGCGGACGTTCATTCCACCAGATTGAAGTGAGATATCAAAATCCTAGGTTGGGTAGACCAATTGCATAGACAACAAAAATGGGTTGCCCAGACCAAACAACATAGAAGGAAAGAAACCTACCACTAACATATATACAAACCTAAACTATTGTTCATGGAAAAAACATACTTCAAGTAAAGTATAACTTCAAGAACTGTCCATGAACTGGCAATTGAAGAGTATCCCCTATCATCTCTTGGAGGAAGTATGAATCTTCACCCCACTTACTATTGATTAGAAATGGACCCAACCAGATTGCATCAAATTTTCCATGTTTTCCCTTATCTTCTAATCAGGCATTCCACATTAGGACCAGATCTCCATCTTGGAAGCTCCTTGTAGTTGCCCTTTTGTGATACAAGTTTTTTTCTTGCAACTGTAATTTTTCATTTTTCATTTGAGCCTCCCTCCTAGTTTCATCCAATTCTATGAGAGCTTCTACTCTCAATTGTATTTCATCATCAATTTCATTGTCATATGTCCAGACAAACTTATACATCTCCATCAGATTATTCTTGGGAAACCTTGCATTTATCCCATAGACCAATTCAAATGGGGCATAGCCTATTTCTTTCTTCATAGTCACCCTATCTTCCTAGATAGATAATCTCAACTTAGAATCCCATGCCTTCTTATTTATATCCAAGATTCTCTTAATGATTTTCATCAAGCTTTTATTTCTTGATTCTTCTTGTCCATTTCCCTATGGGTGATATGGTGATGAGTAAGAAATTTGGATCCCATGCTTCTCACGATAGTTTGTGTACTCCTCAGATCTGAAACACATTGCATTATCCAAAACAATCTTTCTGGACATCTGAACCTAGTCAATATGTTGCTCATCAAGAAGTCAATTACCACCTTATTGGTTGCCCTTTTCATTGGAATTGCTTCCACCCACTTGTTAAAATAATCAATGGCCACCAATATCCATGAGTGGCCCCCACTAGACTTACATGCTATCTCTCCTACAAAGTCAATAGCCCATTGTTGAAATGAAGATTGCACTATAACTAGTTTTAGAGGCAAGTTACTAGAGAATTTTAACTTATGAGAGAAATGCTGACAAGCATCACATGTCTTTACCAATTGGTGTGCATCTTTAAAAATAGTAGGCAGCCAAAATCCAACCCTTAGTATCTTATATACAATTTTTGGCCATATAATTCCCTCCACAAACTCCATTGTTCCTCTCAATTAGAATTTCGTGTGCTTGATTTTGATCTACACACTTTAGCATGACACCTTCCCCATTTCTCCACCAAATATTACCAACTATAATCACATACTTGATAGCATGTAATTTCAATGTCCTTTTCTCATTGTCACTCAAGTTATCAGGAAATTTCATCTTTTGCAAATAATAAATCACACCTTTATACCATTCAAAATGTTCTATATCACATATGTGTGATCTATTATCCTCTTCTTGCAAATTTATCTAATTTTCTTCCAAATTACTTTGGGCCATGAGATTGGCCAATCCTTGTCCTCTTACTAGCATACTAATCTGGATCTCAATATTGAATTCTTGGATCCTATTGATCCATCTACACCATCTTCCTGAAACTTCCTACTATGTGAAGATATCTTTGACAACAACACTAGATACATATGCAACCACAGTAGCTCCCATCAAATAAGGCATGAAGGCTTTTACTACTTTCAATTCATATTCCTATTTCTCATTAATATCATACTTGAGTTCCACAACTTGTAAAGATTTACTGAAAAAGGCTATAGGTTGTTCAAAACCTTTTGCATTATTTTGCAACAACACAATTGCAATTGTATGGAAAGAAGAAAATGAAAATATATGTAAGGGTTTAGAAAAATCAGGGGTTTTCAATACAAGAGCCTCCTTTATTACCTACTTAATGGCTTGGAAGGTATGTATAGAATCCCCTCCCCATTCAACCTTAGCTCCATTCTTGAGCATCTTGGAAATTGGACGAACTATCTCAGAAAAATTTGTCACAAACCTCCTTAGGAAGTTTATTTTCCCAAAGAAAGATTGTATACCTTTGACATTGCAGGGTTGTGGGATTTTATCTATTGCAACTACTCTCTCTAAATCAATTCTGACTTCGTTGTTGGAAACAATATGTCTCAAAAAATTTCCCTCTCTTACCCCAAATGCAAATTTCTTTGGATTCAAAGATATACCATACTCCAAGGCTCTACAAAATACCCTCTCCAAATGTTCACAATGATCCTCTTCCTTTTTGGAGTATGTTGTGAAGTCATCTTGGTATATCACCAAAAATAAGTTGATGAAATCTGAAAATGCCACATACATGGCTCTTTGGAAAGTAACCCCTCCATTAGGAATTCTCACATAAACATATGCTCCCCAAGGTGTAGTGAATGTTGTCTTATATTTCTCAGACTCCTTGACTATAAGTTGGTTGTAACCAGAGAACCCATCCATCATATCAATTCATAACCCGTCACCCTCTATAACATGGCTTCCATGTTTGGTAATGGATAGTTGTGTTTTAATGAAGACACATTCAAATTCCTAAAGTCTCCACATAACCTGATGTCTCCATTTTTCTTTCTTACTGTTACCAATTTTGACACCCAAGATGAATGCCTGATTGGCCTAATGATCCCTACATCCCTTAGCTTCATTAAATCTTCTTGAATTTTGGGGACTAAGGTAGGATTAATAGGCCTTTGTTTTTTCTTAAATGGCTTGGCACCATCACTCAAGGGAATCTCATGTTGGAAAAAATCCTCCCTATATGCCTTAAGATCATCATAGGACCATACAAACACATGTCTAAACTTTCTCAATAAGTCAATTAGCATCCTTCTCACCTTTGGTGACAGTTTCTTTCCAATATATACCTTTTTTGGTGATTATTTTGTTCTAAGATTTATCTCTTCCAAGTCATCAGGATGCGAAGTAGTATGATTAGCCTTTGTCCTATCCTAATTGTTAAATACTCTTTCTAATACAACTAAAACCTTTACGAATTGTATTTGTTTTTGTTTCTAAATTACTTCATTTCCAAACACAATATATTTACCATCAATTGTTTCCACAAAAGCTCCAAAATAAATTTCTTGACTTTCATATTCATCCACACAATTCAAGAATCCAAATATGTCATCATCATTATCAAAAACTTGCTAGTTTTTTATATTATCAGGAACTGATGGCTTGGTTTGCACTTCAACCTTTGAGATCCCAGTAAAGGTTATATCATTTAGCCTTAACATGATGTTCGCTAATAAATCTACCATTTTCTTGTGGCCTCTCTCCATCCAATCTATGCTAAATGCATCAAAGTTTTCCAACTCATCCAAAACAACATTCCTATACTGTTTCAATCTCTTATTCTTTGATACATACCTGCCTCTAACTTGGGAAACCAAAACCTCACAATCTTCAATTACCTTGAGCTTCTTAATCCCATGCTTTTCAGCCAATCTCAACCCTAATAACAATGCCTCATATTCCACCACATTATTGGTGCAATCAAATGACAGAGTGAAATAAAACCTAAATGTCTTTCCACTCGATGATCTTAAAAATACACCTGCACTTGATCCTTCTCTTGAACTTAAACCACCATAGTACATAGTCCACAAGTCATCACACTCTGACATTTTTTTTACTTCTATGTCAATTAGTGTAGTGGGCTTATCACAATCACTAGGGAATTCCTCAACTCTGAACTCATTTATGCCATTGTCAATAAAACATGTCATATTTTTGGTTGGATCATGCTGAATCATATGGGGCACTTTTCATTCTCTATCAATCTTTACATTGTTTCCATCAATGGAGAAAGTAGAAAATGACAAGTCACACTACATGTTACCCCCCATTGATGCACTCCACTTTCTTGAAAATAGCATCCCAAAATGTGGTGGGATGTTTGCAACTAGTACGGTCATGGCTAATTCCTTCTCAGGATACTGAGTCAATTTATAAGGTAGTGCTTTGATAGTCCCAATAACTGGCACTTCCCTTGAATCCATTGCACAACATTTACCTTGAGTAGTACCCACTGTCAGGTCCATTTCCTCCATGATCTTGACTGGCATAACATTATTTGATGCCCCTGAATCAATCATACATTTCCTTAAAGTCTTCCAATTTGTAACAACACTCAAGAAAAAGCAGTTTATGTTCTCAAGTCACATATTAATAGACTTCCCTAAATATACAGGGGGAATTTATGACACAATTCCCTACACTTATTTATCATTTCTTTCTCCTTCATGCTTTTCTTCTTTACAACTACCTTGTTCAACCCTATTAACAAAAACACCTATGATCAAGGCTATTTTATTTTCCTCATATTCATTTATTCTCATCATTTCTAGGAAAGGTACATAAAATTTAACCTAAGAAAGCACTTGAAACATATCTATGGGCGTATATTTTGGCAAATCAGACACCATACCTTCATAATTTTCCTTCTTCTCTTGATGCTTTCTTCCCTCAAGTTTCTTATGCCTCCTATCCTCTAAAGTAGGTTCAACAGAATTTGTAATCACTTTAGTCTTCACCAATGATGAAGTTGTATCTTCTTGAGGCTTTAGAGTTTCATTATTTTTCACCCAAACCTTATCATTTTTAACCTCTTTAACTTTGACAACATCTTTCTTGTTATCAATTTTAACACCCTTATTTTTGTCATTTTGTTCTTTAATAAATAAGGCAACAGGTTTACCCTGTTCACCACCCACAATTTTTTTCCTTAGCTAAGTAATCTTCTCATTTGAGCAGCCATTTCCTAAGTCAATCTTGAAATCTCTTCTTCGGATGGTCTCCTTAGGGACAACGAATCTTCATTTTGTTCCATATTGCAAGCATTATGGTCAAAATCACCTTCCTCATCAGAGAAGACCTATTGATGATATATATCACTTCTCTGCCTTTGAATATCCATATCAACTCCCTATGACTCATCACTAGAGGAACATTCTACCTCATCAATGTATGATCTGGCCATACAGACACCCACATCACCTTGCTCAATTTCAGGAGTCTTCTCATAAGTTTCATGCTTTGTTCCCTCAACAACAAGCAACTGAGCAATACCACAATGATTTTGACCATGTGGATGTTGACAACCCTCAAACCATGGTCTATATTGTACCACATTTACTAAATGCTTTTGCAGGGGGTTTGGTGTATGTTGATCATGTTTGGGCTTCTAGCTAGGAAAGATTGGTTTCCCATCTTTCAAATTTGTATTATAAGGGTAATTTTGCAAACTAGGTTGTCTTCCATTCTTATTATATTGTTGTTTTTTGTTTCATGTACCCTTTTCTTGCTTGGAAACAATATATTTTATGTCTTTCAAAGTTCTCAAGACCTTATCCCATTTCTCATCATCCTTAGGCCTTGAAGCAGAAACCTTCTCAACCTTATCCTTAGGATTTTTTAAAAGTGTGGGCTCTTCTCTCCTACCATATTTCCCAGAAGGTCACCTATTATTCTCAATGTTTATAGCCACCCTGAAAGCATCCCTCACGGTCTGAGGTTTTTTATCTCTAAGGAGGCATGCCATTTTAGCATAAAAAACATTGAAATATGTGGTTAGATAGACATTCTCATCAAGCCTCAAAACCTGGAACAACTTATACATTGCTTTTTGAAACCTTAAATTAAACTCTATTATAGGATCGTTTAGTGACTTCTTGATAGTGTTGAACTCATTCAACATGAAACTAGCATTGGTTTTATCATCGTAGTATTCCTTGAAACATTTTTCAAACTCATCCCATGAACCAATACTAGCATTAGGTAGACCTTTGTACCAATCCCTCACATCCTCTACCAAGAATTGTACAAACAATTTCAGTACAACATCTTCATGCTCTACACCATAATCATTCAACATATCCATAAAAGGTTTTAAATGTTCCTCTATTGTCATAGCATTATTTCCAACAAATTTACTCATCTTTTCTCTCAAATCATCAGGGATGGGATTTGGATGACCTAGAATACCATCAAAGTAAAATTTCCTATATCTTTCCAGTAGTATAGGTCTTCTTTGAAATAATCCCTCAACCTTTTAAGAGTCAACACCAAATCCTATATTTTGCACCCTAGGGCCATCCTAATTTAGATTTACAAACTTAGTAGCATGGGTTTTTGGGCCAAAATTGTTTTTGTTGGTATCCAAATTTATTTTAGGACTAGATTACAAGGCATCTTGGTGACTTGATGAGGTTGCAACTTGTGTAGCCTCATCCATGCTTGACCTCTTTAGGAGACCTATATTTCTTTTCATTTCTGCATTTGCAACCTTAATTTTTGTCCTCTCCAATTCCTCAACAAGAGCCTTACCCTCCCTTCTAAACTTTTCTAAGGAAGTCTCAACTTGTAATGGTACACGTGTCAGCAGATCTCCTTTAGGAGGGTGGAAAGTCACCTTATCACTTATTTTAATCCACTTAGCCTTTTGTTTTCCCTTTTCTAAAACAGGTTCAGGGTTTGGATCACTTGGTTGAGGCTTAATAGGGTCTGACAGTTTTGGGTCTGAGTGTTTTGGTTGGGTATCCATTTGACCTATAGGACCTACTTTAGACACAAGTTTTATCTCCTTATCAAATATTTCACATACAACATGACCCTCAACACCTGGCTCAAGTTTTTCTTGGTTCAAGGCTTTCATTGTTGCCAATTGTCTAATCAACCTCTCTTGCAATCACATCATGCATCATTTTTTTTTATCTCTCCTTTTCTCTTTTCCTCCTGAGGTCAGCTTTTCTTTGGATCTCCCACCTTCAGGAATCAATTTCTCCTAAAACATCTTTTGGGTTAGGCAAGGTCATTCCAAAACTCAACATATCACTTAGACCTATCAGGTTTACTTATTCAAGTACATGTCTAGACAATAAAGGAGTTCCATCACCCTCAACAGGAGGAGGAGGCACATCATTGGTGTTTTCTTTTTGATGGCTTCAACTTCTACTCCTGCTTCTTCTCTTTTCAGAGTATTGAACACTAATCGGTCCTTTATTTTGACATGTTACATTATCTTGGTTTGGTGTATTAAATAATGCATCAAAAAATCCATAGCTATCTGATTCTGAACTTTTAGACACCTTTTCAAAATTTTCAGGGATAGGATGTAAAGACATACTTGTACCTTGATGTACAGGGTTCTGGAATGCTAGAGCAACATGAATAGATTCTAGTCTTTTCTTTATCCAGTTCTTCTTAGTTTTAGAAAGTTCACTCTCCAATGTCTGTTTGGGATGATTTTTCATGAATGACCTGGTGTTCTTCATTCTGTGTACTTATCCAAAAGATCCTAAAATTTATATTAAATATTCAAAATAAGATGCACATTGGTACAGAGACTTCAGAGTCACCACCCAATTATCTTTGGAAAACCAAATATCTAGAAATACTTGGTGAATTTCAAAAGACCTTTGGAAATTTGTATTGACAACGTATAATGTACTTCACCATTGACTCAAAATGCTTTGAATAACAAAAGATATGGAAAAACTTAACACAGAACCATGGGCTCAACTTTTAAATCACATAAATACTATGAAAACTCTATGCAAAATGGACAATAGACACACTGACAAAAAATATTTAGATTAAAATCTCGAGTAGAGTCACCATTTTGTTGGTTGGTTTTACTGTAACTAGGTTGACCTTCTACTCTACCTATGGAAATGCCAATTCCAATCAAGGGTAGCTCGAAGGACTTGGACCAACTGAGGAGGATTTTAAAGACCTCCTACACTTTGGGCTCGGGAAGACCCAAGAGGGTGATCCCTTAATGTGTTTACAACCTCTACACCATTATCATAAACAATATTAACAATAATAGATAATCTAACTTAATAGCTCAACACAATGGGATAATATTGAATAGAATTGGTTGTTCATCAATAATATCAACCATTTAGGGTATGAGATACTCACAACAATACTTCACGGTAAAGATATTCATTGATTTTCAATTTGTAGTGAGCTCTAGGTGAACACAAACAAATATTAAATCTCACAAACATGTACAACGTAGATCGGTGCCTTATTTGCATTAGAGGAGTAAAATTCACAAAAAGCTAAGGTTTTTTAACAAATTCAACACATAGCATACAAGATCATCAATAACATTATCTTACAATATCACAAATACATACCCTAACTAAATACTATTTATCAAATCCTTGTACAGAACATATCAACCTACAATCTCATTTAAGCATTTTGATTAATTCCTTGAATTAAACCTAAAACAAGAATTGCACACACCACAACAGTGAGATGAACAAAATAACCCTTGATCACTTTAATCAAAATTCAAATATGCTTGTACACAAGAGAGACATGAGCTCAAATTTATCAGTTTAATTCAAATTTCAGTACTATCACAAAACATCATAACTCCATGAATTCAAAACCTACAACAAAATGACCCAGAACCTAACTTGCATATTCTCTATAACTATTAGACTTTACAATTTCTCTGCAACTTCACCTAGACTCGACAAAAAATTTCTAACTTGATAACTCTTACTTCTAGCCTTGAAATCTTTCTAATGAAAAATGAAGGAGAAAACAAGCATCAGGCCAGAAAGCACACATGTCACTGGCCACTTGGACCACTTTGTGATAATTCAAAAAAATTGGTTACAACAACAACCTCCCCTGGAGAATATTCTTGTTCATTTCTATCTTTCCCATTGAGGATGATTTGATGCAGCAACAAATCTTCAAGAACTTCATGCTAAAACTACCACCAAAACAAAACTAGAAATTTTTATAACTGCAACAGTTGATTAGTTAACTATTATCAACTTACTCCCGCTTTACTCCTCCTCAATTAAATATGTATTCACCCACTACTATTACTCTTCATCACTCAACCAATTAAAATTGATTACCTCATTTACTTTGACACTATAAGGTGTATATTTAACTGCCACTTGGTTTGCCTCTCGTTCAATAGACTCAAGGAATGAACTGGTGCTGACAATTTTATCCATGTAGCTCACCAATAGATAAAAAGTTGAGTCATCACTAATTAAAGTAATTTGAGCATTGATGACCCTACTAGCCTGATCCTGCCATTGTTGAAGTGACCTGATATTACCCTTCTCATCAATTATGTCAAGCAATAGTGTGTCACTTTAAATCCTCCCCAATTAGTTCCAATGTAGGGCTAAGGGAAGGAGTTTGACTAGGAGATCCCGGTGTGGAAACAAATGGGGAAATAGGAAGCAATGACCCTGATGTGGAAGGCAATGCATTAATCACTAGAGCAACAGATGCTTCCCCAACCTGCCTGTATTTTTAACCTTTCCACCTCTGTTTGTAGCTCAATATTCCTTTGCTACACCTTTTTATACTCCCCAACCATGAAATTATACTTCTCCACAAGAAATAATATGAAAACTCTATGGAAAATGGACAACCGAAACACTGAAAATAAATATTTAGATTAACATCCCGAGTAGAGTCACAATTTTTTTGGCTGTTTTTACTATAATTAGGTTGATCTTCTAATCTACCTATGGAAATGCCAATTCCAATCAAGGGCAACTTGAAGGACCTGGACCAACTGACAAGGATTTTAAAGACCTCCTACACTTTGGGCTCTGCAAGACCTGGGAGGGTGATCCCTTAATGTGTTTACAACCTCTGCACCATTATCATAAACAACATTAACAATAACAAACAATATCACTTAATAGCTCAATAGAATAGGATAATACTGAATATAATTGGTTGTTCATCAATAATATCAACCATTTGGAGCATGAGATAGCGACAACAATACTTCACAATAAAATATATTCATTGATTTTCAATGTGTAGCAAGCTCCAGTTGAACACAAACGAATATTGAATCTTAGAAACATGTACAATGTAGATCAATGCCTTATTGCTATTGGAGGAGTCAAATTCACAAAAACCAAAGGGTTTATAACAAATTCAACACATAGCATACAAGATCATTGATAACATTGCCTTACAATATCACCAATACGTACCCTAACTCAATACTACTTATCAAATCCTCGTACATAACATATCAACCTACAATATCATTTAAGAATTTTGATTAATTCCTTGAATTAAACCTAAAACATGAATTGCACATACCACAACAGTGAGATGAACAAAATAGCCCTTGTTCATTTTATTCAAAATTCAAATATGCTTGTACACAGGAGAGACATGAGCTCAAATTTATTAGTTTAATTCAAATGCCAGTACTGTCACAAAAAATCATATCTTCATGAATTCAAAAATTACAACAAAATGACCTAGACCCTAACTTGCATTTTCTCTATAACTATCAGACATTACAATTTCTCTCCAACTTCACCTAGACTCGACAAAAAATTTCTAACTTGATAACTCATACTTCTAGCCTTGAAATCTTTCTTATAAAAAATGAAGGAGAATACAAGCATCAGGCTAGAAAGCAAAAACATGTCACTGGCCACTTGGACTGCTTTGTGATAATTCAAAAAATTGGTTTCAATAGCAACCTCCCCCAAAGATTCTTCTTCTTCCTTCCCATCTTTCCCGTTGAGGATGGTTTGATGCAGCAACAGATCTTCAAGAACTTAATGCTAAAACTGCCACCAAAACAAAACTAGAAATTATTATAATTGCAATAGTTTATTAGTTAACTGTTAGCAGCTTACTCCTGCTTTACTCCTCCTCAGTTAAATATCTATTCACCCACTACTGGTACTCTTCATCACTCATCCAATTAAAATAGATTACCTCATTTACTTTGACACTATAAGGTGTATATTTAACTACCACTTGGTTTGCCTCTCATTAAAAAGACTCAAGGAATGAACTGGCGCTGACTATTTTTTCCATGCAAGTCACTAATAGATCAAAATATGAATTATCACAAATTAAA
Organism: Sequoiadendron giganteum; assembly: GCA_007115665.2. NCBI lineage: Eukaryota > Viridiplantae > Streptophyta > Pinopsida > Cupressales > Cupressaceae > Sequoiadendron > Sequoiadendron giganteum. The sequence continues at coordinate 565,779,338 of CM021106.1, read as the reverse complement.
GTAATTTGAGCATTGATGACCCTACTAGCCCAATCATGCCAATGTTGAAGTGACATGATATTATGCTGCTCATCAATTATGTCAGGCAGCAGTGTGTTGCTCCAATAATCAAAACTCTTGACCAATTCCTTGATCTTCCTACTCAAGTCATCTGGTAAGGCTTGAAAGCCTTGCAATGATTTAACCAACACTTGAGTAGGTATTAATGATTGTGGCCTATTATTGATATCAAATCTGAAGGCCTTAAACATTACTTCCAAATCATTTTCCCTAGGGATCTAGTTCTCAATTAATGGTATTGCTACTTCCTAATCCCTATCAATATTCTTTATTTCACCTAATAACAAATAATAAGAGTAATATACACTTGGAAACTTATCATCAACCTTCTCATTTAAATGCTGAAAAATAGCAGTAACAATTTCCTTTTGTCTTAAAAATACCCTCTCCTCACTTACCTTTAGAGAGTCTTGTAATTCCACAACTTTTTGCATTAACTACTTCTTCATTAGATCAATAGAGCACTCTAACTCCTCCCCAATTGTTTCCAATGTAGGGCTGAGGGAAGGATTCTGACTGGGAGATCCCAGTGTGGAAACAAATAGGGAAACAAAAAGCAATGACCTTGATGTGGAAGGAAATGATTTAACCACTAGAGCAACTGATGTTTCCCCAATCTGCTTGTATTTTAACCTTTCCACCTTTGTTTGTACCTCAGTATTCCTTTGTTGCACCTTATTATACTCCCCAATCATGAAATTATACTTCTCCATAAGACTCTTTTTTCAGCTTCCTCTCTCTTAGCAATCTTTTGTGCCAATTTGGACACATTCACAGTTAAATTTGTGGCCTTTGTGGTTGAGGTCTCTAAATCTCTTTTAATTATTAACCCCCCTCTCAAATTTGGGTTAATATCAGTAATATTTGGCTTTCTCCCTTGTAGGGCCAAAGCCCATATTTCCAAGGTTTGATATTCCTTGCTAAAGGGAGAGTCTTGCAATGTTTCCTTGACTTATTCTTTAGAAATTTGTAGGGGATACTTGGACTCGAAAATAGCATTCAAAGCCACAACATCAACAATATTCTAGTTAGGTAGAATCAAGACACCAGCTTGATTGACCAACTTTCTCCCTTCTTCTAGAGTGATGTTCTATAATTCATTCATCACCTCATCCTTCAACTCATCATCATTTTCCTGATCTAACCTATCAGTCCCTAGTTCTCTTATTTTCTTGCACTTCTCCTGATATTCCTCTAACTTCATCCTCCATACCATTTGCACGAAGACTGGTGTTTTCACAAAAGCATCATCATCCAAAAATTCTTTACAAGCCTCCATTCTTCCATCCTGCACACATTTTACTTTCATGTCTAGGTCTGATAAAAACAACTCAACTGGTCTTGGAGGAGAAGGCATTCCCATTTGCATATCTTGATTAGTAACAATAATCTCATCCACCAAGTCTTCCTAGGACTATTCAATCCTTTGCCTCTTGGGGCTTGGCACTGATGGTGGTGGTGATAGACTCCTCTCAGGTGATGACTCTAGATCTATTATTTTATTGCCCCAAGTGTTTTGAGATGTGATCCTAGTTGTTCATGCATTTTTTTTACTATCCCTTTTTCTCCTGTAAATAGGCCTGCCATCTAGAGGTTGGTAAGTTGGCCTTTCTTCAAATGGCCATGCAGCTTGTTCTTGTATACCCAAGACTAACTTCAAATTTATTTCTTTTTCATTATAATGCCCATGATTTCCTTGAAAATATCCATCAAAAAATCAATCCTTTTATTATAAGGACTAAATTCCATCAGTGGATCATATTTTGGATCCATCTTATGCACTATATCCAATAGCTTATCATAAGCTACCCATTTCTCTTTATTTAACTCTTGCTTATTCAATATAAATTAATTTTTGACCAGGTCCTCAGGTAAATTGAATTCATGAACAAATTTGGCACCTTTTATTCTTTGTCTAAATAGAGCAAAGAAACCCTCTGGATCATACTGCCTCCTAGGACCCGAGCTTGAATGGTACACTTCAAAGAAGTTTCTAAAATGTACCTAGCCTCCTTTTGCAATAAAAAAACCAGAAACAACCATATAGTTAGGGTAGAAATTCCCCTTACCCTTCCCTATAAGGTTATCTTCATGTACACATCCAATCTACCACATAACCTTAGCCAATCCAATCCTTGGTAGCACATTATATGGAAATATATGTGTGGTCCCCTGAAAACCATATACCCTCAAGACAATGTTGACTGGATATGGGATAATGTCACCCCAATTGTGGAAAATATTCAAATCAGGCCTTCTCTCCTTGGGCCTAAGAAAATCATGCAATTCCCTAGGAAACCTAGGTAAATTCACCACCAATTTGGCTCTTAGTCTTGATGCAAAGCAGTTATTGAACTATACATAGTTGGAATTCTCTCTATTGTATGAAAGGTTAGTAGTCCACACCTATAACAACAACCTCTGTTCATTGAAAAATTTCCTCAATCTCATCTTCTCGGAGAAAAACTCAATATTCTTGAACAAAAACATGTGCATTAACATAAAATACTAGTAAAAGGGGGTGCATGTATCATTTTTCCACATTTTCAATAACCCCTCATGTATCTTCTCAACCAAGAAGGAAGCAAAATCATATACTATAGAGAAATTTGGGTGTTGTGTTTGCATCCCCATGAAAATAAAAGCTACAAGCATCACTATATTAGGAATAAAACCCAAAATTTGGCATAATAAATAGAAAGTAGCCAAGAAGGACTTGGCAAAAAAATTTAATCTAAAAGGCTCCTAGTCACTAGGGCTAATATGAACACTTGAACCTCCTGCCCTAGCCAAATGAGGTGGGAGCATCTTAGCTCTGAAAAGGGACTTCATCTTCCCATATTCCCGTTTCATTCCTTCAAGCTCAATAGGGACCAAGAATACACTAGGCTCACTCAAATCAAAGACCTATCGAAACTCCTCTCTATTAATACTTAGTCGAAACCTGCCATCATTATCCCTAACCATCCGTGTGACAGGATCATACCATGCGGCCACTTCCTTGAGAAAATCAACATCAAGAAACACATTTGGAACTACAAATTTCCCCATGTCATACATCTAGCCATTTGAAAAAGGATGAGGAATTTTTTTTTTTCCAAACCATAATTTGAACATCTCCAAACCCTTAAGCGGCAGCCTAGAATCAGCTATATTAAAAAATTCATACACTAATCCCTCCCCTATGGTTTTTCCTTGCATTAAAATGAGCACCTTCTTCCTATCATTTGTTGACAATGACAATTGATCTAGGAAATCATCATATAGGTTTCTATTCAAAAATTCAATCTGGTTAGAATGATGTTTTAATGGTTTCATCCTGAGAAAACTAGGGCTTCCTTGTAGTATAGACCTTAAAAAAGAAAGGGCTTTACAAGAATACAAAATTACAAAACAAATACTTTGAAATTTCACACAATTTAGCTCACCTATAACCCTGAAATTATTTTCAACACACTTTCCAACAACCACACAACAAATTCCCCCAAATTCAGATTAGAATTTGACTAGGACATGCATAATTCAACTTACGGATTTGTTCTCACAAAAACCCTAATTCTTCATTGAACAACTCATGAATTCGTCCTTATATTTAAGACTACTCTATGAAATTGCTCGAATGCTTTGTAATACAATAGAATAGGAAAAAGAGTGGTTTTATTTCAATCAAATCACACCAGAAAATGTCTCATCCTCCATTAAAGGTCACTCGCATGCTGCACCGATGGTTCCAATCATATTTGATGCAGATTTAAATATTATTTGTTGACCTTTCACTTTGGCTAGATCATTGAACTGTTGCATTTTAATTAATCTAATATTGACCTCCACCATGGCAAATGGCCCACCACCGACTACGTCACCTAGGAAATCCATGTGTCACCTTTCCCTTGATATCACAATTAGTAAAAACATTGCAACTTCCAATCACATGATGGAAGGCAACCGTAGATCTCAATCATCGACAATCCTGTTCATTCAAAATAGCTGCCAACTTTGTCGTTAAACATCGAACACCTTTCCTGCCGAGATTAAAACATCTTCGTCCATTTGAAGCATGTGTATCTTACACCTTCTTTAGTAACCCTCCAAATAATGTATTAAAGCTGGATTAATATATTAAAGTACCCCTATCATCCTTTGGCTTCACTAGATGTGACAAGTGGTGCTCACCCGTGATATCGTAATCAACCAAAACTATGTGGTGAGGTCATCACGGGATGGCAGAGAATGACTAAGATCAAACGATGATATATCAACAACCATTAAAATTTATCCCTCTTCAAAATATAAAACATTTATTAAAACAAGAGGGGACATTACTTGGTCGATGACAAATGATGACATAAGTTGTTTTCAAAAGAGAAGCGCAGGGCCAACCTAGACTTAGAAAGAAATAAATTCTAACAAAGGAAAATATAATGATGGATTAGAAGGGGACCAATCCTAGAGGGATCAATGGGACTCAATTTTTTTTTAAAACCCTTCTCCAAAAAGTAACAACCAAATAGATCCAATCCATGGTATAAGATAAGAAATTAGGGTTTTACATAAATACATGAAAACAAATGTAAAACCAAACCCTAGGCTTTTCTCAAACATTCATGTAGAACCAAAAACATAGGCAAGATCAAATGGAACTTATAGAACAAAATTTGAAGTTCCATCATGAGGTAAGCATGGAGTAAACATGAAGCATAGATAATATAATAATAAAATGTTTTGATTATATTAAAGGCTAGAAGGACTAGTACACATATGAAAAATAGCCATAGAGGCACCACAAGGGGTCTCACCATAGGTGAGACACCTAGAAGAAAAAAGAGAATTAGCTACAAACTAACCAGTAAAACAAAAAAAATAGAGACATAGGATAGAAAAAACACAAGACTAGACTAACTATTGATCACCTAGTAGCCTAAAGCCACTAATGTCTTGCAACTCCTTAGCTAGGAATAGATGTTTCAACTCAAAGTTCAAAGGCCCCTTGTAAGTGGATTGGGTGTCCTCAGTGTTGGGTGAAGCTGAGTTTCCTACTTTCTTACCTTTTTTCTTCAAATGACCAACATAAAGAATATCCTCAACAACCCATTTACCTTGAAAATTTTGTAGTTCGTACTAAAATACTTGGATTATGGATGTGATGTTTTTAATGGTCTCCTTGTTGAAATCCACAATATCTTGGAGGCACTTCATGGTCTTTTCCTAGTTCTTGTACATTGTAGAAATTTCCTCTTGGAGCTTCAACTTTGTCATCCTCTGAATCTAAAAAATCTCTAAGCTCTTCCACCTCCCTTTAGCTAGATCAGACAACATACTCCATTTCCCCTCATCCTCTCCCTCACCCAACCAATTCATCTTTTTCTTTAACACCTTCTTGTCCAACACCTAAATTTTATCTTTGGTCATAATGAGGGGACAAAAACCATTTGAGGATATCATTCTATATGTCAATAGCCACAAAGACATCATTTAATTTATTCTTTATAGGAACACATTGATCACATACCTCTTTTTCCAATTGGATCTCAACAAAGTTGCCTGCTAGGTTAACACATAGGTTGGGGGATCTTTGAGGGTTGGGGAGATTAATAGGGGAAACCTTAGAAATATCTTCATGGCTAGGGGAGCTAGTAGGTGAATTAAAATGGGTAGGTTTCCAAGAATCATCATTCGAGTTCTTTGTGCCATAATGAGTGGAGAATATAGAGGTAATTTTAGTGAATGAAACACTTTTTTAGGGTTGAGAGAGGGGTCATCAATGGCAGGGGATTTCCCCCTCACCCTAGTAATATGATAAGAAGAGGAAAGAGTCAACATAGACCTATCAATAAAAGTGGATCCTCCAAATATTTTGTAGGGTCACTAATAACAAGGGATTTCTTTTCAAGAGGCTAGGGAAGGGGTCAGAGTGTCATTGAAGTAGTATAAATAAAATATTAACCCTGGGTGAATATGAAGGTTTTTTCTTTTAACCAACACAACCTTGATAGACTACTCCAACAAGGATAGAATCTAGAAAGAAAAATTCAACTTTACATGATAATAAAAATGTTTTAACATAAGGAAGAGGTGGGAATGAAAATTTCTAAACCAATCCTCTAAAGTGACATACCTCATTAAGAGCTCAAGCAACCTGGTCCACACACCAAGAAGGTCATCTCTAAAAAACCCATTCTATAAACGCTCGACTTTTTTACCCTCCTTTAGGGACCTCTCCATATCCTTCTAATAGTGACCCTTTGACTTTTGAGGAATATATACTCCATCCAATGAAATCCTAGTGACATCAACAATAAGCCCCAAATTGACATGGAGGGAGTGCCCACCAATGGTAAAATGTTAGTACACACTACATAAAAATAAATATTTGAGTTAACAAGGTAAGGATTCCTTAGTGTCAATGTTTGTCTCAATACCAAGCACCATTTACCAAATGCACAAACACATAATAGAATTCAAGAAAAGGTAATGTACATTAAAACTCCCCCAAGGATCACAAGCTAGCAACTTGTGTTATGCTAGGTGACCATGGATATTATAAATAATATAACATAAAGCACATAGGCTAGGAAGTGTTGTTATTATAGGTGGCTCATGAGATACATGGAACTATTGGCTAGTAATTTATGTTAAATTTTAGGTGGCCATGTAATAGACATAAATTTACAAGCTAGTAGGTTGAATTATGTTAGGTGATTATGTATAGTGCATAAATGTTTAACAACTCAGAGGAAAATTTGATGACCAAACCTTATTTAGAATTTTAAATAACACCACCATTGATGGGGTAATTCAATAATTCAAAGATCAAGAGATGAAAATGTGTGGATGTATAAAATGGATAGGTTATATGTTCCCCATTAAAATATTGGCATATTATTCAGACTAATATTTTAATAAAATAAAGGGGAAAGAAAGAAGAAATGGGATCCTCAAGTAGGTTTGTCAAGAAGAATCAACACCTCCAAAACTGTTTATCCTTTCCTCCCATATATATAGGGAAGGAAAACCATGTTAAATTATATTGTGTTTCTACCATTGATGAAGTATGGTTGCATCTAAGGTTGTACCACCATGAGGAAAAATAAGAAAACACATGGAGCTACAAATTCCACATAGTGAGAAGCAACACAATAGAAGAGATTTTATCATTTAGCATCAACAAATGGAAGCACCAATAAGTTTTTATATTTTATTGTTCTAGGCCTAACATTCATAGGTTGAATATCCAAGAACTCAATAAATCTATCAGAAGAATGACTTCTTTGATTTTGTTTATGAAATTTATTACATGTAGGAGGGGGGATATTAATCAAGTGGCCTTTGACAATTCTCAAAAAAATATGTTCTTTCTTGGATAGAGGATAAGGAGTCAGAATCAATCCTTTCTCTTGTGAAGAAAAGTTTTCTTTCCCAGAATAGGAAGTTATAAATAAATTAGATAATGGAGGATGAGATGTAGACAAGGAGAAGGTTGGAAACCTAAACCTGTTTTAGAAAGGTTTGGTGTAATACTCATATGAATATTAAATATTTGTACCATGTTTTGATTTATCTAAATTTAGAAAGATTTTTTAAACTAAGCATATAACTTATCTCCAACTCAGATAGAGAAGGAGAAGTAGTGATATTGACATGAGAAGAAGAATTTATTCTTTTAAAAAAATGCATATACTTGTTGAGTGTTGAGATGTTAGGATGAGGCATGTAATTCTATATTTTTCCAATATAGGAGGCACAAAATCTAAAGAACCCTCATTCACATCACGGGATGATGATGTTTGTTAATTTTTTGATACATGAGCTAGAATAGTAGATTTTAAGTTGTTTAGAAGATTATGAAAATGAATTAGAAGACTCCTTAGGTTTAGATTGTAATATTTGTACTCTCCCACAAAGGATAGTGTGAAATATAATTAACCCTAATTGTCACCAAAACATGTAGTTAAAGATGAAGCATTATATGGATCATCTTTGTTATTTGAAGAAGTTGCAGTGTCGATTTTAGATGTTTGAGAAAAATAAGGAAAATATTGTGTGGATACCACCATTTAAAAACCTTTGTTTCCTCAATATTTAATGGTGATATTTTATACTCACCAATGAAAGGTGTAAAATCTAGAAAACCCCAATAATCACCAAAGATCGCAATTGTAAGTGATCTACAATCATCACCATTCTTATCATTAGAAGATAATGGTTTCTCTTTTGGAGATGGAATAAAAGTAATAAGAGATTTGGAAATATGATTTTTATAACTAGATTATTCATGTAAATAAATTTTAAGATTTCAATATAATTTAACTATATAGAGCTTGTTTTTGTATGAAAATATCATTGTATGTTGAAGAGTAGATGATATTTCCCCACGCAATGAATCTATGGTCTATGAAGAAGAATATTTTATAAAAAAGTATAAGGAATGACATGGATAATGGTATAGAAATTCAACGATCCTACCTTAATGAGAAATGTTATTATACCGAGTGATTATCTGCTCATATTATTTGAAACATAGAAAAATAGGTTCACAAAAATGGGATGGTGATAAGGTGGTTATGATGAACCTATTTTCCTTTATTTCATTAGGAAATGAGATCCCCACAAAGAATTTACTAACAAACCTTAGGTTAACAAAGTCAATGTGAGAATCTTCAAGTTTCATTATGCTTGAAGGACACGGGTCAAGGTCAAATAAAACTTTTGGGAGAAAAATTAAAAAATAGAAAATCAACTCCAAAATGTAATCTAACACTTGAAACAACAATATTAAATGAAATATTAGTAGAACCAAAAAACCAATTGCAGATCTGAGAATGGCATAAATGTGTTTATTAGTCACCAAAAGGCAGTTTATGAGGGTTGACTAGGAATCATTCACCCATGGGTGAATGGGTCTTTTTTTAGGGTTTTTCTACAAATTTTGGGAGCCTTTGATGTTGATCTGTAGCTTTTGATTTGTCTAGGTTTCAGTGTCAAAAAGTTAGAAATCAGATCTATACGTTAGATTTCATGATTTGAGAAAAAAATTGACAACTTTTTGAATCTTGCAGTTCAAAAGGTCTTCAATCATTCTTCAACCTAAATCTACAATCAAACACAAGATAGAAAAATGTTTATTTTTGGGTGAATGTGGGTTTTCCTTGGTCAAACCCCATTTGGTTAATTAAACCTTCAGTTGAAATAATGCATGAAATAGGGAATGAAGAATGAACAAAGCTATGTTACCACTCAACAAACCCTTGTAGAAACCTTGATAATGGAGATCTTACGAAGTCTGCAACTTGCATGAGATGGATAAATTGGATGTAGATCTTGACACTTTAAATAATGCTTTGAATTCTTGAACTTAATCCTGAAACCTACATAACAATGTTAGATCCAAATACATCCATGATGCAAGAAGACTTTGACATGATTAATAGATCTTGATTAATACAATAAATATTTGATATATTTGCTTTTGAATACCCTTGATCATCAAATTTTCTCTTGCAAAATGGCTCTTCAAAGTTACCTTGAAATCTTCTAAAATTTCTAGGTGAAACTTAGTGAAATTACCTTGTATTTATTAGTATGTATCCTTAATTTATCAAAATTCAAATATTAAAATCCATTATTGAAATATAGATTTGGAGATGTTGAAACACTACCAAAAACATAATTTAAATTTAGGTCCATAGGTACAGGGCCCCAGCTCCCTATTCCTGGAGCACACATTGCTTAAGGTAAAGTGTTATATGTAGGCATTAATTATTGTAGGGTTTCCCCTTCAGAATATATAATTTATTAGGCTTGTAAATGAATAAAAGGGATTATTAAGGCCTAATTAAGCTCATTTTGATTAAGAGGGCCTAAATAAGTATAAAAATGTAAATGGATACATTTATCAACACTAAATTAAGGCATTATTAAGTCCATTTGAATTAGGAGGGCCCAAAGAAGTGTGAAAATGTAAAGGGGTACATTTTTCTACACTACATTATCAAAGTCGTGAAATGATAGAGTGTCATTATTAAAGAGAGATGTATCTATTCCAATCTTATGTAAGAGATCAATGCTACAAAAATTAAGACCTCATCAATTATATATTAGAGTGCCCTTTATTCGAGATTGGTTATTAATGACAACAATTATAAGAGGATCATTTTATTTTTAATTTTAGGAGAGAATAGTTCATGTTTAAAGAATGTAATATCTATGGTTTTTGTATGAACACATCAAAATAAAGATGCTACATCATTCTTTATAGTAGAAGGTGGTACTAATATCTTATGTAAGGCCTGTTGGAGAATCCCAATATATTTAAGTGATGTTTGTATCATTTCCCAAAGAGAGATCTAAGAGAGATCTAAGATTGAGTATTATGAAGTTGATCAAAAATATCATATTATTTACACACATATTGAGAAAGATGAGAAACATGGGGCATAAGGTTGAGGAAATAGTTTTAGGGGAGGGGGTGGTTTGTGTTTGTTTATTTTGTTTGTTGTTTCAAGTATTGTATGTGCAAGGAACTACATGATAATTAGTTTTTTGTAAAACTTTTGATTGATATTATTATTATGAGTGAGTTATTTTTCAAAGCTTAGAATATGAACAAGAGGTTTTTGTTAGTTTGAAACATCATTAATGTTAAGAATTGGTTTAGTATTGTATGTTTGATAATGTACATGATAATGAGTTTTTGTGAGACATTAAGTGGTTTCTTAAAGTTTCAAATACCTCAAATAGTAAAAAAAGGTTCATATTATGGATGAGGGACATCGGCATGAGGATGCACAATAATTTATTGTTTAGGAGAAAACTTGTGAGAGGGTAAAGTGATGAAAGGAAAAATATTGAGAATGTAATTTCCTAATGACATAAAGTTAAGAAAAAAAAATTCTTTGGATGACTTCCCGAAGGGAGAGATAAGTAGATTGGTTATAATTTTGATCACGTTTTCTATGAATAAAAGGGATTTTTAGGGTAATTTAATGAATTAGGTGAATTGGGGTCAATTTGAGTGGATATGATAGAATTAGGATGTTTCAAAAACAGAATATTAGGAATAGGAATCATGTTTGAGAAAAGACTACATAGAAAAACCTTATATAGAAAATTAAGGTCAAATTGATAAAATAGGGGCACTAGGCACCCTTATCTAGGACTATAGAGATATAACATTTCAGATCTTGCACAAATGTATTAGTTTCTATAGGTTATATTTATGAAAAACTAGATCTAAAGATTGTTATATATCAAGAAATAAATATGCCCTAGTTTTTTTATAAGAGGAACATGACAGAATCAATTATGAGTTTTAATCATTGAAATGAGTTGATAGGTCTAATCAATTTCACACATGAATTCTCCCAGGAGGTAGAAGGTAGGAGAAAGTGTTGACAAGACCTGTATGCCAATGAAATGGTAGAATAAATAGGTTTAGGCTTATGTTTTTATGCATATAAAAAAGTGTTGAAATGATTTATTTTTTCAATGTGAATATACAAAATGTGTAAATGTTAATAAAAATTTTTAGATTTATTTCCCAAAAAGAGGAAAATTACATATTAAACTATGTTATTAAATAAAAATATTTTGAAATTTTGGTTTGAATTGGATTCAATATCATGTTAAATGTTTACCAAATAAAGAGGTCAAAATGATTGATTTTCAAAACTAAATGACTACATATCAACAAAAATATATTCAAATAACCTATTGTTTGATCAAATCACATAATTTATGTTATGTACATCATACAAATTACAAGTGTAAGAAGCATCGGGTTCACAAAAATGTTATGTAGCAAATGATATATATCTTAGGTCTAACTATTAAATTAGCTAAGGTCTAGCATTTTTTTGGGATTAAGATTGGAGCAAAAAGAAAAAAAAGGCTTGATGATTGGATAACTACCCCAAAGAAGAACCAATGTTACTAGTTTTTTGTTCCTTTCTTGCAAAGATGACATATTTGATGTGTGTGTTTGATTAACCTAATTCATATAAGCCTAGAAATCTTAAAATAAAAAATGATTGCATAGATTAAATATAGAGACAAAGACATTGGTACCCTATTTTGGATGTTTTAAGATTTTTAGATGGTAGATCACTTTGATATAGTCTACTCTTTTCTATTCTACAACCTATTTTTGATGAAATTTTTGGATCTAACTTGTACACATGAAGAGAGAGGAAAGTTTGTGTTGTCTAGGATTTTTCCTCAATAAAACCCCTATGTTGATGTTTCTAGCTTTGCAACATTAATGATAATGGTATTAAAGAGTGTATGCTCTTTGTCAAGCAGAGCAGAAATAAAAATAATTATTATAATAACTAAATAATATAAGACATTGTTATCCTAGGTATGAAACACTTGTTGAAGTGATTCCACACCATAGGTTTTCATAAAGATTTTCTGAATAATGCATGAATTACATTGAAAAATTGCAAGGGTTAGTCACATAACACAATAGGTTATTGTAGAAAGCATAGACAAAATAAATCACATGTATCTTCACAATTTAAATATAGTAATTGATCTAGTTCATTATAGATTGTTCTTCTTTCTTTTCTTAATGTTCAAATGAGAGGAATTTGTTTTATATATGCATCCCAATTTACTTTCTTGGACATAAGATGAATTGGGGTCATTTTAAAACACCCAAGGTCAACACTAAAAGTAATAGCTTTTAGAAAGAACATCCATAGGACTAGGGAAACCTCACTAGTGTCTAGAAATTTTTGGTACAAAAAGCTAGTGATATCAAGGAATTAAATGTATTTTCCTAATATGGACTCTAAATGATCAAAATTATGAATACAATTATATATAATAGGTTGTCAATATAGTGTGAAGTATTCAAGGGTGGAAATTTGTGACACTACAAGAATAATGGGTAAAATTATAACTTTGGATAATTATGAAAGAATTAGAAGGGATTGGGAGTTGGGTATAAATTTGAAAATGTATTGATATGAAGGAAATTATATAACAACTCCATAAAGAAACATACAAAATTATTGCATTTGAAATGAGCTTCGAGAGTAAATGAAAGGATGGAATCATGAGAAAGTCCAAAATTTTAACAATTTTAGATAGTGAGATACTGAAATATGAAGGATAACAAGGAAAAAGTACCCTAGTTAAGGCATGCCTACAAATTTGACCCTAAAGGCATAGAATATATTTTAAACTGGTGGAAACTAGGATTTTATGGTAAGTGAAGGGTACTAGGGGGATGAGGAAACCCACAACATTGAAAAAATAATGATGTTAGCATTACATTAGTCAGCCTTTGTATCCGGTTTTGGATTACTATTATATTGTGAGTTAATCCTCACTGTGGTTTTTCACTTATAGGGTTTTCCACATAAATTTGGTGTCTCTAGTGTTTGATTTATGTTATCTTCATTTCATGATTATACTTAATAACAAATTAAAGTAGATGTGGAATTCATTAAGATCATAAGTGAATGTAATTAGATACAACTGATTCACCCCCCCATTTTAGTTGTCTTATGTAATTTAACAATTGGTATTAGAGTTTTGGTTCCTAAGAGAAGATCTTAATTGCTTCGGGTAGATATGATCACACACAAATTGTCAATCCTTGTGTTTGATGGATCTGACTATAATGACTGGAAAGTGCAGATGAGAGGTTACCTAATATCTCTTGGTTTCAAGACTTGGAAATTTGTTGAGACAAAATATGTTGAACCTGCAATTAGTCCTTCCTCTGTAGATGATATTTCTACTTATGAGGAAAATGAAAAGGTAAGCTATGCAATCTATAGTGCTTTATCTAAGACTGAGCAGAAAAATGTTATTTCATTAGGCACTACTTATGAATTATGGGAAAATTTGAAAGATATCTATGAAGTAAATGATAGACTCAAATTATCAAAGAAGCTAACAACAAAGAACATATATGATTATTTGAAAAAGGAAAAAGGTGAAGACATTTCAAGTGACATTCAGATGGTTGATATTGCAAAAAATGAAGTCAAAAATCAAGGTGGTTCTCTGACAGATGAAGATGTAATAGAGAATATTTTGATGACTCTATCAAAGAGTTATAGTGATAAGGTATCGGCTATTGAGGAAGTGTATGATCCAAATAAATTCACTAAAGAACAAGTATTTGACACCTTGAGTACATTTGAGATGAGGAAGTTTGGAAAAGATAAGGAGAAAATAGAAACAACCTTCAAAGCCACTACGACAAAAGATGATCCAGATAGTGAAAGTTTAAAGGAGTTGAAAGAAAACTTTACAAGCAAGTTGAAGAAAGGTATTGGTAAGTACAAGGGTATGTTACCTTTTAAATTTTTTAGTTGTGGAAATATTGGTCACTATTCTTCAAGATGTCCAAATAGAGCCATACAGAAAATGAACAAAGACAACAAAGACTTAAAGGACAAAACGTTCAAGAAGTTTTATTATGTTAGAGAAGATGATGGATTTTATGATGATGAATCTAATTTTGAGGATGATAAATATGAATGTTTGTTTCTAGCCTTGGAGAATAAATCTGTGTCTACTAACCATGGAAACTGTGCAAGGGAATGTGGTCTAGGAAACAAGAAGGATGAGATGGAAGATACCCTGGTTACTTCCTTTCATGCTAGACAAGACAAAGATTATTGGGTAATTTACAATGGATGTTCAAATCATATGACCACATACAAAAGTAAGTTTACTAGACTTGAAAGGTATGATGGAGGAATAGTCATGTTTGGAGATGATTCTAGTGCAAAGATTCTTGGAAAAGGAACAATTAGTTTTGATGGAAAATAGAGTACTGATGATGTCTATTATGTTAAAGGCTTAAGGCATAATATTTTGAGTGTTGGAAAAATGTGTAGCAAAGGATTGAAACTTTTTTTCTAGGATAACCCCTATGAGATCAGAAAAGGGTCTAGAATTGTGGTAGCTACAAGAAGAAGAACATATGGACACATCTATAAACTTAAGAGTGGTGATGGTTAGTGTTTTGTGTCTCAATTTAATGAAATTTAGCTATGGGACCAAAGGATGGTACATGTAAAATTTGACAATCTGATCAGGATTAGTTCAAGGGAAGTTGTCAAGGATCTACCTAAAATCATAAAGCCTACCAATACTATTTGTAGAAGTTGTCATTTCGGAAAACAAACAAGATGCAATTTCAAAGAAAACTAAAAATCAACTACTGGAATGTTGAAATTGATTCATATAGACCACTATTGTCCCACAAGAATAGGATTTCTTAATGGTGACAAGTATTTTATTCTTTTGATTGATGATTATTCTAGAATGACATAGGTTAATTTTCTTAGGGAGAAAGCTCAAGCTCTAGATAGATTCAAAGTTTTCAAGGCAAGGGTAGAGAATGAAGTGAACCTGAGGATCAAACATTTAATGTTTGATAGAGGTGGATAATTCACTTCCAATGAGTTTAATACATTTGGTGAAGAGCATGGTATATAGAGACATTTTTGTACTCCTAGAAATCCTTTGCATAATGGAGTTGTAGAGAGGAAGAACGAAACTGTTCAAGAGGTTGTAAGGACTATGATGAAAGAGGAAAATGTACCTGATGTATACTGGAGAGAATAAATCTACACTGTTGTTTATATTCTTAATAGAGTTCAGATCAGAGGTAACAACACAAAGACCCATTTTGAACTATGGACTAGCAATATTACTACTGCTAAGTACTTTAAGGTATTTAGAAGTAGATATTTTATTAAAAGAGATGATGAGAACCTTGGAAATTTTGATGCAAGAAGTGATGAAGGTATTTTCCTTGGATATTCAACTAACAACAAAGCATAGAGATGCTATGATAAAAGATTAAGGAAGATAGTTGAAAGTGCAAATGTAAAATTTGATGAAGATATGCACAAATCAGTTGAAATAGGTGAAGTTGAACCAAATGAACATATCCACTGACAAGTACAAGAATATAATGAAGAAGAAGAATAGATTGAAGAAGAAGAAGAGAATCTGGAACCTCCTCCTAAGACTCCAAAATATGTACCAAAAAATCATCTGGAAGAACAAATAATTGGAGACAAAGGCAAAGGTGTAACAACAAGAAGCAAAGTGGTAGTAACTAAAGTAAACTTTTGTCTTCTATCCAAGATAGAACCTAAAATAGTGTGTGAAGCATGAAAATATGAGAATTGGGTTGGAGCAATGAAAGAGGAATTACAATAGATATAGAAGAATTAGACATGGGAAATTATTCCTAGATCAGTAATCAAGAATGCAATTGGTACAAAATGGGTATTGAGGAATAAGCTAAATCAAGAAGGTGAAGTAGTAAGAAAAAATAAAGGCTTCTATACAAATTTTATTCATAGATTGAAGGAATAGACTTTGAGGAGACATTTCCTCTAGTGGCAAGAATGGAGGCCATTAGGATATTTTTGGAATTTTCTACTCACAAAGATTTTAAGGTATACTAGAAGGATGTTAAGTCTATATTCTTGAATGAAGAATTCAAAGAAGAGGTTTACATGGAACAATCGAAGGGTTTTCAATTATCAGATAAATTGGATATAGTAAATAAGTTGAAAAAGGCACTATATAGACTCAAACATGATTCCAGAGCATGGTATCCAAGGTTGGACAAATATTTGACACAAAAAAGATTCAAAAAAGTCTCTGCAAATAGTAATATCTATTTCAAAAAAGGAAACATAATGTTGATAATGGTTGTGTATGTTGATGATATTATCTTTGGAGGAAATGAGGGCATGTGCAAGAAATTTGTAGAGGAGATACAAAAAGAGTTTGAAATTTCTATGATTGGTAAGTTGAACTTCTTTCTTCGAATTCAAGTGAATCAAAATGATAAGGGAATACTCACTTCACAATCAAAGTATGTTAAAGAATTGTTGGAGAAGTTTGGAATTGATGACTAGATGTAAACTGAGTAAATATGATGATTCTCCTAAATTTTATAAGAGCATGTACAAATCTATTATTGGTGGACTATTATATCTTACTGATACTAGACTGGATATCATGCATGTAGTGTGTTTGGTTGCCAGATTCAAGAATAACCTAAAGAAACACATGTTACAACTATGAAAAGGATATTTAGATATTTAAAAGGAAATCCAAATTATGGCTTGTTGTATCCTAAGGATACTTATTTCACTCTGAATGCTTACACTGATGCAAATTGGGTTGGTTGTGTAGATGACCGGAAGAGTACAAGTGGTGGTGCATTCTTTCTTGGATGTAAGTTGGTTTTATGGCTAAGAAAGAAACAAGATTCAGTTTCTTTATCCATTGTAGAGGCTGAGTATATTGTAGCAACATCCTGTTGTACACAAGTGCTTTAGATGAAGCAAACACTAAAGGATATAGGTGTGATGTGTAATGATAATATCCCTATCTTTTTTTATAATACAAGTGCAATAAATATTTCAAAAATTATGGTAATGCATTCAAGGACAAAGCATATATCTATTAAATATCATTTCTTAAGAGAGAAGGTGTTGGAGAATGAAGTCAGGCTTGAATATGTTTCTACAAAGGTTCAAATTGTAGATATATTTACTAAGGCTCTTCCTAAGGATAATTTTGAGTATCTCAGGGAGAAGTTGGGGGTTACTACCCCTCCTTCTTTGAAAGAGGTCCACACAGAGGTGCATCAGTCTAGTGGATATACATATTCATCATCTATCTAGATTGATGATTGGGGTCTACTCCTCAAGGAGAGTAGATAATATCATTATTAATGGAATATGTATGTTTTTTCATGGGTGCACTCCTAAGGGGGGGTGATCAGATCTTTATGGATGAAGAATCATTCAAAAAAAAATATTTTCCATTGATCTCAAAGGGGGAGAGAGAATCATGTTAAAAGCCTATATATATCTAGCTGAAAGGGAGATAGAACCTTGCAAGGAGAAGAGTTTGCAGGAAGGTTGTGTAGGTTGTCTAATCTGAAAAAAAAAAAGAGAAAAATAAGTCTTAGGAGAGTGTGTATTCTATCTTTGATGTTTTTTCACATCATGTGTTGTCATCAATGACAAAGGGGGAGATTGTTGCAAGTATGCATGTTTTTTCATTGATATCAACACAGTTTAGGTTGTTGCAGTGAAAGGAACCATGTGATTTCAAGAGGTACATGTATGGTTGAGATACTATAGATATGATGTGAGTAAATGGAGCTATCTTTATGGTGTTTCAGGTGTGATGATATGATGAGTTATCAAGTTATTTTGAGAAAAATAATATATAGTGAAGATAGAGTTGTGAGTCTATTCTAAATGTGCTCCAGTATTGTGCTTTGCATTTATTCTTTGTTGATATTATGCTTGTGTGGA
Source organism: Sequoiadendron giganteum (assembly GCA_007115665.2). Lineage (NCBI taxonomy): Eukaryota > Viridiplantae > Streptophyta > Pinopsida > Cupressales > Cupressaceae > Sequoiadendron > Sequoiadendron giganteum. The sequence goes on along the minus strand of CM021106.1, from coordinate 565,760,958 downwards.
TGTGTAGTGTTGTTTATGGGCATCCTTGGGTGACATATATTATGAGTTATAGCTTCTGAGTTAATGGAGAGTGAAAGTTGTGTTCACTAGTTTGTGAACTGGTCTAGAGGAGTTGTTTATCTATGGACTAAGAGAAATTTTTCCAGTCTACATTCCTCTAGTGGTTTGTTTCAGGTCCTACAAATCTGGAAGAAGGATAATAATGATGCTATTTGTGTTTTGGAAAAACTACTCCAGAAGACTTGTTCTAGAGTTACTATGTGTGTCTACATAGTTCAGTTGTTGTAGTTTTTGCAAATGAATATGAAGTTTTCTAAGTTGTGTTCTAGTATCTGGTGAAGTATGTTAAGTGGTCCACATGTTATCATCTTGTTGTGAAGGTGATTTCTTCCATGTTCATTGGTGTTTTCATTAGGTTTGGCCGACCTAGTGTCTACATGTTACATGAAGGATAATTATCAATTAAGGAAGCATGTGATTGATCCAATATGTTTTTTTCAGTCCTGGTTAAGTATTAATTTGGTACACTCTCATTCTTATCCACCGTGGTAATATTGAGTCACCGACCTAATTTAAATTTGTAAAATAAAGAATATATAGACAACCTTGGCGAAAGCTTCTAAGGTTGAAGATGGTATAAATACAAGTCAAGATGTCGAGAATTAAAAGAGTTAGGTGCAAACAAGTGTAAGAAGTAAAGAAAAGTGTGTGAAAGTGAATTAGGGCATCAGTATTTCAATGTGTTAGACTCTTGAAAGCAGTGAGCCAATGGTGTCTATGATTCCTTGATCAAGGCTATGAATGTGTGTGAATCATTGCAGTGGATTCTTGGTTATCTATCTTTATCTATAGGTAGTGAGCCTCCTTCTAGATAGTGAGTCATATCTATAGGTAGTGAGCCTTGTATCTAGATAGTGATTCCTAGCTTGGGCAGTGAGCCCTTTGGTAGTGAGCCCTTGTATCTAGTTTCACATTACTATTATATTGTGAGTTAATCCTCACCATGAATTTTCCCTTATAGGGTTTTCCACATAATTCTAGTGGCTCTAGTGTTTGCTTTATGTTATCTACACTTCATGATTATACTTATTAATAGATTAAACTAGATGTGGAATTGATTAAGATTAGAAGTGAATGTAATTAGATACAAATGATTCACCCCACCTCTTAGTCGTCTTTTCTAATTCAACATACTTATCAATACAATAAATTTTCCCTAATTTTCTTCACATTTTTTTAGCACTACAATAGTATTAAATGAGATAGTAAAAAGGGTAAAGTTTAGAAAAATGAAAACTTAATAAGGTTTTTTGATCTTTAAAAAGTCTCCTTAATTTGTATACATGAAATATCTCTCTCCCTACTCCAATAAATGTATCCAACCTTTTCATTTTCAACTAGAGAAACATAAAGAAATACATAAACAATATTATTTTTTTCATTCTGACCCTCCAAAATATTTTTTACTAGAACTAATAGTCTTGTTTTAATGTATAATGAAGTTATCTACGTCATTATCTAATAGCTCCTCTTTTGTCTATATGTTGACCTATTTATAAGATGGGTCCATTTTATTCTTTGGAAGGTCAAGTCATATACATCAAAGATGCAAGGTATAACTTGATACAATGAGGACCATTTGATTCCTCCTTCATCTTATTATATACACCTAACTCTTGTATCTTTATTTGATCTACTCTAAAAATATAGTTCATGAGTTCTTTTCACATCTCTCACTACCCACAACTACACTTTACTATTATTCATCTCTATCACATTTTTTATAGCATTACATCTCTTAATCTTTTCCTCTATGCATTGCGATTTCTTCCTATTGTTGATAGATTTTCATTTTGAACTAGTAATAGTATCATATTTTAATGTAGGAACATGTTCATCTTACAACTAACATTCATTACTTACCTAGGTAATAATTTCATATGTGTGAGCTATCATGTCTTTAGATAGTAGTTTATATTTATAGGTTGGTTGTATGAGTTCTCTTGGATATTCAATGTTGTGAGCTCAGGAAACTCATATTATTAAGTATTAATACTATGCTCCACTTGAAAATCTAAATCATTTGCATGAAAATAATTATTTTCAACTTTCCCTCCTATGTAGTCACATGTAAATGCACCATAATAATTAACTTCATCAGGTCATAGTGCTAATACATTTCTTCATCATAATAAATTTCATCCTCCCTATTCACTAAGGGGGTATTCTATTTATTATTGAATTTTTCTTACCTTTCTTCAACTCCAACTATATAATAAGTTCGTTCATTTCCTACTCATTGGTATTTAACATTTCCTCCCTATATTCAAATTCCAATTCATGTGATAAACTAGGAGGAAAGAGATATTGACCAATGTCATGTGTTTCAACATCTTGATGTATCACACCATAATCTTGGTCCTAAGATAATTTATCCTCTTCATATGCATTAATGGTTATATTATCCATTTGAATATAATTACTCATGCAACTATGATCTGCATAATTATAAGAAGTAAACTCTTAATTTCTACTTCTGAGATAAAAATGTTTTAAATTTTTTATTTGGTTTTCTTAAAACTCAAAGAGTTACTTATATTATTTAATTTCATCCATGCATAATGTGTTAGGATAACATAGTTATTGGTCAACAATTTCTCAAACTTTCATGTGGAAATATTACGTATAAATATCAATTATTTTATGCACATTTATACAACTAATTACCACATTATAGATTTGTATTATATACTTTTCAAACTCAATAAATATTAGAGTCTCTTTCACCATATAATCAAATTAGGGGTTGAAAATTCCAATGAATAATAGGCTTATAGATCTCTTCAAAATTTTAATCTTGAACACAAGGGAAATGGGTGTTCCACCATTTCACACATTAGCTCATTAGGAAACATAGATCCCTCAGCCAAGTGACTTGATTGAGGAATTTCTAGAGGGTTCCTAATGTAATTGGATATGGCTTCACCATTAACCTAAGCTTCAAAGGAGAAATGCAGACACTGATGCATAAACCCTAGAAACTTGAAAACATGAAATCAGATTGACAAACAGGATGAAATAGAAAAGTACCTGGAGGAGTGGAGAGGCCAAGACAAGGTCAAAAAGCCTTAGAAATTATTGCCTTAGATTTCATTAGGACTCATATGCTAGGTTTGTAAATTTAGTCCTGTTGTAGGTTTTCAGAGCACAATCAAGAATATTTTGATGACTAAGAAGGATATGTAGAAAGGTGGAAAAAGGAGTGTATTGGGACTAATACACCTAGTTGGGTGATTTATTCCTATTCCTAAGGTTTGACTAATACTATTTTAGCCTCTAGTGGTCTTTTGTAGCTTCCTTCTTGTCCAATCTTTAGGTTTGAAAGTTTAAATTTTGGCTTATAGGTGATTTTCCATAAAGATGAAAACTTTGAAAAAAAAATCAACTTTTCCTTCAAAGGATCTTGAAGCTCCAATTCACCTAAATATTAAAACACACATCAAGAGATAAATTTTTTTTTTGAGGGAATAGGGTTTTGCCTTAGTCAAACCCCATTTTGGTGATTAAACCTTGAAATGAAATAGAAAAGCATGAAGGAGTGATGAATGAAAAATATGGAATGTTGCAACTCACCAAACCCTTGAAATGAAGGTTGAAAAATTGTGTGAAATAGCTTCAATTGATGTGGATATTGACTCTTGGTTGGATTCTTAAAGATTTATCTTGAATGCTTGCTTGAATCATGAAACCTACATCACAAATATTATCTCACAAACATACATGATGCATAAAGACTTTTACCTAATGCTTGAATCTAGTATGTATCTCCAAATGCTTTATGATCTATTCTTGAATGCTCTTGTAAACTCTATAATGTTCTCTAGGATGCTTGACTCAAAATTGCTAGGATAAATTATATGAAATAACCTTCTGTTTATACTTGTTTATACCTAATTTCTCATAATTGCAACACTACAAGTCAGAACTCAAAAATTGAATCTAAGGATAGTAAAATCATCCCAAGAATTTGAATTAAAATAGGTCCTAAGTGAAAGCGAGACTCATGCGCCAAGTTGGGCGTATGAGTCCTAGAGGCTTTAGCTTGGGACACAGACTTCAAGAAGTGTTATGCTCAATGTATCATTTGAAATTAGGTCCCAAAACCCAAGGAGTGCCCATATGCCTAGATCTAGATCCCTAAATCTTGAACATAGCCAAAAACAATAAATTATGATTTTCCATTTATCAAATGTTAGGATTATCCTTAGAAAAATGCATTTAACTAGGCTTATCGATACAAAATCAGCCCAATTAAGGCATAAATAAACCAAATTTTAATAGAGACAAAGCAAAAAAGTTTTAAAATGTAAAGAGATACATTTTTATACACTACAATTAGCCCCCACTTTAGTGAGAGGAGGACCTTGCGTCAAATTCACATTGAAAGTAGACAAATTTGCATGAAGAGGGGTCTAAATGTACTAATGCTAGTGAAATAGGATGAAAATGGTCAAAATGGATGATCAAGCCCTAAAGATTGAGATCCTATGGAAAAACAAGATAGGCACAAAAGAACACACATGTGAATAATGTATGAAGAAACAACAAGATACAAAAATACACTACCAAAAACATAAAGAAGAAAGAAAAGGAAAAAGAGGGTGGATCAAGCCTCGACACTCTATCCAAAATGATGTGGACTAGGTCTAAGCTATTTGTCCAAAATATGTTTACAAGTGGAACACAATGTCCACTATGCAAGAAAAACACAAGCTCACATAGGCTAGTGGATTTCGGTATCCACTAGGTGAGACTCTAGAGAGGTGAGACATACACATACACAGTTGGTATGCGCCCACATAGACAAGAAAGTGGATATCGGGAATTCATTCCTATTGTCATCTCCCATATGTACTAACCATACCAAAGATATACCTCCTGATAACTTTGATAGCATGCCACACAACATGAATAATGAGATTCATTAGGCAAGAAAAAATTTGTATGCTAACACCCATGAACAAACAAGAAAGGATTATTATGCAAGGTGACCATATAAAAATTATTGTAAATGTGAAATAGTGTAAGGTAAATTCAAAAGGGGTTTTTCTTAGTTTAGGTAAGGTCTCAACCTAGGGAACATAATGCATAATGTCTCCAAGAGAGAACCAATAGAGGAATAGAAGATTCACAACTTATGAAATGCACACCACTTGGAATTTCCACTAAGAGGAATATAATATGCTAAGAGAGATCACACTCTTGAGGTACATCATTTCAAACGTCATCACCAAAATAAATATGCATCACATGAAGTAAGAAGACCACCCAATAAAATATGAGTTGTAATTGAAATGCAAAAGAATAATGCCAATGTATTCCCCCACTTTAAGGAAATTCCTAAACACAATGTTGTGAGAAATTACATTAAAGTATCAAATGATAATTTCTAACAATAAAGAGGAAATGAGAGATTATTTAGAAAGCCATATGACAAGTCATATGTTTCAAAATAAAGCTATGTCATGAAAAGGGGTTGCCCCCAAAATGAAATCCCAAAAAATAACACATAAGGGATCTAAGGATTTAGGGTCAGTATGTCTTTGCTATAATTTTGTTAGAGAGATCAAAAATTTCATCATTCTCCAAATAATCATGGATCAAGGAATAATGGCACAAAGAGTGAAAATAAAGAAAAATATTTTTGATCAACACGGAAGAGACCTAAATGTATCAATGTCTTGCATCATCCCCAAAAGGAAATAAAAAGAAAAAGAAAAGATAAAGGTTTATGACATATAGAAGAATGTTGATAAAAATAGAGGAATGCCAAAAAGAGAGAGATACATCAAATAGAATGGTATGTGAGATTACATTACAAACATTTAATCACACACATAACATGAAAAGGAAAACAAACAAAGGACTATTAAGGCACATGTGAGTCAACCTATAGTAGGTTGTCTATATCCCAATCTTGTTCATCATACATGGAAGGCATAAAACTAGCCAAAAGAACAACAACAAGTGTAGATTCTAGAAGGCGGGAAGCCCAGGTAGATTCTAGTTGAGTTTCCTACCTTCGGCAGGCGGGGTGGGAGGGAAGTAGATTCTAGTTAGTTGGTCAATATGGTCGGCTACCTTCGGTAGGCCAACTAACTAGAATCTATTAACTACTAGTCGCCAGGGGCTTGACCCACCTGGTGAACTCCCACCCAAGGCATGGCTTCGGCAGTCAACCATATTGGCCTTAGGTGGGGTTTGCTGCTAAAGGCTATCTTAGGGTTGGGTGGGTGGAAAACTGTGGTAGTCCCCCTATTCGTTCATTAGGTGGGTCAGAACCTACTATTTGACTACGATCATCACCGAGTTCAACACGTGGTCAGTCACAATTTTTAGGAGGATCATCATGGTTGTTATGTTCTAAGCTCATGGAAGAAGAAAACAATAAATTCAATTCATTATGAACTTCATCAATTTTAGCAATCTCATCATGATCGTCCAAGTTAATCACAATAGGAGTTCGAATGATAATGTCCAAATAAGGTTCAAGTCCCTATTATGGTTGCAATATAGGATATTTTTGTTGTGACGAAGAGGGAGACTCATAATTTATTGTTCACTTGAGTTTGGATGTTGATTTTATTTGTTATTTTCTTCATTTAACCTTTGAGAAATAGCAATACATCTATGCCTACACTCTGTAGAATTTTAGTTTCTTTTGGTATGATATTCAAGTTGTGTTTGTGTAGGATTAGGTTTATCGACCATGGTTTCCTTCTCTTCCCTTAGAGGAGGAACAAAAGGAACCATGGGAGGTTGTTCAACCACATTCTTTTTAGCTTTATAAAAAAAAATTTATTTCAGGAAGCACAATGGTACTGTTTTTGGTCACTCTTGGTCATTTGTAGGATATGGTAAAAGGATATATCTTAGGTTGGTTGTGGTTACTTTGGAGGGATTTTGGTTCAATCATGGTTTCATCAAGGATAGGAGGCTCAATCATGGGTTGAGGCATCATTTGAAGGGATAATTGTGCTATGTCTTTTTCCTTTAAATTTTGATAGGATTTGAAAAATAAATCTTCAGAAGGTTAGATAGGTTCAATAGGATTGGGCCAAAAGAAATCCAATGATAAATTCGCATAGGAGGACATAGGATTAAAGCCACTATGGTGTGTAGTAAAAGTCTCATTATCAAAGGGAAACTTTAAACATTTATGCATAACTAGTGAGACAACTTCCATGGAGCATAGCCATGGATAACCAAGCTTCACACATAATTGATCCAATGTAGGGATGATGGAGAATGAGACATGCAATTGTTTCAGTCCAAATTTTAAAGGAAGGATGATTAAACCTATCATAGGGAAAGAAAAACCATTATGTGTTTTTATCCATGATTTCAATTTACCATATGTATCTTGATAGAGTTCATGCATAAATAAGAATTCTTCAGTGATCAGATTCTCTCCAAAGACGTGATGAATTAATATCGTGTTAGTGGGATTGTCATTGATTCGGTCGACTATGTAAAAAGTACCATCAGGTGCATTTTTTATTATATCTTTTGATTAGAAATCAATGCCAAGAGGTATTTTAGTTTGGCCCTTACGAGGTTAAATTTTGATCAATCCAACCATATTATCCATAGAAATTGGTTCATTCGTATCCATTTTGTCATCATCTATGTCAACATTCATCACATCATTCTTAGTTTCACTTGCTTTGACAAATGAAATATTAGGATTTAGCATAGGGTTGCTAAAGATTTGTAGGTTTTTGTTAGGAGAGGAAACAAACTTATTACCTTGATCACTAACACTAAAAGGTGGAAAATTATTTTCTTTTTTATGGTTTAGGACCTAGAAGAATAATCTTCAGTAACTTTCAATCAAGAACAATCCCTTGTTATCTCAATGCAAAGGAGAAAGAGATCTTACAAGAGTGTTGTCCTAGGGGCTGAATTTAAGCTAATAAGGGGTTCACCACCAAGTAAGAACTTGGAAATATAAATGAAATACAAGATGCAAAACTAAACCATAACTCAATGTAATGACCTACAAATTGACCCAGAAATGTGAATGAAATAGAATAGAAGGATGTAAGATGAATTATATCCACCAAGAAATCTAGAGATGACTGGAAGGAGCTTTGAAATGCTAGAATTTTTTAATTTAGTTCTAATTGGGACTCATTCACCAAGTTGGGTGAACTAGTCCCAAATTTAGGTTTTTGTGCAGGAGCATGAATCTGATAAATGGGTATTTGAATATACAAAAATCTTATTTTTGACCAAAACTAGGACTCATTCGCTAGAAGTGGTGAATTAGTCTAGTTAGGGTTTTATGGAATTTCAAAGTGTTAATATTCTCTTCTTAGTTTTCTCAATATGCTTCTTTAGGTTTCTGGATCTGAATCTCTAACAATCAACCTGTAGGTTCTCTCCAATGCTTTCCAATTCTTCATGACAACTTTGACAACTTTTGGACACTTTGACAACTTTCTCCAAGCTTTCTCTTCAATGTAACTTCAATCTAAATGTGGAAATCAAACACTAAAGAGAGGGGAAAATGTTGTTTTGCTAGTGGATAGGGGTTTGCCTTGGTCAAACCCCTTGTTGGTAATCAAACATTGAAATAAAATTAAATATCAATGGAGAATGATGAATGAAAAAATGTGATGTTGCAACTTACCAAAAATTAACAATGAAAGGAGGAAAACATGCATGAAATGGCTCCAATGGATGTAGATCTTGAATCTTGCTTGAATTGGATAGATCTTTAATGAAATTATTTCTTGAATCATAAAACCCTACATCACAATTGTTAGCTCAAAACAAACATGATGCATGAAATATTTGACATGTTGATTGGTGCTTTAATGATGATTTAAAAATATTAATAAATTGCCCTTGAATGCCCTTGAATGCTCTTGAATGCTCTTGTGAATTCTCTTGTGAACTAAAAATTGCAATAAGGATGAATACTTGAATTCTTGGGGTGAAAATGAGTGAAAGAACCTTGTATCTATACTTAATTATGCAAGAATTCTTGAAATTACTACACTATAAGGTGACATCAGATCTAGGAGGATAAAATCCTACCAAACATTTGAATTAATTTTGATTTTGGACCAAATGAGACTCATTTGACCAAGGTGGTGAATGAGTCCCATTAGGCATAATTTATGGGACCATTTTAAAAAATTCTTAGAAAGGTGAGAAACTAGGTCCAGGACCCAAAAATCTAGGTGGGACTCATTCGCCCAAGGTGGCGAATGAGTTCCAGATCACTAAATATTGGGCCATTAAACCTGGAAGACTTGAATTATGATTCGCTATTGATTGGTGTCAAGATTATCCTCAAAAAAATGAAATAAATGAGGCTTGTGGATGTAAAATAAGGCCAATGAAAGCATAAAAAATCCCAATTATTAGTGAAAACCTTAGAAAGTTTGAAAGTGTGTTACAACACTTCACAACACTTTAAAACAAGGCATGATTAAGGTTTAGTTTGGTAAAAAAGAGGTTTATTAGGTTTAGTTAATTAATAAAACCTTAGAAAAGTGTCAAAGTGTGTTACAACACTTCACAACACTTTATCAAGGTACCATTTAAATTAATTTGTTCACAAGGGCCCAAGACCTAATGTGAATGTGTCAGCCACATTACAACACTAAATCAAGGAAACATTAGGCTAAATTTTTCAAAGAAGGCCCAAAAAAGGCTACATTCAATTTGCTACAGATTATATTTTTACATTTTTTTGAAATAATATAGATAACTTATTCAAATTTTTATGTCAAGTTGTCTAACTCTGATTTTCTAACTTTTTATTGCCACTTAAGGGCCTATTTTTTCCATGATGATCCTACACATACCCAAAGGAATATCACAAAGAGAGAGAACATCAAACAAAATGTCATGGGGGATCACATCACTCACATGCAATCACACAAAAGAAAATGAAAAAGAAATGATGTAAAAGACTAGTAAGGAATAAGCGAGTCAACCTAAAGCAAGTCATCCACCTCCCAATAAAATTCATTATATATCGAAGGTAGACAACAAGCCAAAGGGATAATAGAAAGTGCCGAAATAGGATCATTATCAAGTTCAACATTATTTTTAGGAGAATTTTCATTTAAGTTGATGGAAGAGGAAAACAACATATTCTATTAATTATGCACCTCTTTCTCAATTTTAACAACCTTGTCGTCATCATCCAAGTTAATCACAACAGGAGGTCGAGTGATAATATACATGGAAGATTTCACCTCTTGTTTTGGTTGTTGTATTGGATTATTTTGTTTTGGGGAAGGGGTAGATTCATTATGTATTGCTTCAATCAATTTTGGATTTTTATTTTCTTTGTTTAATTCTTCATGTAACTTGCGAGGAAGAGTATGAAATCTATGCCTATGCTCTCTAGCACCTTTATTTCTTTTAGTTGTTTTTTCAAGTTGCATTTGTGTAGTACTGGGTTGATCAACCATAGGTTTATTTTCTTCCCTAAGGGAGGGAACGAAAGGAACCATGAGAGTTTTTTCAACCACTTTCTCTTTGAATTTGTACACTTTTTTTATTCTAGGAGGTGTGGAGGGGTTGTTTCATTATCTCTTGGTCTTTTGTAGGATGTAGGTGAAGATTCTATCTTAGGTTGGTCTTGGTCATTTGGGATTTTTTTAGGTTCAATCTATTGGATGTTGTGGTTGTATTGCTGATATGTGGTTGTCATGATGTCAACACTATTAGTATTAATGTTGTTTGAAGATTTATATGTCAAGGAGATTAAGAAAATTGTAATAAATATATCTTTTGGAAACGAGTGAAGTTGTGAAGGTCAGAATGATGAAATGTTATGTATGTTGATATTTAAGTGTTGTGCGCTAATGGGTTTATTGTTGAACCTATCTAGTATGTTTTCCGGAAGTCTCAGTGGTATGCATCAATATTTGTGCAAGTAATGTGTTCTGGTGTTCCTAAAGTCATTTTGATACTGTAGCAGTTGTTCTTGGAAGAGGAAGTTAGAATTCTAGTAATTCCAGTTGTTGCATATGTTCCTATGATGTCTCTGGATGATTATAGATCATGTTCTATCTTAGCTGTATGTGCCTAACCAAAACTATCATCAAGCTTTTGTAGAAGCTATTTTCTCAGTACATTCCATTCAGATAGTTTTAATCTGATTGTATTTCCTTTGAACAGTGAGCTCTAGGTAGTGTGCCTAAATGCAAGTGCATTCCTTATTCATTTTTCATTATACATTTAATAAGGTATAATTGTGGATTAAACTCCATCATGTTTTTCTCCCTTAACAAGGTTTCCACACAAAAATATTGGTGTTATGTGTTTTTGATGTGTTGTGTACTTCTTTATTTCACTGTTAATTATCAGATCTATAATTAAAGGTTAATAATTTGATTAAAGTTGTAAATTTTGTGACAACTAATTCACCCCCGCCCTTAGAATTGTATCTTCTTATTTTTCCAACAATTGGTATCAGAGGTAGTTCCTCTGAACATGAAGCTTAAAAGCTTGAGGTGATATGTGATGGCATCTTACAAGAAGGATAGTCTAAGATTCAATGGTACAAACTACACCATGTGGAAAGTTAGAATGGCATGCCATTTGAAGTGCATTGGTGAACACTTTTGGAAGATTACAAAAGATACATCTACCATTCCTTAGAATGGTCCCTCTACTGCTGATGAGATCAAAGAAGCTGAAATTAATACAAGAGCTATTGAAGCATTGGTGAGTGCCTTGACAAATTCTGAAATGTCAAAATGTGATGGGTCTAAAGACTGCACATGAGCTCTCGACAAAGCTAGAGTTATTGTATGAAGGAGATCCACTTGTAAGAATTTCTAAGATACAAAATCTAAAAGGAAAATGGGAGGACATGAAGATGAGAACATGTACTCTTTCTCTTAGAAGATAAATGAATTGGTGATGAGCATCGAATGTGTTGGTGGTGTCTTGGCTTATGAAGAAATTGTTGCTAAGATACTAAGATCTATGCCTCCTTTCTACAAATCTAGAGCTCATGCTATTGATGAACTCAGGCCAATAACTAACATAACAAAGGACATGCTAATTGTAAAACCTGTAGCCTTTGCGTTGAATGAATCTGGTGAATCTACTCCTAAAGTAGAGTCTGCATTTAAAGCCACTGTATTCGGGAAAAAGAAATATGATACTGGAGAATTTCCAAGAAGACATTTAAGTATGAAGATGAGATGAAAAATATTGAAGAGGAAGAAAGAGAGCTAGAAGAGTTGGAAGCACTAATTGTAAGAAGAGAATTCAGAGGCCATGGTAAGTACAACGGAAAGCTACCTATTAAATTTTTTTCCTGTAATAAAATTGGTCATTTTGCATCAAGGTGTCTTGAATTTTTTTATTAGTACAAGTCTAAAGACACTTGATTTCATAGGAAATTCTATTATGCTGAAGAAGGTGTTATTGATGATAAATCTGATAAAGAAACTTGGAACGAAGACAGATGGGTATTTATTGCTATCAAAGAGAATAGTCAAGTGTCCATTGAATTTTCTAGTAATGTGAATGTTGAGAAAGCTCTTGCAGCCAAAGTTGAAGTAAAGGATGAATGGTTGATTGACAACGGATATTCACATCACATGTTTGGTGAAAAAAATAAGTTTTTTAGCTTGGAGAATTACTATGGTGGCATTGTAAGATTTAGATACAACACTTCTGGTGTGATTCGTGGAAAAGGCACTATTTATTTTTGTGGTAAGCATAATAATGATAATTTTTTTTATGTAGAAGGCTTAAAGCATAATTTTTTGAGTGTTGGACCATGGTAGACAAGGGATACAATCTAAAATTCAAGGATGGTAAGTGTAGGATACTAGGAAACATAGGCAAAGTAATTTCCTCAGGTACAAAGACAAAAGGTAATATCTTTTAGTTGAGTACTGCTATTGAAATTTGCTTGATTGCCCAAATTGATAGAAGATGTTTATGGCATAAGTGGTTGTTTCATGTGAACTTTGATAATATTGCAAAGATAAGTTCTTCTCAAGTGGTCAGAGATCTTCCTAAGGTAGTGAAACCTACTAACACTGTGTGCAAGGAATGTCAGATGGGAAAGCAAACTAAAAATTATTTTCAGAGAAAATAGTACAACTCTAATGGAATATTGGAATTGGTACATACTGATCTATGTGGTCCCTCAAGAATCAAAAGTCTACAAGGTGAAAGGTACTTTATGTTTCTTATAGATGATTATTCAATAATGATATGGGTTCCCTTCCTAAAAGAAAAACATGAAGCATTAGATAAGTTCAAAAGTTTCAAAGTTATGGCAGAGAATGAGACAGGTCTGAAGGTTAAATGTTTGAGATCATATAGAGGTGGAGAATTCACTTCCAGGGATTTTAATACTTTATGTGAAGAGCATGGAATTCAAAGATAGTTATCTACTCCTTAGACCTCTCAACAAAATGGAATTGTTGAAAGAAAGAACATAACAGTTCTAGAAAATTCTAGAACCATGATGTTGGAAGCAAATGTTCCTCATTTCTATTGGAGAGAAGCAGTAAGCACTATTGTGTACACTATCAACCAGGTAAATATCAATAGTAATTCTAGTAAGACTCCTTTTGAGGTATGGTTTGGTTATAAGCCTACTATGAATTATTTCAAAAAAATTGGAAGCAAATGCTACATCAAGAGAGATGGTGATATAGGCATGTTTGATGCTAGAAGTGATGAAGGAATCTTCCTAGGTTACTCTACTAAGAGTAAAGCTTATCGGTGTTTAAATAAAAGGTTGAAGAAAATGGTTGAAAGTGATAATGTCAAAGTTGATGAAGATATTGACAGACCATCGATATGTAATGGATATGATTCAAATGATAATCATGAAAATTCTAATAATGGACAAAATATTTAAACACATAATCAATTGCAAATTGTTCTGGTGAACCAACGAATTCAAGAAGCAAAAAGAAATTAAAATGCTGAAGGAAGAGAAGAAGTAGAAGTGAAAGAAGATACTCCAAAGTATGCAAAGTGAAATCATTCTGATAGTCAAATCATTTGTGATAAGAGCAAAGGTGTACAAACTATAAGGAGAATTCTAGAAGAATATTGTTTGATTTCTAAAGTTGAGCCTAACAATATTAATTAAGCATACAAGGATGAATATTGGATGGAAGCCATGAAAGAAGAATTGATGTAGATAAAAAAAATTGAGACATGGGAACTTGTTTCTAGACCTAAAAACAAGAATGTGATTGGACCCAAATGGGTGTTTCAGAATAAACTTAATGAGCAAGGTGAAGTAGTTAGAAATAAAGCAAGATTGGTTTACAAAGGGTATTCACAACTGGAAGGTATTGATTTTGATGAAATTTTTTCCCATATTGCCAGAATAGAAGCTATGAGATTATTTCTTGCTTATGTTGCTTTCAAGAATTTCAAATTTTATTCGATGGATGTAAAGGAAACATTTCTAAATGGTGAACTAGAAGAAGAAGTTTAGGTTGAACAACCAAATGGATTTCAAATGATTGATGAAAAGGATATGGTGTGTCGATTGAAGAAAGCTTTGTATGCTAGATTGGATAAATATTTATTGAAGCTTTGATTTAGTAAAGGTACTGATGAAAACAATTTTTATTTCAAGTTGGATGAGAACAAAGAATTGATCATTGAAGTCTTTGTTGATGATATTATCTTTGAAGGAGATGATGATTTGTGTATGAAGTATGCTAATGAAATGAAAAGTGAATTTGAAATGCCAATGATAGGAGAGCTAAAATTATTTTTTGGATTGCAAATCACTAAGTTAGAAGATGGGATCTTTATATCTTAGTCCAAATATGTAAAAGAGTTACTGAAAAAGTTTTGCATGGAAGAAGGAAAGCCTGTTGGTACACCTATGATGACTGGATATAAACTTACATAGAATGACGAATCTCCTAAAGAAAATCAAACAAGTTATAGATCGATGATTTGTGAGTTTCTCTACTTGACTCAGACAAGGCCAAATATAGTGAATGTTGTGTGAATGGTTGCTAGATTTCAAGCAGACCCAAGGGAATCACATGTAATTGCTATATAAAGGATTTTCAAATACTTGAAAGGAACAGTTGATTTCGGATTATGGTATCCAAAAGATGATGATCTTATTTTGAATGCTTGTACTGATGCAGATTGGGTAGGTGATGTCAATGACAAAAAAAGAACAAGTGGTGGTGTGTTCTTCCTAGGGAAGAAGCTGGTGTCTTGGTTAAGCAAAAGGAAGAACTTGGTTTCCTTATATACTGTTGAAGCATAATACATTGTTGTTGCTAACAACTGTACTCAAGTAATGTGGATGAAGCAGATGCTAAGTGATGTCAAGATTGAGTATGAAGAGACTATTACCATATTCTATGAAAATTCAAGTGCCATAAACATTTCCAAGAATCCAATGATGCATTTGAAGATAAAGCATATCTCCATGAAGTATCACTTCTTGAAAGACAAAGTGAATGAAGAAGAAGTCAAACTGGAATATGTACCTACTAAAGAGAAAATTGCAGATATTTTCACTAAGTCGTTGCCTAAGGATACTTTGTAATGTGAGAGAAGTGTAATGTGAAGAACCTTTGTGGAACAAAGGGGGAGAAATGCAATTAGATCCAAGGGAGAAGATGGAAGAGTTAGTTTGGGTTGATGGTATCATTTTTAACACCATCTGTTGCCATCAATGCCAAAGGGGGATATTGTTGGATGTTGTGGTTGTGTTACTGATATGTGGTTGTCATTGATGTCAACACTATTAGTACTAATGTTGCAATTAAGGTTGTATATGTAGAGGAGATTAAGAAAATTGTAATAAATATATCCTTTGGCAGCCAGTGAAGCTATGAAGGTCAAAATGGTCAAATGTTATGTGCATTGATATTCAAGTTTTGCGTGCTAATGAGTTTATTGCTAAACCTATCTAGTATGTTGTCCAAAAGTCTCAGTGGTATGCATCAATATTTTTGAAAGTAAAGTGTTCTATTGTTCCTACAATCATTCTGGTACTGTAGCAGTTGTTCTTGGAAGAGGAAGTTGGAATTTTGGTAATTCAAGTTGTTGTGTATGTTCATGTGATGTTTGTGGATGATTCTAGATCATGTTCTATCTTTGGTACATGTACCTAACCAAAACTATCATCAAGATTTTGTAGAAGCTATTTTTGCAGTTCATTCCACTCAAATGGTTTTAATATGATTGTGTTTTCTTTGAGCAGTGAGCTCTAGGTATTGTGCCTGAATGCAAGTGCATTCCTTATTCGTTTTTCATTATACTTTTAATAGGGTATAATTGTGGATAACCTCCACTGTGGTTTTCTCCCTTAACAGGGTTTCCACACAAAAATATTGGTGTTATATGTTTCTGATGTGTTGTGTACTTCTTTCTTTCACTGTTAATCATCAGATCTGGAATTAAAGGTTAATAGTTTGATTAAAGTTGTAAATTCTATGAAAACTGATTAACCCCTTCATCTTAGTTGTATCTTCTTGTTTTTCCAACACAATCATGGTTTTGTCAAGAATGGTAGGCTTGGTGGTAGGTGGAGACATGTTTTGAAGGGATATTTTTTCTATTTTCTTTGCCTTGAATCCTTGATAGGACAAGAAAAAGATTAATTTCATGGTTTTATAGGTTCTATCGGCTCGGGTCAATTTAAATCAAAGGAAAATTTTTGACAAGAGGAAAAATGGTTAAAGCCACCATGGTGGATAGTGAATATTTCATTGTCAAAGGGAAAGTTAAAGCATTATGTATGACTAAAGGGACTACATTCATGGAGTAGAGCCATGGATAGCCGAGCTTCACATGAAATTGGACTAACCATGTGATGATGGAAAATGAGATATCTAATGTTTTTGGTCCTATTTGTAATGGTAAGGTGATCGATCCCATTGTAGGGCAAGAAAAACCATTGTGCATCTTGATCCATGCTTTTGATTTATCGTATATGTCTTGATAGAGGTCATGTAGAAGTAAGAATTCCTTCGAGATCACAATCTCTCCAAAGGGGGGTCTATTAATGTCCCATTAGTGGACTTATCATAGATACAACCGGCTATGTAAAGAGGACCATTGGGTGCATGTTTAACTATGTCATTTTGTGATAAAGTAATATCAAGAGGCTTTTTAGGTCAACCCTTACGATGTTGAGTTTCAACCAATGCAACCAAACCATCAAAAGGATTTTGTTCTTGTTGATCAGTATCCACAGGACTTTGTTGAGTTGTATATGTGTTCTCATTATTCGTATCAACATTCATTACATTAGTCTTTGTACTTTCACTAGCTTTGACAAATGAAATGCTATGTTTTGGCATGTGGTTGGTAAATATTTTCAATTTTTTGTTAGGAGGGGCAACAAACTTATTTCCTTGATCACTAACACCGCCAACAAAAAGATGACCAGAATCAATGAGGTCTTGCACTAGATGTTTAAGATGCTTACAATGTTTTGTATCGTGTCCATTTTTTTGGTGATAGTGGCAATCATAATTTGATCTAAAGATTTTGGAAACAAGATTATTTGGATCAAGTGTTTTGATGGGAGGCAAGGTAATCATTTTTTGTTCTAAAAGTTGGGACATTGTGTTATGAAGGGTATTGGGTAAGCGAGTGAATTCTCTTTCCATGTCCCCATAGCTAAAGGGTATGATTGCTTTAATAGAAACTACTTGTTTATTGGAATTTTGAGTTGTTTGTTGAGGAGGATTGAATTGAAGGAACCCTTTATTCTATTTCCTAAAAGGTTGGGAATTTTTTTGGTTTATGGGCTCAAATTTCTTAGTTCGGCTAGAAGTGGACTTTGTATATTGAATACTAACCAAATTTTTATAATCATGGAGGGTAGTACACAAGTGCATGAAGTACAATAATTTCATCATGGTGAGATTATCTTGAATCTTACTTTGCAAATTTTCTATTAACATATTTTGAAGGTAAGGATCAAGAACCTTGACATTGATTTGGGAATAAAGTGATTGATATCGTGAGATAAATTCAATTACCTTTGTGTCTTCTTTTTCCTTACATCTCGTTAAATTGTCCAACATCATCTAAGGAGTCATATGCACTTGGAAATGGTTTACAAATTCCTCAAAAATTTCATTGAATGAATGAATTGAGTTGTTTGGTAAAGAAGAAAACCATTCCATTGAAGTATCTTTCAAGAACCTAGGAAAAAACTTAGCCAAGAGTTTATCATTATGGAAAAAGTCACTACATAAGGAAGTATAAGCATTAACATGGTTAGAAGGATCTCCCTTTCCTCCATATCTCTCGAATCTAGGTACCTCTACACCTTGGGGCATTAGTGTTCACAATATCTCCAAGGACAATGGACCGATTTTGTCATAATATGTAGGTGGGCCATTTTAATTTTGGTTGATGGTGGAACTCCATTTTTGAAGGGATGAAATGGTTTGGAAGAGTTGATTTATGAGAGGGTAATTACTTGTGTTATGATATGTAAGTGAAAATGGTGAAATGGTGTATGTGTTTGAAGGACAAGTGAAAGGAATGCTTATAGGTGGTAAGGTAGTAGGAGATATGACATGTGATGCCACAAAGGTACTAGGGATGCTAGCATAAATACCCAAAGAAGGAATCACATTACTAGTTTTTTTCATTTTTGTTGTGACTTGAGGATTGGTATAGGTAGGTATTGAGGAAATGTTTGTGGGAGGAGGAATTTGAGTTCCTCCTAGGCTTGTGACATTTCTTGTAGGTAAAGGAAAAGTGGTTGAGGTGAGATTTTTTTCAAAGATTTGAACTATGGTTTACATAAGGTCAAGTTCATCTTCACTTTCAAGCATTCGGTGAATGCTATCTATAGTAGGGATGGAGGTAGTTGAAATGTTTTCATTTTTCACTTGTTGATGTAGGTTTGCTAAGTATTCATGAATTTTGATTATGTTTTCTTGTGGGACACTATCATTACTTATTTCAACTTGCATCATACTACTTGAAGATAAAGAGTTATTAAGGGTATTTTCCATACTTAGTGTACTAGTGTCAATACTAGGAGCGAAAGAGCTAGACAACCCAAGATCCACAATGAAATGCTATCGCGGGATGAAATGAGTCTCAAATTTCATCTCACTATAGTATTATCAATAGGAGACTAAATACTCATATAGGGGCTACTAAATCCAAGATGAAAGAAAATGTAATGTAAGTTACGAACAATGAAATATTTGTAACAAAAAATTTGGAAACTAAAACAGAAAGGCAATAGCGACAAATAGAAACTCGGAAATAGATCTTTAAATGGCATAAAATGTAGTGCAAAATCTACATTGGAACTAATTTTCCCAAGGTTAATGCAAACCCTAAGGAAATGTTAATGAAAGCAATATCTAGGATGAAAATGCACTCCAAATCAGAATTATGATGTCCTAAATGCACGTTCACCAAAATCAAAGGTGGAAAATTGTTTTCTTTTCTAGGGTTTAGGACCTAGAAGAACAATCTTCACTAACTTTCACTCAAGAACAAACCCTTGAGATCTTAATGCAAAGGAGAAACAAATCTTGCAAGAGGGATATCCTAGGGGATAAATGTAAGCTAATAAGGGTTTCACCACCAAGTCAAAACTTGGAAACATAAATGAAATGCAAGATGCAACACTAAATCCTAACTCAATGCAATGACCTACAAAATGACCTAGAAATGTGAATGAAACAAAAAAGAAAGATGTAAGATGAATTGTGTGCACCTAGAAATTTGGAGATGACTAGAAGGAGCTTTGAAATATTGGAATTTTTTACTCTAGTGTTGATTCCAACTCATTCATCAAGCTAGGAAAATTAGTCCAAAATCTAAGTTTCTATGTGGGAACATGATTCTGCCAAATGGGTATCTAAATTTGAAAAAATCAAAATTTTGACCAAAACTGGGACTCATTCGCTAGAACTCATGAATCAGTCTAGTTAGGGGTTTATGAAACTTGGAAGTATTAATCTAATTTTCTCAATTTTCTCAATTTGCTTCTTCAGGTTTCCACTTTTGAATCTTTGAAAATCAACATGTATGTGCTCTCCAATGCTCTCTAATGCTTGATGACAACTTTGACAAATTTTAGAAACTTTCACAACTTTCTCCAAGCTTTCTCTTCAATGTGACTTTAGTCTAATCCTGCAAATCACACACTAAAGAGAGGGGAAAATTTTATTTTGTTAGTGGATAGGGGTTTTGTTTGGTCAAACCCCTTGTTGGTAATCAAACTCTGAAATATAATGAAATGTGAATGGAGAATGAAAAAAATGTGATGTTGCAACTCACAAAACCCTAAAAATGAAAGGCTACAAGCATGTATGAAATGGATCCAATGGATGTAGAACTTGAATATTGCTTGAATTGGATAGATCTTGAATGAAATGATTGCTTGAATCATAAAACTCTACATCACAATTGATAGCTCAAAAACAAACATTATGTATGAAATCTTTCACGTGATGATCAATGCTTGAATGATTCTCTAAAAATCTTGATAATGTGCTCTTGAATTCTCTTGTGAACTCAAAATTTCTATATGGATGAATACTTGAATACTTGAGGTGAAAATGAGTGAAAAAACCTTGTATTTATACTTAATTATGCAAGAATTCCCAAAATTGTACTACAAGCTGACATTAGAGCTAGGATAATAAAATTGTGCCAAAATTTTGAATTAAATTTGATTTTGGGCCAAACGAGACTCATTCACCTAAGGTGGCCAATGAGTCCCATTAGGCATAATTTATGGGACCATTTTTACAAATTCTTAGAAAGATGTGAAAGTAGGTTTGGGACCCAAAAACCTAGGTGGGACTCATTCACCCAAGCTGGAGAATGAGTCCTAGATCACTAAATATGGGTCCATTCAACCTAAAACACCTGAATTATGATTGGCTATTGATTGGTGTTAGGATTATCCTCGAAAAGATGCAATAAATGAGGCTTGTGGATGCAAAATAAGGCCAATTAAAGCATAAGAAAGCCAAATTATTAATGAAAACCTTAGAAAAGTGTGAAAGTGTGTTACAACACTTCACAACACTTTAAAATAAGGCATGATTAAGATTTATTTTGGTTAAAAAGAGGTTTATTAGGTTCAATTAATTAATAAAACCTTAGAAAAGTTTCAAAGTGTGTTACAACACTTCACAACACTTTATCAAGGTACCATTTAAATTAATTTGTTCACAAGGGCCCAAGACCTAATTTGAATGTGTCAACCACATTACAACACTAAATCAAGGAAACATTAGGCTAAATTTTTCAAAGAAGGCCCAAAAAAGTTTGAAAATTTCCCTGACAACATTTTTAAACACTACAAACACCAACAATTTGAATATGATTGGAATAAATGAGGTCTCTCACCATGTGTTTAATATGCTTACAATGTTTTCTATTATGTCCATTTTGATAGTGAAAATGACAGTAGCAATTTGATCTAAAGTTTGGAGGTGGTGGCTTAGTAGGATCAGGAGCTTTAACGAGAGGTAAGGAAATGACGTTATTTTCTAGAAGTTGTAACATGGTGTAATGGAGGGTATTGGGTAAGGGAGTAAATTTTTTATTCAAATCCCCAAATGTAAAAGGATTTGTATTCTTTATAGCATCCACTTGGCTATTAAGATGTTGGCTTGGTTGAGGGGGATTTAGTTGAAGAAATCATTTATTTTGTTTCCTAAAAGGTTTGTAGTTGTTTTGAGTTGTGGATTGAGACTTTTTAGGATGGCTAGAGGTGGGTTTTATTTCATGACTACTAATCAAGTTTTGATAATCACAAAGGGTAGTAGACAAGTGTATGAAGGAAGGAAATTTCATCATACCAAGATTATCTTGCATCTTAGTGTGTAATTTCTCAATGAAAATTCATTCAAGGTGAGGATCGAGAATCTTTATGTCAATTTGGGAATAAAGCAATTGGTCGCATGAAATGAAGTCAATAACATTTTCATCATCCTTTTGCTTACATCTCATCAAATAACCTAAGGTCATCTTAGGCGTCATGTGCACTTGGAAATGGTTGATAAAGGCCTCAACAAGTTCATTGAATGAACTAATTGATTTGTCTGGGAATCAGGAAAACCATTCTAAAGCTATATCTTTCAAGGACCTAGGGAAAAGCTTAGCCAAGACCTTAACTTAAAGGTAAAAACCACTGCATAAGGCAGTGTAAGAAGAAACATGGTTAGAAGGATCTCCTTTCCCTCCATATTTCTCAAACCTAGGAATCTCTATACCTTGTGGTATTGGTGCTCTTAATATCTCCAAGGATAAGGGATTTCTTCTAACATAGTATGAAGGTTGACCATTTTGATTTTGGTTTATGGTGGAAATTTTTCATTGAAGGGATGAAACATTTTGTAAAACTTGGTTAAGGATGGAGTCATTGGTTGTGTTTTGGGATGGTTGTGAATATGGTGAAGGTGTACATGTTTTTAGGGACAAGTGAATGGAACACTAATGAAAAGTAAAGTGGTAGGAGATATGACATGAGATGACACAAAGGTACAAGGATGGCTAGTGAAAATACCCAAGGTATAAATGACATTACTATTAGGTTGCATTGTTGTGGCAAATTGATGGTTGGTGTAGGTAGGGTTAGAGGAAATGGTTGTAGGAGGAGGAATTTGGGTTCCTCCTTGACTTTGAGCATTGTTCAAAGTTTGAGCATTGTTTGAAGTTTGAGCACAACTAGTCATTGAGGTAACATGTTATCCAAAAAAATGAGATAAGTTATGCACAATCTCTATTAATTTTTCACTTTCAATCAATATTTGTATGTTATCTATGGTAGGGATAGCGGTATTGGAATTTTTTCAATACTCAAAAGGTATTGTAGATGCACTAATTCTTCAAGGATTTGGCTTATGTTTTCTTGAGGGACACTAGCAACCATTGTTTGATCACTTGCACATTGCTTGTAGGTAAGGTGTGCATAGGAATGGAGTTATCAAAGGTATGGTCCATACCTAGTGAAATAGTGTCAACACTATGAGTGAAAGAGCTAGATAACCCAAGATCTATGATGAGTGTGTTATCGTAGGATGACATGAGTCCCAAACTACATCTCACTATAGTATTAGAAATAGGGAACTGAGTTGTAAAGCTCATAAAAGGGTCAATCAAAGAAGGATAATGAATGTGAGATAAATACAATGAACACAAGATAAATAATATGCTTTAATTCCAATTCTTATGTTTACAAATGCACTTGAAATAAGAGAAATTTTGAAAAGATTGCTAATGACAGTAATTCTACAAACTTAAACAATAATGTAAATACAACAACCAAAAGCATAGATGAAAATATTTTAATGTTGTAAAATATAGAATCAGACCTAATCAGGGACTAATATGTCCAACTGGGCATATGGGTCCCACTTAGGATTTTTGATAGGTTAAGATAGTAAAAAAAAAGACAATAGAATACCCAAAAAATCTAGAAAAAAGACCCAAGTATAGGGACTAAATTACCCAAGTGGGTGAATGAGTCCCAAATTAGGGTTTTCAATTCTGAATCAACAAATTATGAGTTGAATTTAATGTGTCTAGGTTGTAGCTCAATTGATTGTTTACAATTATAGATTTCCAATGAAATTGAATGATGCAAAATGCAAAAGTGCAACCTATATTCACTTTTCACTAATGCAATATTTAGAAGTCCAAAATGCAATTCAACTAATGCAAATATAATGCAAATTTAATGAAACCTAAATATAGGAGTAAAATGTTCTCCAAATCATAAATTCAAGGGTCCAATGGGTGGGTTTACCAAAATGAACACAAGGGAAAGGGGTGTTCCACCTTTTGAGAGATGGAATTAGAATCATCTCAAGCTTTAATTCATTATGAAACCTATATCCCTCAACTGAGTGACTTGTTTGATGAATGGCTAGAGGGTACCTAGTGTAACTAGATGGGGGTTCACCATTTAACAAAGTTGTAAAGGAGAAATGTAAACAATTGTGCACAAACCCTAGAAACTTGAAAGCATGAAATTAGATTGATAAACAAGATGAAACAAAAAAGCACTTGGAGGAGCAGAGAGGCCAAAAAAAGGTCTATAAACCCTGTAAATTTCCCCCGGAGATTGCAACGGGACTTATACACTAGGTTGGGTGATTTAGTCCTACTACAAAGCTTTTGGGAACAATCTGGAATCTTTTGATGACTGAATAGGATTTTTAGAAAGGTGGAAGAAGGGGTGTACTAGGACTAATACAACTCAATGGGTGATCTAGTACTATTTCTAAGTTTTTACTAATACTTTTTTAGCCTCTAGTGATCTTTTGTAGCTTCCAACCTATCAAATATTTAGGTCTGAAAGTCTAAATTTTTGCCTGTAGATGATTTTTTTATGAAGATGACAAGTTCTTGACAACTTTGACAACGTTTGTAACTTTTCCTTCAAAGGATATTCAAGCTCCAATTCACCTAGATCTAAAAACATAAATCAAGAGAGAAAACCATTATTTTGTTAGGGAATAGGGGTTTTCCTTGGTCAAACCTTTTTTTGGTGATTAAACCTTGAAATAAAATAGAAAAGAATGAAGGAATGATGAATAAATAATATGAAATGTTTCAACTCACCAAACCCTTGAAATGAAGGTTGAAAAATTATCTGAAATGGCTTCAATGGATGTGGATCTTGACTCTTGATTGAATGCTTAAAAGTGTGTCTTGAATGCTTACTTGAATCATGAAACCTACATCACAAATGTTAGCTCACAAACACAAATGATGCATAAAGACTTTGACATGATACTTGAATCTTGAATGTAGCTCCAAATGCTTGATGATATGCTCTTGAATGCACTTGTAAACTCTATATATCTCTCTAGGATTCTTGACTCAAAATGTCTAGGAGAAATTATGTGAAATAACCTTATATTTATGCTTGTTTATACCTAATTTATAAAAATTACAACACTATAAGCTGACATTCAGAAATTAGATCTAAGGATAATAAAACCTCACAAAGAATTTGAATTAAAATAGGTCCTGGGTTAAAGTGGGATTCATATGCCAGGTTGGGCGTATGAGTCCTAAAGGCTTAAACTTGGGAAAAACTTCAAGTTATGTTTAATATATCATTTGAAATCAAGTCACGAGACCCAGGGGGGACCCATATGCCTAGATGGGTGTATGGGTCCCACATCCCTAAATCTGGAACACATAGCCAAAAACATAAAATTATGCTTTTCCATTTTTCAAATTTTGGGATTATTGTTGCCATATGGCTTCTAGTGTTGTCATTGATGGAAAACTAGGTCATTAATTTAGTACGTAGTTCAATATTTGTCCATACCGATAGAAAGAGTAAAGAACAGAGTATTACTAAAAGTAAGAGTGAAGAATAGGGTATCCAACTAAAGTTGAGTCTATCGATCAATATGCATTATCAGTTTATCAGTTCATGTTGCACATCTCAAGGAAGGTGGTTGGGAATCTGGAATATCTTATTCTCAAGTTTTGTGTTGGTGCATCAATCAGCCTACGAGTTAGAAGATCCAGTTGATTGATTCTCTATTTATTAGTGCTAGAAGGACAACTTGGTGGATATAGCCATTGCAAATGTTTAAGGATATATATATATATTTTTTGTATTCAAACATGTTTATATAGGTCCTCACTATGTTGTGGCCAACTTTGGTGGGTACGCATTAAGAATCATTTGTGGATTCAGCCATCGGTTGGAAAATATTATATGTTTTGTTAAATCTGACATGAAGATAATATTATTCTTTGATGCAGATATATATGATTGATTGTTTATATCATTTTGATATCGAAGCATGATAGATGTGAAGTATGTTATTATGTGATGCAAAATTTAGAAGGGTAGTTGTGTGATCTCATTTGCACATATAAGATTTGTGATGTCAATTGCAACATATTAGAGAAGAAGAGCATAATCAGACAAAAGATCGAGAGATCAACAAATGTGCTTAACTAGAACTATAATCATGCATTAATAGATGTTATTCTTTTAGTTCAATCCTTTAGATGGACTTAATTTGAATATTTTGTAAGGAAGTGAGCTCTAGGCAGTGTGCCTGAATGCAAGTGCATTCCCATTTTGTAAAACTTATATTTGAGTACTCAAATTGTGGATTGACCTCCGCCATGGTTTTTCCCCTAATAGGGTTTCCATGTAAAAATTATTGTGTTATGGTGTTGT
Organism: Sequoiadendron giganteum; assembly: GCA_007115665.2. Lineage (NCBI taxonomy): Eukaryota > Viridiplantae > Streptophyta > Pinopsida > Cupressales > Cupressaceae > Sequoiadendron > Sequoiadendron giganteum. Next base: position 565,734,743 of record CM021106.1, on the reverse strand, counting down.
GGATGATTTCTTTGTGTGTTTTCACTTTTCTTTCAATTCAAAGTTGTAAATGGTTTAAATATTAGAATAATAAAGTTGAATATTGTAGAACACTGATTCACCCACCCCTCTCAGTGTTCCTAGATTCCAACAATTGGTATCAGATGCTAGTTCATCGGAAGAAGTTTGACAACTTGAGGTGGATCTTGGAATGCAATGGACTCTGGTGGTCTTCCATAGTAGCTTGTGGTGGCACTTGATGATCTTGATCAGTCTAAAGTAGAAGTCCGAGAATTGAAAGGAAATATTAGGGATGTTTAGAAATTCATTCAGTCATTGATTGATCAAATTGCTAAATCTAGGGAAAAGAGGAAGGATCTTTGTGATCAGATTAAGCAAAAAGAGAGAAAAAAATGTATGATGCTCACCTGAATCAAACCTTGAAGGAAATAACTGAAGAATGTGAAAAGATTTCTAGAGACAATGCTACCCTAAAGCATGAAATGGAATCTATGGTGATGAAGCTAACTAAAGAAATTAAAGAAAGAAAGAAGAATGAGCAGAATCTTGCTTAGTCCTTAAAAGAAAGATCTGATGAATGAAGAAGAATAAATGGAGAATTAATTTAGTTGGAGATTCGACTACAAAAATCTAGAAATAATGAAGAAGAGCTTGAAACATAGATTATTATTCTTAAGGATGAGCTTACTACTACAAATCAATACAAGGAGACGTTTAAGATTAGCTTAGTTAAGCTTGATGAGCTTGATGGGACTGATAATTTTCTAAGTGATATGAGATAGGGTTTTGGGGTTTCAAAGTTACCCATGGTGATTTTAATTACCGAATTATGAAACCCCTCTTGTTATGTTTCAACGGTGACTTACTACCGAGGGTAACTGGTTGTTTAAGAGAGGTTTTATCCCTCTCGAGTTGCATCTTTACAGGCCCCTTTCACCTGACTCACCAGTCTTTTCTGCTAGGATGGCTTAAATTTTTATACTACTAAGGTTTTCATCGGTTGGAGCCACCTGAATGCTTTATCTGAAGTCTAGCTAGTTGCCCAATCATAGGTTTTGATCTAGGCCATTTCTCACCAACTTCGCAAGATTTCCTACTGACATCACCAAAGTGGTGTGAAGTTTGTGAGATGGCACCATTTGGTAGGAGCGGTTATGTGGGGTTATTCATGAGGTGTTGGCGGTGACGTATAGTCGTCTCTTCACTGGCTATGATCTTTAATAATGGGGTTAATTATGACCTCTCGCACACCTCACATGATCAGAGTGAATATTTCCAAAGGTACTGTAAGGTCTGCGAGGGGGTGACACATGGTCTTTCTCCTTTGGCCAATGGGGCTGTATGGGCCCCAGTGTCTAGTTCGGGCCTCCTGTTTTTGTGGGTTTTCATTGGACGTGTTCTCCCAGGTGGTGAAGTGGATTTTCAATACTCATTGACTTGATCTCTACCCTCCGATTTGCTAGGCGTATTCTGCATCCGATGGTTCAAATGCAAAGGAGGGGTGTGTGATTCCTCTTTGTGGCATACACCTCTTCACTGTTGCTAGTTTCATTAATGACATGGTTTTTCCAAAGGATCTCCTCTTGATTTTCTCTGGCATCTGAACAGTGCCATCCTACTAAAAGAATTCATGACTGTATTTGCAACTAATTGTTCGAGTACTTGAATTGCTTTCAAGAAATTATATCCTACACACTAGGCCATGCTATAAATGCTGACCAAGTTACTTGTGATTAGCATTGCATTTTCTTGTGTTTTGGTGCAGGAAATTTTCTTCTCCAGTGTGTTGCAGGGCCATTCTTTCGCTATTGATAAATCAAATGAACGCAGGAGTCTGAGGCTAGGAGCCCAAAGATCGTCGGTCATGAAGAAGTGAGTTACTCCCATCTCACCCAAGGATGCTACTAGGAGTATGGGAAGGAAGCTAGTACTCTGGTCATCCTCTGTACTCATTTATGATGATATCGGGTCTAACACCATTTCAGACTACCAGTGTTACTTGGCCACCTTGACAGAGCTCATGGGAGTTGATGAGGAGGTCCTGGAAATTGAGCCTACAACTGCATTGGCACTAGGTTCAGTTATTCAGGGTTGTGCTGACAAGGTTGGTGTAGGGAAGGTGGCTTTGTCATTGTCCCAGGCGCGGACTCGAAGCGGTCGCCTGTACCACGGTCATGTGTGTTCTTGATGGTTACTAGTGGTGGGTGTGTTGAAATTCTCTTTTCTTGCAGTTTCATAGTGTGGACGTGGACGTGCATATGCTTTGCACAAATTTTTTTTCTCCAATTAGATACTATGTAACCCTTTTTGATTCCTTTGATCATACATGATTCTATCAAATGATTAGGAATGTGAATTTGAATTTCATTTTGGGGTTGAAATTTAATTTTTATGTTGACAATGTAGCCTAATGCTTATTTCTCTCCTATTATATAAAGGAGATTTCACGACTCATTGCAGGGTCAGATTTTTTGGATCCGAAAATTGGATGTCTGTACAGTTAGCTTTAATGTTGAAATTTTGTGAACGTGGGTCAGGAATTGATCCCGAGTGGGAATTTGTATAGAGTTAATATGCTATACTTTTTAATTACTGATATCAAAACAAATATACAAAAAATAAGATAGTTTTCTCTCCTATGTGTGTATGCCATGGATTATGAATAGAATTATCAAAGGTTTCTCTCTTTAGTTGCAATGGTTCATTGAAAGTGTAATTTGTATTCTTGCTTTAACTTAATGAGTTAATCAAATGCTTGAAAAGCTAAATTACATGTTCATGGTTATATATACTCCGGATTCACTCAGAACTTCTATTTTAATATATAGAAATATCTCATGTAGTAAGGCTATATGAAGATAAGTTCACAGTATCAAAATTACACTTTGTATGACTTCGCTGCACAATGGATGAGGCACTGGATAATGTTTACAACCTTTCTCTTCGGTGTAAGACTGTAGTTCTAAGCATGATGATCCAAGTGCTAAACATAACCACCTATTAAACCTTGTCTTCCTACGGGAAGTAATTCTTTTGTTAAATTGGTCAATTCCATTACTCTTTGGTGCTTGTAATTATTCTCCAGTCTACCACTACCAAGAATAATGACTATTCCCTTGAGTGTGTAGGGATTGTAATCTGTATATAGGAATTTTTCTTACAAGTTATGGGGCATTCTTATGAAGACATTTAGTTTTACCCACCTTGGTCCTACAGAGCCAAAAGTGTAGGAGCGTTCAGTCCATAACTAACTCTTGTTAGTTGGCCACTAGCCTTTGCAATCATATATAATAGGGGTTGGCTACCTCTTAGAGAACTGCAATCTCTATGTGGGAAAAAACACCAATAGAATGGCGACTCTGCTAGGGATGAACTCCACAGTTTTGGTTGCAGATGGTGCTGGTATAGAGTCATATTAAATAATATGTTGTTTTGAATCTACATAGTGAATGCTATCAACCATGGAGGAGGGAAGTTCTTTCAAAATAATCCTCACAATCTTGTGGTCTAATGTTTCCTATAAGAAAAAGGATTTAGGGGTTCTAGATTTATTCAATGAAGCATGATGTTATTGGGGAGAACTTCTGAGAAATTTAACAAAGAGAAAGAGAGAAAGAAGGTAAAGGATCCATAGGAGTTAGAGGTGCTTATCCAGAACCTATTGTTCGAATTGAAGATAAGTGTTAGACTTCGATGGTAATGGATTATGATTGTGAAGGATATTATTGGTGGTATGATGCAACTCTGTAACGGGTAGTAAAACACAGAATCTAGCAGAACTCAAAGAACAGAATGTCAAAGTTCTTTCAAAAAATGTCCTCTATTGATGAGGTGGCGACTCTGTCTGAAGAACCAATGAATGAAAGAAGTAATAGTCCTAGATTTGTGTTATTTATAGTCTGGAAAAGAGATTGATACATGCTGCAAACAACTACCAGGTATTTCATCAAAACTAAACAGTTCACTATTTCCAATAATAATGGGTGTTTGTAATTAAGGATAAAAATGGTTCCAAATTAGATGTTGAGCATCAAAAAAGTGAACAATGATTAGTTTTACCATACTTCTCATAGTGCAGTATGTGAAAGGATTTATGAACCATGTCTCTATTGCATAATATCTTGGAAAGCAAGAAATACTATTATCAGTCATTAATAAACTCTTGATTGAGATAATAAGTGATGTGCCTGATAATTATATATTGCTGAATAGTATCCCATCTGCAAAGTCAGACATAAATATGCAAAAAGAGCACATTGTATTAAACCCTTTGGGTTTTTTGTAACTCAAAGGTATATGCCTTTTATATTTAGTGGTATTAATGATTACCCTAATTCAATTCCTAAGAAAATTAGGAAGTATTTGCCTAAATATATAGGGCAGGTTGCAAAATCAGCTTCTAAGCATTTAAAATATTTTATAGATGTAATGGGTGATTATGAAATCTGTCATGAAGATGTTGTCATGAAACTATTTGTGCAATCCTTAAAAAGTGATGCTAGGGATTGGTTCTCGTATCTACCTGCCTTTTCTGTTAACTCATGGAATCAGTTGGTGATGGATTTTACGGAACAATTTGGTGAAAGAATGAATCCCAACACATTGAGAAAAGGATTTATGGGAATTCACATACAAGAGAAGGAATTAGTCCCGTATTTTAATCTCAAATTTTCAATAGCTTTAAGGGCAATCCCGGAGAGCATAAGGCCAAATGATGTTGAATGTTTGGTCGTATACCTAGGAGCATTTGACAAGAGGATGGGATTTTTATTAATGGATAGAGAGCCTATTACTCTACACCAAGCATACCAACTAGCTATGGAATTTGAAAATAATATGAAATATTCAACGATTAAGGGGTATCTAGCTACAAGTATTGATTTCCCTAGCTTAACCAGTACTAATAGAATGTCAGAACTGGCTACTCAAAAAATTGATGATGATAGAATTCTTACTAGGACAGTTATAAATTCATCAATGCAGTTTGATGATAATGAGACCCAAATTGAAAGCCATTCCAATTTATGTGATGATGATCAAGTTTCTTTTGTATCAGAACTTTATGATATGAAAAGGCAAGAAAAAGAATCACTGTATGAGTTTTTCCTTAGATTTCTAGGGATCGTAATACAAATTCCTTTAGCTCAAAGACCTAATGATTATGAATGCATTGATTTATTTTGTGAACTATATGAACCAGGATTGAGTTCTTTACCAAAAGAATTCAAACCTATTGATTTGGCTCAAATGATTCAGTGGATAGAGATTGAAGAATCGACTAAGAATGCATCTACACATAATAAAGATAATGCTCATTCATTATAAAATTTTTGCTTGAATATTGAAGAAATTGAGGGGGAAAATGGTATAGGATTGTATGAGACACCTATTGTGTTTCCTAATCCTGATTGTGATGTTCATGTCATTGAGATTCTTTTGCAAGCTAGTGATTGTGATTTTAAGGATAGTAATTGTAGTATTGAGAATGCAGCTGAGTCTTTATTTGAGTTGTATGGGAACGAAGAATCCCATGTGTGTTTCCAGGTGAAGGAGCAATTTTTAGATGATGTATATTTGGAATGTACCCCAAGAATATTAGCAATGGAACAGGGAAGATGCATAAATGTTGAGCAATCTAAGGACCATGATGTGTGTGATCAAAAGAATAAAATTAGAGGTAGCAATTATATCGATGAACACATTGGTGATATGGTCTTTCCTGATTATCTATGTGAAATGGAGATGGATGTGTTATTGCCTTTGGGCATTGATGTGGTCAGTAAAGGGTTTTCAGACTGTGCTGAAACATTCACATGTAAATCAACATATTCAGCAGGTGGTGCTAAGTACAGGGAAGCGAGTATATATTGTTCTATCTTTTCTGATCATGGTGAAATTGATTCTTTTAAATCTATCTATGAGGGTTTTCATATAGAAATGAATGAAGAGATGCAAGAAATAATCTATATTGACTAGTTGGAGATGAATGTGTTTGTGCATTCCCTGAAGAATGATGTAGCCAATACTGCTAACTTCTGTAGTACCCTGGCTTATTCCTAATTAACAGATTTTATAGGGTGGCAACCAAACTTGAGTGGGAAATTCCAAGAGGGGAATTCATGGAGCTATGTATCATCTTTTTTAGGTAATGGAAGTAAGGATACCATGCACACTGTTCTATATCACAAATTTCAGTTTAGTGTGTAAACTAATGATAACAGAATGGACAATTTTATGGACCAAGTAAGTTATGAGAGTTTCCATTTCCTTGTATAGTTGAGCCATCACCCTATATAATATGACTAGGAATAGGATAAGGTGAAGTATTATCATGGTCATATGTTGCTCTAAAAATGGTGGGGAAATGCATCGATTAAATTAGTACAAGGGAAAAATGTAGGTAGCCACCATAGTATTCTCAAAGGCATTGGCTACCCTATGAATTTTGAAACATCAAATAGTGAATATGGCAAGTTGTTTTTGCATCAAAAAATAGAGAGTTTAGTTTTTTATAGAGATAGACATTGATTTCTCTTGTTTGGTGGCTAGGGGCTACCATGTTTGTACACACAAGTCCAGTTGATAGAACAAGATGATATATCTGTTAGAGGACTTCTGCAATTCAGTAATCCAGTCTGTGAAACCAAAGATTTTGGATTCTTGCTTTGCCCAGAGGGGGCATACATCCCCAGTCGGAGCCAGTGATGGGACTGATAATTTTCTAAGTGATATGAGATAGGGTTTTGGGGTTTCAAAGTTATTCATGGTGATTTTAATTATTGAATTATGAAACCCCTCTTGTTATGTTTCAACGATGACTTACTACCAAGGGTAACTGATTGTTTTAGTGATGTTTTATCCCTCTCGGGTTGCATCTTTATCAGCCCCTTTCACCTGACTCACCAGTCTTTTCTGCTAGGATGGCTTAATTTTTTATACCGCTGAGGTTTTCATGGGTTGGTCCCACCTGAATGCTTTATCTAAAGTCTAGCTAGTAGCCCAATCATAGGTTTTGATCTAGGTCGTTTCTCACTAACCTCATAGGTTTTCCTGCTGACGTCACCAAAGTGGTGTGTGGTTTGCAAGATGGCACCATCTGGTAGGAGTGGTTATGTGGGGTTCTTCCCGAGGTGTTGGTGGTGACGTATATTCATCTCTTCACTAGCGACAGTCTTTAATAATGGGGTTAATTATGACCTCTCGCACACCTCACATGATCGGAGTGAAGATTTCCAAAGGTACTGCAAGGTCTGCAAGGGGGTGACACGTGGTCTTTCTCCTTTGGCCAATGGGGCTATATGGGCCCCACTGTTTGGTTCGGGCCTCCTATTTTTGTGAGTTTTGATTAGACGTGTTCTCCCAGGTGGTGTGGTGGATTGTCAATACTCATTAACTTGATCTCTACCCTCTGATTTGATAGGCGTATTCCGCATATGATGGTTCAAATTCAAAGGAGGGGTGTGTGATTCATCTGTGTGACATACACCTATTGGTTGTTGCTAGTTTCATTAATGGCATGATTTTTCCAGAGGATCTCCTCCTGATTTTCTCTGGCATGCGAACAGTGCCATCCTGCTGAAAGAATTCATGACTGTATTCGCAACTAATTGTTCGAGTGCTTGAATTTCTTTCAATAAATTATATCCTGCACACTAGGCCATTCTATAAATCCTGACCAAGTTACTTGTGATTAGCATTGCATTTTCTTGTGTTTTGGTGCAGGAAATTTTCTTCTCCAGTGTGTTGTAAGACCATTATTTCTCTATGGATAAATCAAATGAACGCAGGCGTGTGAGGCTGGGAGCCTGAAGATTGCTAGTCATGAAGAATCCAATTACTCCCATGGCAGTCGGGGATGCTACTAGGAGTATGGGAAGGAAGCCAGTACGTTGCTCATCCCCTCTGCTCATTTCTGATGATAGCGGGTCTGACACCGATTCAGACTACCGGTGTTACTTGGCCACCTTCATGGAGTTCATGGGAGTTGATGAGGAGGTCCTAGGAATTGAGCCTATAACTGCGTTGGCATCAGGTTTGGTTATTCGGGGTTGTGCTGACAAGGTTGGTGGAGGGAAGGTGGCTTCGTCGCTGTCCCAGGTGTGGACTCGAAGTGGTCACCTGTACCGGGGCCATGTGTGTTCTTGATGGTTATTGGTGGTGGGTGTGTTGAAATTCTCTTTTCCCATGGTTTTATTGTGTGGATGTCGACATGTGCATGCTTTGTAAGAAATTTTGGTCTCCGACTGGTTACTGTGTAACAGTTTTTGATTCCTTTGATCATACACGATGTTATCAAATGATTAGGAATGTGAATTTGAATTTCATTTTGGGGTTGAAATTCAATTTTGATGTTGACAATGTAGCCTAATTCTTGTTGCTCTCCTATTATATGAAGGACATTTCACAACTCCTTGTAGGGTCAAAGTTTTTGGATCCGAAACTTGGAAGTCTGTACAGTTAGCTTTAATGTTGAAATTTTGTGAACATTGTTCAAGAATTCATCCCGGGTAAAAATTTGTATAGAGTTAGTATGCTATACTTTATAATTACTGATATCGAAACAAATCTACAAAAATGAAGATAGTTTTCTCTCCTGTGTGTGTATGCCATGGATTATGAATTGAATTATCAAGTGTTTCTCTCTTTAGTCTCAATGGTTAATTGAAAGTGTAATTTGTATTCTTGCTTTAACTTAATGAGTTAATCAAATGCTTGAAAAGCTAAATTACATATTCATGGTTATATATACTTAGGATTTGCTAAGAAGTGCCATTTTAATATATAGAAATATCTCATGTAGTAAGGCTATATGAAGATAAGTTCACAGTATCAAAATTACACTTTGTATGACTCCACCGCCCAATGGATGAGGCACTGGATAATGTTTACAACCTCTCTCTTTGGTGTAAGACTGTAGTTCTAAGCATGATGATCCAAGTGCTGAACATAACCACTTATTAAACATTGTCTTCCTACAGGAAGTAATTCGTCTATTAAATTGGTCAATTCCATTACTCTTTGGAGCTTGTAATTATTCTTCAGTCTGCCACTACCAAGAATAATGACTATTCCCTTGAGTGTGTAGTGATTGTGATCTGTATACAAGAAGTGTTCTTACCAGTTACGGGGCATTCTTATGAAGACATTTAGGTTTACCCACCTTGGTCCTACAAAGCCAAAAGTGTAGGAGAGTTCAATCCATAACTGACTCTTGTTAGTTGGCCACTAGCCTTTGCAGTCATATATAATAGGGGTTGGCTACCTCTTAGAGAACTGCAATCTCTATGTGGGAAAAAACACCAACAGAATGGTGACTCTGTTGGGGATGAACTCCACAGTTTTGCTTGCAGACGGTGCTAGCATAGAGTCATATTAAATAATATGTTGTTTTGAATCTACATAGTGAATGTTATCAACCCTAGAGGAGGGAAGTTATTTCAAAATAATCCTCACAATCTTGAGGTCTAACGTTTCCTGTAAGCAAAAGGATTTAGGGGTTCTAGATTTATTCATTGAAGCATGATTTTATTGGGGAGAACTTCTGAGACATTTAAAAAAGAGAAAGAGAGAAAGAACGTAAAGGATCCATAGGAGTTAGAGGTGCTTATCCAGAACCTATTGTTTGAATTGAAGATAAGTGTTAGAATTCGATGGTAATGGATTATGATTGTGAAGGATATTATTGGTGGTATGATGCAACTCTGTAATGGGTAGTAAAACCTGGAATCTAGTAGAACTCAAAGAACAGATTGTCAAAGTTCTTTTAAATACTATCCTTTGTTGATGAGGTGGAAACTCTGTCTAAAGAACCAATGAATGAAAGAAGGAATAGTCCCAGATCTGTGTTATTTACAATCTAGAAAAGAGATTGATGCATGTTGCAAACAACTACTAGGTATTTCATCAAAACTAAACAGTTCACTATTTCCAATAATAATGGGTGTTTGTAATTAAGGAGAAAGATGGTTCCAAATTAGATGTTGAGCATCAAAAAAGGGAACAATGATTAGTTTTACCATACTTCTCATAGTGCAGTATGTGAAAGGATTTATTAACCATGTTTCTATTGCATAATATCTTGGAAATCAAGAAATACTATTGTCAGTCATTAATAAACTCCTGATTGAGATAATAAGTGATGTGGCTGATAATTATATATTGCTGAATAGTATCCCATCTGCAAAGTCAGACATAAATATGTAGAAAGAGCACATTGTATTAAACCATTTGGGTTGTTTGTAACTCAAAGGTATATGCCTTTTATATTTAGTGGTATTAATGATTACCCTAATTCAATTCCTAAGAAAATTAGGAAGTATTTGCCTAAATATATAGGGTAGGTTGCAAAATCGGCTTCTGAGCATTTACAACATTTTATAGATGTAATGGGTGATTATGAAATTAGTCATGAAGATGTTGTCATGAAATTATTTGTGCAATCCTTAAAAGGTGATGCTAGGGATTGGTTCTCTTATCTACCTGCCTTTTTTGTTAACTCATGGAATCAGTTGGTGATGGATTTTATGGAACAATTTGGTGAAAGAATGAATCCCAACACATTGAGAAAAGGATTTATGGGAATTCACATACAAGAGAAGGAATTAGTCCCGTATTTTAATCTCAAATTTTCAATAGCTTTAAGGGCAATCCCGGAGAGCATAAGGCCAAATGATGTTGAATGTTTGTTCGTATACCTATGAGCATTTGACAAGAGGATAGGTTTCTTATTAAGGGATAGAGAGCCTATTACTCTGCACCAAGCATACCAACTGGCTATGGAAATTGAAAATAATATGAAATATTCAATGATTAAGGGGTATCTAGCTACAAGTATTGATTTCCCTAGCTTAACCAGTACTAATAGAATGTTAGAACCGGCTACTCAAAAAATTGATGATGATAGAATTCTTGCTAGGACTGTTATAAATTCATCAATGCAGTTTGATGATAATGAGACCAAAATTGAAACCCAGTCCAATTTATGTGATGATGATCAAGTTTCTTTTATATCAGAACTTCATGATATGAAAAGGCAAGAAAAAGAATCACCATATGTGTTTTTGCTTAGATTTCTAGGAATCTTAATACAAATTCCTCTAGCTCAAAGACCTAATGATTATGAATGTATTGATTTATTTTGTGAACTATATGAACTAGGACCGAGTTCTTTACCAAAGGAATTTAAACCTGCTGATTTGGCTCAAATGATTTAGTGGATAGAGATTGAAGAATCAGCCAAGAATGCATCTACACATAATAAAGATAATGCTCATTCATTACAAAATTTTGCAAGTAGATTTATAAACACTCTAACAATTTGGAAAACTATGATCAAGAATATGCAAGTTTCTTTAGAAGTTTTCTAGAAAAGTTTGGATCGGTTTGCATTTTCCTTTCGATAAGGGCACTTGAAGTTGGTTCCTCTTCTAGTGAGATGGAGAGAAAGAAGAAAAGAGAAAAATAAATTGTTGCTTGTTCTCCTCTGATATGCAAGAATCCAAGAATTGAAGGAAAAAGGAAAAGAACAGGTAATTATGGACATACCGATGAGGAATTGGGTAAGGAAACTAAGGACACCCTAAGGGAAGAGTTAGAATTAGATGAACTAGATCAAGATAAGGTAGAAGGAAGTGAAGAATAATTTTATTTATCCAAGGCAAAGATACTGCAACTTATTCAAGAGAAAGATCGGATATGGAAAATTGAAAGCATATGGTCCTTCAGACCCTCATATGAGTAGGATATGATTTTGAACATGCTAATTGCTTATTTTGTGCTCAATCATATCCAATTGGAGAGTTTGTAGAATTTTATACCTGAAGAGATGATCGAATGCATTAAGGAAATCATGGACTCTCAGTCTCAAATCAAGAAAGAAGAACAAATAATTCTACACTTGAAGGAGCGATTCATGCTATCAATTACCAAGTTGAAAAGGAAAATGAATGAGTTGAGGCAATGCATAAGTACAACAAACAACATCTACAACTATTGCATCTATTAGCCTCATGTAGTTGGGAAATACAAAGAAAAGTTGGAGCAAATTGAAACAGAGTTAATTAGGATTGGACAAAGTTTTGATATGTTTTAGGATCAGGATGGTGCAATCAAGAAAATGATTCAAGAGTTATAGTCTAAGCATACAAAAGTTCAATTCAACGGAAACAAGCTTGTGGACACTTTTTGGAAAGTAAAGGACTTAACCGAATGCAGATTGGAGCAGTCAATTGAGATTCCAAGGAAAGGAGAGAAATTAGAGGATGCAATCACAATTCTAGAATCCCTCATCAAGATTATCAACCGAACATCTAAAAATAATAGCATGATCATAATCATTGGAATTGCAGTAGAAGCTTGGAAGAAGTTTCTTCTAGAGATGAAAGAAAAACACAAGATAATATTCTGACTCAAGTAGCAGTTGTTCTTTTTCAAATTTAGAATCAGTTTTGAATCAACAAGTTTTTGGTCATCTTTCAAAGAGGGATATTGAATGCATGATTTTCATTGATTTCAAAGGGGGGGAGAGAGTAGTGAAAAATTCCTTATGAATTTTAGGGGGAGCTATGTTTTGAAGTTTGGCAGCGTACTTATATTGGTTTTGACACTTAGTCATTTTTCACTAATTGTTCCCATCAATGCCAAAGGGGGAGATTGTTGGCATATGGATTCTAGTGTTGTCATTGATGGCAACCTAAGTCATTAATCCGATCCATAGTTCAATATTTTTCCTTACCAGTAGAAAGAGTAAAGAACAAATTATTACTCAAAGTAAGAGTGAAGAACATGGTATTTGACTGAAGTTGAGTTTGTCGATCAATATGCATTATCAGTTTATCAGTTCATGTTGTGCATCTCAGGGAAGGTTGTTGGGTATCTGGAATATCGTATTCTTGATTTTTGTATTGGCATATCAATCGGTCTACAAGTTAGAAGATTCAGTCGATTGATTCTTTGTTTATCAGTGCTAGAAGGCCAACTTTGTGGATATAGCCATTGCGGATGTTTATGGAGATTTTTTTTTAATGTTTTTGTGTTCAAACATGTTAAAATAGGTCCTCACTATGATGTGACCGACTTTGGTGGGTACGCATTAAGAATCATTTGTGGTTTCAACCATCAATTGGAAAATATTATATGTTTTCTTAAAGCCGACATGAAGATAATTTATGTTATTTTGATATCAGAGCATGATAGATGTGAAGTATGTTATTGTGTGATGCAAAATTTAGAAGGGCAGTTGTGTTATCTCATTTGTGCATATACGATTTGTGATGCGAACTGCAACAGAGCAGAGCAGAAGAGCATAATGAGACAAAAGATCAAGAGACCAACAAATGTGCTTAACTTGAACTATAATCAGGAATTAATAGATGTTATTCCTTCAGTTCAATCCTTCAGATGTAATTAATTTGAATATTTGTTAAGGAAATGAGCCTTCCTATTTTGAGTAGTGAGCTCCAGGTAGTGTGCCTTAATGAAACTGCATTCCCATTTTGTAAAACTTCTATTTGAGTACTCAAATTGTGGATTGACCTCTGCCGTGGTTTTTCCCCTAATAGGTTTTCCATGTAAATATTCTTGTGTTATGGTTTTGTGGATGATTGCTTTGTGTGTTTTCATTTTTCTTTCAGTTCAAAGTTTTAAATGGTTTAAATATCAAAATAATAAAGTTGAAGATTGTAGAACACAGATTCACCCCACCTCTTAGGGCTCCCATATTACAAAAATTATTCTTAGAAAAAAACATTTAACTAGGCTTGTGGATGCAAAATAGGACCAATTAAGGCATAAATAAACAAAATTTTAATAGGGAGGACCCAAAAAATTGTGAAAATGTAAAGGGATACATGTTTTCACACTACAAATCCCTACCAGGCTTGAGATGATAATCATAGAGATATACTATAAAATCAACTAAATAAAGACCAAAATACATCCTAGCAAACTATGGTTGTCTATTTTATCTATGATTTACACCATCTTTTAAGGATTAAGAAATTAGTTTACAAATATATTATTTTAGGTAGATACATTAATAATATAACTAAAGGTAAGAATGGTTATAAATCTCTACAAATATAACTATTTTTATTTACTTACAATATCATAAACCTAATAATATTGCATTAGACATGATATTTCAAGCTTTTGAAATTTTATGGGTCACAATAAGTATAGTATATTTTTGTAATGATAAACTACGCATAATGGAATAATAAATTAAATAAAAATAAAAATAAAAGGTTTTAATGATTTTTCCTAAATTATATAGTGTTGGTGGTCATTTCTTGGCAATGATACTAGTGCCTACTCTCGTAACATAGAGTGTGCCCTAAATAGACAGCTTAGCTTGACATAAAACCCTTATTTTTACATGTATCTAATTTACTTGGCTCCATTTTTAGATCTTGAACCCTAAAATTCCCTTTATCCCCATAAATTCAATCCTTACTTAATTATTCATAAATAGTTTTAACGCTTCACATACAATTTTAAAATATATTCACACAACATACACATGCATGTAATCAATTTTTTTACAACACCCCTTGGATAAAAAAATATATATATTTTATACAAAGTACAACAATTATGTATTAAGGGTTTCCTTCAATTCTATAGAAATCTAAAACTTTTATGGAGATAGATTGTAAGAAAAGAATAAAGTAGTTTCTTATATTTATAAAAAAAAATTACATTGCTATGGAAAATGAATAGATAACTAAAAATTGTGACTTATAGTCATAAATTGAGGTTATACTTGAAATATAACTAAAATTGGATGAGTTTTTCCCATATATATACAAAAAATTGAATGCTCTACAATGAACTTCAATACCTTTAAATAGATTTGAAATTATGGCATGAAATACATGGCTAATAAAGTGTAGATAAATCCATGAAACAAACATCATCAAGTGTTATACCATGCTATCTTTAAAATATAATTTCTAGGTTGAATAAAATAATAGCCATCATCAAAATCCTACAATGAAGATCTACCATTAAGTTTCTTACAATCACATCCCAATATATGCATGAAATATCCTAAAAATCTATGAAACATGTACTAAAATCCACTCTAGATGGTATGAGAATCTTATCCTTGCAATATTTGACTCATTATAGTTACATTATAGAATGATTCAACAACAAAATTGAGAGACTTTGGTGAAAATAGGAAATTATATGCATTCCTCTAGTAAGTGTAGGGACTTTTCATTCAATAAATGAAAACCTTAACCACTTTTAGTAAGCCACCATTTAAAGAATCTTAAATCGCATGTCAAAATTATGCTTAATCATCCTTGACAAGTGAAAAAGTCATCATTCTGAACTATCAATACCTATTTGGAATGTTTAGTACTTTTCAACAACCACGTGGATTTTTGTGGTTTTCAAATAAGTTGTGTGAGGGTTGGTAAAAAGGGCACAAGATTTTAATTTTTTAGAATCATACCAAATAAATAGTTCATACCATAATTTAGGTTTTTAGGCAGCGATGGCCACTAGCAAGTCATGTAAAAAGAGAGAAATAAAAATGAAAAACCTTAGGGAGATAATAAAGTGTTAGGTTGTTGAGGATCAAAGTTCAAAATTATGTCATACTTGATTCAATTTTAGAGAGAAGTCTATTTTAAAAATATGTAGTGAGTTATATGGTGGCGAGGCTTATATTGAAGGTTAGATGAAAGAATGAATTTATAAGAGTATGAGAACAGGTATTGGGATGAAGAGAGGTATGACAACTCCAAAAAGGAACAAGTAGAAAAATATTAATTAAAATGAAACCTGAGAATAAGGGAAGTGATGGAATCAGGACCAAGTCCAAAAGTCTAAAAAATAGGATTATGAAACATTTGGAGGATATGACATCAAAATTTTGAGGATGAAAATGAATAACTATTCATGTTAATTGATGGTTCTAACTCTATCCCAAAAATAGAACAACATTCATAAGGGAAAAGACTGTGATGGCAAGAACCCTAACGATGGTCTTTGGCATAAACCATAGCAAGAGTGTTGGAAATGGTGATGGTGTTGGAGAGGAGGGATCAAGTGATGAGGATGGTGATGGACATTATACTATTGGCCATATTTTTTTTGCTACTTCTATTGGTGGCACACCTTTTTCTCCCATTTTTGCCTCCCCTACAACTTTTGGAGGCTAGCCTACCCATGAGGCTTCAACCCTGCATAGTTTTGGATTAGGAGGCCACATTTCTAGTGCCTAGGAGGTCTATGAAGATGGAGAGGACATTAATAAGGTTGTTTTTTCTGTTGACTCTATATTTGATGGAGAAGAGTTTGTTGGCTGCTTAGATTCCTACAGTTTAGAGGAGGATGAATATCTTTTAAACATCCTTCTAGAGGCTCATTTGAAAGATAAGGATAGGGAGGTTCCTACTTATTGTATGGGGATGATTACCGAGCCGATTATGGATGAATATTATTCATGTCTTTCTTCTTGGTTGGATGCTCAATGCTCTACCCAAAATTATGTGATGGGAGTTGATGGATCTAGTAGTTTGGGTTTGGGTAGGTCTGATCTATGTAGATCTCCTAAGAGGAGATTTTTGTTGCTGCCTCCTCTTGTCTCTAGTTTTCTCTACCCCTATGGTGACTGGGCTTTCTAGGGGTTTTGTGTCCTATTCTGAATGAGGTTTTGTTTATGGGTCTCTGCTTGGGATCCCCGACCCCTCTACTCTTGTTCAAACTATGTTGCTAAACTACTTTGATCATCCTTTCTTAGACTCTGATCTTCTTGATGTGTAGGGATTTGTTGCCTTTCAGGTTGTTTCTCAGGGAATTTCTTAGACTTTGCTCAAATATGTTAAGACTCATAGTGCTCCCCTTTATCTCTCTTTCAACATTCCTCATGGGTGAATCGATAGAACTATGGATGGTATGTAAGATACCCTTATTGGGAGATTTATAGCTTTAGACAAAATAGTGATGTTATACGTAGGTGGACCTTTGAGCATTGGGTTGCTCCTGGTCTTCGTATTTTGAATTTGATGAATAAGTTTATTCTTTTTTCCTTTAGTCCCTTGGAGGACTGTATTCACATTTTTTATGAGGGCCCTTGGTTTTTTGGTAAGGAATTTCTTCACCTTAAATGTTGGTCTCCTAGCTTTGATGCTACTAAGTTGAATTTGCAGATTCTTTGGATTCATCTCCTTGAGATCCATTTAGAATTTTTGGATGAGGATATTATTCAAGATATTGATAAAATTATTGGCCATATTTCACCTTAGATAAGGTCACTAAAGATAGATCTGACTTTCTCTTTACTAGATTTTGTGTTTTGGTTGAGTCTGGTTCTATGCTTCCCAAATGTGTGAACCTTTGCTCTAGGATAGGTTTTTGGGAGAAAGAACTTCTCTATGAATATATTCTATCATCCTAGCTTATTTATCTAGGCTTGATTCAAGTTGAGAAAGATCTGAATACTATTGTGAGTACTCAAAATGGTGATGCTCTTTCTGAGTCTGATACAACCTAGACCTCCCGTGGTGTTGATGGTAATCGTCCTATGTAAGGGATAAAAAGAAAGATTTGTGATGAGGTTGTTTATTCTTCTTCTTTTTTGCATACCACTATTATTGGTAATGAGAAGATTTGTGTTGAGAGCCTTAGGATGGATGGTGCTTCTTGCAAGCATATCAGAAAGTTTTTTGTTAATATTGCAGGCTCGTTTATTTTTGTTCCTACTCCTACTATATAGTCCATGTTGAAGTTTAGATACAAACCTCATTGATTGGCTCTTTTAAGTTTTGGGTCTCTAATTTCACGCTCTGGTTAAAAGCATGGTTTGTGTTTTTTTCTTTCAAGTTCACTATTGGTGAGTCTCCCTCCACTTTTTTTGGGTCTCATTTTTGGGAGACCCTTCTTCTTCCTATGTGGTTGCTCTATAATGGGTACTAGCCCTTCCAATTTTAATCTACACAAAAATCTATCCCAAAAATAATAAGAATAATTTTGAAGTGGTTGGAACTAGGAGTTTGGGATGATAAGAGAAGAGGATAGGAAGATGAGGAAACTCATAACTATGATAAAATGATAATGTGACATTATGTCAGAACAATACAAAGATGAATTATGATGATGTTATCATGTAAGTTTAGGCACTTAACATAGATTTAGGATAACATCATAAATAGAATTTCAAAGTTCATTTAAAATTCATGCTTGGAAAGGAAAGTCTAAAGGTCAAAAATTGTAAATAATTTAAAATAAATGATTTATAAATCAAAGTTCAATAAATTAAAGAAAATTTTACTTTGGTTAACAAATTCTTAAATTGAAATAATTAAAATCTCTTTTTACTACAAGGATAAATATTTTAGGTTTTGTATTATAGGTATGACATCTCCAATAATTTGAACAAGTCAATAAATTGTACAAGTTTTTAGGTTGAACTATCATGATTGGGTGGAAGGGTACAGTACAAGGATGAATTGTAACAACTCAATAGAAAAAGGGATGGTGGATATGGAAAGGATGATATAGTAAGATAATACTTAAAAAAATTATGAAACTTTGATAGCTTTGAGAATGGAAATAACCCAACTAGTTTAAATAATTATAATATTATTTACTTTCCAGAAAAATTGAAGGATGAAGAGCACATAGGGGAAAATGCAAAGAAAACTTAGCTGAATTTTTATAAAGGGAAATTCAACCTATATTATCTTATATTATTTATAAAAGGCGGGTTTAGACAAAGCCACTATAGCAAATAGGAAAATACATCTAAATTTATAAAATTGTGGGGTATGCATGGATGAGCTCTAACAAGAAACCATGAAACCTCAATGCGTAGGATCTAATATCACCCTAACATATCTCTTCGGTCTATATTAGTGGAAATTTTTTCTTAAGTTTTATTTATCCTTTTGTTCCTAGTTGAATAATTATTTTCTCACATTTCCTTTTACATTTGTGTTCCAATGTGCTCTAGTGATTGGATTTCTTATTCATGCATGTGCCTAATAGGTGAGTTTACAATGTTTATCATTGGATTTTCCATTAGGTGTCTTCATTGTTTACTAGGTAGGGTTTCCTTAGTAGACCATTAATGGAAGACAAAGTCTTGTTTACTTTTTATTTAGTTTTATGTTAATTTTTTCCTTTTAAACTTGAATCCTATATTTAATTGTTTCATATTTTTTGCATTAGAATGTTTGATCCCAAAAATTTGATCCTCGTATTTCTCATACTCATAATTTTCAATGTTTGAGTATAGGAATTTACTTATTTAGGTACTTATTTTGTGGTAATAGAAATTTTTATCACAAAATTTTCCACTAAATATTATTTGATGAGATATTGAGTTTAAGAATGCCCTTATTTTCATGCCTATTATGATTTTCTTCTAATTACCAAACTCTAAACCCTTACATTTCTCTTTTTACTTTGGATTTAGAAACTAGTTTTATTTTACTATATTTCCTTTTGAACCTTACTAAATAGATTATATTTACCTAATTTCTCACCTCCACCTTCTTTTATCATTATAATTCTTGGTTTTGTAATTTTTTTTACCATGAATCATACTAAAATTGTAATCTCTAATTCTCTAGCATGGCTTCATATTGAGAACTTGATATTTCATGTATGGTAGACATAGTTGTGTAACTCCAACAATAATTTTAAGTATTTTATATCTCTTAAGTAGGAAAAGTTATCATAGAACTAAAAATAAAATTAGCCTAGATCTACCTTTCCCTTTGCATTAACATTTGAACACAAACCAACTATGGTTTGATGATTGGCTAATACCTCAGAGGAGAGAAAATTTGGTAGGGTTTTGTTCCTTTGTTTCAAGGAGGGTAGATTTGGTGTGTGATTTAATTAACATAACTGATATAAACCATAGATCCAAAAATATAAATGATTGCATAGATGAAAAAAAACTAGAAATTGGTACAAAATTTAAGAAATGTAAATAGAGGGGAACCTATGGTTAAAATTTAATCTTGAAATGTAAGGATAGGGGAACTAGGTGCCCTATTCTAAGTGTTTTTGGATGGTCAATATGGTACAGGAGCACCTTGCTCACTAGATGCCTTTAATTGGAAAGTTTGCAAAAAAATAAAATTTCAAGTGTAAAAGCATTGTAATAGGTCAAGAGAGGTCATATTTGATGTACTTAGGCCTCAATGAGCTCTTTAAAGGGTCAAGGTTGTTAAAAATTAAAAAATAAGTTGTCATTTATTGTTAAAAATGCAAAAAAAGTTGCCAAACTTGTAAAAAGGAAAAAATCAAAAGTTGAAGAGTCTTTTGAGGAGAAATAAAGAGACAGGTCGATGAAAGAAGTTGAAAAGGAAGTTATTGGTTGGTAACCATCTATATAGGGCTTGGTAAAGGTGAGAAGTAACAAATTTTGAAATAAAGATCCCTGTTCTTTTTGTTCCATTTACTAGTGTTGTACAGACTGTAGTGAATTCTTTATGCTGATCTCTTGGTTGGAATTCATGAATTAAGGTGTGAGCCTTCCATTATAGTTTAGAGAAGTTCTTATTGATTTTTGGGTTTGTCTTAATCTTTTTTACATAAACTGGTCTGAAAATCTAGTCAAGGGTTTGAGGATCTTGTAAGAAGTTAAAGCCACTATCCCATCGATGTAGGGTTAATAGAATGGTGGGATGGATTATATGGGTTTTATTTAATATGTTTCAATCTTGGTGTGAGTTGAAAAGATATGGAAGGAACTATTATAGTGGTTGGTTACTATTCCAAGAAAACATTCTATGGTTTCCATGCAAAGAATGATGCTATAGACTAATTTTTGATGAAGCAACAATGAAAAATGTTGGAAAATGGATTCTACAGTGTATGCAGACTCGTTCAAGAATTTTTAAAGGTTTGTTAAGTAGCCTAGAGGTTTGGACAATGGGTTTACAATAAACCCTATTTTATTGGGTCTACAAAGGAAAGTAATGAGGTTTTGGGTATATAATGCTATATTGAGACTTTTAGCCTTTAGAAGTGGATGATTTGTGATTTTTACAACTTGATGAATGAATATTTATGGTTATTTGATAAAGGGGAGTTTATTTAATGGTAGGTGATTTGTAAGTCTAGCCTAATTGAGGCACTTCACTAAGCGAAAAGTCAATTAGTTTTAGAAACTTTTCAAAACAACCTCTACAAGGTTTTTGATATGAGTAAATGGATCAAAATGGGTCTCTAAATATGTATTGATTTTATAAAGATATAAAGAAACTAAAGAGTAATCACCCATTTTGAGGGTTTGTTGTCCTACTAGTAGATTGGTGTGTTGATTGCTTAATAGATGTTAATCTAGTAAAACAGTGAATGAAATGATATTTTTGGTGGGAACCTATCTAAATGTAATTGGAAAAGGTGCCTAAATGCTTGGAGGAGGTTTGGAAGACTAACTGGTTGAAATTGTTGATTTGAGCAAGGTTGATTTCTATGTACCAAGGAATGTCTTGATTTTAGAGTTAGTGTGATTTTTTGGATCAGTATTTATGCATGTATGTATGGGTTTATTTCAATTGAAAATGTGATGAATATAATGTCTTGAAGGCCTGATGTTAGTTGAAAGAAAGAAAGTATGTTTAGTTTTCTATTTGCCTTGAGAAGAGAGTTGTATTGAAAAGTGAATTGGTGCATGATGGAAGAACTGGATTGTTTTCAGAGGTTTCGATCAAGATTTTGTTTGATCTCAGTCAATTTGATGAAGGTGAATCTATATTTAAGTCTGTTAAAGATGTGGAGCCAAGTTGTGATGTTTTTTAGCTTTGTAGAATTGAAGAATCAAGGGAATTTGTATAAGAATGTGATGAAAATATAAAGGAATTTTAGTTCCTTATTTAATTTGATCTTCTCCATTTGAGTTTGGGTCAGAAGTACCCTAGATTGGTGGTTTTTGGTAGATATACTCTGCATGAAATAGCTAGATCCATCAATCATATTCTTCTCTCTACTCTTCTACAATATTTTTTGATAGAAGTTGGGATTTGAGTCTGTACACGCAAAAGGATGAAATTATTGTTTTTTATAAGAATTTTCCATATTCAAACATTTGGGTTGTTACTCCCACCTCTATAACAACAATGGTAATTATGATATAAATTGTTTTCCATTAGTGGGGCATAGGAAATGTAAATAATAATGACACCAGTAATGAGTAGCATAAGATAATGTTACCTTAGGAATGAAACCCTTGCTAAAGTGATGTCACACCATAAGTTAAAAAAATGAGATAATGAAGAATATTAAATTTACTTGAAAACCTACAATGGGTTAGTCCACAGAACACAATAGAGAAATTTTTTTATGTATCTTCACAATTTGTACATAATAATTTTTCATAGTTCATAATAAAGTGTATATGTTCAAATAAGAGGGAAAACTTGATTATATATGCATCCCATTTGGTTTTGTGGGCTTATGCCAACCTGACATCACTTGCAAATAACCAAAGGCCAACACTAAAGGTGATAATAATTTGAAAGTATGTTTGTAGGTGTAGACATTAAATTTTTACAAGCTTCCAACAATGACTAACATTAGTATTGTTAGTTAATTTAAAATAAGTAAATCTATCATTCCTATGAGATACCTAAACATGGTGCATATGCAAATAAGAAAAAAAAATAACCAAAGTAGATAAATATTAGCATATACAAGAATGTCCATACCTTATCCCATAGTGGAAGTGCTGCTCCTTTGATGTGAAAAGGGTGCCCTTTCCCACCTCCTTGATAACCTTCCAAAATTATGAACAAGAAAAGATGAGTGATCAAGTGCAAGATGAATGTGCCTATAGTGAAAATACATAAGATTGTGGATCTGATTGTGGATGATTGTGGATGAAACTTCAAAAGAGAAGGCCTCTATAAATAGGGTTGACAGGTTTAAGAATGAAGAGATGGGATGAATGTTGGACTAAAGGAGAGCCAATGAGATTGGGACACTTATCTCAATCCTAATGGGTGAGGATGCAACACATTTTGGAGAATGTACATAATTAGTGCATGTAGGTGAAGGGGTGAGGGGATGCAAGAGAGATTAATGAATTTGTAAGAGGCATTAAGGGCTTTGTAAGAGGCATTAAGGGCTTTGTAAGAAGCATTTATGTTTCAGCAAGGAAGTCAAATAAATGGAGTTATTGGAGGAATATTCCCTCGAATATGCTTTTGAGAGGATAAATGAGATAATTAGTTATTTAAAATAAACTATTTTCATGTGAAAGTGGGTTAGCTAATCAGGGGTTGATTTAACTCTTGGGGAGTTAAAAGCTAGAGAGTGGGTAATTAGGATTAGGAGTTAATTAATCGAGAATTAATTAACTTGGAGGAATTAGGGGATTTGACATTTGATTTAAATAATTTGATTTATTAAATCAGAAGAGAAGACTTAAAGGTATTTGATTAAATAAATTGATTTATTTAATCAAACATGATGAACATTAGTGAATTAATTGAATAAATTTATTTATTTGATTAATAGGAGAAATGATATTAATTGATCAGATTTAGATGCATAATGTCGATGTGCATATCTAAATTTTTCCCCTCTTTCAAGAAGCATATCAGTTGTGTTGGCTCAAAGATTTATGTTTCAAAGATCAAAATTCAAGAATTTCCTAAGTTTTTTCGGATGCCCCATTGTTGCCCTAGTAGAAAGAAGTATGCTCATACACTACCCCATGGAGAGGTTGGGAAAAAATGTCAAATTTAGGTCAATCTGACAACAAATATGCTTTACGGATGTATGGATGATTACATTATGAGATGATTAGACTAATAGGTGAAGCCACAATAGTGATTTACAATTCAAGTGAGGAAGAAAAACTCACAAAAAATGACCCCAAGACAAACAAATGTGATTTTGGCAGTTCGTACAAACCTACTGGTTCAACTGAACCCATAAGAGGTTCGCTCAAACTAGGGTTCAAGAAACCTCTTTGAATCTTGGCCACCAAAAAAAAAAAAAGTACATTGGAAAGGGGTTCAAACAAAACCCCTTATCCCTCATCCCCCCCTAAGACAAAAAAAACCCTAAATTTTTGCACTTCGGAGCTCGGGTTGAGGATGAAAATGGAGGAATATTCACAAACCCAATTGGAATCAAGTAGTCCTCATAATGAGCTATCAAATGAATATAATTTTAATATGTTTTGGTTTTATTATGTATTGGGTATGTGCAGGATCATGATAGGCCAAAAAGTGGCGATATTTATGTGATAGGATGGCCCATGTGGCTAACACCCTTTTTTTTACCCAAAATTGATGAAACAAAAAGGGTTTTTAAAGGAGTTTCTTAGATTTCCACCAATATAAATTATTCTTTTCTTTTAATTTAATAAATAATTATTATTCATTTTCTATTATAATTACGACTAAAGTCCTGGTTGATAGGCTGATTGAAAAAATCTATAGCTTTAAAACGGTATCACATTTTTTGAATCTAAAACATGTATCAAATTCTATGCTTCACATAATATAGGATTAAACAAAAAAAATGAATTTCATAAAGTTTTGACCAAGTTAAGGTTGTCAGACATACGAGTTTTTATATTTTAAAAAAATTGTAATAAAAAAATTATAATTAATTATTCACTTGGAAAATAATTACAAAAAAATATGCATCACATTGGGAAATGAGTCCCCTACTTATATCTAAAATATTATAAAAAATAATTATCATTTTACTGTGGTTAGGGTGGTCAGACAGACACCTATTTCTTATTTTTTCCCTGAAATTTCAAATTTTCACCAAATAGATTTTTTGTTTTTAAATAAACCTAGTAGTTTAGAAACTACATTCAATTTCATAAGAATTATATTCTTACATATTTTTGAAATAATATAGATAACTTATTCAGATATTTACGTCAAGTTGCATAACTCTGATTTTCTAAATTTTATTGCCACTTAAGGGCCTATTTTTTCCATGATGATCTTGCACATACCCTATTTGTTTTTTTAGTTTTATTAAACATAGGTTTTTCATAGAAAATGAAGATCTTTGTTCTGCACATGTAGAAAAATAGCAGATTATAAAAAATAAAATGAAAAATATGAGTGCACCAGATATTAATGTCCTTCATCCAACAAAAAAACTAAATGAATTTTGATATATACAAAAAAAGTTACGTTTTATACGGTCGTGCTATGTTTGAATTGTAATTGGTTTGACTTCGAAACTTGATTAAAGAAAAAATATTCAATAAAAAACTATCTAACCAAGTGGAAGCACCAGATATTGGAGTTAAAAATCTAAATTCAAAAGAATTATAATTTTATCCTTCATGGAAAAAAAAAATTTATGCATTATACGGTGTGCGTCATTTTTTAAAAATGTTGTTTTCTGAAAAAAACCAGTTTTCATGGGAGATGAAAAAAGCCATGCAATCTAATTCCAAAAATTTTGAAAAACATATTTTTAGAATCTACAAACAAAATATGACGAGACTCTAGTTTGCATCATTTCCAAATTCCTCACGGTTTAGCCGCTATAGGTGCCCGAATGTGAAGATTTAGTTAAAAATAATAATTTCAGTGTCTAGTTTGGCGAAAAATTGTAAACCACTATTGTGGGATCACCCTATCAAATCTATATTATGATGATGATACAAATGAGATGGATTTAAGATGCTTAGAATAAGAAATATAGATTATCCTAAACAACTTAAATGATTACGCAATGCATGTGAGATGGATGAGATGGATGATGTTTTCCAATGATTTTATGTATGATTATGCAAGATGTTGATGATTTGTGGATTGAGGATGGTGAATGGCATGATACTATGTTAGCATGAAAGAGGATAGTAGAATGAGAGCCTGGGGGTAAGTGCACCAAGATGGTTCCCAAAAAGGGGACTTAAGTGGACAACGTTTTTTTGAAATCAGGAAATACTAACCTTGAACATGAAATTGAGGATACTTAGACTCAAAATTTTGAGATGGAACAAAAAGAAGGATTCAAGTGCTCTAAGTCTACTTTCTAAAGTACAATTTAAAAAAAAAAATGGTTGAGATTAAGGGGTTTAAATGAGGGAAGTACACAAATTGGTTTTGTTATTGTAAGAAAAACATAACATAGCAACTCTTGTACGACCCTTGTACGGTTAACTTTTTTTTTAAGTATTTTTTAAAATTGCAACTGTCAGAAGTTAGTTAACAGTATGTAGTTGATGCACAATTTTTCTGATAATTTTTTAATGAATATTTGATTTTTTACTAATTTGCGAAGTGGACATATCTTGAAAATAGAATTTTGGTCGTGCTACCCCTACAAAATTTGGAAACTAATTGGTTTGTTTTTTTTTTTTTTTTAAATTTTGTAGAATGGAGTCTAGTTTCTAAAAATGTAATTTATTTGAAAAATTGATGAACGGTTAATTTATAACGAAAAAAATACCAAACACTGCTTTTTGAAAAAAAGAAGACATACAGATAAAATAAATTATGGATGAAAGACTTAACATTTTTAGAAAGTGAAAAAAATTCCATCGTTGGATAGCTAAGAGATAACCCAACATTACCCATGTGTTCAATTTTTTTGATATTGAACCACGTGCAATCCTGATGGTGAGCACGAACTTGATTATGAGAAATATGGTGGATTTTTTAAAAACACGTCTCTGGTTGTTGGGAATGCCCTCCAAGGCTTTGGGTTGGTATTCCAAGGAAAATACCAAGCCTAAGACTCGGTAATTCCCAAAGAAAGATATAATGTGAGCGTGTTATAATGTGCTCGTGTTATATCTCATTTTTGACAAGGTTTTTGCTTTTGTGGGGAATATTTCAACTAACACATAACGTGACCGCATTATAACGCTTTCGCGTTATGTCTTACTTTATGTTAAATGTCAATATATTAATGTATGTTGATATATTGTTATGTACATGTATGTCATGTATGTATGTATGCTTGTATGGATGTAAGATTATATGTACATATGTATTATGCTTTTATGTATGCATTTATGTATGTCTTTAGACAAAGGGAGAATTTATAGAGAGTCTAGAGAGATGGAGAGGGGGTGGAAGTGAGATTTTAAGAGAGAGGGAGTGGGAGAGAAGGGGTTGGAGTGAGGGGGACTTAGCTAGGTAGGGTGGGAGGGATAGAGAGAGGAAGAGAGAGAGGGGGGTGGGAGAGAGAGAATTTAGGAGAGCGAGAGAGAGAGGAGGGGTGGGAGAGAGAGAATTGAGGGAGAGGGAGAGAGAATTGAGGGAGGGGGAGAGAGAGGGGGGAGAGGGAGAGACACAGAGAAAGAGAGAGTTATGTAGTTAGGGTGCAAAAGTGATAGACTTGAGAGTGTGAGGGGGGTGAGAGGGAGACACTTGAGAGATAGGTAGTGAGAGGGAGTATGAGAGAGATGGAGTGTGAGAGGGAGGGAGTGGGAGAGAGATAGGGAGTGGGAGAGAGAGGGAGTGGGAGAGAGAGGGAGTGTGAGTGAGAGACTTGAGAGAGGGAGAGGGTGTGAGAGGGAGTGACCTGATAGAGGTAGAGAAAGAGGATGGTGGTGTGAGAGGGACTTATCTAGGTAGGGTTGGAGGGATAAATAGAGAGAGGGGAGAGAGACAAAGAGAGTTACCTAGGTAGGTTGCAAGAGGGAGAGACCTTAGAGAGAGAGGGGGTGGGAGGAAGAGACATGAGAGAGAGGGAGAGAGAGGTAGTGGGAGAGAGTGGGATGGAGACGGAGGGACATAAAGAGAGATGGATAGAGGGAGTGAGAGAGGGTGGTAGGGATTGATTGAACGAGAGGTACGCAAAAAGAGGGAGACAATAGATAGAGACAATTAGAGAGGGTGGGAGGGAGGGAAGGAGGGAGAGGTGAGATGTATAGATAGAGAGAAAGTGATAGGGGTTGAGGGTATAGGGTTGATGGTTTCCAGGGTATTAGGGTTTAACGTTTGAGGGTTGAGGGAATATTTTTTATGGTAGAGGGTAGTTGGTTGAGGGTATAGGGTAGAAGGTTTAAGGTTTACATTTAGGCTGGAAGGGTTTAGTTAAGGCTTAGGGTTAAAGGTTTACTTTGGTTGAGGTGAGGTTTTAGGTATAGGTTTGAGGGTATGGTTGAAGGGATTAGGTTCAAGGTCCAATGTAAGTGGAGGGAGGGAAGTTTAGGGTTTATGACAGGGTTGGGAGTGTTTAATGTATAGGGTAAAGGGTGAGGGTTAAGGTTGAGGGTTGAAGGATTGAGGTTTTAAGGTATAGGGTTGAGGGGTCCAATATATAGTATAGGTTATATGGGCGGAGAGGGATTAAGGGTTGAGGATTAGGGTTTAGGTATAGAGTATTGGGTTGGAGGGTAGAGGTTAGAGGTGAGGGTAGAGGCAGAGGGTGGAGGGTAGAGGGTTTAATCAGCTTTACAATTTAAGGAAGGGGTCATGGGCTCAGGGTTTAGGCTGAGTGTTTAAGGGTTTAAGGTCTGTGTAGTTTAAGGGTCAAGAGGGTTGAGGATTAGGTGGAGAATTTACTAAGTGGGTTTAAGGTTGGGGACCAGGTTGAGGGTGAGGGTAGAGGGTTTAAGGGTTGAGGATTGAGGGTTGAGGGATTAAGAGGGTATAGGGGATTAGGGTTTACGGTTTAGGGATGAGGGATTAATAGGTTATAGGGTAGAGGTTATAGGAGTTGAGGGATTAGGGTTTAAGGGTTGAGGGTTGAGGGATCAAGAGGGTATAGGGGTTGAGGGATTAGGATTTAATGG